>CM053027.1:599864449-600464449 GCA_028564925.1 Lithobates sylvaticus | reverse complement strand
TCTTCAGCTCCATGAAACGATCGCGGAGCTCCCGGCGGCACGCGCGCGCCTGTAAGCAGTCTCTTCAAGGGCAACAAACAGGTACGTTAATCTGCCTCTACGTGCCCTAGAATATAGAGATGTAATATATAGGGATATAATATAATACAATGTAGAATGCAAAGTAATAATATAACACAATGTAGTATATAGGGATATAATATAACACAGTGTAGTATATAGAGATATGATATAACACAATGTGGAATATAGGGATATAATATAACACAATGTGGAATATAGGGATATAATATAACACAATGTAGAATACAAAGTAATAATAATATACAATGTAGAATATAGAGATATAATAGAACATAATGTGATATATAGGGATATACTATAACAAAATGTAGAATATAACATAAATGTAATACATAGAGATATAATACAATGTAGTATATAGAGATATAATATAAACAATGTAATATATAGAGATATAATAGATCACAATATAGAATACAAAGTAATAGAACACAATGTAGTTTATAGAGATACGATATAACACAATGTAATATATAGGGATATAATAGAACACAATGTAGAATATAAAGTAATAATATAACACAATGTAATATATAGAGATATGATATAACACAATGTAATATATAAAGATATGATATAACACAATGTAATATATAGGGATATAATAGAACACAATGTAGAATATAAAGTAATAATATAACACAATGTAATATATAGGGATATGATATAACACAATGTAGAATACAAAGTAATAATAATATACAATGTAGAATACAAAGTATCTTTTAGTTGGGAACTTTCCCTTCTCCGGTAACTTTTCTCCCCGCAGACTCTCGGTAACCCCTTCCCTCCCGGAGATCTCGGTCCTCCAATGGCCGGGTAGCAGAGGATGGGCAGTGGGCGGGCACAGTAAGGGTTAAGGAATGCGTTCTCAGCTCGCGATCCTCCGTCCAATAGGATGTGTCGGTTGCCTCCCATCCCACACACAGCCATTGGTCTCGTGTATGACGGCCTCGCTCGGCTCTCTCCAGACTCTCCCCGGCTGCAGAGGATTGCGGAGCTCGGTGTGCGCTGTACAGGGGAATGCAGAGCTGAGCACAGCGCCCCCCATAGACGGGCGGAGGGGAGATGAATGAGGAGTGCTCAGGATGAGAGAGCCCCGATAATAACGCTCCATCTCCGGGGATCCGATCTGCAGGTACGGACGGGGGAGGAGGTCATCGGACTGCTCGGGGGGGACACGGCAACTTCTGCGGCTGCCGGCTCTGCTCGGTAAAACTTCTCCTCCATGCGGGGCCCTTCAACACTTTCCTGACCTCAGGGGGTCTATGGGAGGGCTCTGTGCCTGGCATGGGGGAGGGGCACTCCCACCTATAACTTAGGATGGGGGCTTCCCTATTATTATTTGCAATCGGATCTTCCATTTAACTTGAGATTTTGAGGGGTCTTCCCTATAAGTTGGGGATGAGGAGGGTTGGGAAGCCCCCCTCATCACCAACTTACCCCCTCATCCCCAATGTATAGGGAAGATCCCCCTCGTCCCCAACTTATACGTTGGGTATGAGGGGGCTCTTCCCTATATGTTGGCATGAGGGGGGTCTTCCCTAATATGTTGGGGGTGAGGGGGGTCTTCCCTAATATGTTGGGGATGAGGAGGGTCTTTCCTAGGAGAGGGGGTCTTTCCTATATGTTGGGGCTGAGGGGGGTCATTCCTATATGTTGGGGGTGAGGAGGGTCTTTCCTAGGAGAGGGGGTCATTCCTATATGTTGGGGGTGAGGAGGGTCTTTCCTAGGAGAGAGGGTCATTCCTATATGTTGGGGGTGAGGAGGGTCTTTCCTAGGAGAGAGGGTCATTCCTATACGTTGGGGGTGAGGAGGGTCTTTCCTAGGAGAGAGGGTCTTTCCTGTACGTTGGGGGTGAGGAGGGTCTTTCCTAGGAGAGGGGGTCTTTCCTATACGTTGGGGATGAGGAGGGTCTTTCCTATACGTTGGGGATGAGGAGGGTCTTTCCTAGGAGAGGGGGTCTTTCCTATACGTTGGGGATGAGGAGGGTCTTTCCTATACGTTGGGGATGAGGAGGGTCTTTTCTAGGAGAGGGGGTCTTTCCTATACGTTGGGGATGAGGAGGGTCTTTCCTAGGAGAGGGGGTCTTTCCTATACGTTGGGGATGAGGAGGGTCTTTTCTATACGTTGGGGATGAGGAGGGTCTTTTCTAGGAGAGGGGGTCTTTCCTATACGTTGGGGATGAGGAGGGTCTTTCCTAGGAGAGGGGGTCTTTCCTATACGTTGGGGATGAGGAGGGTCTTTCCTATACGTTGGGGATGAGGAGGGTCTTTCCTAGGAGAGGGGGTCTTTCCTATACGTTGGGGATGAGGAGGGTCTTTCCTAGGAGAGGGGGTCTTTCCTATACGTTGGGGATGAGGAGGGTCTTTCCTAGGAGAGGGGGTCTTTCCTATACGTTGGGGATGAGGAGGGTCTTTCCTAGGAGAGGGGGTCTTTCCTATACGTTGGGGATGAGGAGGGTCTTTCCTATACGTTGGGGATGAGGAGGGTCTTTCCTAGGAGAGGGGGTCTTTCCTATACGTTGGGGATGAGGAGGGTCTTTCCTAGGAGAGGGGGTCTTTCCTATACGTTGGGGATGAGGAGGGTCTTTCCTATACGTTGGGGATGAGGAGGGTCTTTCCTAGGAGAGGGGGTCTTTCCTATACGTTGGGGATGAGGAGGGTCTTTCCTAGGAGAGGGGGTCTTTCCTATACGTTGGGGATGAGGAGGGTCTTTCCTAGGAGAGGGGGTCTTTCCTATACGTTGGGGATGAGGAGGGTCTTTCCTAGGAGAGGGGGTCTTTCCTATACTTCCTATACGTTGGGGATGAGGAGGGTCTTTCCTATACGTTGGGGATGAGGAGGGTCTTTCCTAGGAGAGGGGGTCTTTCCTATACGTTGGGGATGAGGAGGGTCTTTCCTAGGAGAGGGGGTCTTTCCTATACGTTGGGGATGAGGGGGGTCTTTCCTAGGAGATGGGGTCTTTCCTATACGTTGGGGATGAGGGGGGTCTTTCCTAGGAGATGGGGTCTTCCCTATAAGTTGGGGATCTTCCCTATACCTTTTTTTTTTTTTTTAGATGGGGAGAGTATTCCCTATAAGTTGGGATGGTGGGTGTTCCCTATATACGTTTCTCTCTGACTTGTGTTTTTTATTATTTTGTTCTGGCCATTCTGTCAATATTTATGATGTAAGCGCCTCTATTTATATAAATATGTGATTTGTAGCTGTGAGAGGGTTCAGGTTTAGAAGAGGGAGAAGTAAATCCTGATCTTGTGTTGCACACTGCAAGTCAAACTGTTCTAAAACAATCCATATTTCTTCCCTTTTTTTTTTTTTTTTTTTTTTTTTTTTTTTAAAAGCGATCGATCTGCCAGCAAATTTATTATCTGCGTTGAACCAAAGAATCTTTAAGAACAGGGATATGCAATTAGCGGACCTCCAGCTGTTGCAGAACTACAAGTCCCATGAGGCATAGCAAGACTCTGACAGCCACAAGCATGACACCCAGAGGCATGATGGGACTTGTAGTTTTGCAACAGCTGGAGGTCCGCTAATTATATCAATGTTTTAGAACGACTGTTTTCAAACTGCCACCCACACCAAAACACGAGCGTTCAAAGACTGATTACCATCGTACTGGTTCATAGGACTTTCTACTTGCTAATTACTAAACTAGACACAACATAAAAATATATGTATGAACCCCAAAAAGTACCTGCGATATATAGTGTGTGTATATATATATATATATATATATATATATATATATATATGTATGTGTGTGTGTGTGTGTATGTATGTATGTATGTATGTATGTATGTGTGTGTGTATGTTCACTCACAAGTCGCAATTGTGCGACTTCATCTGAAATCACGGGATTTCAAAAGCTGCATGTCAGTGCGACTTCAGGTACATCTGTGCGGCTTCATGCAGAGATGTCTAAGCAAGTCGCACCCAACATCGCCAAAAGTAGTGCAGGAACTAATTGCAACGATTTGAACAGTGCCATTGCCGACAATTTTGATGCGACTTGTCATGCAATTGTGACCTGTCAAATCGCATAAATCACTCCAATGTGAACGAAAGGCTTATTAAAGACAGACGTTAACAAACGTATCCAGACGCTATCATCTTCACATCAGGTTCATAAAGTAGTAGTCTAAAGGCAGTTGATTGCTGTTTGATTGGGGAAGGGTAGCAAAACGGTCGATCGGATTATTGCGACAAATGCGACTTTTTTTGCCTGTCAAATCGCATGATCGCTCCAATGTGAACGAGGGCTTAAAGACGGAAGTTTTACAAAGTTATCCAGACACTTTCATCTTCAAATCTGGCTCATTAAGTGGTCAAGGCAGTTGATGGTCGTTTTTATATTGGGGAGTAAGGATGAGCTCCGGCGTGTTCGCATGGTCCACGTGCAGAGCCCCCTAGGAAGTTGACGCAGCGCTAATCACAGGCAGTGAGACATTGCCCCGATGGCGGCTGCAGCGATCAGACAATGTCTCACTTCCTGTGATTAGCGCAGCGCTGCACCGGCCTCCTGGCGGGCTCTGCACCTGGAGCATGCGAACACGCCGGAGCTCATCCTTATTGGGGAGGGGTAGTGACACGGTGGATCGGATTATTGCGGTGATATTGGTGTGCGTAGCAATTGGCCATTGCAGAATTCTGAAAAAATATATAAAACCACGCTAGCTGCCTATATCAAGCAATCCTAATAAACGGTGCCTAATGTATCAATGCTAAGAGAAAAGAAAACATAAAATCTAAAAGTGCTTCAGTGAAAAGTGCAACGGTGCTCCAAAACTTTTGAATCGGTGAAGCGGCTCCCCCTTTGGTGTCCCCCCCACTCACCAAAATTATTGGATCCTCAGCTTCGTATGGCTGGGATCAAAAAAGCATTGATTAAATGATCTGGGGATATGCCGGATGGTTCCTCAGGGAGACTTTTTAAGACAGGAAGGATATACCACACACCATAGATGGGGAAACTGAGAGAGGACTCGTAGTGAAATAACGTTTAGCATCAATTATCAAGCGCAACTTATAGGATTTTTGGCAAAAACAGGCATGAGTAAAAAAAAAAAATGTGTTCCGCTCCACAGAGGCAAAAATTTGCGTCAATTGTTAACATGAACCGGAAGTACGTCAGCGCGTTTCACCCCTCCTCCAGGACATCATCAAGGACGGATCAACCATCCTTGATGCCCTGGAGGGGGGGCGAAATGTGTTGATATACTTCCTATTAATTTTCATTCATTTTTATTCCTATTTCACTATTTGAGTTGACTCGCCAGTGCGAGTTTTTGAATTAGATTTATTACTGTTCGCGGCTGGTCTTATGTAACCGGTGGGGGGGGGGGGGGGGGTTCTATCAAAAATAAAAATCCAGTATGCTGGCAGATATTTGCTGAATGAAATGAGTTTGTGTGTGTGTGTGTGTGTAACATTTTATATAAAATATTTTTGTATAATTATTAATAATATTAGAATTCAAGAACCAACTGGCAACAACTAGAGGTGTTTACACTCTTCTAGTTGTTGCCAGTTGTTTCTTGAATTCTAATACATAATAATAATAATAATAATATTTATTATTCAAGAACCAACTGGCAACAACTAGAAGAGTGTAAACATTTTTAAACTAATGTAAACTAATTTAAACTAATGTAATGTAAACTAATTATTAGTTTGTTTTTTCCCCCATGTTTAAACTCTTCTAGTTGCCAGGGGGGGGGGGGAAAAAAAACCCTAATAATATATTATTTATAATTAGGGTTTTTTTTTTTTTTTTTTTTTTTTTCCCCCATGTTTACACTCTTCTAGTTGTTGCCAGTTGGTTCTTGAATTCTAATACCTATTATTATTATTATTAATTAATTATATTATTATTATTATAATAATATTAGAATTTAAGAACCAACTGGCAACAACTAGAGTGTAAACATGGGGAAAAAAAACCCCTAATAATATATTATTATTTATAATTAGGGTTTTTGTTTTTTTTTCCCCCCCATGTTTACACTCTTCTAGTGGTTGCCAGTTGGTTCTTGAATTCTAATATTATTATTATTATTATTATTATTATTATTATTAATAATAAGTATTAGAATTCAAGAACCAACTGGCAACCACTAGAAGAGTGTAAACATGGGGGGGGGAAAAAAACAAAAACCCTAATTATAAATAATAATATATTATTAGGGGTTTTTTTTCCCCATGTTTACACTCTAGTTGTTGCCAGTTGGTTCTTAAATTCTAATAATATTATTATTATTACTACTTTAACCTGAAGAGCTTCCAATTAGTAGCACGGTGCATACAACAGTACTTAACACCTTTTTGAATTAGTCTTAACAGATTGCGAATACTAGTGTAAGGCAAGTTTCCCCGCTGTTTACGAATATTGGCCAATTTTCAGTAGGTGATATTGAGACCCCGCTGGTCTCGACACCTCGTAATGTGTCAGTTAGCACTCCAGAAATCTGCCGGCTCATCCTCCGTATTCCGCACTGACTTGCAGTCTCCTCTTGATTCTCGCAGACCTGAGTCTTCCCACTCTGATTAGTAACATTTTACCAAATCCTTTAGAAAGTGCTTTGATATCTTGTTCTTGGGTTCATTAAATCGGAGGTTCTCATCCTCAATCCTCAAGTACCCCCCAACAGTACATGATTTGGGAAGTTCTCTTAGATAAAATAGCTCTCCAAAATCCCAAGCCAATGTGATTTAAAGCACCTGTGCAAGATAAAGGAAAACCTGCAAACCTGGCCTGTTTGGGGGTACTTGAGGACAGGGTTGAGAACCACCGCATTAGTCAAAACATTATTTTTTTTTTTTCTTCGATAAAGGAAGTAATGAGGTTGGCCACTGCTACTTTGAATGTTCTGCGGAGCACGAAGTTCCTATGAAGAGGTTAACGCACATCTGACTGTGAGTAAACTGAATTTGTCACTGGCTTGCGGTTAGTTTCTTTTCCCAGCTCCGTCTCTTGAGCCGAGTTGAAATTGCCACGGCTGCAAGTAATTTGATCAGCAGCTGTAAGAGCCCGACGGCCGCCTCCTCCTCCTCATGCCCAGGCACTACCCTCCCTCCCCAGCTGGCTAACCATCCCGGACTGCTGGGTACCTGTCTAGCGGCTTGGCAAGTCTTAAAGACTCTGCGTTGTCCTGGGTTGGTGTTCGTTTGCATTGTCGTACTGGTTTCATGCACTGCTGGCTTTTTCTTCTGCAGTGCTGTAGGGAGAATGTTTAACCACAAGGGCCCCTACCTTTGGAGCTCGCAATCTAATCTCCCTTCCGCAGTCATATACATAGCATGCCAATCTGGGCAGCAGCCAGCTTTCCACCAGTGTGTTTTTTTAGAGTAAAAGAGAAACCGCTTAGTCCTGGGTGAGCATTGATTTCAGGACCTCGGCACTGCACGGCAAGAGAGTTAACCACTAAGACACTGGTGTAGTGTTATATGGACAGTTCGGCTTCTTCTACAAACAAAAGGTATACCGGCACTATAAAACCTCATTAAAGTGTGTTAGAGCAGTTAATTTTTTCCATTCTCCTTCTTTTATTTTTTATTTTTGATAGAGAAGGGTTAGGCCAGTCTTTTTCAAACTTTTTAACACAAAGGTACCTATGAAATAACTTTCTGGACTCAGGGGAAGCCCTGCTAAAAACAACTATATCTATAAGTCGTGATACCTTTTGTGTGATGGTCAGTGGCAAGAATGCGCCTTACATTTGCTGTCCATTGGAAAGATCTACCCCCCTTACAGATAGCTAAAATGACCAATGGTCTCAGTGGGAACTTATCTGAGAGGCATAAATCTTCCAGCAACCTGTGGAGGAACCCTAGTTGGGTTAGACGGTGGTGGTCAATGTTCTTGACGTAGAGGGCCTCAAGTGGGGCTCCTGACTTTTTTTTTTTTTTCCAAGGGATGCACATGATATTCAGTGATGGTATTGCTACAGAAGTCTATCAGATATTGCAGATATACAGCAGGAGAGGGTCAAGAGACAGGGGCAGGAGAGGGGGGTTAGGAGAGACTATGGACAAGGGTGCAGGAGAGACTATGGACAAGGGGGCAGGAGAGGGGGGTCAGGAGACTATGGACAAGGGGGCAGGAGAGGGGGGTCAAGAGACTATGGACAAGGGGGCAGGAGAGGGGGGTCAAGAGACTATGGACAAGGGGGCAGGAGAGGGGGGTCAAGAGACTATGGACAAGGGGGCAGGAGAGGGGGGTCAAGAGACTATGGACAAGGGGGCAGGAGAGGGGGGTCAGGAGACTATGGACAAGGGGGCAGGAGAGGGGGGTCAGGAGAGACTATGGACAAGGGGGGCAGGAGAGGGGGGTCAGGAGAGACTATGGACAAGGGGGGCAGGAGAGGGGGGTCAGGAGAGACTATGGACAAGGGGGCAGGAGAGGGGGGTCAAGAGACTATGGACAAGGGGGGCAGGAGAGGGGGGTCAAGAGACTATGGACAAGGGGGGCAGGAGAGGGGGGTCAAGAGACTATGGACAAGGGGGGCAGGAGAGGGGGGTCAAGAGACTATGGACAAGGGGGCAGGAGAGGGGGGTCAAGAGACTATGGACAAGGGGGCAGGAGAGGGGGGTCAGGAGACTATGGACAAGGGGGCAGGAGAGGGGGGTCAAGAGACTATGGACAAGGGGGGCAGGAGAGACTATGCTGACTTTTAAAGTTAAATCTACTTAAAGGATACTGCCAGCCATAGGGATTTGGTGAGCACCGTAGTCAGCAGCTCAAATTCATCGACTGTAAAAGTAAAATGTTCACATCTATTTGGATTCAGGGCACCCCAAGTCACTTTTGGGGGTGTTTTACAAAGTGGTTTTAATGAGTTCTTTCCCCTTATGCTGCCTACACTTATGGCTTGTGTTTTTTTTTTTTTCTTTTTGAAAATTTTTATTTTTATGGGTTTGCAAGCAGAAATCTATAGAGGGTCAAGCAGTAAGGCTCCCTTTGTGTGCCTGATTTATTATATTCAATGTGAGCCGCAGCTGTGACCTTGGAGCGTTTTTTCCAGCGTCACGATCTTCTCCCGAAATCCACTTTCCAGCTGTTCTTGCAGAAGCCAAAAAAAAAAAAAAAAAAAAAAACATTCCATTTTATGTCACAGTGAGTGGTTTAAAACTCAGGGCTGTGCCTGTAAAACTTCCCAGACAAGTTGAATTTCTTTATTAACCGAATACATTACAGAATGTTGGATTATTTTTCTTGTGTTTTTTCTTATTGAACCACATTTTTTGAGTTCTTAAAGCTTGTTTTGGCCAGGGGTGGATGCAGAGCTTATCAGTGTTGAGCAGAGATAAGGGAACCGCCAACTGTTTGAGAATGCTGCAAATTGTTCTGATTCGGAATTGGGGGCGCAGAATGCAATTTTAAGCAGACAGGCTTTCCCTAGTACTGGCTGATGCTATGTCGTCCTATTAGCTATCCTGTGGGTGAGATTGCTGGTTTTTTTTTTCTGACTACCTGTTGCTGACCCTGCTCACCTACATCCCCTGTTGCTGACTCTTTGCTGTCCGTCTAGCTTACCACCTGCCTCAACCTCCTGCTTGGACTCTGATTGCTCTTACCTGCCTTGACCACTACTTTGACATGAACTACTCCCTTTTTTTTTTTTTAAATAGGCAATTCCCTCTGTTCACAGCTACATAAGAGCCGGGGGGAGGAGAAGCCTCAGCACACTGAACTTTCCATTGAAAGGCTGCAAGGGGGGGAGGGGGGTCAAGACAAGTCTGATCATTGGAGGAGAGCAGGCCGAGTTTCCAGCATAGCTAGGGAATCGACCATGTTGTGTTCTCCTGCTTAGTGTGGTCAGTTTTTAAGGAAAGCAGAGGGACTGGCAGGAACACCAGGGATTTCACACAAGGGAAGCAATAAAAAGAGAGCAGGACACTTTGTCATACAAGTACATGGTACAGCAGGCACATATCGGGAATATGAAGTTTCGGGGTAACAAAAGCTTTAACCTGGGTGGTGCCAAAGGGACCACCCACAGCTTAAAGGGGTTGTAAATCCTTGTGGTTTTTGTGGTGTGAAAAACCTCTCATGCTACAGCCCCCAGAACCCCCATTTTTACTTACCTGAGCCCTGTTTTTCTGACACTGGGGACGAGCACGCCAGCTATGGCTGGTGTCATGTCCTGATTGGATAGATAGCAGCGCAGCCATTGGCTCCTGCTGCTGTCAGTCAAATCCAATGATGCGGGCGCCCAGGGGAGGGGCTGAGTCCTGCTTTCTGTGTCCCGAAGGAGAGGGCTTCACCGGGGCACTTGAAGAGGAGCCACCAGAGTCAATGAGGGACCACAGAAGAGGAGGATCGCGGGCACTCTATGCAAAACCAACTGCACAGTGGAGGTAAGTATGACATGTTTGTTATTTAAAAAATTTAGGTTTTAGTAACCCTTTACATTTCAGCCAATTCGGCAACAATTGGACAAAATGAAAGCCACATATTGCCCGCCTAAAGTGGTACTTCACCAAAAATGGGAAGTTCTACTTTTTAAGAATCCACCCCCCTCAACAATATTGGACTTTTATTTTTTGGGAGGGGCTGCAGGTACCTTGTTTTGACAGGTACCTACCCCCACTTCTGCTGGAATCGCTTAGGTCAGTGATGGCGATCCTTGGCACCCCAGAAGTTCTGGAACTACATTTCCCATGATGCTCATGCACTCTGCAGTGTAGTTGAGCATCATGGGAAATGTAGTTCCAAAACATCTGGGGGTGCCAACTTCCTGAAGTTGTCGCCCCCCCCCTGTTCACAACCTCTTGGGACACATCACAGGTCCCAAGAGGCGGTGGGACCATTCACAAGGAGTCACACCCGGATTCTCACACGTGCTGGGGATCTGGAAAACGGTGCAGAACCGGCTCGGATGAGGACGGTGATCGATCCTGGGCCAGGCAAATGTCAATTTTTTTTAATGAAAATTCAGCAGCTACATTATCTGTAGCTGCTGACGTCTTTCTAGAACCTCCTTTAACAAAAACCTCTTTCAGCTGATGGCCTGCTACAAACGAGACTCTTCTCTGAGGTAGTCTTTATCCTGGGAATAAATATGACTAATGTTTTTTATATGTTGGCATTTTATACTGTACACTAATAACTCCCTGATGAAGGGCTATGTCTAAACCCTGAAACGTGTTAGTTATGATTGCAATAATCAATTCCTCTTTAAATTGGGAATCGGGTAGCAAAAGAGAGCTTACCATGTGCGGTACCATATTTTAACAAATACAATGCTCTATGCACATAATAACTCAACTAGAGACCACAAAGTGACCAGGACTGGCCACAGAAAAGAATACATGTAGCTAATGTTGTAATTGCTTGCCGTGAGGCTTTTCTGTTGTCTGGGGTTAAAGTGTTTATTGCAATCTGTTTCTCTGGTCACCATGCTAGTTGGAACTGATTTTGGGAAGTTTGGATGAGACAGAGGGAGTTTTTACTTTATTTCATAATGTTCCTGAATTTAGGTTGATGCTCCTTCTATTACTCAGAAGTGCTGGTCATGCTGTACTTTCCTCTGTACTTGGAGGTTAAAAGCTTAGTCAACGCTCCACCCAAACTACTGTACTTTCAGTTCTGTTTAGTTGCTGACCAGATCGCTCCCATGATGTCGTCTGAAAGTGACTCTTGCTATTCCTTGTGCCCATCTAGTCTAACATTACCTATGTATAGAGGTGGTTCTCTGAGCTCAGTACTACTATCTCTTGGCCCAAAGATTAGGCTGAATTCGGACCTGAAACGGACCAAAAGACGCACAGGGCTCCCGTGCAATTCGCACCGGAGCTGCTGTGGAGATATGTGAACCGGCTCCATAGAGAGGCGGCCACAATCTCCTGCTATGCGAAGAAACCCGCATCCAATTTGCAAAAATGTGAACCCAGCCTTATGTAGCACCGACACTTTACTAAAGTGTGCGCTATATATATGTAAATTTAGTTTTCCAGAACTGTAACAGAGTTCTGGGGGTTAATTGTACAGGTTTTTTACTTTGGCATTAGTTTGGCTGGGCTGTACTGGAGTTCTGCCTGGTCATAGGTGCAGTGAGGCAGCTGTGACAGACTGGGAACCAAGCCTGGTTGGACGTGTTGGGTACCAATCTTTCTCAGAGCCAATCAGTGGGCGGGTCTGGCCCCCGCTTGTGTAGTCTGGGAAGGGGTATTAAAGATGCTGAAGTCACGTGTTCAGGGTTCGGCTGCTGCTTTGATTCCTGGTTCCGGTCCGGACCAACCCCGTGAGGGGTCCCGGACCCAGGAGTGTCTGCTGTCCCCGTAAGCATGGTCACCCTGACCACCCCCAGAGGCCCCCATGGTCTGGGACAGGGATCCATCCGTTCCCGAGCCTCGTAACTGGCTAGTTCGAGGCCCAATAACTGAAGGAGGATTCAGAGGTGTCCCGTGTGCTCTCGGCATTGGAGGGTCATGGCAACTCGTACAAGCGACCAGGGAAGGACTCTTCGGAGGAGGGCCAAGAAGCTGGCTGCTCAGTAAGAGCCTGGGAGCTGAGTTGTATGGACACTAAAGAATCCACACTTCTCACAGTATCGCCAAGCTGGCTGAAAGATCCAGGTACTGTGGGAAAGGTTCCTAACTTATCTTCAGTTACAATCTAGTCTGTGGCAGAGACTTTGCAAATTTTCCGAGTCACATGTTGGCTGCTAAATCTGTGGTTAGAGGTTTATCCAGCAGTGAAGTGCCCAGTTGTGGGTGGCTACTCTCTGGGCTGACTAAGAGACATTCAATTGATGTCAGCAGTTCAAAGTGCCTGAGTTTTATCAGCCGTGCCCTCTATTCCCAATTGAGACTGTGTTATATTTGGAAGTTACCCCTGCAAAAAAAAAAATCCTCAAAAGGACTTTTGTGTGTCACCATTTGAAGTTACTGGGTACTAACCCTGGGATCCCCTAGACAACGAACGACGAGCTACGAGGAGGTAATTGGTAAGCCCAGAAAATTCAAGGTCACCCCTAGGGGTTATGGCCGCTACACTTATATCAGCAATCTGTACACAGCTGTGAAAACTCTGTGTAAAAATCTGCTCTACCTTCAGAGTCCAGAGAGGTATGACATTTTTCTTTTGGCTGTACTGTCGCTAGAGAACTGTTATGTGGGAGAGCTAGCAAAAAAGTCATTAAAAGAGACCTCTGTGTTCATGTGCTGGTAGATGGGATAGCATAAAAAATATCAACAATCACATTAAATCTCTCATGGAGTCAACTGGCGTGATAATATTAACAGAATTGCTGCCCTACAGTGACTGTTGCCACTGAATTTTTTTAGTGTGCCAACTTTGATGGCATTTTCTTGTGTGTGTGTGTGTGTGTGTGTGTGTGTGTGTTTTTTTATTTATTTTTTTTTATTTTAATTTTTTTTCAAGTTAGTGCCATGGAGATATCACAGTATGAGCTACACTACTGTATATAGCCAACATTTTTGTGGACACCTGACCCTCATAAAAATGAGCTTGCTGAACATTCCATTCTAAAGCCTAGAGCATTAATATGGAGTTGGATCCTTTTTCGGGCTATGCAGCCTCCACTCCTCTACGAAGACTTCCCACCAGATTTTCTTGTGTCTGTGGAAAGTTGTCCATTCACCTAAAAAGGGCACTTGTGAGATGTAGGATGAGAAGACCTGGCTTGCAGTTGGCATTCCAATTAATCTCAGAGGTTTTCAGTAGGGTGTCGAGGTTGAGGCTCTGTGCAAGGGCACTCAAGTTCCCCCCGCGGAAAACTCGCCCGGTCATGTCTTCATGGAGTTGGTGTTGTACACAGGGGTACTGTAATGCTAAGACAGAAAATGGCCTCCATAAAGTAGAATTAGTAGAGCCCTTTACTGCCAAAACCTTCGATAATTGGAAGGATGTCCACATAAACCTGACCATATAGGTAGGTGTGATGCCTGGGTGTCTACAATATTTTGCCTTTTTTGGCAGCGGTCCCCAACTTTTCTGACACCAGGGACCGTTTTGTGGAAGACTAATTTTCCACAGGGGGAGCGTTTGGGATGATTTAAGCGCCACCTCGGATCAGGCATTCGATCTTAATGTTATAATTAAGCGTCTGATGTGACATCAACTGCGTTTTCCTGATTTTAACTTTTTTAAGATTTGAACTTTTTGAAATAAAAAAAAAACGAGCCCAACCTGCACCCTGTTCTAATGGCATTTATAGTATAGGACAAACCTGGAGTGGTGCGTTATTTTTTATTTGTTTGTTTATTTTTTTTCTTCATTGGTTTCTTATAAGTCACGTGCACAGTTTTTTCAGTAGGGTTCACGCTCATATGAGAGTCTAATGCTGCCGCTAAAATAGACTGGAGGTGGACCTCGGGCGGTAATGCGAGCGATGGGGAGCGGCTGTAAATGCAGATGAAGCTTTACTCGCTGCTCACCTCTGGCTGTGCGGCCCAGTTCCCAACAGGCCACAGACCAGTACCGTTCCCGGGATTGGGGACCTCTGACTTATAGTATATAAGAGACTAAACAGTTACTAACCGAAAATGGGAGGGAGGCTAGGAGTCCAAAGCCAGCCATAGACCTTTTGAATCTCGGCTGGTTCAGCAGGAACCAGTCAAGCTTTAAACCATGTATGGGCAGGTTCCATGTACCAAAGTTGATTGGGTACAACCAGTCTGTGGGTTTTCACATGCAATGATTGCTAGCGGCTGTTATAGCCACTAGAAATAATCGATGTGTTCTCCCGGCCCTTCCCTGGCACCGCTGGGAGAACAAAATGGCTCCGTGGGATAGATCTGACTGTGTTGATCGGGGAAATCAAGCAATTTACTTCCCTGCAACCCGTGGTTGCAGGACAGAAATCAGCTCAGTCTATGGCTGGCCTAACCTTATGGTGCCTGCTGTATGGATTACTTTGCCTGTGCTGTATCCAATTGGATTGTTTTGGGGCCATTGATGACCACTCTGGGGGGAAAAAAAAAATTGATCAAGCCTCAATTCTTGAGGAGCACGTCCCCCCTCCCCCTACTCTTGTACAATTTTTTTTTTTTTTTTTTTAAGTAATAAAAAAAAAAAATGGGGGCAAACTCGATAGACCACTTGCTATATCTAGATTTTTATTTTTTCCCCACTGTCTTAACTCTTGTGTTTCTTGTGCGAAGTTTTGCAAAATATACCAGTAAGGTTGAAAAAAAAAAAAATCTAAGAACTACTAAGTTGCAAGGCTTTGGGTAATGTATAGTGTGTTGGACTGGATAGGGCCATGTGATCTTGTTTATACTGTGCAGAACGTGTTAAGCGATCGGTGTGACAGGCCCCTCCCTGATTAGCTTGGAGGAAATCTCATGACAATTTACTTAGATTCTGGCCAGATTCGGAACACTCGTTAAACCTCAAGACTGTTTGTTTTTTTTTTTGTTTTGTTTTTTCTTTAACTTAAAGTGAAACCGTTTCAGTTTTATATCGGAGTTATGTTTTTAGCTGATCGAAACCTTGATCTTGCAAGAAAAGACTGAAATCTGTAACGTCTCGCTCACCTCCTTCCAATAAATAGTAATTATTTTGCGGTCTCTGAGGGAAATACATTCTTCATCACAACAAGCAGACAGACAGTTAAATCCAAAATCTTTCTCTACAGTGCCTTGCAAAAGTATTCACCCCCCTTGGCTTTTTACCTATTTTGTTACATTACAGCCTTAGTTCAATGTTTTTTATTTAATCTGAATTATATGTGATGGATCAGAACATGCTAGTCTAAGTTGGTGAAGTAAAATTAGAAAAAAAAAAAAATATATATATATATATATATATATATATATATATATATATATATATATATATATATATATATATATATATATATATATATATATATATATATATATATATATATATATACACACACACACTATTTTTCAGAAATAAAAATAAAATAATGTCGTATGTATTCACCCCCTTTGTTATGAAGCCCATAAAAAGCTCTGGTGCAACCAATTACCTTCAGAAGTCACATAATTAGTGAAATGATGTCCGCCTGTGTGCAATCTAAGTGTCACATGATCTGTCATTACATATACACACACACACACACACACACACACACCTTTTTTTGAAAGGCCCCAGAGGCTGCAACACCTAAGCAAGAGGCACCACTAACCAAACACTGCCATGAAGACCGAGGAACTCTCCAAACAAGTAAGGGACAATGGTGTTGAGAAGTACAAGTCAGGGTTAGGTAATAAAAAAAATCCAAATCTTTGATGATCCCTAGGAGCACCATCAAATCTATCATTACCAAATGGAAAGAACATGGCACAACAGCAAACCTGCCAAGAGACGGCCGCACACCAAAACTCACAGACTGGGCAAGGAGGGCATTAATCAGAGAGGCAGCACAGAGACCTAAGGTAACCCTGGAGGAGCTGCAGAGTTCCACAGCAGAGACTGGAGTATCTGTACATAGGACGACAATAAGCCGTACGCTCCATAGAGTTGGGCTTTATGGCAGAGGGGCCAGAAGAAAGCCATCACTTTTGGCAAAAAACAAAATGGTACGATTTGAGTTTGCGAAAAAGCCACGTGGGAGACTCCCAGAATGTATGGAGGAAGGTGCTCTGGTCTGAGGAGACTAAAATTTTACTCTTTGGCCATCAAGAAAAACGCTATGTCTGGCGCAAACCCAACACATCACATCACCCAAAGAACACCATCCCCACTGTGAAACATGGTGGTGGCAGCATCATGCTGTGGGAATGTTTTTCAGCAGTCGGGACTGGGAAACTGGTTAGAGTTGAGGGAAAGATGGATGGTGCTAAATACAGGGATATTCTTGAGCAAAACCTGTATCACACTGTGTGTGTGATTTGAGGCTAGGATGGAGGTTCACCTTCCAGCAGGACAATGACCCCAAACACACTGCTAAAGCAACACTTGAGTGGTTTAAGGGGAAACATGTAAATGTGTTGGAATGGCCTAGTCAAAGCCCAGACCTCAATCCAATAGAAAATCTGTGGTCAGACTTAAAGATTGCTGTTCACAAGCGCAAACCATCCAACTTTAGGGAGCTGGCGCAGTTTTGGAAGGAGGAATGGGCAGAAATCCCAGTGGTAAGATGTGGCAAGCTCATAGAGACTTAACCAAAGCAACTTGGAGCTGTGATAGCCGCAAAAGGTGGTTCTACAAAGTATTGACTTTAGGGAGGTGAATATTTCTGCACATTTGGGAGTCATGCTTGTGTCAGCCTTGCAATGTCTCATGGGACTTGTAGTTTTGCAGTAGCTGGTGGGCCACAGGTTGAGCACCCATGTGGTATGCAGTAGTTGTTAGAGCCCGGAAGAAGGGAGGCCGTGGTTTGCTAGTTGCCCACAACTGATCTGAAGAATGCATGCAATGGGGTGCCTGCTAAGCAGCCCCCTTCACATTTTGGGCAAGGGTGATTGCCCCTGCTGCCCCCTCCTTCACAGCCCTGCTTGTAGTAATTTTCTTTGTTAGATCCTGGAAGTCCTCTTTTCTTTATGCAGTAAGACATCTATGCACAGCACGATATGTCGGGTTCTTATTGAAGTGCATCAACGAAGGTTGTGTGCATTTTAGTGTTTGGCAGCATCGGTGGATTATCGCATCAGCCTGTGTCTGCACTTGTGCATTCCAGGCGGTGTTTACATTTCGGCACTGAACGGCTGAGCTTCGCTGATATCATTGTGAGTGATCATGGGCAGAGTGATGGGTTACAGTGTCGCAGAGGTCGGAGGTTCATTGATTACAGGCAGGGAATGCTCCAAGGTGACTTGTAGCCTCTGTGGGAGGTTCAGTAGAGGATGCGTTTTCACCGCTGCCCTTAAAGCCAATCAAAGTCAGATTTGCGACCTCTAATATTTGTACTTCCAATATTCATTATCCTAGTCCTACCTCCACTTTCCTGTTGCAGAGACCCTTTCAGTGGCAATGGTCCACAAGGACACATAAAGAGGGGAGGTCTCCCCAGTGGGGGACAGCTGGAGCACCCTGATCGGGATTCTACAACTTGTACAAGTTGCCCAAGTTCCATATTTTTTTTTTTCTGTATATCTTTTAACCACTTAAAGTGGAGTTCCACCCACTTTTACAACTCTTCAGCATTCCTCACTAAACTGTGCACTGTAAACAAATTGGATATTTTTTTTATTTTTTTTTCAGCACAGACTGTATATCTGCTGTATTCATTTTTCACTTCCTCCTCCCTGGCCGCGGCCCATCGCATCATTTCCTGTTTGCAATGCCTCCTGGGAAGGGTCAGCAACTTCCTCTCAAACTGCCGTTGCTATGGAAACCTGACCTGAAACCTATTACACTGCTTATGCTGCACTGAGCATGTACGAGATCTGCAAGGATGAGATCCAGGAAGAAATACAGTCTGGCTTCAGATGCCCACACTTAAGATGGCCACGGCCTGCTGTAAGTTTATAAAATAACAAACTACTGCTAAAAACTAACAAAACAGACCTTAGTTTGCAGACTAACTTTACTAGAATACATTAAGCTTGTGTATTATAGGGGTATTTTTATTTAAAAAGTATAATTTCGGCCGGAACACCGCTTTAAGCCCCGGACCAATTTGCAATTAAAGGACTTTTTTTGCGATTTGGCACTGTGTTGTTTTAACTGACAATTGCGCGGTCGTGCGACGTGGCTCCCAAACAAAATTGGTGTCCTTTTTTTCCCCATAAATGGAGCTTTCTTTTGGTGGTATTTTATCACCAAATGTAGTTTTTATTTTTTGCGCTATAAACAAAAATAGAGCGACAATTTTGAAAAAAATGCAATATTTTTGCTATAATAAATATCCCCAAAAAATATATAAAAATTTTTTTTTTCCTCAGTTTAGGCCGATTATGTATTCTTCTACATATTTTTTGTAAAAAAAAATCTCAATAAGCGTTTGATTGGTTTGCGTAAAAGTTATAGCGTCCACAAAATAGGGGATAGTTTTATGGCATTTTTATTAATAATTTTTTTTTTTTTTGGCGGCGATCAGCGTTTTTTTTTTTTTTTTTTTTTTTTTTTTTTTTGTGACTGCGACATGGCGGACACGTCGGACAATTTTGACACATTTTTGGGACCGTTGACATTAATACAGCAATCAGTGCAATTAAAAATGCATTGATTACTGTAAAAATGTCACTGGCAGTGAAGGGGTTAACCACTAGGGGGCAGTGTAGGGGTTAAGTGTGACCTATGTGTTTTTTTTTTTTTTACTGTAGGGGGGCATGGCTGGGTGTGTGACATCACTGATCGTCTTTCCTTATGACAGGGAACAGACGATCAGTGACAGCCTCACTAGGAAGCACAAGGAGAGGTTTGTTTTACACTTACCTCTCCCCTTTCTTCAGCTCTGTAACCCGATCGCGGGACACCAGCGGCGATTGGGTCCCGTGGCCACGGTCACGGAGCTCAGGACCGGGTCGCGAGCGCGCCGGCAGCAGCACACGTGCGACCCACGGCTGGGCTCTTAAAGGGCAACCTACCTGTACGTGCTTGTGCCCAGCCGTAACATTCTACTGACGTATATGTGCATGAGGCGGTCCTTAAGTGGTTAAAACCCAGGTTCCCAGCATACAGATAGCAGTGGGGTGCCAGCCAGTGCCGGGGATTGACTGACGGCCAGTGCCGGGGGGGTTGGCTGTTGTTTTAATCCAACTTCTTCAGTCTGCATTGCAATATGTTGCAAAAAAATTAAGCAGTGCCAACATTTTTGGGCATCTTGGAGTGTTGAGGGTTGCAATTGAGGCCCTGTAAACTTTCCAAGCTCTGCCATCACTGCATTTTTTTTAAAGCAGTGGACAGCCCATTAAAGGTTAAAACAAAACCAAAAAAACACTTGATGTAATATTCATCTTCATTTTAGAGATCTCCCTGCAGTAGTTCATTCTCTTTTTTTTTTTTTTTTTTTTTTTTTTTTTTTTCTGCCACTAGATGTCCTCAGTCTGAAGGCCAGCATCAATCAACATACTTCCTTCAATCCCTGGTCATCCTATACCAGTGATGGCAAACCTTGGCACCCCAGATGTTTTGGAACCAGGGTTGCCTTCTGTCCGGGATTTACCCGGACACTTTGGGTTTGGAATCATGCGTCCGGGTTTCAGACTGCCTAAAACCCGGACACATTATTCAGACTGGACTATGGCTTCCCAGCAGGGTTGCTGGCTGCAGTTGCCTAAGCTGAGAGTGTCTATTACACTTTCATGCTGCCCAAAGCCAGGACTAACACACACACACACACACACACACACACACACACACACACACACACACACACACACACACACACACACACACACACACACACACACACACACACACACACACACACACGACTTGATCTGCACCTCTTCTTCTTCTCGGCCCTACCTCTGTGTCTGCCCACACGCCTTTTAGAAAAAGAAAGTTGGGGTTGGAAATTTGAAGTCCAGCAGCCTCGGATACATCTGGATGAGAGGTGCTGACTGCCAAGGGATGAGTGAGCTCACCATCCATCCCTGTCTGTGACTGAAGTCTCCCCCTCCTCTCTCCTGCATCTGAGTAAGTACACAAAGGTAAATCTGAGTTCTCAGAGCACCCCTTACATCAGAGTTTCTCTTTACACCAGAGGCCACAGGTGGTTCCCCCTTCAATCAGAGTCTTCTCTGTACATCAGAGTTCCCACTGTTCCTTCTTAAATCAGGGTCCCCAGAGTTCTCCCTCACATCAGAGTCTGCAGATTCCCCCCTTACAGTGTAGGGGAACTCTGAGAGTTCAGATGTAAAAGGGGAACTCTTGTTGTTAACTTCATATGATTAGAAATGTTATTTAATAGCAAAATTATATGTATAGTTTTATACTACAAAACAAAATTGCTAAAGTGTTCGGCTTGAAGAAAAGGTGGCAACCCTATTTGGAACTACATTTCCCATGATGCTTGGCTACCCTTCAGAGTACATAAGCATCATGGGAAATGGAGTTCCAAAATATCTGGGGTGCCAAGGTTCATCATCACCGTCCTATACTGACGCACAGTGATCAGCTCATCTGTCGCTCTGCTTTCTTCTTCTATCAGCGTGCTCCTTGTCAACACATTAACTGATTTGCTCCTTGTTACGGCTTCTTTCTCTCCTAGTCTGAGTTCTGCTGTACAAGGACGGCAAGGGGCTGATGCTGGGTCAGCTTATATTTTTTTTTTTTTTTTTTAAATCCATTTAACAATGTATTAATGATTACAAAGTTGTTGGGCTCGGACACTGGTAGTGGGCTGTGGGAAGGGGTACGGTCCTCGGTTACATGCCGTACCTCCCTGATCCCTCCTGTCAATGGCCTCTGTTGAATGTGGCTGTGCCCTGACAATGGGTGAGTGTCTCTCAGGCTCCAGTCTTGGCTGGCTCCATCCTCCGGCTAGAGGAACGCGTGGGTCCGAATACTAAACATCTCCCGCTGTTTACTGGCCTATTCAGCCCTGCACTCTTGTTTTATGGTGGCCAACAAGTTGTAAAACTGTTGCAATTGTTAACTAGCCTGCAGGGGACGTGTAATATCCCGGCTCTGGATGTGGCGGAGATGTGAGCCTCCCGAATGCCACTTCCTTCCCAGTCAACTAATGAGCTGCAGGTTATTCTGTGACTTCGATTCGCTTTACAATTCGGCAACAAAACCCGAAAGTGGGGCCCGTCCTTCCTTCAGCCATAGTAACTCCATTGTTCTGGTCACCTTTAAAGCTGAACTCCGGGCAAACAGATGAAATACTTGGAGGGGGGGGGGGGGGGGGGCTTTATTGCCTGCCGGAGGATTTGTACTCCTGTCCATTCAGTCCTGAGATTTACAGAGCTCCGCCACACAGTACAACCCTCTCTAGCAGGGCAGTAGATCTGATTTCTCTCTGCTGCAGTTTACTTAAGGTGATTGTGAACGATCGCCTTGTAAAACAACCCATTCAGTTTAAAATGGAGAGGCAAAACATTTTTGTATAGATATTAAAAAGAGAGAAAAATCCTTCCTTCCTTCCTTCCTTCCTTCCTTCCTTCCTTCCTTCCTTCCTTCCTTCCTTCCTTCCTTCCTTCCTTTCTGCCTTTCCTTCCTTTCTGCCTTTCTTTCTTTCCTTTCTTTCTTTCCTTCCTTCCTTCCTTCCTTCCTTCCTTCCTTCCTTCCTTCCTTCCTTTCCTTTCCTTTCCTTTCCTTCTTCCTTTCCTTCCTTTCCTTCCTTTCTGCCTTCCTTCCTTCCTGCCTTCCTTTCCTTCCTTCTTTCCTGCCTTCCTTTCCTTCCTTCCTGCCTTCCTTTCCTTCCTTCCTGCCTTTCTTTCTTTTCTTCCTTCCTTTCTGCCTTCCTTCCTGCCTTCCTGCCTTCCTGCCTTCCTTCCTGCCTTCCTTCCTTCCTGCCTTTCTTTCTTTTCTTCCTTCCTTCCTTCCTTCCTTCCTTCCTTCCTTCCTTCCTTCCTTCCTTCCTTCCTTCCTTCCTTCCTTTCTTTTCTTTTCTTTCTGCCTTTCTTTCCTTCCTTCCTTCCTTCCTTCCTTAATCCTTCCTTATTTTATTTTTTTTAACGTGATCCCATTCCCTCTGTTCTCAGCTGCATACGAGGTGGGGGAGGAGAAACGGCAGCACACTGAGCTTCTCAATGAATAACTGTGCAGGGGGGGGGGGGGAGGAAAAAAAATCGTTGGAGGAGATCACTGAGTTCCCAGCATAGCTAGATAACTGACCACACTGTGCTCTCCTGCTTAGTGTGGTCAGTTTTTAATAGGCAAGCAAGGGGACTGGCAGGAACACCAGGGATTTCATATAAAAGAACTATTTTCTCATACTAGTACCTGGTACAGCAGACTCGTATCCGGAATATGATTTGTTGGGGTAACAAATGCTTTAAGCTGGCAATACATGGATTAAAATTTGGGTGATTTTCAGCAGGGGACCGGCTATGGGCAGTGAGGTTGTACAGAAGTCAAACTACCAATTAACTTCTGTACTGCCTCCCTGTTGGATTCTCCCAACTCGATCAGTGATTTCCAGCAGCTGCGGAGTCTCTAAGCTGCCCAAATACTCAGCAGGGAGGATTTCCTTATCTACCATCAGGGATATTGAATCAGCTGTTTTTCATTCAATCCGCCGGATGAATGAAAGAAACTGACTCCCCTGTGGGCTGCTTTACAGGTCTTGTTTCTCCCCCGGACTGTGATTGGACATTGAAAAGAGAAGCAGCAGACCTGATAAGCTCACCTCTGTCACTCTGCTCTCTTCTCCTATCAGCATGCTCTGTGCACTGCAGCTTCCCCCCTCCGTCTGAGCTCTGCTGTACAGGGATTGCAAAAGACTGATACTAGGTCATGACACTTATTTAAATATATATTTAATATATATTTAAATATATATTTAATATTATATAATATATAATGTGTAGATATTAGTGTGTGTGTGTGTGTGTGTGTATGTATATCTATATATAAATTATTCTCGCTCTATCTCTCTATATTATCTCTCTATAGATAAAGATAGTTTTATTTTTTTTTATGACTACAGTCAGTGTTGCATCAATTTGTGTCTGCCTAGAGTTCAGGTTCAGAGTACAAAGAGGTTACAAACTCTAACTGGATGACATTATTTTGCTAAAGCAGTGTGCATCAAGCAATTGTAATCACATATAGCAGCCCTTTCCACCCCTCTGAAAAGCGCTCTGCAGTGGATCACTTTTCAGTGGCATCATCTTTGTGATGTCTTCTCCTTCACTGCCTGATTTTTAACCCTGTAAATGCCACACCACTGTAATCGCACGCATTGCGTGGCAGCCCTATAGACTTTGCATGGGTTGCATTGGACAGCTGTAAAGACTAACGAATGCAATATGCTGTTTTAACTTTTTTGCTGCGGCACGTGTGAACGGCTGCATGCCTGCGGGCAGTGGGGCGGTCAGGGGAAGGGAAAACTGCCTGGTTTTGACGCCACACGGGTGAACGAACCATTATGGGTTGACAACATGGGAGAATAACTTATTTTTTTTTTTTATTATTTTTTTTTTTTTTCTTTCTTTCTCTTTCTTTTTCTTTCTTTTTCTTTTTCTCTTTCTTTTTTTTCTTCTTTCTTTCTTCTTTTTCTCTTTCTTTCTTTCTTTCTTTCTTTCTTTCTTTCTTTCTTTCTTTCTTTCTTTCTTCTTTTTTTTTTTTTTTTTTTTCTTTTTTTTCTTCTTTTTCTTCTTTTTCTTCTTTTTTTTTTTTTTTTTTTTTTTTTTTTCTTTCTTTCTTTCTTTAAAAAATTTGAGGGCTCCTTCCTTTGTTCACTGTGTGTATGTGTGTGTGTGTGTGTGTGTATCTATCTATCTATCTATCTATCTATCTATCTATCTATCTATCTCCTTCAAATTTTAAATCCACAGCTTTCATAAATAATATAAAAAAAAAAAAAGGTCTCAGGGGATGGATGTGAACTGGCCTGATGGAAACTATGTGTGAATGGGAAGAGAAGTGACCCTGCGGGGCGTAATTAGTATTCTGAGCCGGACACAGGAGCGCCTCTTCCAACTCCCAATTTTGGTGGACACAGGGGGGGCTTTTGTCTTCTCCATCCAACACCACATTGTGACTCTTTCCACTTTTTCACATGTTTGTGTAACTTTGTCCTTTTTGTTCCCAGAATGTAGAACCGCCGTGACCTGTTATGGGTGTGCGGTATGGACTGTGATCTTCCAGGATGATTGTGTGATTTATGGGTGCTGGGTGAACTTTAGCCAGAGCCAACATGTTGTATTTTTTTTTTTTATTGATAATATTCCTGAAACTTCCCCGCTTAGCTCTACATGGAACAATTAACCATTTGGCTTTAGTCTAAGGGTCACCTGTAACTGAACCATTGTGGTAAACTAGTGCTTAGCCGCGTTTTGGAGTTTTTAGGCTTTTTTACAATGAGAAAAAGCACGGAAAACGCCCATCAACGCTATTCAGAAACGCGTGTTTTTAACGCTGCCTTTTTTGGTAGCAGCGCTGGCGTCTTTTAACCCTTTCATGCCTAAGCCTATTTCTGACATTTTGTCGCTCACAAGTTAAAATCCAGATTTTTTGCTAGAAAAGTACTTGGAGACTCCAGACATCATTATATACAGTATATCACAAAAGTGAGTACACCCCTCAAGTTTTTGTAAATATTTACAAAAATGTGAGGGGTGTACTTACTTTTGTAAGATAATGTGTGTGTGTGTGTGTGTGTGTGTGTGTAATACTTGGATATATATATCTATTAGTGTGTGTGTGTGTGTGTAATAAAATTGTTATATATAATATAAATTACAGCTCCTTTTATTTATTTATTTATATATATATATATATATATATATATATATATATATATATATATATATATATATATATATAATATTATATGCGCTCTTTAAAAAAATGTCTGCACTTATTTATATTACACATGTGTATACATACAAGGGTTCTACAATTTTTTTTCTACGTGTCTTTTGTTTTATTTTTTTGTTTTGTACTAGCAAGGTGTACCTAAATAAAGTGTGTGTGTGTGTGTGTGTGTGTGTGTGTGTGTGTGTGTGTGTGGCTTTAATTGGTGAGATCAGGACTCTGTGCAGGCCAGTCAACTTCCTTCACCTCAAACTCGCTCATCCATGTCTTTATGGACCTTGCTTTGTGCACTGGTGCGCAGTCATGTTGGAACAGGAAGGGACCATCCCCAAACTATTCCCACAAAGTTGGGAGCATGAAGCTGTCCAAAATGTCTTGGTATGCTGACGCCTTAAGAGTTTCCTTCACTGGAACTAAGGGGCCAAGCCCAACCCCTGAAAAAAAAAAACCACACCATAATCCCCCCTCCACCAAATGATTTGGACCAGTGCACAAAGCAAGATCCATAAAGACATGAATGAGTGAGTTTGGCTTGGAGGAACTTGACTGGTCTGCACGGAGTCCTGACCTCAACCTGCTAGAACCCCTTTGGGATGAATTAGAGTGAGACTGCGAGCCAGGTCTTCTCGTTCAATGTCGGTGACTGACCTCATAAATGCGCTTCTGGAAAAATGGTCAAACATTCCCATAGACACACTCCTAAACCTTGTGGACGGCCCTCCCAGAAGAGTTGAAGCTGTTATAGCTGCAAAGGGTGGACCAACTCAATATTGAACCCTACGGACTAAGACTGGGATGCCATTAAAGTTCATGCGTGTAAAGGCAAGCGTCACAGTACTTTTGACAATAATGTGTGTTATCTATCACTGTGTGTGTGGCTTATATTTTTGCACAGAGTTCAGCATTTATTGCTTACATTTTTCTTACATAATGTAGAAGGCACACACTACTATTGAAGAGTAGCATTAGAAAAATAATTATAATGAGTTTTCCTTTTGATGGCAGCTGTCTCATTTAGCCGCCCTGTGATGTTGTCACCTGTTCCCCCCCCCCAAGGACCAGTCTGTACAGCGTCTTGTTTTATTGCTGCCCCCCGAATGAACCTTCAGCGTGTGTATTAATTTGGTCACCTCGGGGTGTACAGCTGTACTCTCAAATTCTTTGCTAGGGGGAATTAAGGGTACAAAAATGTATTTTCTACGGTGTCCTGAGCAGGATTTTTCTTTACACCTAAGGGGTGGGGCTGCCTTTACAACGTGTTCTCTCCCTTGAAAAAGAGACCCTGTAACCTCAATAGGCAAGATCAAGTAAATAAAAATATACAGCCTGTAAAATGGCAACTTCCATTAGCCTTATTTTGGTCCCTGCAATTTATCTTAAGGGAAGGTGTCAACAACTTTTAGGCTTGTGTCAATGGCATGAGCTTGGGACGCTTCTGAACACATTTAGAATTTATTGACCATGCATTGTTTCTTTGGCCTCTTTTCGGTTGGCTTTCTGTGGCCCCTTTTCGGTTGGCTTTCTGTGGCCCCTTTTCGGTTGGCTTTCTGTGGCCCCTTTTCGGTTGACTTTCTGTGGCCCCTTTTCGGTTGACTTTCTGTGGCCCCTTTTCGGTTGACTTTCTGTGGCCCCTTTTCGGTTGACTTTCTGTGGCCCCTTTTCGGTTGACTTTCTGTGGCCCCTTTTCGGTTGACTTTCTGTGGCCCCTTTTCGGTTGACTTTCTGTGGCCCCTTTTCGGTTGACTTTCTGTGGCCCCTTTTCGGTTGACTTTCTGTGGCCCCTTTTCGGTTGACTTTCTGTGGCCCCTTTTCGGTTGACTTTCTGTGGCCCCTTTTCGGTTGACTTTCTGTGGCCCCTTTTCGGTTGACTTTCTGTGGCCCCTTTTCGGTTGACTTTCTGTGGCCCCTTTTCGGTTGACTTTCTGTGGCCCCTTTTCGGTTGACTTTCTGTGGCCCCTTTTCGGTTGACTTTCTGTGGCCCCTTTTCGGTTGACTTTCTGTGGCCCCTTTTCGGTTGACTTTCTGTGGCCCCTTTTCGGTTGACTTTCTGTGGCCCCTTTTCGGTTGACTTTCTGTGGCCCCTTTTCGGTTGACTTTCTGTGGCCTCTTTTCGGTTGACTTTCTGTGGCCCCTTTTCGGTTGACTTTCTGTGGCCCCTTTTCGGTTGACTTTCTTCAAGGGAGTTTTGCATTCAAAAAAACTTATATGGGAACACCAAACTCGTTTTGGAGTCAACAGAAGCCCATTGACAAAGAATAAGCTCAGTTAATCAGGTGGAAGGTGGAAACTTTCTGCAGTTTTGGATCCCCTGAATTCAGGGCCCACAGCCACACGCTCAGCTCCTTACTCATTGCCATGTTAAATTCTCAAAAGGTCGTAGGTGAAAGATTCTGCATATTTAAACATTAAACTAGACATTCCTACAGTCACTCTCAGCCATGGTTGCATGGGACGCTAGGGTTCCTTCAGAAGTTGCTGGGGTTTCTTGAGTTGCCTGCATAGTTCCAGGTCTAGTGGCCCTTGGCAGAACCAGCACCATGACACCAGTTATCTTTTTATAGCTTTCTGTAAGGGTGGCATTATGACCACATTTGTAAGGAGGTCGTTGTTCCCACGAGTCCATGAATTTTGTTTTAGCAAGACTTAGGAGAGAGGTCCGTCTCCGCTTACTGAGCGCAGACAGACCTGTCAATCCCGCTCTCCTTTATGGGGAGATCAGGTGAAAACTGACTGCCTGTCCATTTTTTTTTTTTTTTTTTTTTTTTCATCCGATCTGATCCGCCAGGCAGATGGAAAATGGGACCACTATCCATCTGAATTTTTCGGACAGGATCGGATGGCGGCAGATGTCAGCGGGCATGTCACCGCTCTCATCCGCCACTCCATAGGAGTAAATTGAGGGTCCGATCAGGTCCACTTGAAACACTGACAGATTGACCTGATTGGACAGCCTGTGTGAAAATGACCTAAATGTTCCTCTTGGGGTAAAAACCATAGAATTGTTCCAAAACCCATGTCACCATGCCATAACATGCATTATCATTGTGTTGCAATGCACTTTGTATTCAATGTGAACATGCATCAGAATACCCATCAACACGCCTTCACGTGTGTCATGCTGTGTTCATATGCGCCATGACTTGGGTCTTTATGCATGGTTTGACATGCTTTTTATTGTGTTGTATTTTGTTTTTAAAAAGAAAATGCACCAAGCAAAAAACATTGGTGCTCATCCAGCCTTACTTCTTGAATCCCTCTTTTAATTAGACCTTGCCTGTTATGATAATGTGATCTTTTGGAAGGGGCCATGTCGGCACAGGGAGACTCTGTATATAAAAGCATACCGGTAATATGAAGCAATATACTTACCTTTCTGGGAAACCATTTGTTGAATCTTTGCTGCTTCCTGGCCACTACAAGTAGTCCACACGCGTGAGGAATACCCACTTTCCCTGCAGCCCACAGTGGTTTCTCCCGCTGGCTCATAAGTCACCTATAGGACATAAAAACTGGTGGGTGGTACCAATGTATGTAACAGGGGAAGCAGGTATTTAACCCATCCAACCATTGGAATACTTACAGTGGATAGGGAGCAGCGAAGATGCGTTTGAACAAAGGGACTGTCGCAAGGAAAGTATATATTCCCTTCTATTAGTAGTATGCTTTTACATACAAGGTAACCCTGACACTGGGTCATATTAAAGCACACCTGTGACAGTGTAGTGTGTGCAGACCTACAGTATTGTCCATAAACACAAATGTTTTTTTCAGGCACTTTCAGCCAAATCGTTAAAAACGTGAACCAAATGGAGTCTGAAGACAACCTACCACCCATAGTTTGTTTCACAGATTCAGTAGAAGCTGTTTAGTTGATTGCAAGGTGGTTGTTACAGCACTGTTCAAAACTTGGCACTTTGCAATTATTGGGCAAAGGAAGGTGCTTTTTTTTTTTTTTTTTTTTTTTTAATATCTTTTTATTTATTTTTTTCTCCTTCTGCTCAACATAATGAGATGGTGGACAATACAAGATGTGTAGCATGCTTCAAAGGTTTTGTATGTTTTTTTTTTTTTTTTTTTTAAATAAATTTTTATAATATTTTTTTCTATTTATTTATTTATATATAATTTTGTATTATATTTTATAAGCGGTGGTAGGGTCTGTCTACCTCTATGTAGAAGGCTTTCTGCTGCACAGTGACATCTGTATTTCCAGACTGTGGAAAATACTTCTCTTGTTCACAGTATAAAAAGTCGGCAAAGCCGGGAGAGAGAACTCAGACAGTTGTTACTGTTTTATAACGCAAGGATTATTTCTCCGGTGACGGCTAACCTACGGTCTGCAACTTCTGACCTGTCTGTATATTTTTATTTTATTGTATTTTTTTTTTTTTTTTTTTGGTCCTTTTTTTTTTTTTTTTTTTTAAGCTTTCTCTTTTACAAATATACTTATTGGCCCAATTTTTTCATATAAAGTGTTTGGGGTTCATTGTAGTCATATTCTATTCATCTGTAGTACAGAACGCACTGGCAGGTTCAAACTAAAGCTGCTGGCAAAAAAAAGTCAGATATACTGTGTAACCAAAAGTCTAAAAATTATTTGCCACGCTGGTATTGAAAAACATACAAATTCAGTGCAATAGTGCAAAAAAAAACATGACCTTTCATTTCACTTCGTTAATTTACAATAAAGCGAAAGACCCAAGCTGATAATCTAACACCACTGTTTTAGAAAATAATCTCTTATTGAGATGAATCCCGTGATTACTGCCTAAACTGTCACCACTATAGGGAATGGACTCTTGACAAGAGCGAGCAAACCCTATTACAGAATCATGTCGGCCGGTAAGTAACATCCTGTTAGGAGGTACGCGTTGGCTCTTCCCAACATGTTTTGTCATAACTGATGTCAACGGGGATCACGTTTTATGTGGGCATTTCCATTCTGATTTCATGGTGGAGTCTCGTAATATGGTTGCCATGCATGTGACCGTCGCATGCCTGATGAAGGGGTCCTGCGTGGCTCCGAAACGTTGCTTCCATTTATTTTTTTTGATACTTTGTGATTAAAGTTTTGGACCTGATTTTGGAGATCCTGGTGTCACTTCCTGCTCATGATTGCAGTCGGTTCCAGCCATTGGTCATTTCAGCACCCAATCTATGATACAGCCATTTGTGCAGGAACATGTGCGTTAGGAGTTTGGCATTGGACAATCAAGCAACATGGGTCACAGTACCTCATGACAGGATATTACTTACAGGCTGACTTGGCTCTGTAGTAGGTTCCGCTCGCTCTGATTACAATTCTATTAACTATAGTGGTGACGGTTCACCACAGATATTTTACTAAGATTATACCCAGTGGTGTTATATTATCATCAAAAAAAGGCCAAGGAAAATTCCAAGCTCTACTTACTGACCAGCCTGCGACCAACCAAATTTACCTGTCTAAGGCTCGGGTTCACACTAGTGCAATGTGAGAACCCTGCCAATACAGTGGGGGTTCCCGCATCGCACCCGAATCGCACAGTGGTTCACACTGAGATCTGCTGCGGGTGTCAATGTAAAGTTAACGACCGCCTCGAACGATTTCTCTTTACCAGCCGAAAAAAAACTACTCTTGCATCTATGGCAGCAAGATACTTGGTAGCCTTTAAGTTGAAAAGTGTGTGTCCCCCACCACTCGTGGAACTACACAGGAGGATCTGGGATGTCCAATTGATGGGAAAAATCTCACCGCCCATCTCCACAACAGTCTCATTGAAAACATTACTTAACTGGGCCATCTTGGTCCCTTTTGATCTGCCTATCAGAAGAAGAACTTCAAAGAGCCATGAGACTGACCACCTGTAGTCACTATACAGCCTTATCCTAGCTCACCTGGATTCCTCCTCTTCCCTATATCTCCTCCTTCCTTAGGGCTCTTTCACACGGACGTGTCCGTGTACGGAGCCCGCTCTGCATAGCAGGGGATCGCTCCGTCGATCCCCTCTGTGCGATAAGATGACAGGTCTGTCTCTGCACTCTGTGCAGGGACGGACCTGTCAGAGCGCCGCTCTCCCCTATGGGGGATCGGATGACGACGGACCATAGAGTCCGTCGTCATCCGATCCACTCCGCAGACGGGTGGAAAAATAGCTTTTTCCTTCGTTTTTTTGGATTGGAGCAGGTCGGATGTCAGCGGACATGTCACCACTGACATCCGTCCCTCCATATGGGTCTATGGAGGGTCCATTCAGGTCCGCCAAAAAAACTGACAGGCGGACCTGAACGGACCGCCCGTGTGAAAGGGGCCTTAGGGCTCTTTCACACGGGACGGATCCGTAATGATCTGCTGCTCAGCGGGGATCGCTCCGCTGAGCCGGCGGATGACAGGGCGGTCCCTGCACACTGTGACCGCCCTGTCAGATCTCCGCTCTCCTCTATGGAGGATCGGATGAACACGGACCGCCTGTCTGTGTTCATCCGATCTGCAGACGGATAGAAAAATAGGGTTTTCCTCCGTCTGCAGAATCGGACCATAGCGGGTGTCAGCGGATGCTCATCCAGTCACACCCGCTATCCCATAGGCAAGCATGTATGTCCATATTTCATCCGAAAACAGATGGATGAAATACGGACATACGGTCCGCATGTGTGAAAGAGCAGTTGCACTGTGACAAGAACCACATTAGACTTGTACTAATATATATATATATATATATATATATATATATATATATATATATATATATATATATATATATATATATATATATATATATATATATATATATATATATATATATATATATATATATATTATAGAGCGCTGTTGGAACTTTTGGCACTATATAAACCCTGTAAAGTAATAACATACTAAGTACAATAGTATGTGTCTGAATGGAACCCCATAGTGCGTTTTTTTTTTTTTTTTTTTACAATTCAACCTAGATTATAGGCTTGTTTTTGTTTTTCTGTAAGTCTTGATAGAAAAGGTTACACTAATAACACTGGCTAATTAAACAAACTTGCTAATTATCCAGACTTCCCCCAGTCAGTCGGACCCCCTGGGAATTTTCTACACTGTTTCAGGAGTTTAATGGGTTTCCTGTGGTGACACAGGTGCAGGGACCGGATGTGCCGGTGGTGCTGTCATTGTCTGAGCTGTGCCTGTAAATAAAATTTGGTAACGAAGCGTCAATAAGCCGGGGGAAATGACCAAGTCACACATACACACATGTGTCGTCTCTGCGCTGGAGTGCAGCTGTTCACCCTCCCAGAAACGCCATCTTTCCTCTCCCAAAATGAGCCCATTAGCCATCCAGCAGCAAACCTTCCAGCCTGGATACAACAAACGGATGATCTAACCGGAGCGTATGCTGCGATGCTGCTGGCTGTGTTCTAATTAGCTGCACATGTTCTCCCAGAGGCCATTGCTGCTGGGGCACACCGCTGTTTCTCTAAAAAGAAGGAAAGTTACTTTATCGGGTTTTTTTTTTGTTTGTTTTTTTTTTTTAAAGCCACACCGCCATCCAAAGAGATTCTTGCAGTTCTCACAGCGAATTTCTGAATTTAAGGGCTAGGTCACACCGCGCGACAAAACCCGGCGCAGAACAAAGGCGTTCTTATAATGTATTGCAGTACTCATGTTTTTTTGTTTTTTATTTTACATTTTTTGCAGTGCATTGCGACATGTAATATGCTGCGATTTAAAACGATGCCTTCATCATTTTATCGAAACGCACACCAACGTAACTCATTTGATGCAAACAATCTCTATCGAGGCTTTCCCTTAATATTTTCAGGGACAGCACTGGCCAATGCTGCCCAACACAGACCCAATAGGGCTGCTTCATAGTGGCCCTAAATGGTTCTGTTAGAAGCCCTTCTAGATCAGTACTGCATTGGGGACACAGCCGGTGATGGTGCAGTGGCCAGGCTGTGTCTTGTGATTGGACAAGGTGAACGCAGTAGTCATGACTTGGTTCATACTTTGTTGGGAATTTTTGCCTTTCTCTGGATCAACTGTGGATTTAGGATTTTATTTTTCGGTTTGTTTTTAGTATTTTTTTGTTTGGTGTGTGTGTGTGTGTGTGTGTGTGTGTGTGTGTGTGTGTATATATAGATATAGAGCGAGTTAAACTGGCGGCCCTCCAGCTGTTGCAAAACTACAAGCCCCATGAAGCATTGTAAGGCTGACAGTTGCAAGCGCATGACTCCCACAGACAGAGGGATGATGGGACTTGTAGTTTCGCAACAGCTGGAGGGACACCAGTTTTAGAACTAGATGGACTTGTGTGTTTTTGTTTTTTTAACCAGACTAACTATGTAAAACTATGACACCAGCGCTGATGTCATTCATACTAATTGGCTCCAAATACGTTGGCAATTCACAGCGCAAGCTCTACTGGATTATAAAATTGATAGTGTCCAAGTTTTTATTGTCTAATACCCCATTCGGGAGATTCACCCTCTAGATTTATTTTCTTTTACTGTTATCACCTAGATTGAAAAATTAAAGAAAACTTCCAGATTTTTAGGTTGTCACCAGCGCAGGAATAGAGGGGGGGGGGGGGGGGAATACTCCTCTTTTTTTTTTTTTTTTTTTTTTTTTCTTCTTCTTTCATAAAATTGCCTTTTCTATGCATCGGGCATACTTGCAACCCAATGCATATGGCATGAACGTGTCCAAGTGTAGCTTATGTGGCTTTTCACTCAAAAAAAAACAGCACCCAATATTTTTTTTTTTTTTAAATAGCTGGGGGGAGAGGAAAGGAGGGCAGCCAGCAGCACTGCAGTGGGGGGCACAACACGGGGGGGGGGGGGTGCTGGGCAGTGGGGGAATCTGCACTGCACAGAGCAATTAGGGTGTGCCCAGGCACATCCCCTGCACCACACCTATGAGCGCTATTCCCTCCCACTGACGCCATTGATGGGGCATTTTTCTACTCCCACTGGCCACAGTCTGGCCCCCACAAATTCTGAAGGATTGTAAAATGGCCATCTGTTTATAAAGTTTGAAGACCCCTGTCCTAGACCATGACCTAGGTGGCCCAGAGTTGAATCCAACTCTGATGGCTCACTTTCCATAAATGCACCTTGTGACCTAAAGAATGGTCATTTTATTAAATCCCCGGTCTAGTGTGACCTTTTTGACTGTGTGTGTGTGTTGTGTTTTTTTTTTTTTGTTTTTGTTCCCTATATGCAATTCCATAGTTTATTTTCCTACTGTCCAGGCTTTGTATGACAACGTCATTGGGTGATGAATTCCTTGTTTCCTTCATCTGGTACAATTTTAGCACCGGGGCAGGAGACATGAAATGGAATTATTGATCCCACGGGCTGCCATTTTATCAAATTTCTTCCTGTGTGACAGGTCACTTTTTTTTTTTTTTTTTTTTTTTTTTGTGGACATATTTGGGACAGTAAGCGAGTATCTGTATCTAGCCAACACTTTTTTTTTTTTTTTTTTAACCCATTAATGCGCTTGATAAATGTAACATCATGGAATTCAATCCCTATGAATGCCTAAAAATGAATAACGGTATAATGGTAACTACCATTAATAATAAAAAATATAATATTATAATTTGTGCAGTCAGTCCTTGATACCATCAGCATTCCTGATGGTATCAAGGCTGCTTCAGCTGTGAAAAAAGGATGGTATATTGTTTTTGTATTACATTTGGGTACATCCTATGCAGTTTGATCCATTGCTATTCGGGCGTGTTCACAGTACACCTAGCTGAACAAGTGAGAGTAGAGTCGCACACTACCCTCCTCTGCTAGAAGGTATGGATTTGTGATTAGACTGAGGCAGGAAACCAAAAAAAAGTAGTGCTGGGCCAATCCTGTTCTCTCCCTTAAAGATAAACTGCAGTCTGCTCACATAATTTGTAATAAAAAACATCTTTGCCATTCTGAAGTTTCCCTCCAACCACTTTGCATATTATTTTATATATACTGTGATTCTGTACTTGCCAAATATGCTGCAGAAATCTCCCTCCACGGAGTCTGGCTGCAGCCATTTTAACTGTGGGCAGCTGCTGCCTGTTCACTTCCTGGATTTACACAGACAAACCCCCAGCTCTGCAGCTCTTATTGGCCCTCTTATGACTCATCCCCCCCTCTCCCCGAGGGGGAGAGGCTCCCTGACTCGAATGACAAACAGGAAGTGCACTGTATAAGGTATTTACTGGCAGAAAAAAAGATGTTTTACTATCCAAATTTAAAACAAGGGCAGAAGATTTAATAGATGGAAAGATGGAAAAATTGACTGAAGGTCCGCTGTAAGAACGTCTAATAAGGTTTTCAGTTATCCAAGCAATGTATATTGTATAAATTTAAATATATAACTTTTTTTTTTTTTTGTGTGCAGGGTTCTCCAAACTAAGCCCCAAGGGCCACATCAGCTTGCGTCTTTATTTTACCCGGCCCCCAAAAACTTGTCACGTTTTTCGCTTCATGTATTTCCGTGGTGCAGGAGGGTTGGCCACCAGCCTCCTAACAACCAGCGATGGTGAGCAACCAGGACACACGGGGGGTTGGTTTACTAAAACTGGAGGGTGCAAAATCTGGAGCAGCTCTGCATAGAAACCCATCGGCTTTCAGGTTTTTTTCTTTTTATTGTCAAAGTTTAATTGAACAAGCTGAAGTTGGAAGCTAGTTGGCCACCATGTAGAGCTGCCCCAGATTTTGCACTCCAGTTTTAGTAAATCAACCCCATAGTTTCATTCTTTGCTATGGTGCTGGCGTCAAACCCAACCACAATATGGAAACTCGTGATGCTGATCTGGGGTGGCGGCATTCAGAAGAGGACCTTTTAGAGCCCATTCACACAGGGGCAACTTTGGATCCGACTTGAAGTCGCGCGACATGATAAAAATCAATGTAAGTGAATGAGAGCCGTCTTAATGCACACTACTGAAGTCGCTCCGACTTCAGAAAAGGTTCCTGTACTACTTCAATCCGACTTCTAGGTGACTTGTACCCATTGATTTCAATGGAAGTCACCTCCAAAGTCGGATCTTGTCTTAACTGAAGCAACAATACAGGAAGAGAAGATAGTTTTCCCCGGCAAACCCCTCCCTCCTACAGAGCTGATTGTTGTTTGATTGGCCACTGGGAAGTCGCCTGTCCTGGAGGCGACTTGAAGTCGCCTTGTAAGTTGCCCCAAGTCACGCTGTGGTGCGAGCTCAGATCGTGTCCAGGTCGGTGTGTGAATCGGCTCTTATTAATTCAAATCTAAAACAGTTTTTTTTTTTTTTCTCGGCCGTAAGTATTTGTAAAATATGCGATGTGGTCCTTGTACTGGAAAACTTGGAGACCCCTGTATTAATGGATGGCCAGTTTAATGTCTTTTTTGGCTGATGACATTTTATTTATTTTTTATTTTTTTTTTTTCTGTCGCTCATTTTTAAATGAAGGTCATCTCAGAGGATTGAAGTGCATGCTGGCACCTTTTGCTTCTGATTGCGCTTTCAATGGGGAAGGAGATGTCTGTCACCGCGGGAGTTTAAATGCTGGTCTTTATCTGTGGTGGTGTATCAGCTCTATTAGATTTATAGCCTTGTTCTCACGTGGATTGCTGCTCCTTCAGTGTGCCTGTGGATTTATCTGCAATTTTCAATGGATTTATGGTGAGCGTTTATCGCCGCCCTCCTATGAATTGACATTTCAATTCATTATCAAGTAGCACATACGGATTTTAAGCAACATGCAGCAGCAGTCGGGCATGGTGTCCTGTGATTCCTCTACCTACGGGGCTCATGGCAGTTGGCGTTCATCCTTCCATTGATATGGGTATACTAACTGTAGAATCCTCAGTCAAAGCTGACATTAAATTATGAGAATTTGGTAACCAGTGATATTAAAATCTGGTGGGATGCCCTACATGTTTGCCACCCTTACTAAATTTGGTTTTCATGGTCCCATCTCGGCCCTAAAAAACCCTCTACTCCAACCCCTCATCCCAGGTCCAAATGGCTTCTTTCATGTCCTGATCTTTTCCAATGTCTAATGGCACTAGACAGGGTTGCCCTCTCTCCCCATTTCTTTTCATCCTATGCCTAGAACCCCTAGCAGAAGGCTATAAGATCCCATCTGACATCCGAGGGGTCCCCAATGCGTCACAGGGAATATAAACTGTCTCCATTTATGGACAACTTCTGACTCTTACCAACCTACATATGTCCCTCCTGTCCCTGCATGCTCTCCTATCCCAGTTTAGCTCTCTATCTGGATACAAAATGTAACGCATCTAAAACAGAAGCCATACCACTACTTATACAACCTGCAGACCTTCTATCGCTCAAACTCTTACCCAGGACTTTTTTTTTCAGCTGGAACTTGGTGGAACTCCGTTCCACCACCTCTGGCTCAGGTCCTTTGCTCTCTGCTGAACACTATTACTTGAAAACACAAAGGTCCAGCTTCTATGCTTACAAGTGACATGCAGAGGTCAGAGCTGAAGAGGGGTAAACGTGAGATGTGGATGGGGGATGCAGAGGGAAGCAGCTGTGGAAGATGGCCGAATTCTGCACTCTGTGTAGCACACCCCTGAACTCTGCACTATTTACATAGCAAACCCAGAACTCTGCACTATTTACATATCACACCCAGAACTCTGCAGTCTGTGAGTAATCCCCTCCCTGAACTCTGCACTCTGTACATAATGCAATACTGGTATTTAATGACCCTATTAAGACCCTCCCACTGTTAGTGAGATTTGACCATTTAATTTAATTGGAGGGTGTGTGTAAGGGATGGGGGGGGGGGTCGTGATTGAGTTCCTGTACCTATTTTCAGAGGAAAAAAAAGCCCTGCTCTTAACCCTATCACTGGTGCACCTCATCTCTCAAGTACTCAAGTACTCAAGTATTAATCACGCCATCATACTCATCCCTATATTCAGCAAATTATATCCCCCTGTTCAAGAACAATCAAGGCCATGCTGTCTCGATTGAATCCCCTCCCAATATCCTGGATAGGTAGGATTAATGCATTGAGAATGTCAGTTATGCCAAAACTACTGTTATTAAATTTTTTTAAACCCTGCCTATCCCTATGGCCCAATTAAAATTGATTAACTGACGATTTCTCAACTTTATTTGGAAGGACAGGGCACATAGTGGCAAGCTCTGTGTTATTTTTCCCCACAAGCCGTGGAGGACTAGGAACCCTGGACATTTTACAAATATTACCTGGGCTCCCACCTTCGTGCAGTGGTGGCCTGGTCCAGTTTAAGGCCGCCGAATAGGTGGAGGGAGATAGATGGGTTCTCTGTTTCCGGCTCATCCCTGCGCTCTTGTGTGGTCGCCTGCATTATTTTCATGTCCCAAACTCCATAATTTTATTTGGGCCCTATGTTGTTTTCACTGAGAATATGGTGCTCATGTCACACCAAATTCTCCCTCTCATCCCCGTGCCCTCCTCTCTCGAATGTAATCCTTAATCCCTTGATTCCCCACAGCCTATCCCACCCCCGAATGTTCCCTTGGTAGGAATGGTGCCCCCCTCATTGGTGTCAATGGGAGGAATGGTGCCCCCCTCATTGGTGTCAATGGGAGGAATGGTGCCCCCCTCATTGGTGTCAATGGGAGGAATGGTGCCCCCCTCATTGGTGTCAATGGGAGGAATGGTGCCCCCCTCATTGGTGTCAATGGGAGGAATGGTGCCCCCCTCATTGGTATTAATGGGAGGAATGGTGCCCCCCTCATTGGTATTAATGGGAGGAATGGTGCCCCCTCATTGGTATTAATGGGAGGAATGGTGCCCCCCTCATTGGTATTAATGGGAGGAATGGTGCCCCCTCATTGGTATCAATGGGAGGAATGGTGCCCCCCTCATTGGTGTCAATGGGAGGAATGGTGCCCCCCCTCATTGGTGTCAATGGGAGGAATGGTGCCCCCCTCATTGGTGTCAATGGGAGGAATAGTGCCTCATATCAGTGTGAAAGATAGTCCCCTAAGGGTTGGATAAAAGCTAGCAAAGGGCTGCAGTTTGGAGACCACTGTTCTAGAGGATCGGTTTCCTCCAGAGAGTTTAATTCTCGGATGTGTCAAAAAAGAAAAACCGGGTTCTATTTCAAATGCCAAAAAGAGTAAAACCGAGACGAACTCCATTACTCAGAGGAAACGACAGCGGAGGGCAGGAAGAAAACCTTGCAGCTGACAAATGTTGTTCTCAATGGAAAAAGACTTCCAAAAAATGATTCATAATGTGATCAGGTCATAAGATGTGCCTAATGAGCAGATTTCTCTTCTTTCTTGGGGTCTCTCTTTCACCAGCTTATCACTTTGATGTATCTAATACTTTGTCATGTGAATAGGTTTGAGCATAACTTGCGGAAGTATTTTTGTCGGGTTGGTGAAATGAGCAGTACCGGTGATATCTTCAGCTCTAAAGAGAATCTGGTCTCTGTCTTTACCTACTGTACCTAATTTGGACATAACGTCTTATTTTTTTATGCCTGGAACAATAATCTGACCTCAAGATTGGACCTAATAGGGTTTGTCTTGTAAAATTAAAAACCAGGATTTTTTCTTTATTTTTTTCTTTATCCTGTAAAGCCAAGGGGTACGTTTTTTTTTTTATTTTTTTTTTTTTTTGAAGATGTTTTCCAAGATGCTGTTTGAGTAAGAACTTCTGAAATTCAAGGATAGAAACATTGTGGTTGACTTATTAAAACTGGAGGGGGCAAAATCTAGGTTGGCATGGTAGCCAACTGGCTTTTAACTTCAGTTTGTTCGGTTGAGCTTTGACAAAAAAAAAACCTGGAAGCTGATTGGTTTCCATGCAGAGCTGCGTCGATTTTGGATTCTCCAGTTTTAGTAAATCAACCCCATAGTGACCCCTCAAATTAACCGCTTTCCGCCCGCGCTATAGCTGAAAGAGGGCCACAGTGCCGGCTTAATTTTTGGAGACAGAGTACATGGACGTCCTCCCGTAATCACACTGCCCGTGCGCCCCCCTTCTGCACGCAGGCGGCATGCTCTGTGTGTGCGCCAAGTCCTTCGGACTCAGCTGACCACAGATCGAGGTAAAGGGCCAATCGCAGCAGGGCCGTTTCCACGTGATAAGCTGTGTCCAATGACAGCTGATCATGGATGTACACACAAGGCGGTTATCGGCATTCCTTTCCTCGCGCTGACAGAAAAAGAGTGCCAATAACGGGCTTGTGTTAAAGGGGCATCAACACTGATCTGTGTCCTGTTTACCAGTGCAGTCCCAACAGTGCCCAACCTACCACCTACCGGTGTCCATCAGTGCCTCCTCTTCAGTGCTCATCAGCACACATCTGCAAAGCAGAAAAATTACTGGTTTGCAAAATTTAACAAACTGACTTTTTTTTTTTTAATTTGTTTAGCAAAAAAATCCCAGTGGTGATAAAATTCCACCAAAAGAAAGCTCTATTTGTGTGAAAAAATGATGTGTGACAGTGCTGAAAATTGGCCTGAGCAGGAAAGGGGTAAAAGTGAATTAAACACCTTGCCTTAGAGTTAAAAGGAAAAAAAAAAGTAGTTATCCGTAATGCAGATAAAGGTGGGTCTGTGGTTGTTCTTGACTCTCAAGACTGTAAGTCGCTTGGGCAGCTCAAATGTTTCTGTGTATCTGGTTTGGGAAAGTGACTTTTTATTGTTTTTTTTTTATTTTTTTGGTTTGGTGGATCAATGTCAGTATTTCCCCAAAGTGTCAGATTCCCTATGAACTTTAAGAAATTTAATACAAAACCTATATTTTTATTTTTTTTTATATATTTTGTATGTGCATCCAAACCAGCCCCAGCGAGGGTCCGTTCACAGCCAAATGTATGAACAATTGTTTCCGCAGATTTGGGTTTTTGATACCCTGATGGACGGAGTTGCATAGAGAATTATTTTTTTTTTTATTTTAATTTTTTTTAAACTATTCTTTTCCACCTACACTATGTTTGGAGTGCCGTATGATTCATCTCGGTTTCCACTGGGATATGATCCAGTTTTCTGCATTGTTTATTATTATTTTGCCAACCCGCTACAATCTGTACTCTCAAAACCTTTCATAGGAAAGGAAAAATTTGCATGTATTATTACTGTGCTCCTCATTAGTTGTTACTGTGAAGTTCACGTGAAAGGGAATACTGACTCGCGGTTTTATATTTTATGTGTGCTCCGATTCATTTTCAGTGTAAAAAATATTCATACGCTATATACTCTATATACAGACTTTAGAGTCTGAACCTCACACCCATATGAGCTTTTAAATGTCCCATTCCAAAACCATAGTCATTAAGTGTATGTAAACCCTAATTCTGAACTTCTATGTACTTTTGGTCTGTTAAATCTTTTTAATAGGTACAAAATGGAAAAAAAAACACAACTTCTTGATCTGCCAGAAATGTTGTGAGCTGATAACTTATGCTGTGTACTCTTATCCGTTACATTTTTCGTAATGCTCTTTGTGAACTTCAGAACAGCCCTTCCCTTGTTTAAAACTTGGGCCCCTTTCACATGGGCGCCTCCATGAAGCGGAATGTGCTTACTCTGTGGGGGATCTCTCCACTGATTTCCAGGCAGGCAGTAGACAGGTCTGTGTCCTCTCCGCTATAAAGGACGGACAAGGACACAGTCCCGCTCTCCTCTGTGGGGCAATCGGATGGAAACGGACCACCTGTCCATTTCCATCTAATCCGATCCACCAGATGGATGGGGGATAGGACAACCATCTGTCTGTTTTTTGCTGATTGGATGGTGGCGTGTGTTTTGGCCGGACATGTGTCTGCTGACATCTGCCGGTCCATAGAATAGACTGGAGGGGGTCCACCTGAAAAACTGACAGGTGGACCTGATCGGACAGCCCGCGTGAAAGGGGCCTAAAGAACACCCCACCCGGCTTCATCTCCCCTAAGACATTTCTTTCCTAGAGTTCAGTAGGTAGGGTTTAATGCTAACTTACCTTACTGTATCTTTGTAAGAGAATTGTCACCCTATGCCAGGAGGTGTTACAGGAAGGTTACCAGGCGAAGAAAGAAAAAAGGGGGGGGGGGAAGAAAATGAATGCAGCCACCACATCTAAGAACTGGTAAGCTGCAATCTATTGCGTGGTTCCTGTTTGGAGTCACCTGCCCTTCCTCTTTTCCCATTGGGGCTATAACAGCCTCCACTCTAGTAGGAAGGCTTGCCACGATATTTTGGAGTGTGTTGATGGGAATCTGTGCCCGTTTAGTCAAAGGGGCACTGTGAGGTCAGGTACTGATGTTGGAGGAGAAGACCTGGTTCAGTCGGCATCCCAATTTATCCCCAAGGTGTTCAGTAAGAAGGTTGGATTTAGGGATATGTCCACACCAAACTCCTCAAAACATGTTTGGTTAAAACCAAAGAATGGTGTATTTGTATATCGTTACAGCATGCCAAGACGTTTCGGACAATTTTACGCTTCCGTTCTTGTGCTAAGAGTCTGAACGTTTTTTTTTTTTTTTGTTCCAGCATGACTAACCACTGTGTACAAAGCCAGCTCCATAAAGACTGAGTTGATTTTTACTAAAACTGGAGAGTTCAAAATCTGGTGCAGCTCTGCACAGAAACCAATTGGCTTCCACTTTTTGTTTTTTGTCAAAGCTTAATTGAACAAGCTGAAGTTAGAAGCTCATTGGCTACCATGCACAGCTGCACCCGATTTTTGCACTTTCCAGTTTTAATAAATCAACCCCATTGTTTGACCAGTTTTGTGTGAAGAAATTCCAGGGGCCTGTACCCCAAATTTATTGAACACCTTTAGTATGACTTGAAATGCTGTTTGCTAGCCAGATAAGACCCCTACAATATTAGTAACTCACATCACAAATGATCTTTTGGCTAAAATGGTGCAAATTCCCACAAGCATGCTCCAAAGCTTTCCCAAAATCTGTTCATTTTTTAATGCACAATAAGTTCATAATGGATGTGATGGTCAAGAGTACATAAGCATTTGTCTATTTTTTTTTTTTTTTCAAAGAGCAGCTACTTTGCAAACCCGGAACCCAACACACTCTTGTATACAGTCTTCTTAAGTCATTCCTAAATCCTGCATTTACTAAACAAACATCTCCTAAGAGATTATTGGCTACAAGCAAACGGAATACTAACCCATCACTAATGGCATAAGCTGTCATCACATATTGTTGACTCTCTAGGGTTTGTCCGCCTTGTGCCATCCGGAGTTGACCTTTTTTAAAGTGTCTCCACTTCCGCACAGTTGAGATTTGAATTGCCCCCTGCACCCATCTGGTGCAGAGATGTGTACTGAAAGCTGATGCTGTAACGTTTTGGGCTTGTGCACTTTTGTTGATCCCACAATTCCACTTTATAAAATTAAAAACGCCCCTTGCCATATAGAAGTAATGATAAACCTCAGGTCAGAGCTTACCCTTTTTCCAGGTGCCTGGCCTGCTGTGTTTTTATTTTTTTTATGCCCATCTATTGATGGACTTTAATAATAGCCTGTTGATCTATTGTGCTACTACACTGGTAGCCCACAATTCTATGAAGCAGTAGGCGCTTGCACAGTACTACACAACAAACCAACTGGGGCATTTTTTTTTTCTTTCATTCAGAGGTTGCTGGGAGTTTCTTTAATAGTGAGCCATTGCAGATTGACCTCCTGAATGATGCTGTCCAGCACCAATGCCACTCTGTAGAGTCGGCGGCATGGAACCACTGGAACATCCCTGGTTTCTTGGGTGAATAAACCCCTGGCACCATTGATCATATTGGCTGTGTGTAAGGGGAACGTTCTCCCCACTGGCCACCAAATGATGGGGGAACTACAGTGACCACCATTGTAATGGGTATTCTTCTCACTACCAATGTATGGGGTGGGACCCTTTTCTCATTGATCACCTGTGTGGTTAATATATTGTGTGCTGTAGATGTAATAGTTTTGTCTTCGACTTGAAAATGAAGAAAAATATTTCAAAGGTTCCTCCAAAGGTCCCAAAACAAAATTTGTTTAGAAAGGCTGTGCTAGGATTTGGCTGCTGTTGGAGCCATAATACAGGTCGGCATCTCGGAGAAGGCTAAGGTGTCATTAAAGGCCTGCTGTGCATTTGCCTGTGCTGAGCGATGCCGCCTATACACGAGTGGATTTTCTTGGATTTTTTCTCAGACGGAATTCCGCTCAAGCTTGGCTTGCATATACATGGTCACACAAAAGTTTGCTGAACTTTCGACCGTCAAGAATGCAGTGACGTACAACACTACAACGAGCCGAGAAAATTAAGTTCAATGCTTCCGAGCATGCGTAGGAATTTTGCGCGTCGGAATTGGTACAGACGATTGGAATTTCCGACCGAAGAAATTGAGAACATGCTCTCAATCTTTTGCTGGCTGGAATTCGGCCAGCAAAAGTCCGATGGAGCATATTTTCTGACCTAAAGCTCTCATGTGTCTTTTGCTGGACGGAATTTACGATCGTGTGTACGGGGCATAAGGGGGCATTTGGGCCAATTTTGGTATAAGATTTCTCTTCGGTTAGTAGCTGCATTTACCATATAGTGAAGCTCATTCAAGAAAACCTCTACAGAGAAAAGGAACTGTGACCACACGCGGTTCCAGAGTTTCACTAAACTTGTTTCAGACTAAAGCGCAAGAGGTGGGCATTGGGCATCAGAGGTAGGATCCAAGCAGGGTTTCCTTGGTCTGGATCAAAAAAACATATTTTGAGCCAACTAATTCTTTTTATGGACTGTACAAGAGGAGAATTTTAGTATTTCTGGCTAAGGCTTGAGAGCGAAGCTTAGAGTTCACCTTTTTACAGAATTTTTTTTTTAAGGTGAACTGACACTGGACACACAAAAATGTACTTGTGTATCGCCAGCAATAGTTATAAAAACAAAATCGCTAATGCAACACTTCCAGTGACATTTCAGAAACAAAGTGGTCCACGTTTTGAAAGTCATGCCTTGAAAAAGTTGGTGAATGTACACTTTTTTTTTTATTTTATTTTTTCCTGTTGCTTTAGCTATGTTTCTAGAACTAAAGATTTAAAATCAGCCAATTTTAGTGTGCTGCCCATTTTTGCTAGCTTGGAATTATATGGTGGCTTGTGTGTGTGTGTGTGTGTGTGTGTGTGTGTGTGTGTATGTATGTGTATATATATATATATATATATATATATATATATATATATATATATATATATATATATATATATATATATTATATATATACACACATACACACATACATACATACATACATACATACATACATACATACATACATTATTTTTTGGCTTTAGACACTTTTTAAACAGATTTACCCTCCTTTGCTGTGCCAATGACTGTGGTTTGACTAGAGGGGAAGTGAGGGATAATCAGAAACAAAGACGGAGGAAGAATTTTAAAGCAGATGAGGGTTTTAGCCTCCCCCCACTCGCCTAAAACGCAACAATAAAATCACCTATATTGCTGTGTGGGTCCCTGTCGAGATTTTTGCTTACTCCCTGTCTGGTCAAACTGTTATCACCAGGGCAGTATGGCCGTAACACCAGTGTTTTGAAGCACGCTGAGTAAGTTGAGGCCCAGGTGTAGCCAAACTTTGACTCCTCCAGCTGTTGTAAAAATACAAATCTTATGAGGCATTGTAAAACACTAAGACCCATAAGCATGACTCGGAGGTAGTGGCATGATGGGACTTGTAATACTGCAACAGCTGCAGGGTGGAAGTTTGCCTACCCTTGCTCTAAGCTAAGAGGAGTGCACTGATATGTATATTTAGACTGAGAGTATGAGACCTTCTAAGATGTTGCCATCCCAACTTTGGAAACCAAGCTTGATGTTCCCCAAGTTCAGGCCAGTAATGGAGCCATTCAGCCCATAAGAGGTTTGGCGCAGTAAAAGCCAGAAACCCATTAACATTCTGCAGCGCTCCCTTTTGGCACTAGTGTGTACGGAGGTTCAGTTGTACTTCGCTTACAGTACAATCCTCCTTTTCATCCACAAGTTCCAGGTGCTGCTGTAACCTCTGATTGTCCCATCTGATCCTGGCCAGTGTTGTGCATTCTTGGAATAGTTCTCACTGGGGAAGCCTCTGCTGTTAGAATATCTTCTGACGTGGTTACATTTAGGCCTTGAGGAATCCTGCCTGGGCCGGTCTATGACATCAATTAACACCTCGAGAGTCTCATGCTGTCTGTTAGTGAAAGGACGTGTACATCTGTTCTGTGAGCCTGGAATTCAGAACAGGTTTCCCCAGTGGGGAATGAATGAGCGTATATAGAATATTTCACCTCCATGCAGAACGAGCCCTGCCATTTATATATGTCATTTTGTTGACTTGACCCCCATCAGATAGCATAACTGTAGAATATTGTTGTCTGGCCTTCAGGATTATTTCAAAGCTTAACAAGTACTTTGTATTTAGAACTATGTGGTGTTTATGGTGGGATTTGCAATCAATTCGCACATTGGCTTCAATTTACAAAGTCAACACACAGGATAAGGATCCTTTTTAAAAAAGCGATGGAGATAAGATCGTGTATCAAATATGAGAATTACGGTTACTTGGAAGCTCTTTAGCCTTGTAAGCATTGGGAATTAAGCCTGTTGTCTTTTTGTGAAAATTCTTTTTATTGAAAATTTTTGACATACAACACATACACAACTTGGCACAACACCAAGTTAAACAATCAGCCATCATGGCCGGTAATCTAACAACTTAACAATGCCATCAACCGACAGCTACAGCAAATATAACCTCCCCCTCCCCGTACTCAGTTCCCTTCCCCAACGAAAATTATATTATCTGTGGGATGAAAGCCAATTCACTTCACCAAATACTCAAAATTATTTGTCTTTTACTCTTCACCTGGTGTAGAATACATGTTGGCTACACACCGGACCCTCCCATCCTTTCAGCTGAAGATTATCTCGTCACACCGTTTGATCAGAGTCATACCATGCTCTCCATACTTTATCAAATTTTTTAAGCCTGTTGTCTTCTTACCTTTTTTGCTTTGGTGGAATTGGACCTTCACAAAAAAAATTTAAAAAATGGGCCCATGAGCTTTTTACCCATAATGTGCTAATATGCACCGTATTTTGACACACTATGGTGCACTTGCGATGCAGTGCTTCCATCATCTTCTGGTCTTCCTTCTGGGTTTGGACTCGTCAGCTTTTAATTGGACAGATCACAATAACGCCACTCCGTAGGCACACATGAGTCACATCGTACAAGCACAATGAAGTGCTTTAAATTTACGTTAAACTGTGCATGCTGACAAACGTAGACAGGGAGACAGGTTTAATTAAAGAAAACAGTATGTCCTCTGTCATAAAAATCTTACCGGTCAGCAGTTTAATTTTATAAATTGTAAAAATCATTTGAAGGAAACACATTTGCTCACCAATTTGACCTACTAATGCACAGGCAACGTTTAGATGGTCACTCTGAACTGTGAAAGTTTCACATCATTCAACTGCAGTTTATAGTCAGACTGGTTTGGAAGACTTGTGTACAAAAAAAGGGGGGGTAAATCCACGCTTAGTAAAACTCTAGATGACACAAGCAGCTGAACACCATAACCCGGATACTGGGCACAAATGCTATAGAAAAAAGTATACAAACTATATCTAATGATAAATATTAAAGTGATTAAATACATAAACGGCAAAATCAGTGAAGATGTGCCTGAAAAAAATGGTGAAAAAATATATACAGTGGAAAATTGATATATAAAGAATAAAAAAAAAAAAAAAAATCAACAAACATAAAAATCATAGATTCCAAGTTCTTGTGTAAAAGTGTCCATATACGTATCAAAAAAAAAATATATAAGTGAATATATAATATGATGTGACTTGATGGTTGTATTTGACCACGTAGAAACCTGTCACCTCTATTCACCCAAATAAGATGGAGGCTTACCAGATCCCCGGTGACCCCCTTATTAAGGGGGGTCGGACGGTGCAGATTGGATCACAGATCCCGCTGAGGATGTCCAGGTGTTAAGGATTGCTGCAAGCTTCCAGGTGTCTCCTATTCCTCGAATACTCACTATCAGCAGATCTCCAAGATGTATCCCCATAAAAGAGAGAAAATGCTCCAAATCATGTAATACGGTTTAAAATTGGGGGATTTATTAAAGCTTTTGAAACAAGCAGTTACAATAGGGATCCACCGAGCCACAGACAACAAACGAAAATCAAATTAAAAAACAACAAACTGCTAGCAGAAAAACTCTGAAAAGTTTTAAAAAGCGATCACACATGCAAGAGGTGTGGACATGGCTACCCGACGATCGTTTCGTCAAAAGTCTGACGTCATCAGGAAGACTTATGCCCTGTACACACAATCGTATTTTCCGGCCACCAAACCGTGGATTTTTTTCCGAAGGATGTTGGCTCAAACTTGTCTTGCATACACACGGTCACACAAATGTCGTAAATATCGAACGTCAAGAACACGGTGGCGTACAACACGTACGACGAGCCGAGAAAAATTAAGTTCAATAGCAAATGCGGCGCTTTGACTTGATTCCGCGCCTGTGTGGACTTTTGTGTGTCAGACTTGTGTACACACGTTTTGGAATTTCCGACAACAAGTTTTGTTGTCGGAAAAAAATTTGAGAACCTGCTCTCAAACATTTGTTGGCAGAAATTCCGACAACAAATGTTCTATGGGGCATACACACGGTCGGACTTTCCGACAACTCGCATCCAAAATTTGTTGGCAAAACCTATGGTGTGTACAGGGCATTAAAGTGGAATAAAAGGTTAATCGTTCATGTCCGTGGGCTCTGAACATAACTCTTCAGGGATTTTCCTTCGCTTTCTGGCCTGGAAATGCAAAAAGTGAAAGAGAAAATCTCATATTACAGTTGCGTCCATATAAGGGTTACCCATTGGAAAATGTTTTCCTTTTTAACTCCTGTTAGGATGGCAACTCCAAACAGTGGTCACCAGGAGAAATGGAGAGGGTGATCCTCCCCCAGCGGAGGCACAAATAGGAGCAAAAGGTTAACACTGGTTTCCTCCCTGTTAAGAAGTAAAGTAAATACAAGATTTGGCTTTAGTTATATGGCACTATTCCTACTGACTGCTGTAAGATGACCTTTTAGCTAGGTAACAGCTTTCATTAAAATGTACCAGACACACATGGTGATGAGGCCTCTGGCACGCTCAAGCTGGCCCAACACTAGTAGAATTTCTTTCAAATTTTTTAAGAACGTTTTGTACTATTTTCGAAGGAGCAGGCTTGGAACATTTTTTTTTTTTTTTTTTTTTTTTCTTGAACAGACTTCAAATAATGAATTTGGTCATGTCCATTCATTCCAAAATCCAATGTTTAACCACTTTCAGACCGGACCAACTTGCAGCCAAAGGACCAGGACCCTTTTTGCGATTCGGCACTGCGTCGCTTTAACTGACAATTGCACGGTCGTGCGACGTGGCTCCCAAACAAAATTGACGTCCTTTTTTTTTTTTCTACAAATAGAGCTTTCTTTTGGTGGTATTTGATCGCCCCTGCGGTTTTTATTTTTTGCGCTATAAACAAAAAAGTGCGACAGTTTTGAAAAAAATACGCATTCTTTTTTACTTTTTGCTATAATAAATATCCCCCAAAAATATATAAAAAAAAACATTTTTTTTTTTCCTCAGTCTAGGCCGATATGTATCCCTCTACATATTTTTGGTAAAAAAAAAGCGCAATAAGCGATTGGTTTGCGCAGAAGTTATAGCGTTTACAAAATGGGGGATAGTTTTATAGCATTTTTATAAAAGAAAATTTTTTTTACTAGTAATGGCGGCGATCACCTTTTTTTTTTTTTTTTTTTTTTTTTATTATTGTGACTGCGACATATCATGGCGGACACATCGGACATTTTTGGGACCATTGTCATTTATATAGCAATCAATGCTATTTAAATGCATTGATTCCTGTATAAATGACACTGGCAGTGAAGGGGTTAACCACTAGTGGCAGTGTAGGGGTTACATGTACCTAGAGGCGTGTTTGTAACTGTGGGGGGGGGCGGGTGTGGCTGTCAGCTAGTGAATGCTGATCTCTGCTCCAATCACAGGGAGCAGAGATCGGCATCACTAGTTGCTAGGCAGAACAGGGAGATGCTGTTTATTTCCGCAATCTCCCTGTTAAGCCTTCCCGTGAGACGATCGCGGGTATCCCCGCGGCGATCGAGTCCGCGGGACCCGCGACCGGCCTCACAGGGGTCCCGACTGGCATGAGTGCGCGCCCGGTGGCACGGCGGCATCTTAAAGGGGACGTACCTGTACGCCCTTATGCCTGTCCGTGCCATTCTGTCGATGTACATAGTCGTGCGCCGGTCGGAAAGCGGTTAAGAGCAAACCACCTTTTGAAGCACATTTTAAATTTATATTCTTCAAGTCAGCTGGGCGACGAGCAAAGAGGAATACCATCTGCTGGGGCTGCTGACATTGCATCCAAGATGGCAACACCCATCATCCGTATCGGGGCTTTTAAATGTTGTCTCAAGGGAAGGCTTTACAGGTAAACCACATGAAAAAGTACCAAAAGTATTGGGATGCCTGCGTTTACACGTTCATGAACTTTAATGGCATCCCATTCTTAGTCTGTATGGGTTCAATATTAAATTGACCCACCCTTTGCAGCTATAAAAGCTTCAACTCTTCTGGAGTTGTCCACAAGGTTTAGGAGTGTGTCTATGTGAATGTTTGACCATTCTTCTAGCAGCCCATTTGTGAGGTCAGGCACTGATGTTAGAGAGAAGGCCTGGCTCACAGTCTCCGCTCTAATTCATCCCAAAAGTGTTCTATCGGGTTGAGGTCAGGCCAGTCAAATTCCTTCACCCCAAACTTGCTCATCCATGAATTTATGGACCTTGATTTGTGCCCTGGTGCGCAGTTATGTTGGAACAGGGAGGGGCCATCCCCAAACTGTTCCCACAAAAGCTGGGAGTATGAAATTGTCCAAAATGTCTTTAGTATGCTGACGCCTTAAGATTTCCTTTTAACTGGAACTAAGGGGCCAAGCACAACCCCTCACCATAATCCCCCCCTTCACCAAATGATTTGGACCAGTGCACAAAGCAAGGTCCATAAAGACAAGAATGAGCGAGTTTGAGGTGGAGAAACTTGACTGGCCTGCACAGAGTTTTGCCCTCAACCCGATTTTAGAACACCTTTGGGATGAATTGGAGCGCAGACTGTGAGCCAGGCCTTTTCATCCAAAACCAGTGCCTGACCTCACAAATGCACTTCTGGAAGAATGGTCAAACATTCCCATATACACCCTCCTAAACCTTGTGGACGGCCTTCCCAAAAGAGTTGAAGCTGTTATAGCTGCAAAGGATGGGCCAGCTCAATATTGTACTCTACGGAGTAAGACTGGGATGCCATTAACATTCATGTGCATGTAAAGGCAGGTGTCCCAATATTTTTGGTAATCTAGTGTATGTTAAAAGCCCATATAATCTTTAAGGCGTCGTTTGAAAGGAATGCTCTGGCAAGAGTCTCTTCGGTTTTTACCCTCCTGAGCCAATTCATAACAGAACCCTTAGGGATTGTTCATATACATCTGTTGAGCTGTGTTAATCTGCAAAGATCTACACAGGCTTAGCACAAGGGGAACTTACCCTTAGGGCTAGTGTACATACAGTTTTTGCTTCTTCTGACCTGCATTTGTGAAATAGTTTTGGAAGGATACTTGAATTGTGAAGCATATGTGAATTTCTAAATGGATCCTAAGGAGGAGAATATCTTCTCTCCCCCCCCCCCCCCCACAGTTGGCCAAACACTGACCGTTTTCGCCATATACTACTGAAAAACGCCACTTCTAGATGTGCGTGCGCGTGTGTGTGTGTGGCCTTTGACTGGTTGGTAGCACGCTGTGTTCATGACAGACATAATTGCCTCTTCTACAGCCTCTCCCTCTTCCTGTGTCTAGTTTGGCTGGCCTGTTGTAGTTTGACAGGTGTGTGCGTCTCCAATAATGCGTCACCTTTTCCTGAGAAAACAAGACTTTCTGTCGAATTTGGAAGAGACCAGTTTTTCCAGTATGCCAAGTAGCTGCTGGTTCCTGCGGCAATAAAAACCGGCTTAAAACAATTGCGTAAAAAATGTTGGCATGTCCCCTATCCCCAAAATATGAACTTATGCAGGTAAAGCTCGGAAGCATTGGAAGCCTAGCTCCAAAGTGGCTTCAAAGCAACTCACATGCAAGACCTTTCCCTCCAAAGAATGCAGAATCTGCTTGTGAGTAGTCTGACCTGCCGGAGTACTCCAGCACTTAAAGGAGCACCTGTGTTGACTAACTAAGAGCTTTTTCCATCTGAAATGCTGGTTGCCTTGCCAATGCAATAGATCCATTGTGCCCAGCCCAAGGGCCCTTTTGGTTATTCTTGTGCAGCCAGTGGACTCCAGCAGTCCTAGAGTAGTGCGAGATTTGACCTGTAAAGGGACTGCAATGTCTGCTCTCTAATAGTCTCTTTAACATGTTCCCAGACTCGGTCTGTGTCCTGCAAAAGCACGTTCCCAATCTCCAGCCACCCCTGTAGCATATCTGCAGTCTCCGTCCATACTCCTGTAGTATTTCCATAGACTGTGTTCTGTAGCATTACATAAACCATACTTTTGTGGCCCTTTTTGTTGATGTCAGGGGCCACAGTTAAGGACCCCTATACCTTAAAAATTGGCAACCACTGCAGTATATTTGGTACTCTCTGAGCCACCGACTCAGGAACCCTTGCTTCACTTTGACTCGACCCCATGCTTGTTCAATCAGTGATGCAAAAAAATATTCAAGCCAGGCACACAGGTTTTAGATCCGCAATGTATAAAACAACGCGATGCAATCACCATATGTCAATGCATTTCAGCCAATCGTGGCCTTAATCATGACTAATTGGCTGAAATGAGTTTGAAATTTGTTGGCTGTATCCAATTGTTTTATCTAATACAGCTTTCGTTGTGGATCTAGTACCAATGAGGCTTCAGAAATCTGATGGAGCACCTGTTGAAGATTTTTGCAGTTGTAGGACTCCAATTGTTTGCTAGGCAGACAGGTTTCCCTTTAATACTCTGCCTAAAGCTGACCATACAGTAATGTTTCAGGACTATGTTAATATGATTTCATAATCTCGTTCAGATCTACCAGCAGCTATATGAATTTGCATGTGTTTTTGCTTGGCTTAATTATGCCAAAATTACACCATTTTGACAAACTGCATTGGAGTCATTAGGGAAGACTAAATCAAGGTGGTTTATAGGGGTACAATGGGCAGCTTAGTGGTTAGTTCCTTTGTCTTGTAGCCCTGGGGTCCTCATCTAAAGTCCAGCTAGGACACTATGGCCATGGAGCTTGCATCTTCTCGCTGTGCTTGCCTGAGTTTCCTCTCGGGTGAGGTTCTTTTTTTTTTCCCCAACACTCCAAAGACATGCGGGTAGGTCAATTGGGTAGCTCAATTGGCTCTTGCCTTTTGTCCCTAATGTGTGTTTGTGTGTATATATGTGAGATGGGAACCCTAAGCCAGCCATACGTGTATCAAAATTCAGTGGGGACCAGACAAATTTCGGTACATGAATAGGCACCCTGGTTGTACATGAGTTCATCTACCCAACGATTTCTGTTCCACTGCCCTGTTTGGAAATTTTCCGCTCAGTGCTGCAGGATATAGCCTGCAACACTGATCATTGTGTTCTGAAATCTCCCCTCCATCATAATACAATAGCTCAGCAGCGAGGATTCCCCTATCCACACTAAACGTGTGGATGGGGAATCGAGTAAGATGTTTTATTTTATTTTTTTTTATTTAGTTTTTTTTCATTCAGTCTGCTGGTTGAACGAAAAAAAATGATTCATCTATGTGCTGCATAAGGCAGGCCACAGATTATGAAGATTTTCTTCCCAGCAATCATGGGTTTCAGGAAAGAAAATGTCTGGATTCCCCAATCAACAGTGTTGATGGGGGGGAATCCCTCCCGTGGAGCCGTCCCTGCTGGGAGAACACAGTGATGACTGCTAGAGCCATAGCTGCTGGCAATAATTGCATTCTAGAAATCCGACATGCTGCTTGTACTCGAGTCAATTGCTAAATCGACATGGGTACAATCAACCTGCCCATAGATGGTTTGAATCTCGACTGGCCCCTGCTGAACCTGCCAAGATTCGAACCATATATAGCCTACTTTAGACTGTTAGCTCCTTGTGGGCAGGGACAAAATGGAATGTAAAGTATGTAATGCTCTTTGTAAATTGTAGGCGCTATATACCTGTAATAAGTAAATAATTGTCTAGGTAGGTACGCGCATTAGTGTTGGTTGGTGCCAGTTGTAATGTGTAATTTTTTTTTTTTTCCGCCGGCGATTCTGTGCACCGTAAGAACAATCATAGCGGCAGTTCAGCCGCTTGATCGTTTTTGCAGGAGGGAACCTTCCCCTCCCGCCGCCCTCCAGTGCTTCTCCCGGCTCACCCGTATGATCGATGAGTCGGAGAATGAATCGGTCGCCGCCGGAAGTTTACCATAGAGATTTCTGGTGACCGGATGGTCCCCAGCATCTCTATGACCCTCGGAGGCCCAGGTTTTCACGACGTTATGAAAGTCTTATTGACCCCACATCTCTCCATAAAGAGGACCTGTCGCGCACTATTCCTAATACAAGGGATGTTTGCTTTCCTTGTAATGGGAATAAAGGTGATCCAAGAAAATGTTTTTGAAGCGCCCTCGTGATCGCGCACAGAAGGGAACGTATACGTAAGTTGCACCCACATATGTAAACGGCTATCAAATCCCACATGTGAGATATCGCCGCGTGCATTAGAGCAAAAGCAACATTTCTAGCCCAAGATCACCTCTAACTCTAAACATGTAACCTGTAAAACAAAAAAAAAAAAAAAAAAATGTAAAGCTTCGCCTATGGAGATTTTTAAGTACCGAAGTTTGGAGCCATTCCACGAGTGCGCAGATTTAAAGCATGACATGTTGAGTATCTAGGTATCTATTTACTCGGTGTAACATCTTTCACGTTATACAATAAGAATTGGGCTAACTTTTTTTTATTTTTTTTTTTTTTTTTTAACTCAAACACTTTTTTTTTGGGGGGGGGGGGACGTGTTTGAAAAATCGCTGCGCCAATATTGTGTGACATAGAAAGTTGCAATGACTGCCATTCTATTCTGTAGGGTCTTATATCATATATAATATTCAGGGGTTCTGAGTAATTTTCTAGAAAATAAATTATGATTTTTACATGTAGGAGCGAAGTGCCAGAATTGGCCCGGATGGAAAGTGGTTAATTAAATAGTTTTTTTATTTAAAAAAATGTTATGTTCCATTTTGGATATATTTAAAGGCCCAAAGCCTCATTTACCTTCCCTTTACTATACTTGCCAGCTGCTCTCCCTGGGTGGAGAAATATTGCCGCAATTTACATTTTATTCCAAAAAGTGCCCATGTGCATAAGCTCAAAGGTCTGGTATATAAAAAATGTATATATTTTTTTGGAATGTGTAAAAGACCCCAAAAAAGCATCAAAATTTGATTGCTGGGAGGTGCGCTGTTCCTCCTTGTTTGGCCAGTTGTGTAGCAGTCTCTGTGCAGTTAATAGGTGCCATCTCTGCGTGGCAGTGCCGTGATTGCTTAGTATTTACACTCACCCGCTCTGACTGTGCCTCTAAGAGGCGAGTAATGGGAGCACCTGCTGTTACCGTGATATCCGTGATAATAAAACATCGCCTAGTTGTAGGACGGTGTTCTCGGAGTGTGATTACCCGGGACTCTCAGCTAACCGGCTGCACAAAATTCTACCCATTATAGTCGAAGAGTGGCTTTATCTGAGCGCAGCATGCTGTGTCCATGCCGTAATTGCGGCTGGTAACTATAAAGAAAATTACGGACAGTCAGTAAAAAAACGTAGGCTAATTAAAGTTGACTGTGGGGGTACGGGATAGCTTTAAAAAGTAATGATTTTTTTCCCTGCGTTACAGTTTAGGGCAATCAGTGTTCTTATCGCATGTTAATCTGGAAGTAGAATGTACAGTATATTTGATCTCTCATCAAACATTTGATGTTTTTTTTTTTTTTTAAGGTTTTCATAGATGCTGGAGAAATGAGCTGACCGTACACTATGTGAAATTCGATCAATGGGTGGTCTTGTTACCATCCTCCCTCCCAATGTCCCTTTGAGTATAAAATGGTCAACCAAATGGCGGTTGCATTGAATCAAATGAACCTGCTTTTTGTGTGTTTTCGACAGGTGGGATATTGGTCCATCTGTACTGGTATAGCATGGATGGAGAAATCGGTGTATGGACCATAAGCCATAACTAAGTGGTCACGCCTCAATTATGATTTACCCCCTTCATGTGCTGCATTCTTATCACATTGGGCTGAGTACTACAGAACCCTGTCCATGTGTTTTATAATGAAGAGAGGGTGAAGTTTCTGCTGTCCTTGAGTGTTGTCACCCTAAAACAGCCTTTCTCAACTTTTTCTACACAGAGGAACCCTTGAAATAATTTTCCGGTCTCAGGGAACCCATGCTTAAAGCGGAGGTCCGCCAAATTAAGTGACCTTATTTTAAAAGTCAGCAGCTACAAATACTGCAGCTGCTGACTTTTAAAATAAGGTCACTTACCTGTCCAGGGTGCCTGCAATGTCGGCACACGAGGCCGAACCGCCCTTCGGTCCTCGGATGCTGCCGCCGCCATCTTCGTTGAGGGAATCGGGAAGGTTCCCTACTGCGCAAGTTGTGGTGTGCAATCCGAATGGTCCCTGCTGTCTCTGGGACCCATGTGTCTCCCAGTGGGGAGGGGGGAGTGGCATGGCCCCCCCGAAGATTCTGCAGGGGTCTATGCCCAGAAGTGGGTACAAATACCTGTCTTATACAGGTATCTGCACTTCCCCTCCCCCCTGAAAGGTGCCAAATGTGACACCGGAGGGGGGGTTCCGAAATGCGTAAGTTCCATTTTTGTGTGGACCTCCGCTTTAATATTACTAGATCTACAACTCCATGATGCATTGTAATGGTCAGTGGGAAGTATTCTCCTCGCACTTGTGGTCATTGGGAAGAATTACCTCCTCACAGATAGCTAAAAAGATCAGTGGTGTCTGAGAGGCAGAAATTTGGTCAAGGAGCCCCTAGCAACCTCTGGAGGAACCCTGGTTCCGAAACCCTATACTAAAAGAAAACCAATGCAGCCAGTGCATCTAAGGACTGGATTGATGAGCTGTAGTATGTTCAATATTTGTTTTTGGACTTAGATAAACTGTAACCAAGTAGCATATATGGTTAAATTATACAAAGGGTTACTTTTATTTTGACTGATCAGATAATTCTAGGTAGACTATATTTTGAATCAATTCTGTAACAGATTTTCCTCTTTCCTTAGGTTTAACCATGGAGAATTGTCTTTGGTTCAGTGTCCTTCTCACCAGCGTGGTTGCTGCCAACAAGTTTTGTTTCCCTGGCTGTTCTTGCGAAGTTGAAACCTTTGGCTTATTCGACAGTTTCAGCCTGACCAAAGTGGACTGTAGTGGAGTGGGTAACCACATTGTTCCGGTCTCCATTCCTTTGGATACATCTTACCTGGATCTTTCCAACAACAAGCTAAAAAATGTTAATGAATCTGTTTTGTCTGGGCCAGGTTACACGACTCTGATTAACCTTGACCTAAGTTACAACCAACTGGTGAAAATTTCAGCTACCACTTTCTCTAAATTGAGATACTTGGAGTCTTTAGACTTGAGCCACAACCAACTGGAAGAACTTCCCGATCACAGCTTCTTCTATTCGCCTCTGGTGGAACTTGACTTGAGTTTTAACAGGTTACAGGGAATACAAATTGGGGCCTTCACCTCGAAAAGTAATGGCAAAGCAATCCATATCAACCTTGCCAACAATCTGATCAACTCTATCTCAAGAAGACCCGATGACCCCGTTCCAAACATCCAGAGTTTGAACTTGTCTGGGAATCGGCTGCGTTCTGTTCATGGTCTTCAGGGTATTCCTCTACAATACCTTAACTTGGATAGAAATCCCATTTCTAATATCGAGGATCATAACTTTTTGGGGCTTAAAGGATTAACCCACCTGTCTCTCAGTAAAATGGAGAATTTAAGGGCGATCGCCCCACATAGCTTTAAAGATCTACCAGCTCTCCAAATCCTTGACTTTTCTAACAACCCGAACTTGAGGACCCTCAGCAAAGATGTATTCCTCGGGCTGAAGTCCTTGCTAGAGTTGAACTTGTTAAATTCTGGTGTGGCGTCCTTGCCTAAAGACACCCTCCAGTACTTGCCATCAATGAAAAGCATTACCTGGGGAAAGAACATTCATTGTGTTAAGACTATGAAGGAAAGCCAGTTCCATCTGCAGAATGGGGTGGTTCGAAGAGAAGTCTTGGTCTGCCGTGATGATCGAGGTGCTGTATCAGCACAAGATGTCTTATAAATGTGTGTTTTTTTTGTTTTTTGTTTTTCTATTCTCATGTAAAGGCTCCTTCTTTGGGAGATCATGTGCCTTTTTCGATGAAAAGATTGTCAATAATTTATTTATAATTTTTTTATGAGCTATTTTACTTAAAACGGCTGCATTGAATGATGTTACCAATTTTATAAAGACTTTAATTCATAGCAATCCACTTTCGGACCAATATGCGTTTTTATGATCAATGTGCGAAGACACTATTTTCATCTGTTTATTTTTTTATGTGCTAAGCTCAAATAAAGGAATTTTACAGGTATAGTGAATAAGAGTTTTATTGTTACATAATATCGTTTGTTTCTCCCTGAAGTTCAGTTTTAGGGCTCATTTACACCAGGTGTGTTGGAAATGCGCTTGGCAGCCTTGTTGAGCGAAGTTCGGTTGCATGGACCAGGTGAGTGCCTTGTTTCCCATTAGGTCTGTTCACACCACCATGGTTCAATTTTGTGTGCTAAAAAAAAAAGTAAGGCGTGTAGTACGTTTTGTAGCGAAGCACGGTGCAACGCAATCCACCACATTGCATCGTGGTGCAGCTGATGGAACTAAATGATATGCCACATTGTGAAATTGCCTTCAAGCTCTCAAAAGAAATAAAATTGCCATGCAATGCGCTCTTTAGAGCGCATTGGCACTGCAGAGGTCTCGCCGCACACCAGTGGCTGTGTTCTACACTACGGTGTTGAATGAATGAATGATTTGTATAGCGCTGCAAATGCAAACTGAATCGCCTCAAGGTGTAAATGGGTCCTAAAAATGTAGCTGAACCTCAGACATTCAGTGGGTCTCAACCTCCAGGCCATGGCGTCCCTTCTCCTGGGCGTCCAGCCAGCTAAAGATCTTTTAACCACCCATTGTGCCCTCAAATCATCTGAGAGCCCTCAGCCTCCACAGTGCTGCCCAGCCTGCTGCAGAGCCTACAGCCTTCAACAGTGTCTCGCTATGACCCACAGCTTCTTCCAGAAACCTTGTCCCCTACAGGGCCAACAAGTCTACTGCAGAATCTTCTAACACCTCCCCCTAGAACCTTCATCCCCCCCACATCCTCCCAGAAACCTCTTCCATTACACGACCACCAAATCTGCTGAAGAATCTTCTAACCCCCTCCAGAGCCTTCATCCTCCCTACAGAGCCTCCAGCCTTCAACAGTGTCTCAATATGCCCCCCCCCCCCAGCCTGCCCCAGAACAGAAACTGTGTCCCCTACAGGACCACCAGGTTTACTGCAGAATCTTCTAACCCCCTCCACTGCCTTCATCCTCCCCACAGTGCCTCCAGCCTTCAACAGTGTCTCACTAATGCCCCCCAGCTTGCCCCAAAAACATTGTCCCCTACAGGAACACCAGGTTTACTGCAGAATCTTCTAACCCCCTCCACTGCCTTCATCCTCCCTACAGAGCCTCCAGCCTTCAACAGTGTCTCACTATGCCCCCCAGCTTGCCCCAAAAACATTGTCCCCTACAGGAACACCAGGTTTAATGCAGAATCTTCGAACCCCCCTCCACTGCCTTCATCCTCCCCACAGTGCCCCCAGCCTTCTCTGGAAATCTCCCCCCCCCCCCCCACAGGACCACCAAGTCTTCTGCAGAATCTTCTAACCCCCTCTAGAACCTTCAATCTCCCCACAGTGCCCCCCGCTTCCTCCGGAAACCTCTTTCCCTGCAGTACCACTAAGTCGCTAGCAGAATGTTCTAACCCCCTCCAGAACCTTCATCCTCCTTGCAGAGCCTCCAGCCTTCAGCAGCGTCTCATTATGCCCCCCAGCTTCCCCCAGAAACCTTGTCCTCCACAGGACCACCAAGCCTAATGCAGAGCCTCCAGCCCTCCATAGTGCTTTTAACAGTGTTCCACAGTGTCCCCCCTACAGAAACCTGCCCCCCCCCCCACAGGATCCCCAAGTCTGCTGCAGATGGAGCCCACCTCATTTCCTGGCTTAGTGTCAATTTAGCTCTATCTGACTTGCTGCAGCTTCTAATGCACGCTGTTAGAAGTTTGCAGTGTGCAAGTGAAATCTGAGTAAGCCATTTCATTACAGCATAGGAGCCTGTATAACTGTGCAAGACTGAAAGAAAGACTAGAGTTCAGCTTTAATGTTAGTTGGAGATGGTGCAGTACCATAAAGGGTGGGTACCCTGAGCGGGAGGGTTTTGCACAGACTTGGCATCACTCCCACATGTTTCATCGAAGCTCTATAACCCGAGTCATTATTGCATTTAAATGGAGTTTGTCTAACAGTCATTAAGCCATTGTTCCTTTCCTGGAAGCGCGCTATTAATCCATTTTGATTGCCCTCAGTATATTTATGGAAAAAAAAGTCCCAAAATGATTATTTGTATTGGCCAGGGTGTATTAAAAAAATCCCCAAATTATATTACGAGAAGTTGGTCCTATACTATGCCTTTAAAAAAAAAAAAATCCCTTTTTTAAGAATAGATAATTGTTCTTTCTTTCATACCCATTATTTTTTTTTTTTTTTGTCACTTCCCTTTTTAAAGTGTATGTCGGGGCATACAAAAAAAAAGCGCGCAGTACATCTCTGAAATAGAGGACCTTTTTATCTGTTTAAAAACGCTGCATGTAAAGACAAATGCATGATCTGCCATAAATCCGGTGAGCTGACAACACTGCCTCTGCTGCACTGAAATCCCCAACAGTGTTGTCAGTCCTGTCTATCCTGTGCAGGACTACAGAACACCTCTCCCTTATGTTATAGAGTTAAGCAGAGGGGGATAATATGTAGTTTAGCTAGAGAGAATTTGGCAAGGCAGACAACACTGCTGGGGAGTTGTCATCTCAGATGGTATGTTAGGAGCTCACTGGACTTCTGGCAGAATCGCCAGGTGTTTTTCAAGAAACAAAATGTGCTTTGCAGGGATATACTGCAAAATCTACAACCACTGGGCACTTTATTAGGTACACCTGTTCAATTGCTTGGTAACCCAAATTAGCCAATCACATGGCAGCAACTCGATGCATTTAGGCGTCTAGACATGGTGAACACTACTTGCTGAAGTTCAAACTTGGCATCAGAATGGGGAAGAAAGGGTTATTTAAGTGACTTTGAACGTGGCATGGTTGTTGGTGCCAGACGGGCTGGGCTGAGTAATTTAAAAACTGATCTACTGGGATTTTCACACACAACCATCTCTCGGGTTTACAGAGAATGGTCCGAAAAAGAGAAACTATCCAGTGAGCGGCAGTTGTGTGGAGGAAAATGCCTTGTTGATGTCAGAGGCGAATGGGCAGACTGGTTCAACACGATAGAAAGCCAACAGTAACTCTAATAATCACTCATTACAAACAAGGTATGCAGAATACCATCTCTGACCACACAACACATTGAACCTTGAAGCAGATTGGCTACTGTCCGATATGGGTACTCACCGAGGCCGAGATGCTGAGAGCGGTAACCTCTTGCGACTAAGTGCACGCTACTCCTGGAGAAGGTACAGGGGGTGAAGGGCACAAAGAGGCACAAGTCACCAGTAGGCAGGGCAGGTTTTGCATTAGGCTTGGTTCACACTACCATGACTTGGGATCCGACTTGTCAGACCTCAAGTCGCTTAACATTAGGAATTACATTATAGTCAATGAGAGCTGTCTTAATGTATACTACTGAAGTCGCTCCCACTTCAGAAAAGGTTCCTGTACTACTTCAAGGCGACTTCTAGGCGACTTGTACCCATAGAATTCAATGGAAGTCGCCTCCAAGTCGGATCTCCATCTATATTGAAGCGACTTTACAGGAAAAGAAATTGGTTTACCCAGGCAAACCCCTCCCTCCCAGAGAGCTGATTATTCTGTGATTGGCCACAGCCAAAGTCGCCTGGCCTGGGGGCGACTTGAAGTCACGTTGTTAATCACTCAAAGTCGCGTTGAAGTTGCCTCCAAGTTGCCTTGCTAAGTCGCGCTGTATATCGTGTTGCCCCAGTGTGAACCGGCACTTAAGGTCAACGGGAAGGAGACGGCTGTGCAGGACTGAGAGATGCTGAAGCTCAGGGAGGTAGAGGAGCAGCTAGTCCAACAGGCTGGGGGGTCAAACACTGATGACTGGCAAGAGTCTCTTAGATAGGCAGAACAGTCTTTAGCAGGTCTGCAAACAGGCTGATGATTAAATGCTGAAGACTGATAGGAGGTCTGTAAAACAGGCAGAGGGTCAAACACAGGTAACTGGAGGCAAAGTCTGAGAGCAAGCCAGGGGTCAAGCACTGGAGACAAATGGCAGAGTCTGAGAGCAGGCCGAGGGTCAATCACTGGAGACAGGAAGCGATATCCGTAAACAGGCCGAGGTCCAACACAAGGAGGCAAGTTGTGAGGTCCGAAGAATGAAGGCAAAAGGGGATCCAACCCGGTACTACCACAAGGTGGAACCCAATAAAGGGGCTGGTGAGTGTATTATTAAGTGGTTGGCACTTCCACCTAGCAGTACGCGGGTCATTGGTTTGAATCCCAATCATGGCACAACCTGCCTGGAGTTTCCATGTTCTCCCTTTTCCCTATTGTTGGTTTCTGTCGGTTACTCCGGTTTTCTCCCACACTCCAAAAGACATGCTGGTAGGGTAATCGGTTCCTGCCTAAATTGGCACTAGCATGTATATGTATAAATGTGAGTTGGGGCCCTTCGATTTGTTGTAAGCTCCTTGAGGGCAGTAACTGATGTGAATGTACAAAATATTTATAGAGCACTGTGTAAATTGCTGGCGCTATAAAAATACTGGTAATAATAAATAAATTTGTATTTTGTCCTGATACACGCTGTAAAGAGCAATGTCTGTGGCTGACATCGCCACCTGCTGGCCAAGACTAAAAGACTTCAGATAAATTGAAAAGGATCATTTGCAAAATCGCATGTAAGGATTTGCCGTTCTGATGTTGGGATATACAGTGCCTTGAAAAAGTATTCATACCCCTTTTTAAAGTTTCCACATTTTGTCATGTTACAACCAAAACCGTAAATGTATTTTATTGGGATTTTATGTGATGGACCAACACAAAGTGGCACATAATTGTGAAGTGGAAGGAAAATGATAAATGTTTTTCCATTTTTCTTGTTTTTTTTTTTTTTTTTTTTACAAATATGTGAAAAGTGTGGGGGGTACATTTGTATGGCGCCCCACTGAGTCAATACTTTGTAGAACCACCTTTTTACTGCAATTACAGCTCCAAGTATTTTTGGGGATGTCTCTACCAGCTTTGCACATCTAGAGAGTGACATTTTTGCTCATTATTCTTTGCAAAATAGCTCAAGCTCTGTCAGATTGGATGGAGAGCGTATGTGAACAGCAATTTTCAAGTCTTGCCACAGATTCTCAATTGGATTTAGGTCTGGACTTTGACTGGGCCATTCTAACACATGAATATGCTTTGATCTAAACCATTCCATTGTAGCTCTGGCTGTATGTTTAGGGTGGTTGTCCTGCTGGAAGGTGAACCTCCGCCCCAGTCTCAAGTCTTTTGCAGACCCCAACAGGTTTTCTTCTAAAATTGCCCTGTATTTGGCTCCATCCATCTTCCTATCAACTCTGACCAGCTTCCCTGTCCATGCTGAAGAAAAGCATCCCCACAACATGATGCTGCCACCACCATGTTTCACGGTGGGGATGGTGTGTTCAGGGTGATGTGCAGTGTTTTCCGCCACATATAGCGTTTTTCTGTTAGACCAAAAAGTTCCGTCTTGGTCTCTTCTGACCAGAGCACCTTCTTCCACATGTTTGCTGTGTCCCCCACATGGCTTCTCGCAAACTGCAAACGGGACTTCTTATGACTTTCTTTCTCCAATGTCTTTCTTCTTGTCACTCTTCCATAAAGGTCAGATTTGTGGAGAACACGACTAATAGTTGTCCTGCGGACAGATTCTCCCCCCTGAGCTGTGGATCTCTGCAGCTCCTCCAGAGTTCCCATGGGCCTCTTGGCTGCTTCTCTGATTAATGGTCTCCTTGCCCGGCCTGTCAGTTTAGGTGGACGGCCATGTCTTGGTAGGTTTGCAGTTGTGCCATACTCTTTCCATTTTCGGATGATGGACTGTACAGTGCCCCATGAGGTGTTCAAAGCTTGGGATATTGTTTTATACCCTAACCCTGCTTTAAACTTCTCCACAACTTTATCCCTGACCTGTCTGGTGTGTTCCTTGGCCTTCATGATGCTGATTGTTCACTAAGGTTCTCTAACAAACCTCTGAGGGCTTCACAGAACAGCTGTATATACACCGAGATTAAATTACACACAGGTGGACTCTATTTACTAATTAGGTGACTTCTGAAGGCAATTGGATACACAAGATTTTAGTTAGGGTATCAGAGTAAAGGGGAATGAATACAAATGCACACCACACTTTTCACATATTTATTTGTAAAATAATTTTTAAATCATTTATCGTTTTCCTTCCACTTCACACTTTGTTGGTCTATCACATAAAATCCCAATAAAATACATTTACGTTTTTTGTTGTAAGATGACAAAATGTCAAGGTATGAATACTTTAAGGCACTGTATGTGACCAACATTAAACTGTAATGAGTTTAAGAGAACTCGAGACACTACTGAAGAATTTTAACGTTGGAAAAAAAAGAATTTTCCCTTTCAGTTGGGATGTGCATTGCGAGGTTACTTGTTTTGTCCAGAAGGAGAAGAGAAAGCTTTGGGCCTCGTGTACGGGGCGTTTGCTCAGCTCTGCTTAACCCCTTTCGTTCTGGCAGCAGCATTTTGTCAGAAAAAAAAAAAAAAACACTTGATGTTTGCAAATACGTTTTAGGTGCCTCAAGCCCTTAGGCATTCATTTTATTGGCCAGAAAAATCATTTATTTTGGCCATTGAAATTAATGAACACATGCATGAAGCATATAATTACATGCCTGAAGCATTTTTCTTCCAAAATTCTGCAGTCCTGGGCGCGTTGGCAGTGGGTTTTTTTTTTGTTCGGCCTTTAAACGCAATGTACATGACCGAACGTGGAGGGGCGTCTACAAGCTAAAAAAAAAAAAAAAACACACGGTTTAGGAGATATTTGCAAAAAGACAGGCACCGATGTCTGTGGTGCATGCGCCGTAGACAGCGGCGCGCAGGCGGACTGAGCACGCCTCTGCTAACGGCGATATGCCGCTAGTGGATGCTCCCGTGCATGGGAGTGACATCATCGCGGCTCCAGCCAATCACAGCGCTGGAGCTAGGGTTGCCACCTTTTCTTCAAGTCAAACCCGAACACTTTAGCAGCACACAGCAGTTTTGTTTTGTAGTATAAAACTATAGATCTATTTTGCTATTAAATAACAATTCTAATCATATGAAGTTAATAACAAGAGTCCCCCTTTTACATCTAAACTCAGAGTTCCCTTTCACTGTATGGGGGGAATCTGCAGACTCTGATGTGAGGGTGAACTCTGGGGACTCTAACATAAAGGATGCTCTTGAAACCCTGATTTAAGAGGGAACACTGAGAACTCTGATGTACGGAGATGACTCTTTTTAAAGGGGGAACACCTGTGGCCTCTGATGTAAAGAGGAACTCTAAAGTAAGGGGTGCTCTGAGAACCCTAATTTTCCTTTTAGTGTACTCACTCAGAGGCAGGAGAGGGGGAGACTTCAGTCACAGACAGGGATGGATGGGGAGCTCACTCACCCCTTGGCAGTCAGCACCTCTCATCCAGATGTATCTGAGGCTGCTGGACTTCAAATTTCCAGCCCGCTTTTTCCTTTTCAGACACAGAGGGGTAGGGCTGAGAGGAAGAGGTGCATATCAAGCCCTCTCTTCTCTCCCGTCTGCGTGGGGGGAGGGGGAATTGTTAGTGCTGGCTTTGGGCAGCACAAAAGAGAGTGTAGCATACACTCTTAGCTTAGACAAACATAGTCCAGATTGAATAATGTGTCCGGGTTTCAGGCAGTCTGAAACCCGGACGCATAATTTCCAAACCCGAACTGTCCAGGTGAATCCCGGACAGGTGGTAACCCTAGCTGGAGCCACGAGACCCGGAAGTCACTCCGGGATACATGGCAGCGTTGGAGATGGAGGACCGCATTGGGGGCTTCGTTCTCAGGTACGTTATTCATATTATTCATTATAGCTGCCAATGTACCCAGGAAGCTCTGGAGACACCCAGTTTACAGTGTCCTCTTCTGAGTCTCCTGGAAGTTAAAGCAAATCTCTGAGAGTTGATTTGTATTTACAGCCTGTATTAGGGATATTATATCACAAGAGGAAGGAGGTGATGTCACAAGAGGAAGGACGTGATGTCACCAGGGGGATGAAGAGTGGGTGGAGTCAAACACTGAGTGAACAGAGAAACCTGAACCTCCAGACCCTGCTGTTCTCTCTTCATGTCCCTGCAAGGGTGACGATGGGAAATCAATGACAGGGGATAGCAGGGACAAAGGAAGCAGTGGTGGCGTATGCTCCTGACCACTACACCTTTCATGCTATATTGTACAATAGTAGCCGGTTGCTCAGTGGTTGCCATGCTATTGAATTTCTTCCTGTAGTTAGGCTGTGTGCAGGAAAACATATGTAATGAAAGAGGTTCCTTTTTTTTACAGGTGAATGTGCTGAAGTTTATGTGTGTCTGGTAGACTCTCCCATGTGGCTTAGTTATTTAAATGATATGTTGTGGTTACCAGGACTGTGTAATAGGTCACCGTGTACACAGTGAGTAGGCTCAAGTTTTAGGCTCCACCCATTGTTAGCGCAGTTTGGTCATGCCCACCATTTGTCGCATTGCCCACTGTGTGTCACTTATTTATCCTCCTCTCGGTATCCAAGGCTGAACCTTCCCAGTTTAAAAAAAATGATCCACATCCTTGTTCTGGCCTCCTTATCTTACACCACCAACATATTGACCTCACCATTGTGGCCAAAACCACCCCACTAGGGTTGCCACATCATCCCTTTAATCCAGGACACACATTAATTACACAGGTTCTGTGGTTGATTAAGATGGTAATTAAACTCACTTGGTGCCTTATCTGCACTAAATCAGCCTCAGAACCTGTGTAATTAATATGTGTCCTGGTTAAAGGGATGTTGTGGCAACCCTACACTCCACCTTCCCACCAAAACCACTACCCCCTACCACCACCACTGCAGCTGACCCCCATCCTCCCTCTGCACCACACCTGCACATCAACTTCCACTCTCACCACTGTATCAGCTCACCTTCCTCCCAACTCTGCTGTTACCACTTCTCCTGCATGCCACCATTTCACTCACTATTGCACCCAGGCCCATCTCTGTGCTCACCACCACTGTACCACCAGCGGCGGCCCATTCATTAGGGTGGCACTAGTGCTGCCCCCCCTATTCATGCGTCTGGACCTCCTGATCTACTTACAGGGTGCTGGACGCATTGATTCCAATGGCGGGGGTGTGTTTTTTTGAAGCACCTGATTAGAGCCAGAGGCTCTAAGGCTTCAAAACAGGGTGGGCACTGTGCCCTTAGCCCACCCAGTTGTGGGACAATAGCGAATGAATATTCCCTATCGCCACACTGATCCTCCTCCCGGCAAATCAGGAAGCGGGTCCTGAGACCCCGTCGCCCGATTGGTTAAAAGGACAGGCGATCCTATTGGATTCCTAGGAGGAGGAGGGAGGAGCCACCATGATGTAGAAGATGGAAAGAGGACACAGGAGCCGCTGCCTGCCGCCCATAGGAGCCTGCTGCCCGTAGGAGTCCGCAACCCTCTCCCTGCCCATCACCCGTAGGAGCCCACAACTCAGCCGCTGCCCGCCGCCCATGTACCCGCCTACCCGCAACCTAGATGGGGTAAGTGCGGGGGGGATTGCCGCTGACCAACCAACCTGGGAGGGGGGGTTGTTTGCTGCCCCCACCCCCAAAAAAAAACACCAGCCGCCACTGTGTACCACTGCGCTCTTCTGAGCTCGCCACCACTGCAATGATGCTCCCTTTCGTATTCAGCCTGTTTCAAGAGCAGCCGTGTTGTAAGGAAGACAGTGAATGCTAACATCTCCTTTTGTCCGCACCACTGATTGAACCTCTAGTGTTTCTTGAGAATCCAACTCTTCTAGAAATGACAATTTTCTTGTGCCCTCTGGGTCCTGCCAGCTGGATTACAGAATTCCACCTAACCCCCACTCTTCTCAGTCCCTCCCCATATACATTGATTTATTTCATTGTTATCTAAAGGGGTCTATTTATAAAACATTTGTTGAACGAATGTCAGAAACATTCGTGCAAGTTGAACAAAATGTTGCTGTAATCTATTTTTTTTTTTTTTTTTAAATAGATTATTGCCTGTATCATCAGCTCTATCTAGTGGCCAAAAGGAATTACAGTTTTCTGCAATACCTCAATGAGAAAACTATAACGCATTTTGGCCACTAGATGGGGATTACGATACAGGCATTAATTATTATTATTATACAGGATTTATATAGCGCCAACAGTTCATGCAGTGCTTTACAACTTGAGGGGAGACAGTACAAATACAATACACTTTAATACAGTAGGAATCAGAGGGCCCTGCTCCTTATGCGGCGTACACACGATCGGAATTTCCGATGGAAACAGTCCGATGGGAGCTTTTCATCGGATTTTCCGACCGTGTGTATGGTCAACGGTCTTTCTGTCGGAATTTCCGACGGACTTTGTATTGCGAACCTGTTCTCAATTTTTCCGACGGAAAAAGTCCTATCGGATTTTCCGATCGTGTGTAGGCAATTCCGACACGCAAAATTCCAACGCATGCTCGGAAACAATTCAACGCATGCTCTGAAGCATTAAACTTCCCTTTTATAGTGCTGTCGAACGAGTTTTATGCCGCTGTGTTATTGACCGTCGGAATTTGGTGTGATCGTGTGTAGGCAACACAGCTTGAGCGGAATTCCATTGGAAAAACCGCCAGAGTTTTTTCCGATGAGAATTCCGATCGTGTGTACGCGGCATTAGAGCTTACAATCTGAGAGGCATTAATCACTTATGGGACATTTTATACAATTTACACAAATACTCCTGATATTCATGCAAAACGTTTTTTTACACATAGACCCCAAAGTGTAATTTCCATTATTTACTTCAGTTTTTCTTTTTTTTTTTTTTTTATGGTAAGTATTTAGTGAAGTTTTACAAAAGTTAGAGAATACAGAACATGGACAGCCTCATGCAATGGTTATTATAATACTGAGTGTAAAACTGAAACCAAATAATAATCTTTAGCTGTATGCTATCTGAGTGTTCATACTGTATCAGATGATACAATAATTACATCCATGTAACCATAAATCCAAAGAAATGGAGAAAGGATAATAGAAAAGAGGCCACAGCAGGAGAAAAGTGGAGAAGAAAAGAAGCAGAGAAGACGAAAGGGAAGACATTAGACCTAGAGATCACAGGTAGTAGATGTGTCTGGTAATTTCAGTTGGAAGAAGGTAAATGTACCATCATATAGGTTGCCCAATGCCCATGGTTCCCAAGTTTGGTTGAACAAAACTTTTTTGTCATTGATCACACTAGTGACCAGCTCATGGACCATAATCCAGGAAACCTTGTGTTTCAAACTGGAGATGGAGACAGAAGATGACTTCCAGGATCCCGCTATAGTGATTTTTTACACCAAACGCTACACAGGCAATGATAATCCTGGGGGGGTCATTGACCAGAGCAATATAGACCTGTTGAGCAATCGGGGGTTCCTGTCAGCTTGCGAAGCATACAGAGCACCCTGTTCCAATAACTGTGGATAAAGGGGCACTCCCAACAAATATGGAGCGCAGTGCCACGCAGGGAACATCCTCTGTGGCACCCTGCCGATGCCATTGGATACATTCTGGTCAGGCGAGCAGGGTCCAGATACCACCTTGTCAGGACTTTAATACTAGCCTCTATCAAAGAGACATTTAATATCCCATGACAGGAAACCTGCAGTCTGGAACACCAGTGCTCCGTATCAAGTTCACATGCAAGGTCCCTCTCCCAGGCCTGCATGTATGGATGTTTCGGAGGCAAAGTCAGCAGGGATGCATATGCCATGGAGATGCCGTCCCTGGAGTCCTGATATTGTGTGCACCACTTCCCATAAGCCAGCATAAAGGGTGGTTCTAAGAAAGGTCGTATAGTCTGCAAAACATTTGCTATTTGTGTAAAACGGAACTCACACTCTCTCTAAATTGGTAGTGCAATGACAGAGTGTGACGGGCCTCTATGTGTGCAAAAATGGCCTATACAATATAGACATTTATCAGTCCACCATTTAAAAGCTTTGATGTTGTGACCTGGAGGGAATTTAGGATTATGGAATAGATGATCCAAGGGGGCAAAGTCAGAAACTAGCTTCATCCTGCTATTTAAACGAAAAATGAGTTACACACCTGTGAAAATAATGTTGAAAGCCAATTACTTAGTCTCATTAACTACCAAATTCCCGTAGTGTCTGTAGAACGTTAGAAAGGGAAGCAAGAGGGGAAGCAATGAAGAGGAGGAAATCCTCCACAAATAATGCGCATTTGTGTTCTCGCGATCCAATAGTGACCCCCGTAGCCTCCCTGGCGGTATGATTATGTCAGATTTTTGCATCTCAAAGCGGTACAATTATTTTGCATAGAAATTTGGTGTTTTATATTGTAGGCCTGTAATTCTAAAGGCCCGTACACACGATCGGACTTTTTGACAACAAACATGCAAATTAGCTGTTTTGGACCAACATCCGACCGCGTGTACGCTCCATCGGACCAACTTTTTCAGTTTTCATCTGACTTTTGTTGGCTGTGCGAATGGACAAACTTTCTGCCAACAAAAGTCCGATGGAGCAAAGTCCGACCGTGTGTACACAAAACCATCAGACTTTTGTACAAAGTACAAACACGCATGCTCAGAACCAATGCAAAAGATCAGACAACAATAAAAAAGTTGGCCAAAGGTGGCGTTGGAGTATTTGAACGTCCTCTTTTGAAGTGTCGTCAGTGCGTTGAAATGTCACTACGTTCGTGTTTGTTGCCTAAAAAGTCAGATTGTGTGTATGCAATACCAACTTGGGGCCAACGCTCTTTGTACAAAAATCCACGGGAAAGTTTGTACAAAGTCCGATCGTGTGTATGAGGCTTTATCAACAACACACTTAAATCTGTCCAAACAAGAGTCTAGTAGACATCCAGGGTATGATAAAGTTAGAAACACAAAATCATAAATTATAATATAATAAATAAATATAAATAATAATATAATAATAATAAAATTAATTTCCCCACGATTCACTATTGCTCAATTCTGAAAGTGTTCTAATTTACAATCGCTGTTTTCTAGCTGGTCTAAAACCACTTTTGATGTAAAAGGTCACTTTTTGGTTGCTATGGACAATCTCCAGTTCCCAGGCAGAAAGAACAGTATATATATATAATATAAAACTGCATGCAGGGCTTTGGACAAAGCACTAGGGACAAAAGGGATGTGAAATAATTTCATACAGTAATGTAATCTGTAAGATTACAGTGTACTGTATGTGTTATGATTTTTTTTAAATTTTAAATTGCCACCGTGCTCCGCCCCGTGCATCGCGGCGCTCGCAGGGAGCGGAGCCTGGCACACAGAGGCTTCGGGCGGAGGACACAGCCCGCAGACAGATCGGGACATCGCAGGATCCTGGGGACAAGGTAAGTATACTGCACCAGGATCCTACAATGCAATCCTGAGTGTGGCTCAGGGGTTACCGCTAATGGTACTGAAATTTGACCCCGAGCCATACTCGGGGAAAACCGCCAGGGAGGTTAATATCCGGATTCGCATTAATAGCTATCGCCATTGTTTTAATCGCAATGGTGAAGATTAAAGGGGTAATTGTGTGGCCTCACAAAGAAAAATGAAAGTAAAAATATACCATCATCCTAGTTAAATGGGATAGAAGTTTGGGAATCTGGTCCCCAACCAGAACCCAACAAAGGGGGGAGAGCATGTGGACTATCTCGGTACAGGTAACATATGTAAACAAACAAATATACAAACAAATGTAAAAAATTGAAACAATAATTTATTCGTACACAAACAACACTGATATCTAAAATTACAGATGGTATAGTATTTCAAACTAATATTTCAAATAAGAAATACTATACCATCTGTAATTTTAAGATATCAATGTTGTTGTTTGTGTACGAATAAATTATTGTTTCAATTTTTTACATTTGTTTATATATTTGTTTGTTTACATATGTTACCTATACCGAGATAGTCCACATGCTCCCCCCCTTTCTTGGGTTCTGGTTGGGGACCAGATTCCCAAACTTCTATCCCGAAGATTGAAGGAGCTAAAGGGTATACTTGGCGACTGCCCCATTTAATGTCTATGAGATCGGAGTGATAGTCAGCCAGTTTAAGTTTAGCCCGTATTTCCTTCAGTTTTATCCATTTTTGGTCGAAGATTTATCTGAAATTGCTTTTATTAATTTTTTTGGTCAACCGCAACTTTTGAAAAGAGAATTTTGTAGCCCGGCAACGTTACTTTTTAGATAAAATGAAAGATGTTTTTGAAAGATGCGGCAGGTTCTCATTATTTCAAAATGCTTTTTATAGAAGCGTTGTCATTTACACTCCACCTGATTATCACAAATGATGATCGGATCCTTCCCTCTTTGAGAGGAAAAAGAGAGTTTATGAGCATTTTACCATCATGTTTGACAGCCTATTCATCTCTATACTGAATGGAGCTGTCATTCCTATACAGCACACTTTATCAATAGACGCCGCTATTTACAGATGTCTTCCTGCTGATGGGCTGCCATTGTTGGACTTAAGTGTGATGGGTCTGCCGTAGGATCAAAAAACATTCCCTTTTGTGAAAAAATGGTAATTTCCTGTACACCAAAACTGTACTTTGCGGATCTATTAGTTCCTTCCATAACTTTGAAATCTTCAAAAGGAAAAAAAAAAAATTTTTTTTTTACATTTTTTGTATTTTGTGCATCCTCTTCTGAGGGCGAGTTTCGCCTATGGCGGATAATTTGAAGTCGGCTAGGGAGCATGCGGGCATTGTGACGGAGAAGCTGCTAAAGGAAGTCAGGCTGGGGCGTATGGCTGGCCCGTTCGAACGGCCCCCATTACCAGATTTAGTGGTATCCCCTTTGGGCGTGGTTCCCAAGAAAGAGCCGAACAAGTTTCGGCTCATTCACCATTTGTCATACCCGCGTGGGGGGTCGGTTAATGACTCCATTGATCCGGGCCTTTGCACGGTGTCATATACATCCTTTGACCCGGCGGTCACCTGGGTTCAACGTTTTGGAAAGGGGGCGCTGTTGGCGAAAACGGATATAGAGGCTGCTTTTCGCCTCTTGCCAGTTCATCCTGATTGCTGCCGTTTATTGGGGTGTCGGTGGCAGGGCAAGTTTTTTGTTGACAGGTGTTTGCCCATGGGGTGTGCTATTTCTTGTGCCTTGTTCGAGCAGTTCAGCTCATTTTTAGAATGGTCAGTGTGACAGACCTAGCCGGGACACGGGCTTTTTGAGAGGACTACATGCTAGCCTCCTGCCAGCTGATCACGGGCCCCCCAAAATACACTCTCTGTATATGCATTTGGCATTAGAAATAGACTAGCATCTGACACCTTGTGTCCCATTCAATGTCATGAACTCAAGCCACCTGTCTATTGTGTAGATGAGGCTGGTCTGGCTTGTAAGGTGTATTCCACACAATGTTGTTGTGCTAATTAGCCCTGTGTTACTGTTTATGTTAATGTATGTTGAATAGTTATTCCAATTAACTAGGAGCCTTAAAGTCTGACCTTGAAAAGCCTTTTCAGGCAGTCAACTAGTCTGGGCAATGATTAAGATAATTAGCTCATGCTAATTAGGTTAGCTTTTAATCATCTGGCTATATATGTGTGTGAAATGTCAAATAAAGATTCATTCCTGATGTAGCCTACACTGGTGTTGTCTGGTGACTGGCTGAGCTAAGGGGGTCTTGGATTGTGTGGTACCGGACGGAGGAAGCATTTACGGCGGACATCTTGGGTACGAGGTCCGTCACAATTGGCTGGCAGCGGTGGGATCGTGCTTCCTTGTCGTGAACACATCCAAACCACCACCTGGATCCAAGGCCCGGATAGCAGAGGTACAGATACGTCATGGAAGAGGAATTCGGAAGGAGGTTGCGAGAGATGCGGCTACAGCACAGAGGACCAGTATCGGTGCAGGTCCTGCTGGGATGGTATGATTCTGTTCGCCTACAACTCTGGAAAGAAGCGCTAGCCTGTGAGCAGCGACACCAGGGAAAAGTTCTCCCCTCCATCCATGTAAGGTACTGGTCGCAGTATGAAGTACGAATGTTGTTATTGGGGGAACAACCGAAGCAGGAGTGGACAGCTGAGTTAAGCAGGCTGATCCGGGCAGAAATGCATTTGGACGAGAGCTACAGAGCCCTCCGGTGGTATGTAGCACAAGTGTGCCCGTGGACAGCGGATGACAGGCCCACGGAAGGCTTTGATTATAATGGCCTGGGATTGTTGTACTGGAGGCTGTCCGAGGACCCCGACTTTGGGAGTGATCTGGAGTGGCGTTTGGAGGAAATAATGGAGCACAGAGAGCAAAGATTGAACATCTCGGAAGTGCTCTGGGCACAGGAAGATTTGGAGTTCCTGGCCGCTCAGGAATGGGAGCTGGAGATTGCCTACATACAGCTGCTAGACTCTGCTCAGCAGCAGGGTGGGGCTCCCTTTGCCTGGGACTATCAGGAAATACCAGCAGACAGCTCTGAAATCCTGGCTGAGGAGTCAGCAATGGGGCATAGTAACAGAGTGCTTTGCCCACCTGCCCCCGCAGCTATGGACGCGGAGGTCTTATGGCGGATGCAGCAAGTGCTGACTGACCTTGATGATCCTGTTACGGCACAAAACGAGGTTGGACGGAAGAATATGCCTGTCCAGCAGCATGCAAGAGAATCGGCAGTGGAAACTCTGGAGATTGCCGTCCCCAAACCTGAAGTGCTGACAATAGGGCAGAGCTCTGCTAACTGCTGCCCAGCATCAACAGCAGTATCTGGGGAGTTACAAGGAACTTCCCCAGCTGAAGCGCTGGTCACCGGACAGAGGGTCCAAGACCTCTGCCCCACACCTGTGTCAGTTTTGGAGGCTCAGGGTGAGAAGGTGGCGATCACTTCCCAGCAGCAGATACAGGGGGAGAAGGGTGAGGAGGTGGCAGTCCATCACGAGTTGCAGATCAGGGTTCAAGGAGAGAATGCAGTTGTCACCTCACAACTGCAGCTTGATCTGGTGTCAGTGGATGGGCCTGTGGTCTCCACTAACAGAAAACCAGCAGAAGTGCTGGCAACCGGGCAAAGTGCTACCAACCTCTGCCCAGCACCGGTAACAGCTGCGGAGTTCCAGGGAGCTGGGGCAGTCGGCCTCTCTCCCCAACAGTTAGCTGGAGCAGATGATGTAGGGAAGCTCCTACGCCCAGCTGAACTGCTGGCAACGGAACAGAGCGCTGCTGGCCTCTGCCCTCAACTGACACAGGACAGATTTCCTGTAAAGGTGGATGGGAATTCAGTCTCCACCTGTATACCCCAGGGATGCTGGGCGGTCGGCCCAGATCCCCAACAGCAGGATGGAGTGAGCCCAGTCACCCTGCCTTCTCTCCAGCGGCTGAAAAGACTCCAGGGAGAATGGCCAGTCCAGGCCTCTCCCCAGCGGCGGATATGTTCTATGAGAGAGGCAGAGGTTGGCTGGGTGAGTCATGCTCTGTTTGGAACAATTTGTTTGGGGTACTGTGTGGGTACAGGCATTAGAGGACTGGAACTATGGACTAACTTCGGAGTCAACCCGTCTGGGGTCTCCTCCTGTGTTAGTCTCCTGCCGAAAGGGGAGAAATGTGACAGACCTAGCCGGGACACAGGCTTTTTGAGAGGACTACATGCTAGCCTCCTGCCAGCTGATCACGGGCCCCCCAAAATACACTCTCTGTATATGCATTTGGCATTAGAAATAGACTAGCATCTGACACCTTGTGTCCCATTCAATGTCATGAACTCAAGCCACCTGTCTATTGTGTAGATGAGGCTGGTCTGGCTTGTAAGGTGTATTCCACACAATGTTGTTGTGCTAATTAGCCCTGTGTTACTGTTTATGTTAATGTATGTTGAATAGTTATTCCAATTAACTAGGAGCCTTAAAGTCTGACCTTGAAAAGCCTTTTCAGGCAGTCAACTAGTCTGGGCAATGATTAAGATAATTAGCTCATGCTAATTAGGTTAGCTTTTAATCATCTGGCTATATATGTGTGTGAAATGTCAAATAAAGATTCATTCCTGATGTAGCCTACACTGGTGTTGTCTGGTGACTGGCTGAGCTAAGGGGGTCTTGGATTGTGTGGTACCGGACGGAGGAAGCATTTACGGCGGACATCTTGGGTACGAGGTCCGTCACAGTCAGTTCGGGACGTTGCGGGTTTGTCATCGGTCATCCATTACTTAGATGATTTTCTGTGCATAGGGCCTGCGGATAGCCTTGTGTGTGCTTCTCTGTTGGCTACGGTTCAACAGCTTTTTGAAGTTTTCGGGGTTCCGTTGGCCCCGGACAAGACTGAAGGTCCATCCACGGAGCTACGTTTCCTGGGTATAGTTATAGATACCATGAAGATGTAGTGCCGTTTGCCCGAAGAGGGTTTAAAGTTGGAGGTGGCAGAGGCGTTGCAGGTGAAGAAGATCCAGCTTCGAGCCCTGCAATCCCTCCTCGGCAAATTGAATTTTGCCTGCCGGATCATGCCAATGGGGCATGTTTTTTGTAGGCGTCTGGCAGCGGCCATGGCCGGTGTGTGGGCCTTGCATCATTTCATTCGGCTGGGGCAGGAGCAGAAAGCAGATCTGAAGGTCTGGGACTCCTTCCTGGCCACGTATAATGGTTGTTCTCTCTGGTTGGGACGGTAGTGTCGAATTTCGATATGGAATTGTTCACCGATGCGGCCGGTTCTGGGGGTTTTGGGGCTTTCTACCAGGGCAGGTGGAGCACCGGTGAATGGCCGTCGGCATGGAAGGCGGGAGGTTTAGTTCGCAATTTAGCGGCTTTGGAATTGTTTCCCATTGTGTTAGCCGTTGAGCTTTGGGGGGAAGATTTCAGGAATCGCCGCGTGCGTTTCCATTGCGACAATCTGGGGGTGGTACAGGCCATCAATAGTAACACTGCGTCTTCGCCCCCGGTTGTGCGCTTATTGCGGCACCTGGTGTTACAGTGTTTAAGCATTAACTGTTTTGTGACTGCTGTACATGTTCCGGGAATCGATAATTCAGTGGCTGATGCGTTGTCTCGTTTCCAGTGGGACAGATTTGGTCAATTGGCACCGGAAGCAGAGGTGCACGGAATTCCTTGCCCCGATCGTCTATGGGACATTGCATCGCCACAGCCCAGCTGTTAATTCGTAGATCAATTTCTGCTGCCACTTGGAAAGCGTACAGTAAGGTCTGGTTGGAATGGGGCGAATTGTTGGGGGAAGTAGGGGAATGCCCTCGGGATGAGGATAGGGTTCATTTGCTACTCTATCTTATTGGTAGGAACTTTGAGGGCGGTGTGTCGGCTTCCAGCATGTCAAGAAAGTTGGCCGGGCTGGCCTTCATGTTCCAGTTGGCGGGCCAGCGAGATGCCACTAAGGCTTTCATGGTCCGGCGTGCCATGCGCGGATATCGCGCGGGTGGCACAGCGGCCGATACGAGACGCCCAGTTTCTTTTCAGGTTTTGGGTGACGTGGTGACACAATTGGAGACAGTTTGCATGTCGTGTTTTGAGACTGTTTTGTTTCGGGCGGTATATGTGCTCGCCTTTTTTGGGGCCTTCCGAGTGGGAGAGATGGTGAGTAGGAACAAACGGGGGGATGGTGGGTTGGACGTCAGGGACGTGATGGTGCAGGATGGGACTTTGAGGGTGTTTTTGAGGCGATCCAAGACCGACCAATTGGGCAGAGGGGCCTGGGTGGAGCTGAGGTCGATTCCGGGTTCCCCTGTGTGTCCGGTGACGGCTGTGGGGGAATTTTGCCGGATCAGGCCTCAGGGCGGAGGGGTTTTCTTCCGCCACGAGGATGGAACGGCTGTGTCCCGTTTTCAATTTCAGGCAGTTTTCAAAAAGTGTCTGGTGGCAGCGGGCTTGAAGGCGACAAATTACTCCTCTCACTCGTTCCGCATCGGAGCAGCCACTGAGGCGGTTCGGTGGGGATTGGATGATAGGGCGGTACAGAAGATTGGTCGCTGGGAATCAGCGCGCTTCAGGTTGTACGTCCGCCCCCATTTGTTGTAAAAGTGGAGAGTGGTGCTAGGCAAACAGGGTGGGGGATTAGTTACAATTCGTGGCTCTTTTATCTTTTTTCCGCTTCTTAAAAATTTCATGTTTTTTCTGTCAGGTTTATTCCCCCTCCTATTCCCCTGTTTTTTCTTTGTCATTTCAGATTCAGATTCCTGCCTGGTATGGATCCTGGGACACTCATTTGTGTATTGGGGTGCTAGGAGGGCTGATATTAGAAGGAATGGCAGGTTGTTGGGTTTGTCCGGGGAGGAGGGCACAGTTCGCTGGCTGGGATTCCCGGGCATGTTATGGTCTAGGGTGGTGCCTGAAATGCACAGGTATGCCCGACTCGACCGCCCTCCAGATGTGGTATTGTTTCACGTCGGGGGTAATGACCTGGGTTTGCGGTGTGCGAGGGAACTGGTGAGGGACATCAAATTCGATCTCCTGCGTTTGCAATCCTCTTTTCCCGACACAATTTTTATCTGGTCGGACATTGTGACCAGGACAGCGTGGCGCTTTGCTCGCTCGGTTGCAGGCCTCAACAGAGCCAGGGTGAAGGTTAACAAGGCAGTGGTCAAGTTTTTTGTGTGGAACGGGGGTTTGGCGGTACGTCATCGGGAGTTGGAGGAGGAGATGTGGCGGTTTTTGCGTGCGGATGGCGTGCACCTTAATGCTATTGGGATTGACCTTTGGCAGCTGGGGTTGCAAGATGGAGTGCAGCGAGCATTTAGGATGTGGAGGGCTACACGCACGTAAGGTTTCACGTGCGTGTGCTATGGTGCTAGGTCTATGGGGTCTTTGAAGGCGGTGCTTAGAAAGTTGTATCCGGAAGGAAGTTGCTGCTTTGTCCCCGAGCTTTCGTAATACGCGGCGGGGGGCCTTTTCATGGGTGTACCGATACAACGAGTTGGTTCGAAATTATAATTTACCTTCAAAGACCCCTAGATCAGTAAGGTGTAATACGGGTTGTACAGTTGGTTGATAATGTTGGTTAAAAAATGTATTTATATTGTTATGAATTTATGAAGAAATATATTTACTATTCAATGACAGAAATGTATAATTTCAAAAAGACACGTGAACTGTGAGGTGACCATAATTGACCTTTCGAAAACCTCTAAGACACAGGAAACTCATGTATTCTAAATTACTACAACCATTCTATTCAAGGGGTTTTTACAAGCCTGTATTGAAGCCAAAAAGAGAACAGGAACAATGGTAGCCTTTGTCACCAAACACAAGGTGTGTACTTATTTTTGTTGATTAGTTTGAGAAGTCCAAATTTATGAGGTGTCATCACTTGGAGGTGGTCCTGACTGGGAAGAATCCTTTGTGCTGAAGTAAAGGCTGTTTGGACAATTTACAACCATCAATACAAAAATTCTAAAGCCAACACCTTGCCCGACAAAGCCTATTATGTGAACTCCTAGGAATTGTGTACATAGCTAAGCTATCAAAACATGAATCGGACTGTTCAAAGTCCATTTCAAAACATGATTTTAAAAATAGAGGCAAACCGACCTATGTTAAAAATATATATATATATATTCAGAAGACAGTGAATATAAATCATTCAGAATATCTGTGAGATGCGTAGGTCACAAAAGAAAACTATGAGTTAGTATCTGATGAGTTGATGAAATCGGTTATAAAGAAAACATAATAAATATAGGGTGATTATTAATAGAATTGTTTTAGGAACAAATTAGTATTAAGATATATATATGATCATGCTATGAATATATTAGAATGTAACTATGCTAGATAAACGAATATTGATTGGATACCCAAATTATACAGGTATCCAGATAGATAAAAACTGTATGTGATGTTGATTAATATATATATATATATATATATATATATATATATATATATACATATAACTTGTGTCCTTTTTAAATGGACTAAATGTTTACAGATATACAATGATATGCATATATACCACCATTTTTATGCAAAGTGATTGATCAATAATTATGCTAAGCGTATTTGATAGTATGGGGTTAGTAGAATTCCCAAATATTAAAGATATAGTTATTTCCACTAAAGTAAAATATACAGTATAAAATAAAATATATTACTTTACAGAGCAGCCCCAAAACACATGTGAGACCCCTGGTGGTTGAAGGCGCAATTACATTTACAACAGTTAGGCCAATAGGAAAAAGGCACATACCTTTTGGGCTGAACATATTACAAGTTTTATGATCTTATTGTGTGAGAGGATATTTAAGAAGCTAGATAGATAGTGAGAGGGAGACAGCTCAGGGGAACCTGAGAGCTCAGGGACCCACCCTGGGGAAGGGACACTGGGAGAGAAACATCTTCCCAGATAGACTGACAGCCATGCCTGGAAATATACTTTAAACCTCCAAGGAGATTCCTGAACCCGGTAGCTATCTTAAATCCAGACTAATAGCCATTTTGGAATGGGTAAATATGCCATGTTGATTTTATCTTGTATGTTCTCTTAACCATTGATGTATTGAATATTCTAGTATTGGTAATCATTCTCCAGAATCAATAATCGCCTTTTCATAGATTTTTCTCTAATATTCAATTTTTATTATATATTACTTTTTGCATAGTTGCTTTTTATTGACAAACAAATGTCTAAAGTATTTCGCATTGTTCAACGTTGCTTACCTGCAGCATAGCAACGGCTGGGTGTGTGAAATACAGACATTCTGTTAAATTGTCAAGTATAAGGTTATTGATTCTACTGAAGAAGTTATCATGGTGATATTGTGTCCAAGGTACTACGCCCATTTTGAGGGTATTTCCATCAATTGTCAAATGTTCAAGTAATGCAATCTGTATTTTAATTTCATGTAAATATTTGTTTTCTGTCAACCAATAAATGTGACTATTAAGTATGATCACCCGTCTCCGTGAACAAGTTTCGCATATATAGACTGTGTCGTATAGATTGATCTTGTATCTTAAAAATATCTTCGTTAAAAATTACTTAATAAAAATGTGCGAGAAACTTTCCTTAAAAAAGCACAACATATTAAATGGAGGCACTGCGTGAGATAACGTCGATATTTTGTACAGGATCAGTCATAGTTACGGTGGTGACAGAAATAATATTTTGCATGAAATTATTAATTATTAAATTTTTTAAAAAAAATATTTTTGCCAAGAAAAATGTCTGGTCAAAGTGAATTTTATGTTGATGGGGATTATCAAGAGTCAGTCCTTAGTGGTAATATGAGTACTCAGACAAATTTGATACAAGTACAGGAAATGTTGGATATGTTTTCAAAAATTAACATGACAAATCATGCCGAAAAAAGTTTGTCTAACGAGACTAGTCTAGAAGCAGGCATTGAAGGCCTTATAAACCACGCCCGTCAGTTAATAAAAGACGTGTGGAACGTGGAAGGTCAAAGCGATGAACTCACAGACAGCTCCTCTGAGACAAAGGAAATAGAAAGGCCTGATCCCATGCATTTTGAATTAAGCGATAACCTGATGTATCTTTATAGTGAGTTTAAAAGTCAATATACCCAACAGGAGAGTGATATCTTAGAACCCCAGTCCCATTTAATAGAAGGGGAATATGAGCCCACTAAAAAGCTAAAGGAAATTAATGACAAGGCAGATTGTTATGATGAGTCTACAGTGACAATGATGAAATATGAAATAAAACAGATGCAAAATAATGCAATAATAATGCTGGAAGAATGTCACCAATTAAATAAAGAGTGTAAACAATTAAGAGAGAAGGAGAGTTTTCTGCAGGAAAACGAGTCTCCTGACGAAAGTTGCAGAGTAATAGGCAGTGGAAATTTAAAAAGTTGCCGAGTAATAGGCAGTGGAAATTTAAAAAGTTGCAGAGTAATATGCAGTGGAAATTTAAAAGAAGAAACAAATCAGCTTAGGTCAGGACAGGAATCCCTAATTAAGCAACAAGAAGATTTAAAAGAACAAGGGAAGTTTATGCCCCAGAATAATGCTCAGATGCTAAACCCTGAAAGTATAGAATCTGATAATACTCCAAAATTTGACTCTCAACCTAAAGTTTGGGAGTTACATAATGAAGAGAAATTAGAAAAAGTAACCATGTTCTACCCCAAGCCATCTGTAGAGCAAAGGGGGGTAAAAATTGAACCACCACATAAAAGTAGGTCTAATCAGTTTTCTTTGGGATCAGAGAAAACTACAGGCACCCCTAAACAGGACGCCTCAGAAATAATAAAATTTTTAAAAGATGCTGTCCCAGTGTTTAAGGAAGAGGGATCCGTGTGCATTATTGACCACATTGAGGCCTATGAAAATGCTTTATCAGCTTTAGGCCTAAATGATGACCAATCTAGGATTAATTTCTTACCGTGGGTATTTGAAACCAAACACCGTCCATTTTGCGAAGATTTAAAAAGTCTGTTGGGTACTGCCTGGCAAGAAATTAAAAACGGCTGTCATCTAGAATTTGTCCCGCACAAAAATGTTAATGTGGCTAGCGCGGATATACACAATATCACATGTACCAATAATGAAAGCCCCTTTGAATTTATGGCTGTGCTCAAAAGTGATGACCACTTAGCAGAAAAGGAGCCAGGTTATGATAAACCTGGGTTTGAACCCATGTTCTTCGAGGCCCCGCCTACCCACGTAAAAGTAAATTTAGCGAAAGATTACAAAGGGGGGTGTTCACTGGAGTCTTTGGTAAAAGAGAGTAATAATTTGTACTCTATCCAACAGACTGGTGAAAACAATGGAAGGCCTGAAAGCCCTATAATGAAATTTGTGGATGAATTTTATGTATCTCCTCAATCATTACAGTCCAAAACCAAGAAAAAGAGATACGCTGATATAGTCAGAAGAGAGATGCTACCGAGTTTCCCCAGTGGGAAACCAATGTCCCCACCCATCAGAAGGGGGGAGCAGAGACCACCCTTTAGAGGGGGAGTTCAAAGACCACCTCAGGAGTCTCATCCAAAGGATCCAGACCCGAGGTTTAGGAGAAACTATAGGGTATACCTCCAACGGGTCAGATTTAAACCTAAGGGTAGACACCCTCACCTTTACCAGTGTAATTGGCTTCGGGGGCCTACACGGGTAAATAGGGAGAAACTACAGGGTAGGACACCTCAAAATCCCCAGAACAATAGGGAACAACTAAGGCCCAGACAACTATCCCAAAATAAAGACAATGTTTCTGATGGTGATATGTCTGATCAAACTGAGCCAGTAAGTCCCCAGAAAGTACAGAAACCGGGTCCCACAACCCAATTCTGATCAGTTTATAAACAATACAGAAACCAAAATAGACAAAATTACGGATATGTTACACGGTTTGAATAAGTACTGAATGCATGTACTCAAGCGCTACTATGAATTTAAAATCAGAGATGCAACCGATATTTAAGATAACCAAATGATGTAGCTGCAACCCATATAATAGTGTTCCCACACGTAAAATAAGTTAAAGACAAGTACACATTTTTGTGTAATAGGTGCGCTTAAATCAACCTTAAAAACTCAATAGATTGTTTAAAATAAGTTATCTAGGAGACCTCTGCGCAAAACGTGAATAATATGTGATATATGAATACGTGATAAAATAAATAAAACAGTGTTAAGTGTATTAAAACTTCCTTCAAAAGGTGAATTTGCTGAGGTATAGATGGCTGCAGTGCGCATAAACCTCATACAATATATGGTTTGATAATCCGTGCAAACCAAAGCTTGGTCAAATGAGGAACAGATATATAGGATCTAAAATGTTGAACTTTCTATAGTACACCGGCAAATGGTGTGGACCAGTTGGTTACTTTAGTTCAGTGTGTTGTGCCAATTTGTGAAATAAATAAATAGATTGACTTAATTAATTGAATAGATTAAAAACCACGAGTGTATCAATAGTTTCATGGCTAAAATGAACAGGAATAGCAATTCTTCAAGGGGCAAATCCTGTGGCCAGTCAAGGGCCACAGAGCCTTTTAAGCGCCTATGTTAAAATAAATCAGAGGAATGCACTGAATAAAGATATAGGAAGCAGAGGTTCTAACACTATGTTTCTCCCAGGTCACAGTAATGAGGATCCTGAAATCCCTTCCGGGGAATTGTGGTTGTTAGATATTAATTATTCTCCTATTTTTCAGTGGTCACTTCATTCCTCTGACATAAACAGGTCGCTCCAAACAGCCTAATTTCAAGAAGTTGATGAAGACGGTAATTCCAGAGGAAGACCGAATCCTAAAGACATTAATATCAGGAGGCCTAAATGGTTTGATATTTTGGTAAAAGATGAGGAGTCACCCGCATAAGGTAGTTTGATTGCCTCAAATGAGTTATATTGACACCCCAAAGGGGGGAGAATTTATTTGTTTTATTCCTCACAAGTAGAAGGTTGACTATGATGTCAAATATCTTATTACTGACAGTGAGTTGTCACTTACATGTCAAACTGAAATGCTTTTATTGTTACTCCAGAACCGCTACAATTAAGCTAAAAAAAAAAAAAAAATGGTTCTGAAGAACATAAGTCAGTCATAAATGTCTGGTATCCACAGCTATTAATAAATGTCCTCATGATAATGAGCCCTGGAGCTTGGTCTCCCATAGCAAATGTGTCATACATTGTCTTTATATCCAAGGTGTTTAGTTAAAGGACTGATAACACAATGGGAAAGAGGGGGACTCTGAGGAAGCCCAGGATACCTGCTTGACATGGATATTTCAAAATCATATAAAAAGAAAAAGGACATATATGTTTTTCTCATGGAATCTATTTTCCTTTACAGAACCAATATGTCCATGAGCCGGTCAACAGAACCGAGAGTCCAACATGTGTGAAACATCCAGAGAAGGAACCGTATGTGGAATCCAGGGACATCATTGATGGCCAGTCTACAGGGACAAAACCCACCAGGACAGCCAAGAACCAAAAGGTGCCCGGAGTGATCCATTTCCCGCCAAAGAACGGATGACGGCCCTGAGATGCACACATCGATCACAAACCCAGTTTTGTTTTACAAAAAATTACACCCATCTGCAGTTGTCTATACCTTTTAAATATATCCACAATCCGGATCCATTTTCACAACTCGACTTACAAGGCCCAAACGAAGCCATATTTCTTCAACAAGTTGCATTGGGAAAATCTGTCAGATGACTTCCGGCAACCGACAAATTTCCAAGGGGGGCTTTGTTATGAATTTATGAAGAAATATATTTACTATTCAATGACAGAAATGTATAATTTCAAAAAGACACGTGAACTGTGAGGTGACCATAATTGACCTTTCGAAAACCTCTAAGACACAGGAAACTCATGTATTCTAAATTACTACAACCATTCTATTCAAGGGGTTTTTACAAGCCTGTATTGAAGCCAAAAAGAGAACAGGAACAATGGTAGCCTTTGTCAGCAAACACAAGGTGTGTACTTATTTTTGTTGATTAGTTTGAGAAGTCCAAATTTATGAGGTGTCATCACTTGGAGGTGGTCCTGACTGGGAAGAATCCTTTGTGCTGAAGTAAAGGCTGTTTGGACAATTTACAACCATCAATACAAAAATTCTAAAGCCAACACCTTGCCCGACAAAGCCTATTATGTGAACTCCTAGGAATTGTGTACATAGCTAAGCTATCAAAACATGAATCGGACTGTTCAAAGTCCATTTCAAAACATGATTTTAAAAATAGAGGCAAACCGACCTATGTTAAAAAATATATATATATATATTCAGAAGACAGTGAATATAAATCATTCAGAATATCTGTGAGATGCGTAGGTCACAAAAGAAAACTATGAGTTAGTATCTGATGAGTTGATGAAATCGGTTATAAAGAAAACATAATAAATATAGGGTGATTATTAATAGAATTGTTTTAGGAACAAATTAGTATTAAGATATATATATGATCATGCTATGAATATATTAGAATGTAACTATGCTAGATAAACGAATATTGATTGGATACCCAAATTATACAGGTATCCAGATAGATAAAAACTGTATGTGATGTTGATATATATATATATATATATATATATATATATATATATATATATACATATAACTTGTGTCCTTTTTAAATGGACTAAATGTTTACAGATATACAATGATATGCATATATACCACCATTTTTATGCAAAGTGATTGATCAATAATTATGCTAAGCGTATTTGATAGTATGGGGTTAGTAGAATTCCCAAATATTAAAGATATAGTTATTTCCACTAAAGTAAAATATACAGTGTAAAATAAAATATATTACTTTACAGAGCAGCCCCAAAACACATGTGAGACCCCTGGTGGTTGAAGGCGCAATTACATTTACAACAGTTAGGCCAATAGGAAAAAGGCACATACCTTTTGGGCTGAACATATTACAAGTTTTATGATCTTATTGTGTGAGAGGATATTTAAGAAGCTAGATAGATAGTGAGAGGGAGACAGCTCAGGGGAACCTGAGAGCTCAGGGACCCACCCTGGGGAAGGGACACTGGGAGAGAAACATCTTCCCAGATAGACTGACAGCCATGCCTGGAAATATACTTTAAACCTCCAAGGAGATTCCTGAACCCGGTAGCTATCTTAAATCCAGACTAATAGCCATTTTGGAATGGGTAAATATGCCATGTTGATTTTATCTTGTATGTTCTCTTAACCATTGATGTATTGAATATTCTAGTATTGGTAATCATTCTCCAGAATCAATAATCGCCTTTTCATAGATTTTTCTCTAATATTCAATTTTTATTATATATTACTTTTTGCATAGTTGCTTTTTTATTGACAAACAAATGTCTAAAGTATTTCGCATTGTTCAACGTTGCTTACCTGCAGCATAGCAACGGCTGGGTGTGTGAAATACAGACATTCTGTTAAATTGTCAAGTATAAGGTTATTGATTCTACTGAAGAAGTTATCATGGTGATATTGTGTCCAAGGTACTACGCCCATTTTGAGGGTATTTCCATCAATTGTCAAATGTTCAAGTAATGCAATCTGTATTTTAATTTCATGTAAATATTTGTTTTCTGTCAACCAATAAATGTGACTATTAAGTATGATCACCCGTCTCCGTGAACAAGTTTCGCATATATAGACTGTGTCGTATAGATTGATCTTGTATCTTAAAAATATCTTCGTTAAAAATTACTTAATAAAAATGTGCGGGAAACTTTCCTTAAAAAAGCACAACAATATGCATTAAGTTATGTTTTTTCCAAAGAATTTTTTGTATTTTTTCATATGTTTTAATAAGGAAAATGGCTGCTATGGCCATTCGACTCCAAAAAGGAATGTGTCATCTGGTCAATTGTAAATAGGTAAGATAAGGGTATAGGTTGTCATATTAAGGTAGCCTCACGAATTAGGCACATCCCTTAGTCATACTCTCACACAAATGCTCCATTAGCACTAAAACACAAGAGACAGCATACAAGCTCTTGACACATTGGTATGCCACCTCTGCCACACTAAAAAAAATGGTTCCCTCACACCTCTGACAGTTGCTGGAGATGTGGAGAAGAGACAGTCATACACATACACATACCTACTGGAACAAAGTCAGGGAGACCATAAGACAAATGACGGAGAATAAACTCACATTAGATGCGGCCTGTTGTCTACTCCATATTACTAACTTCCCGCTTAGACGATACAAAAGGTCCTTGACTAAACACCTGTTAAATGCTGCATAGACTTTGATACCGCTTCTATGGAAAAGCACCCGGCCCCCATCTATACAAGACTGGCTAAGAAAAGTTTCAGAGATTTGCCAAATGGAGGAGACGCTAGCCCAAATCTCTGATAAAGTGGAGAGATATCACAGAACTTGGTCTCCGTGGTTTGGCTTTAAAGTCTCAGCCACTCACGAGAACCTACTGAGTCAATAATGGAACCGTACAGAACTCAGCTGTTCCTCCCCCAGGATATCAGCAAAATGATCGCTAACCTTTCCAGAAATCTGAATAATTGCGTAATGAACCTTGCTAAGATAAAAGTCTATATTTCCCGACGTCTCCCTACTTTCTCTTCCTTTTCTTTTCCTTCTTTACCTGTTTATAACTGTTTATAATTGTGAAATCAAAGCTAGTTGTACAAATAAACATCACTCAATGAGTGTGATAATAGATTTAACCAGCATAAATTACTAGAATATGTGAAAATATCAGGCTATCCTGAAAATACACTCTCCTTGGACGTGGGGAGATTTCACACTGTTTATATGTTCAACGTTATATAACCACTTATGCCACATACACATGATAGGATTATCCGGCGGAATTGGTACGGCGGACCAGAGTCCACCGGACAATCTGTCCATGTGTGTCCGGCGGACTTGGAAAGAAGTTTTGACTCAAAATTGTCTGCTGGACTCGGAAGTCCGGCGGACAATCCGCCCGTCTGTGTGCTAGTCCACCGGACTTTTGAAATAAACGGACTTGCCCACACGCGGAGTAAAGTCTGTTCATTTCGAACGTGACTCCAGGTAGACGGAACTAGCGTCCATCGGCGAGATTGACACCTCGCTAGCCCCGTCACCTGGTATGGATTTAAAGGGGAAGCCCTACGCCGAAAAAACGGCGTGGGGGTCCCCCCAAAGTCCATAGCAGACCCTTATCCGAGCACGCAGCCCGGCTGGTCAGGAAAGGGGGTGGGGACGAGCGAGTGCCCCCCCCCCTGAGCTGTACCAGGCCGAGTGCCCTCAACATGGGGGGGGTGCTTTGGGGGCCCCCACCCCAAAGCCCGGTGTAGGGCTTCCCCTTTAAAACCATACCAGGTGACGGGGCTAGCGAGGTGTCAATCTCACCAATGGAGGCCGCGACATTGACTTCCTTCGCTAGTTCCATCTACCTGGAGTCCGTGTGTGGGCAAGTCCATTCATTTCAAAAGTCCGCGACCTAGTCCTAGTCCTAGTCCGCCGGAAAAGACCGGTCGTGTGTGGGCAAGTCAGCTCGTTCGGAAAGTCCGGCGGACCTCTTCTGGAAAATCCGGCGGATAGTCCAATCATGTGTACGCAGCATTAGAAACCTATTGTACCTTAATATTGAACACCTCAAGATGCCTGACTATGCGGTGACACCGTACTAGTTGTATTTGTTATATGGTTTTATATATAAACCTTGAATATGACTTCAATAAACTTTTGATGTTTAAAAAAAAAAAATAGATTTGGCTTTATATTTATTTTAATAGACTGGTAACCTTTTGCTGTTGCCAGCAACTTTTATATAATGTAGCTTTTTCTATTGTTTGCACCTGTTGTGGCTTTTTTCTATTGTTTGTTGCAATACATTTCCAGCTGAAATATGCATACAAATAGGGCTTCTGTGTTAGCACTTAGAGAATATTCCAGCTCTTTGTGTTCCTATAGCTATGGTATTCAGTAATGATTTATGGTGTTATTGCTAAATGTCGATACTCCTGAGTCTTTCAATTTAAGTTTAAAATTTTTATTATTGCCCAGGCAATTATTTTTGTTTCCTACCATTTCAGGCAATGGAACAGCGGAATGCATTCTCCTTCAGCTGCCAATATTTATCAAAAGTAAAAATTCACGAACCTTCTAGCATGTCAGGATACATTCCAAAAGAATAAAACACATTCTAAATACAAGAAGAGTTTCAAGCACCAGGATTCCATAATGGTCATGCAGATCCTTCAAGAAAACAAATCCACTGAGAAATAACCAAAAATCTTAAAGGTGACCTTTGCCTGAAAATACCCCCCCCCCCCCCCCATAATTTTCCTTACCCCAGTTTGTAACAAAATCACAATATTTACCGGCTTCCTCATTCCTCATCTAGGCGAGGATGATGGCGCCTTGTCCCCAATCCACAATCACACATTCTGGGAGGCTACAAGACCAGTGTCACAGTAGTCTGCCATCTCACACATGCCCAGTATGGGGTCGTCTGTGAGTCATCAGGAAGTGACGGTCTGGTCCTAAAGCCAAGAAGGTGGCATAGAAGATGAGAGCCTCGGAGAAGAACTGGCTGCATAAAAGGCAGTGCTGGACTACATGGGCTGGTAAGTATTCCTTTCTTGAAGGTCAGCAGATACAGTACTTGTGGCTGCTGAATTTAGATTTTTCCATGCCAGGGTGAAGTTCCTCTTTAAATTGTATGTAAACCCCAACAATGAACTTCTCTTATTTGCATGTTTTTTGTGTATTAACCACTTCAACACCGCCCACCGTCATATGACGCCCACAAGGTGGATCTACCATCCTGGGTGGGCGTCATATGACGTCCTCGGATTCCCGGCCGCCTGGGGCCGTGATGTCCGCCGGGCACCCGCGATTGCCGTTAAAACAACGGGACCGTGGAGCTGTGTGTGTAAAGACACAGCTCCACGTCCTGTCAGCGGAGAGGAGACCGATCATGTGATCCCAGTACGGAGGAACACATGATCGGTCTTCTCCCCTTGAGTCCCCTCCCCCCCACAGTTAGAATCACACATATAGGGAATACATTAACCCCTGCAGCGCCCCCTAGTGTTAACCCCTTCCCTGCCAGTCACATTTACACAGTAATCAATGCAATTTTATAGCAACGATCGCTGTGTAAATGTGAATGGTTCCAAAAATGTGTCAAAAGTGTCCGAAGTGTCCGCCGCAATGTCGCAGTCACGAAAAAAAATCGCAGATCGCCACCATTACTAGTAAAAAAAAAAAAAAAAATGCAATAAATCTATCCCCTAATTTTGTAGACGCTATAACTTTTGCGCAAACCGACCAATATACGCTTATTGCGATTTTTTTTACCAAAAATATGTAGAAGAATACGTATCGGCCTAAACTGAGGAACAAAATTGTTTTTTTTTTTTTAAAAAATGGGATATTTATTATAGAAAAAAGTAAAAAATATTGTGTTTTTTTTCAAAATTGTCGCTCTTCTTTTGTTTATAGCGCAAAAAATAAAAACTGCAGAGGTGATCAAATACCACCAAAAGAAAGCTCTATTTGTGGGAAAAAAAGGACGTCAATTTTGTTTGGGTGTAACGTCGCACGACCGCGCAATTGTTAGTTAAAGCGACGCAGTGCCGAATCGCAAAAAGTGCTCTGGTAAGGAAGGGTAAAAAATGGCCCGGTGCTGAAGCGGTTAAATATACCATTGGAAGGGTTTTGCTATATGTTTAACAATTGCAAAAAATAAAAATAAATTGTTGATAGTACCAGAGATCCACTGGGCTAACAACCTCCTGTGCTCTCTTCCAATTTTTATTTAGTTGACTAAAATCTCCAGTACATTTTATTTGACTAAAATCGAATGGGTTTAGTTAAATTGTAATGCATTATTTAACCACTTAAGCCCCGGACCAATTTGCAGCCAAAGGACCAGGCCCCTTTTGCGATTCGGCACTGCGTCGCTTTAACTGACAATTGCGCGGTCGTGCGACGTGACTCCCAAACAAAATTTGCGTCCTTTTTTTCCCACAAATAGATCTTTATTTTTGTGGTATTTGATCACCTCTGCGGTTTTTATTTTTTGCGCTATAAACAAAAATAGAGCGTCAATTTTGAAAAAAAGGCAATACTTTTTACTTTTTGCTATAATAAATATACCCAAAAAATATATAAAAAAACATTTTTTTTCCTCAGTTTAGGCCGATACATATTCTACATATTTTTGGTAAAAAAAATTGCAATTAGCGATTATTGATTGGTTTGCGCAAAAGTTATAGCGTTTACAAAATAGGGGATAGTTTAATAGCATTTTTATTAATATTTTTTTTTTTTACTAGTAATGGCGGCGATCAGCGATTTTTATTATGACCCCGACATTATGGCGGACACATCGGACATTTTTTACACATTTTTGGGACCATTGTCATTTATACAGCAATCAGTGCTATTTAAATGCACTGATTCCTGTGTAAATGAAACTGGCGGTGAAGGGGTTAACCACTAGGGGGCGGGGAGGGGTTAAGTGTGCGCTGTGTGTGTTTTTTTACTGTAGGGGGACGTGGCTTGGCGTATGACATTGCTGATCGTCTTTCCCTATGACAGGGAACAGCCGATCAGTGACAGCCTCACTAGGAAGCTTGTTTACACATACCTCTCCCCGTTCTTCAGCTCTGTGACCCGATCGCGGGACACCAGCGGCGATCGGGTCCGCGGGTCCCATGGCCACGGTCACGGAGCTCAGGACCAGGTCGTGCGTGCCCCGGACACGGCTGGGCTCTTAAAGGGCAATGTACCTGTACGTTGATGTGCCCAGCCGTGCCATTCTGCAGACGTAAATGTGCAGGAGGCGGTCCTTAAGTGGTTAAGCATTTCTCCAGAATTGCCAAACTCATTATATACTCCTGGAGTAAAAATCGAATAACATATTATTTATGGTATTTAGGTTTAAGCATGCACTACAGACACAGATTTAGCTGTTGTAATATATAACATCTCTATAAATAATAAAACTAAGTTTCATAAGCATACAAAAATATTGCTTTTTAACGAACTGAAGTGCAACTTTAAAATATGAAAAAACGGTAAACTCTATTGGGTGTATAGCCAGACTGCATGTGGGGATGCCGGAGTAAATGTATTCCACACCCGTGTATCCCACACCCACCTGTCCCCGAGCCACACCCCATCAAATCATTCTCTGCAGCTATTACCTTTTGTACCACCACCCCGTCCCTTTAGAATGTAAGCTCTACGAGCCGGGCCCTCCTGTCCCTTCTGTATTGAACTGTACTGTAATTGTGTTGTCCCCCCCTATACATTGTAAAGCGCTGCGTAAACTGTTGGCGCTATATAAATTGTGTATAATAATAATAAATGGGAGTAAGGGAGTGTACAAGGCAGGGTGCATTATACTTTTGGGATGGGGAGATGATCTTCAAGTGCAGACGGGGAAGTAAATGGGAGTGAAGGAGTACATAGGGCAGGGTGCATTATACTTTGGGGATGGGGAGGTGGTCTGCAAATGGCAAATGGGGATGGGGAATTCCCCCCATTGTACTTTGGTGGGGGGGGTCTCTTCCCTCCAATCAGCTTTCACAACTCTTCTCACTGGAATCTGCAGAGTGTAACTTCATCTCCTCGTCCCCTACTTTCTGAAAAGCTCAGACAAGCTGTATCATTTCTTGACTTTGAACAGATGTAGAGGAGAGAGGCTGCAGATAAACAGGTACAACTTATGTAGAAGGATTTGATTCATCTCTGTGTATCACCTGAGGCCAGTCTCTTCACTGGGTATATGTAAGGGTTTACAACCACTTTAAATCTCACTGATTTCATTGAGCAAGCATATAGGTTCAAACACATGCTGCTAGCCTCCCACCTCTAGCCACACCCCCAGTGGGTTTCCTCTCACAAAAGTACACCCCTCACATTTTTGTAAATATTTTATTATATCTTTTCATGTGACAACACTGAAGAAATGACACTTGTCTACAATGTAAAGCAGTGAGTGTACAGCTTGTATAACAGTGTAAATTTGCTGTCCCCTCAAAATAACTCAACACACAGCCATTAATGTCTAAACCGCTGGTAACAAAAGTGAGTACACCACTAAGTGAAAATGTCCAAATTGGGTCCAAAGTCTCAATATTTATTGTGGCCACCATTATTTTCCAGCACTGCCTTAACCCTCTTGGGCATGGAGGTCACATGGTGACCCCGCCCCCTTGCGATGTCACAGTCCCAGCATCCTCCGGGACTGTGACAACACAAGGGGGCGGGGTCACCATGTGACATGAACATGTGACCCTGTCCCCCATGTCCCTATATAAGTCCGAGCGCAGAGCGGCACAGGCATTCCGGGCAGAGAGAGCGTCGGGTCAACATCGGAAGAAGAAGAACAAGAACAAGAACAAGAAGAAGGACAAGGCGCCGGCGGCGCGGAAGACGACGACCGCCGCAAGAACAGAAGAGACCCCCGGAAGACCCCCGAAGGCGGACCGAGAACCCCAGACGACGGCGGCGACGACGAAGAAGGTAGCCGGACTTCCCCCGCTCAGTAAAAGAGCTTGGTAAATGGCGGGGGAGTCCGGCGAGAAGACCCCCAAGACGGAAGAAGACCCCCGGAGCAGGGCAATAGACTATTTTTTCAAAAGTGTGTGTGTTTTTTTTTTACTTTACATTTTACACCTTAGGTGAATGGGTAGGGGTACATCGTACCCCATACTCATTCACATAGGGTGGGGGGCCGGGATCTGAGGGCCCCCTTATAAAAGGGGTCTCTCAGATTCCGATAAGCCCCCGCCCGCAGACCCCGACAACCAACGGCCAGGGTTGTCGGGAAGAGGCCCTTGTCCTCATCAACATGGGGACAAGGTGCTTTGGGGTGGGGGGGCCGCACGGCCCCCCTTTCCCCAGGGCACCCCCCATGTTGAGGGCACGTGGCCTGGTACGGCTCAGGAGGGGGGGGCGCTCGTTCGTCCCCACCCCTTTCCTGGCCTGCCAGGCTGCGTGCTCGGATAAGGGTCTGACGTGGATTTGGGGGGAACCCCCACGCCGTTTTTTTCGGCGTGGGGAGTCCCTTTAAATCCATGCCAGCTTACGGAGCCAGCGCGGCGGCATTTACTGCCTACGCTAGCTACGTAATCTGAAGTCACGTGCTAAATGAACGGACTTGCCGATGAGCGGCAAGTCCGTTCATTTTCAAAAGTCCCGCGGACTTTGGCCGGCGGATTATCCGCCGGAGAAGTCCGTGCGTGTGTGGGCAAGTCCGCACGTGTGTGGGCAAGTCCACACGCTCGGAAAGTCCAGCGGACCCAGCTGGAAAGTCCGGCGGGATTGTCCGCTGGACTAGGTCCGCCGGCAAAAGTCCGCACGTGTGTACGCGGCATTAGACTTACTTGAGGCCGCCGGCTTGGTGCAGTACAGTGTGCCACTCACAGCAGCAAGGCAGCGCCATCTATCAAGGGCCGTCTTTCCGCTCCCTCTCCATGTTGTCTGAAGAACGTGGCAGAGGTGGGCGGAGCCTGTTCACTAGCCACTGGGGCAGCCGCGGTGCGCTATGAATGCTGGGGCAGCCGCGGCCTCTGATTGACGTCACTGGTTTCTAGCTAGATGCCGGCCGGTGAAGTGAGCAACCAGTGCAGTCAGTCAATTTAAGCAGCAGATTGCAGCGCTGAGGATCAGCCCTGGATGGGGCCCCCCAGACAAGTGGGGCCCCCGGGCAACTGCCCAGCATGTCCAGTGGAAAAAATGGCCCTGAGTAATCCATGTCCTTAGTCTGCTTGTCTTCAGCAAACTGTTCGCAGGCTTTCTTGTGCATCATGCAGACCAATTTGATGCAGTGTGCAGTGTTTGGTCTGAGCACTGACAGGCTGATCCCCCACCCCTTCAACCTCTGCAGCAATGCTGGCAGCACTCATATATCTATTTCCCATAGCCACCCTCTAGATATGACGCTGAGCACGTGCTCTCAACTTTTTTGGTGGACCATGGCGAGGCCTGCTCTGAGTGGAACCTGTCCTGTTATACCGCTGTATGGTCTTGGTCATCGTGCTGCAGCTCAATTTCAGGGTCTTGGCAATCTTCTTATAGCCTAGGCCATCTGTATGTAGAGCAACAATTCTTTTTTTCAGATCCTCAGAGAGTTCTTTGCCATGAGGTGCCATGTACATAGTAGCAAAGTGTCATTTCTTCAGTGTTGTCAATAAAAGTGGGGGTTATTTACGAAAGGCAAATCCACTTTGCACTACAAGTGCAAACCACAAGTGCAAAGTGCACTTGAAATTGTACTGAAAGTGTACTTGGATGTGCAGTCGCTGTAAATCTGAGGGGTAGATCTGAAATGAGGGAAAGCTATGCTGATTTTATTATCCAATCATGTGCAAGCTAAAATGCTGTTTTTTATTTTCCTTGCATGTCCCCCTCAGATCTACAGCGACTGCACTTCCAAGGGCACTTTCAGTGCAATTTCAAGTGTACTTTGCACTTGTAGTTTGCACTTGTAGTGCAAAGTGGATTTGCCTTTCGTAAATAGCCCCCATTGTGTCTTTTTTATTGACAACACTGAAGAAATGACACTTTGCTACAGTGTAAAAATAAAAAATAAAAGGTAAAATAAATAATAAAAAAAATAAATAAACGCACCCGTCCCGCCGAGCTTGCGTGCAGAAGCGAACGCATACGTGAGTAGAGCCTGCTTATGAAAATGGTGTTCAAACCACACATGTGAGGTATCGCCGCGATCGGTAGAGCAAGAGCAATAATTCTAGCCCTAGACCTCCTCTGTAACTCAAAACATGCAACCTGTAGAATTTTTTTAACGTCGCCTATGGAGATTTTTAGGAATAAAGGTTTGTTGCCATTCCACCCCAGTCTGGATGTCACACTACTTCCTTAAACTTAATCTATCCAAAACCGAGCTTATAATTTTTCCTCCCCCACGTGCCTCTTCCCCTGATCTCTCGGTCAAAATGGATGGCACAACTATCAGCCCATCCCTACATGCCAAGGTACTAGGAGTAGTCCTGGACTCTGAACTCTCCTTTAAGCCCCACGTCCAATCACTGTCCAAATCTTGCCGCCTCAACCTCCGGAACATCTCCAGAATACGCTCCTTTCTAACCAATGACGCAACAAAGCTCTTGATTCACTCCCTGGTCATCTCCTGCCTCGATTACTGCAACTCCCTCCTCATTGGCTTACCTCTGCATACTCTATCCCCCCTTCAGTCCATCATGAATGCTGCTGCCAGACTCATCCACCTTACCAACCGCTCTGTCTCTGCTACTCCTCTCTGTCAATCCCTCCACTGGCTTCCACTCACCCAACAAATTTAATTCAAAATCCTAACTACCTACAAAGCAATCCACAAGTCTGCCCCCAGCTACATCACTGACCAAGTCTCAAAATACCAACCTAATCGTTCTCTTCGTTCTTCTCAAGACCTCCTGCTCTCTAACTCTCTCATCACCTCCTCCCATGCTCATCTCCAGGACTTTTCCAGAGCCTCTCCAAGCCTATGGAACTCCTTACCCAAATCGGTCCATCTATCTCCTACTCTATTAGCTTTTAGACAATCCCTGAAAACTCTCCTCTTCAGGGAAGCCTACCCTACCCACACCTAACAACTGTATTTTAATTGTGTCCATCTGATCATCCCCCACAGTTATTACCTTTTTGTTTCACTTGACCTTCCCTTCTAGATTGAAAGATCTAACGAGCAGGGCCCTCTGATCCCTCCTGTATTTAATTGTATTGTAATTGTACTGTCTTCCCTGATGTTGTAAAACGCTGCGCAAACTGCTGGCGCTATATAAATCCTGTATAATAATAAAGTATACGAGGAAGTGTGACATGTTAGGTATCAATTTACTCAGCGTAACATTATCTTTCACAATATAAAAAAGAATTTGGGCTTATTTTTTAATTCAAAAAAGTGTATTTTTTCCAAAGGCTGCTGCGCAAATACGGTGTGACGGAAAGTATTGCAGCGACCAAAACGGCAAAAAGAGGCTCGGTCCTTAAGTGGTTAAGTAAGTTTACGATTTTGTGTAGGGTCGCAGGTTGGACACCCCTGGTATCGGACGTACTGTATGTGTGACCGGCATAAGAGTCCAGATCCAGTATGAACCAGAAAAACCGCACTGTTAGCAACAAACTGCCATATATAGTAACATAACCCCAGTGTGATTCCAGAAAATCAACATTCCTTCATGAATTTTTTTTTTTCTTTCTACGGTTTACATACGGTTTATGGTTACATACGTTATTTTTTGGCATCAGCATTGATATGGCCATGAGAAAAATTATCCCTTATAATGTCAACAGGAGTCTCCCATGTTTTGTTTTCTGTGAAGTTTGCCGTCATTCAGGATTAGTCTACACAATCTAGTGGAGGAGGTAAGCATTGTCTATGGGTGTCAATTCCAGGATAATTTATTAACTACTCTCACATTGCAAGAAAGGGAGGCCAAAATTCTAATAGCATTTTTAGTTTACCAGGTCCTCAAAAAAACAAAAAAAAAACAACATCCTCTTTTTATTAACCCAATTTATTCTTTAACTGCTTCCCAACCGCCCAATGCAGATATACTGCGGCAGGGCCGCCACACTGTGCTGGATCACATATCTGATACGTGAACAGAGCTTTCGAGTAGGGAGCGCATGCACACCTGCCACCCCGACTGTGATTTGTTAGTAGTCGATCAGCGTGTCCCGGCCAATGATTGAATCGTCATTCAGGGAAGGGAGCTCTGTGTTGTAAACGACACAGAGCTCCGAACACTGAATGGCGATCTTACTGGGTGTTTGTTTTATTCCCTGCAAATAAAAGGAAAAAAACAGCAAGATCGCTTAGGCCCCTTTCACACTGGGGCATCGGCCGCAAAGCGCTGCTATTTTTAGCGGCACTTAACCGTAGTTTTTGTGAGGGTTTTCGGCCGCCATGTGGTGCGCTTTTAACCCCTGCTAGCAGCCGAAAAAGGATTAAAACGACCCGCAAAGCGGGTGCAGCGGCACTTTGCCGGCGTTTCGCCAGCGGTGCCCATTCAGTTCCATGGGCAGGAGAAGTGGAGGAGCGGTGTATAATCCGCTCCTTCACTGCTCCAAAGATGCTGCTTGCAGGAGCTTTTTTAACGTCCTGCCAGCGCACCACCTCATTGTGAAAGCCCTCCGACTGCAGGGGAGCCATTTTTTAGGTGCTTTACAGGCGCTATATTTAGCCCAAAAGCACCTGAAAAACGTCTCAGTGTGAAAGAGGTCTTTGTAAAAGCAACACATAACACACATTTTTAGGCACACATTTCACCCCTTGACCCCCCCTAGATGTTCACCCCTTCTCAGCCAGTGTCAATAGTACAGTGACAGTGTATTGTATTAGCACTGATCACTGTATTAGTGTCACTATTGATGTCAATGTCACCGATCACCACCATTAATAGTATAAAAAATAAATAAATAAATAATTCCAGTATCTATATCAGATGCTATAACTTTCATGTAAACCAAATAATATACACTTATTGGAATCTTTTCTTACCAAAAGCATGCGTCAGAATACATTTTGGCCTAAATTCATGAAGACATTTTTTTATTGGATATGTTTTTTTGTGTAGCAGAAAGTACATTGTTTTTTTTTTGTTTTTTTTTCATCTTTTTTTGTTTATATCGCAAAAAATAAAAAACCCAGTAGGGATCGAATACCATCAAAACAAAGCTCTATTTGTGTGGAAAAAAATATATAAATTTAATTAAACTTTTTACTTAACTTAAATAAAGGGGGTTAAGTAAAAATATTGCCGTAAATTTTCCATTAAATATTTTTAAAAGAAAGCTGTCAGTATGGTTATTTGTCAAAGCTGAGGCTCCTATCTAGTGAGGGCTTTATACTCAGCCCTTGGAGTGCTACTTGTTCCGTGGCAGAGCACAGTTCTTCAGCATCATTGATAATAGACATGTGCATTCATTTTCGTCCGAATGCATTTTCGTCCGAATTTCGGGTATCCGTGCAGAATCCGGAAACCGAAAGATCCAACATAAACAAATGCTTTATTTTAGTTTTCGTTGTGACAACAGTTCGATATAGATAGGAGATTCGACATGACGCTGACAATAGCAATTTGTGTCCATCGAACCTGTGGTCGAATGTGCCTAACCTTAGCTCTATTAGTCCAAGATTATTCTACATAGAGAGAAAAGAAGAATTCTAATGTTGGTTGACTGATTAATAAATATAATTATTATTAGTGTCATACAACATTAGAATTTTACTATAGCTTGTAGGTGGAACATTCGATCGGAAATGTGCGATTGCAGCATCGTACAGTTTAGCTGCTTCGTCGAATCTTCTTAGAACATTAGACAGACACCATAAGCCTTCATTGACAGATACGACCTTAATTATTTCCGATTTTTCGGACGAATGCATTTTTTTTTTTACGAAAATAAATAAATAAAAGCTAATTTCTGGAGTAACTAAATAAATTTATTTTTCGGACGAAAACGAAATTCCGAAACGAAATATTTCAGTGTGCACATGTCTAATTGATAATGACATGCATGTCCAGAACTAAAGCCACTTCCATGGATTGGTCAGCAGTAGCGTCTGTCTGTGGATGGTAGCCTCGGCTGTGTCAGGTCATAGCCATCTTGACAGGTTTTCCTTTAAGAGCTGCAGAGTTTTTTTTACGAGCTTTCTTATCAAACAAACAGAAATGAGTCATTATTTTACAATAACATTTTCTTGGTAATGCATTATGTGTGTTTACTTCAAGGACAGTGCACAGGAAATCAAGTTGGTGGTGGAAAACAAGATCCAATAACAAATGCACCATCTGCAGTGGGGAGGAACAGCTCGCTCCCATCTGCTAGTCTCTGCATGGATGACTCTTGTAGTAGAGATTGTTTATAAGCTGAAATCATGGGGAAAACCTTGACATTGCTGAAGAAAACCGAGGATCTCACCTGCTCCACCTGTAACCAGAGCAAAACTGACCACATAATAACATCTCCCCTACCATGGTCTATTTTTACCCCACCAGTCAGCAAACTTATGTGTGTTAGCAGATGTAAAAATGCATCAAGATGAATAGGAAAAGGTTTTTCTTAGTGTAAGAATGGGTTAGAACCTCTTTCAACTTAAAGACCTCATAAACACAAGCAGCCACGGAGTTGTAAAAACAGTCCAACCACCCAGCTAAAGGAGAACATGACAATAATGATACCTTCTATCCCATTGGGTGGGCACTTGAATGGTGCAGGCAATTCTGGTGTTTTAGTGCAGGATTTTCAGGGTTGAAATACAGTATATCACAAAAGTCTAATTTTTGCACATTTTTTATTATATCTTTTCATGTGACAACACTGAAGAAATTATACTTTAACCTGTTCTGAGTGGAACCTGTCCTGTTAAACCGCTGCAGCTCAGTTTCATGGTCTTGGCAATCTTCTTATAGCCTAGGCCTAGGCCATCTTTATGTAGAGCAACAATTCTTTTTTTCAGATGCTCAGAGAGTTCTTTGCCATGAGGTGACATGTTGAACTTCCAGTGATCAGTATGAGAGAGTGAGAACAATAACACCAAATTTAACACACCTGCCCCCCATTCACACCTGAGACCTTGTAACACTAACAAGTTTTCACTTAGGGGTGTACTCACTTTTGTTGCCAGCGGTTTAGACATTAATGGCTGTGTGTTGAGTTATTTTGAGGGGACAACAAATTTACACTGTTATGCAAGCTGTACACTCACTACTTTACATTGTATGTAGCAAAGTGTTATTTCTTCAGTGTTGTCACATGAAAAGATATAATAAAATATTTACAAAAATGTGAGGGGTGTACTCACTTTTGTGAGATACTGTAAGTTAGGAGGTGACAAATCGCTTCAAAGCCACCTGTCAACAGCCTCTAAGCCACCTGTCAACCAAGCTATGGCCCTGGGAGTGGTTTGGTCAGATAGGAACTTAGCATTGTAACAAGTAAGGCTACGAGAGGTCAGGGAAATTACCATCTGGGATAGGCCTTAGGGTACTTTTAAGGAAGAAGGGTCTTAGCTAAAGATAGTAATTGGGACTGAATCTGGGAAGGCTACATGATATCCCCTGGTTGATATCAGAGTTACCAAAGATTATAGAAGCAGAAGGAGGAAACTTTGGAGCTGCTTTGTACCATTTACATCACCCTATTTTTTTTTTTTAAGTAAAGCATCTTAAAAGGCTGACCATGTGGACAGTCATTTATTGAAGAAATGTTCTTGGAAGTGGGCCTCAGGCTGGGTGAGGTACATAAGTAGCCAAGAAGGCAGAGTTCCTCTATAATTCAGGTGTCTGATACCTTATTACATTCCTGTTTCAAGAAGACAAAGGGAGTTGCGCTGAGCCAGGTTGGTCATTGCTGGTGGCTTACACATGGATTGTTTATCAGAGGAGGGGCATCAAAGGCTGCCATCTGTGTGAACAAGAACTTAAAGGGATGCTGTCAACTACCCATCTATGGCAAACTGACAGTACCATCTAGTAGCTCACCTCCTCCCCAGTAAGATATTGTCACCCATCCACACTCCCTCATCACCTTATTCCTGAGTATGTTCCAGTGTTGAATTATGATGATTGGGAGAACTATCATATAGCGGAAGTTACCTGCTCTCTCATGCCCTCCATTAAAGTAATGGAGTGAGGGCCCTGACAAAAAGAGGCTGGGGGGTGGGGGGGGGGGGGGGACATCATATCTTGCCAAAGTGACTGTGTCTCTCAATCTCTCAATTGAGAGATTTTTCCTTATATTTTGTTTATTAGGACACAAAAAATAGTGGAAGACAATCTCTCCGCTTCCTATTGGTTCAGTGTCAGAAAGAGAAAGAAGTATAATAATACAGTTTTTTAGAAGTACACACCGCCATACTGTGCTGAATCCTTTATGTTTTCTGTTCAGTTTAACCACTTGCCTACTGGACACTTTTATTCCCTTCCTGCCCAGGCCAATTTCCAGCTTTCATTGCTGTCATACGTTGATTGCACGGTCATGCAACACTGTACCCATATGAGCATTTTGTTGGTGGTATTTATTCACCACTGGGTTTTTTTTTTTTGGTAAACAAATGAAAAAAAGACAGAAAATGTTGAAAATAATATTTTTTTCATTGTTTGTTACAACATTTTGCAAACAGGTCACTTTTCTCCTTCACTGATCTGCGCTGATGAGGCTACACTGATGGACACTGATCAGGCAACACTGATAAGGCGCCACTGATGGACACTGATAGGTCAAACTGATGGGCACTGATGAGGCAGCACTGGTGGGCACTCATAGGTGGCACTGATAGGTAGCACTAATCGTCACTGATAGGCGGTACAGGTAGGTGAAACTATTAAGGAGGCACTGATGGGCACTGATTGGCAGCACTGATAGGCACTGTTAGGTGGCACTGATGAGCACTGATTGGCAGCACTGGTGGGCACTAATTGGCAGCACTGGTGGGGCTGCACTGATAATCAGTGCCCTGATTATCAGTGCCGATGTCACTTTAACATAAGTCGGTTAGCTTTCTTCTTCTCTCCTCACGCTGTAAGCGTGAGGAAAGAAAAGCCAATAACCGGCTCGTGTTTAAATCGTGTGATCAGCTGTCATTGGCTGACAGTTAATCACGCTGTGATTGGCCCTCGACCTCGATCTGTGATCAGCTAAGTCTGAAAGACTCGGCGATCACAGAGCGTGGCAACCCGCGCTCCGCGAGGGGCGCAATTACGGGAGGACATCCATGGATGCCCTGCCGGAAAACTAAGCCCGCGCCGTACCAGTCTTTTGGCTATAGTTTGGGCAGGAAGTAGTTAATAAGCTTTATTGCTGATAGGTTATAACATTTTCTGCAAGACTCCATTCCTTCTCCTCTCCATAGAGCAGGAACAGAGTCTGACAGGAGGTATCATCACTAATATAGTCAGGTCCTGGCTACTGCAAGATAGAATCAAAAGGACAAAATCTAACAGAACCATAGACTAGATAGTTCCCTCCTAATGCCTGGGACCCAGACCATTACATCACTCCCTGTCTACCTTTCTGTTTACCCAGTTATATAAAGACACTGCTAGTAGACACCGGTTTATCCAAATAAATGATGAAATCCTTGCTTTGCCATTCACCCAGATCTGACTCTGTCAATCTTCATTACTCTTCACCTTTGTGCTAGCAGAAGATACTATCCCTAACCTTTGGATTGACTCTATTCCATATGCACCCCTACTTATCACTAATTTAAAGGGGCACCTCTTATTTATATAAATGTAACACCCTCTAGTGTGTGCTAGAAGTAGAGTAGAAAAAAAACATAGTTTAGCTCAGGGCTAAGTCTGAGCTATGGATTCTAGGTCAGGGTTTACTAAGTTTCAGGGCTGGGTAACTCATCCTGGCAGATCTCTGGTGCATCCCCCCAGTCTATAAGGTTGGAGAATATACTCGAATTAGTGGGTGGAGGTTAGGAGGAGCTGACGTAAATATTTATAGAGCCTCAGCCAATCCTCAGAAGTAGCCTGACAGGGGGCTGAGACCACTCCATATATAGACATGGGCCATGCCAGCAGGGCAGTCAGGTGGAAGATGGAGATACAGTGTTGAGGAGGCTGTCGTGGCCCTCATGGGTGCCCAGTAGTCTTGGAGGGTGTCCTGTCTTGGGCCAGGTTTTGGGTGCTGGAAGAATCCTGCTAAAACACACAGAAGTATTTTCTGGAGGCACGGGAGCAAGAGAGAGGACAGAGTGAGTAGCAACACTATTGGGGACTAACAAGGGGGAGACTGCCACATGTATTCAGTCTTCCTGAAGACAGCGGTGTACTTAAGTCTTCATCCTTCCCTGAGAGATCTCCTAAGAGTCAGTCAGGTGGACTGGTGTGGAGAGTTAGCCTGGAGGGCTAGTGAAAGGGGCAGCTGCAGCCAGGGGGGTTGGCAGTGCCTTAAGAAGTGGTGCTGGGATCAGTGACCACAGAGGAGAAGTTACAAGCTGTTTCACTACACTGTGCTACACAAAAAGGGGCTACGCGTTCCTGCCTTTAAAGGGCCATTGCTAATCAGACTGACAGCCTGTCAGATAAATCAAAGTGATTCAGCTGGAGCAACCAAGTGTTGTGCAGGAGGAAAGTGAAGGAGACTGTATATAGACTGTATATAGGAAGATGTCTCTGAAGTTTTGCTGAAGTCAAGTAGGCATCCCATAACCTCCCATCCCTATCCAAATTATTAACCTTCAATAAATAACAAAAACAAAGTTAAATACTGTTCTCTGACTCTGGCTGCTTGTGAAAACTTGGTGTGCCTGACTGTGCAGGAGTGGGGATCCAAGTTCATCAGCAGAAAGGACAGTAACTCACAGAATTGGTCTCCATATTAAATTAATGCCTTTGAGAGTCTCAAGGCTGCCTTTGCTTCTGCTTCTGTGTTGGTACATCCTGATCCTACGGTACCTTCCATCCTTGAAGTTGATGCATCGGAGACTGGAGTTGGTGCCCTGCTGTCTCAACGTCCTACTTCCGAGAGTGCTATGCACCCCTGTGGCTACTTTTCCAAGAAATTATCTCCTGCGGAATGCAATTATGAGATTGGGGACAGAGAGTTGTTAGCGATCATTTTAGCCCTTAAAGAATAGGAGCATCTCCTCAAAGGTACTACTGTGCTTATTCTGTTCTTATTCTGACTGACCATAAGAATCTCACATTCTCGTCTGAAGCCAAACGCCTCTCTCCCAGAAGGGCGCGATGGGCTCTTTTCTTGTCAAGTTTCAATTACATCTCATTCTTACCCGGTACTAAGAATGTAAGGGCTGATGCATTGTCGCAACAGTTTTCCTTCACTTCCAAGATGGAGTCGATTCCTGTTCCTGCGCTTCCTCCCGATCATATTCTGGATACGGTTCGCACCAGTCTCACTTCTCCTTTGGGTGACAAAATTCTTGCCGCTCAGATCCGTTCTTCTCCTGAGAAACCTTGTAACCGCTGCTTTGTCCCTGAGAGTCTCCGTACTGCCGTGCTTCAGACTCACCATTCTCCCAAGGCTGCTGGTCACCCAGGGAAGAATCAACTCCTTTGGGCCATTTCCCAACAATTTTGGTGGCCTAGTCTACGTGCTGATGTAGCTGCCTTCATATCTGCTTGTTCCATGTGTGCCCAGATAAAACACCACGACACCTTCTAGTGGACCTCCTACAACCCGTACCCAATGGAGAGAGGCCTTGGACCCACCTGTCTATGGATTTCATTGTGGAGTTACCCAACTCTCAGGGCAACACAGTTATCCTTATGGTGGTTGACCGTTTCTCTAAGATCTCATTGTATTCCACCTAAGAAGTTGCCCACATCTAAAAAACTGGCTTCCATTTTTTCTCAGGAATTTTTTTGCTTACATGGGCTACCCAAGGTGATCATCTCATACAGGGGTAGCCAGTTTGTGTCCCGGTTCTGGCAAGCCTTTTGTTCACAGTTGGAATTCAGCTTTCCTTCTCCTCTGCGTATCACCTGCAGTCCAATGAGGCCCCAGAACGAGCTAACTAGTCCTTGGAACAGTTTTTACGTTGCTACATTTCTGATCACCATAACAACCGCTCAGACCTTTTACCCTGGGCAGAGTTTGCTCACAATAGTGCCGTCAATACCGCTTCCCAATTGTCTCCATTCATGGTGAATATTATGGTTTACAACCATCCATGTTGCCTAACTCTTTTGTTCCTCAGAGAATTCCTGCATTGAAGGAGCATCTCCGTGGTCTTCATTCCACTTAGTTACAGGTCCAAGAGTTTTTGCGACGTGCCATTGATAGGTACAGACTGGCTGTCATCTCGCAACTTCTTACTCCATGTTCCCTCATTAAAACTGGCACCACTGTTTATTGTGCCATTCCGTATTCTCCGTAGGATCAACCCAGTGACTTACGCTTTAGACCTTCCTTCTAATATGCGTATTTAAAATGTATTTCATGCCTCCTTATTAAAACCTTTGGTATGCAACCGTTTCACCACTTTGGTACTACGTCCTCACGCAGTTCAGGTTGGGAACCATAAAGAATATGAGATACAATCTGACATTGATTCCTGTAGCTTCCGTGGGCACATACATTACCTGGTTAATTGGAAGGGGTATGGTCTGGAAGAACGTTCTTGGGTCTCATCCTCAGACGTACATGCTCCTGTTCTCCTCTGTGCCTTCCATAGATATTTTCCCCTCAAACCTGGTGGTCCTCCTCCGAGGAGGGGTCATTGAGGAAGGGGTACTGTCAGGGGCTGGGCTCAGCCATTCCTTCTCAGTAGACATGTGCACTGACAAAAAATTTGTTCATTTTTGTTTCATTCGTTTTTTTGCTTTTTTCTGTAATTAAAAAATTCGGAAATTCAGAATTGGGAAATCCTAAAATTCGGATTTTCAAATTTACAAATTCCGAGTTTCCGAATTTAGAATTTTCGAATTTCCGATTTTAAAATTTTAAAATGTTAAAATTTTCTAAATTTCGAATTTCACATTTTCTAACTTTCTGAATTTGAAAATTCGGAAATTCAAAAATTCTAAAATCCGAAAATTCTAAAATCCGAAAAAACTAAAAATAAAATCAGTAAAATTCGATATAATAACTAACTAATAATGTGAAAATATATTATAAATATATACTTGCGCTAATGGTGTGCAAAATATCATAAATTGAATAAACAAATAATAATCAATGCAGCTGCTATACACAAGGTGCTAATCACTTGAAAAAATGCAAATATATACAATACAGCGCTAGAAAATACAATATAACTGGAAATAATGAACATAAGAGTCCATATAAAGTGACTGAAGTGCTTCAATCCAAAAGTGCAGAAAGTGCTTCAGAAATTTTCAGGTGTACCACAATGCCCCCTCCTGTGTCCCCACTCACTGAATCACACCGACCCCCAGCTTTTCAATCCAGAGGTCATTTCAGGCTTAATAGTGGTGGCCAGGAATGACAGGGTTTGGCATCAGATTATCAGTTAAAACTTCCTTGAAAAGGTTCTCAGCCAGACAAACAGGTACCCAAAATGAAAAAAGAATGGACTACCGCTAAGAATACTTACAAAAAGATAAAAACAGGCATAAACATGGTGCTGTGAATGGAAAAACGCTGCTCATGGCGTGCGTTCCATGAAACCGTAAGTGATGTCAAAGGAACCGGAAATTATGTATATGCGTTTCACCCTCCCACAGGGCGTCATCAAGGCCCTTTCGAAATTCGAAATTTCAGAAATTGAAAAATTCGGGAATTTCGCAATTAGCGAGTGTGACAAAATTCGTTGAAAACGAATTCGGACCTAAACAAATTGCACGTGTCTGCTTCTCAGAGCTCTGTGCTCCGCTGTCAGTTAATTGCCAAAGACTCCTTATTCCACAGTGACTCACCTGGTCTTCATTTCCTGCTCGTCAGCTAGACCTGCTGGTTATATAAACTTCCTGGATCAGATGTTCTGTGCCTTTGCCTTGGTCAACATATCCGGACTCTCTCTGCTGTGTTTTCATTTTTGCTTGGCTGACTTCCCTTCTGGTTCCTGAACCTGTTTGCAGCACCCAACAACGCTGATCTCTGGACTCCTGTTTCTCTGGCTTGTTCTGACTACCTGTCCTGGTTACCAAACTCTGGCTATGTTTTTAGTACGTTTCTCTGTTTATACCATTTTACCATTTTATTAAATAGTGTGATTTTTTTTTTTGCACTTCTGTCTCAGTCTGATTCATGGTTTCTGACAGTCCATTGCCCTTTTTACTCTGTGCTGGGTATTATTGATAACTAGTTTGGTGAACATTGTTGGTCTAACCATGTCTGAACCTAAAGTATCAGAATGGTTAAAGAGCTTGCAAAGTCAAGGCAGCACCAGAGGACAAGCATCATCCAGCAATTTTGAATAGAAAAAAAAAAAAAGGGTTTAGCAAAGCACGGCTGTGTGTATACTTCATGGGTTCTAAAGATCAGATGAACCCTTGGCCTTGACACCTTCGACAGGTAATATGAAGTCAGAAATCTGCTTTAAGCAATGCCATTATTAAGGTTGTAAATAAAATAAAATCTTTGGTTTAAAAATAGACCATTATTACATGAGGAAGGATTCCCAGAGCATTGTGAGTTAGCTAAAGACAGCACAGTAGACACTGCTTGTTTTGATGCACAATGGTGTTGATTTACTAAAATTGGAGAGTGCAAAATCTGGTTGGTGATTGGTTACTGAGCAGAGCTGCACTAGATTTTGCACTCTCCAGTTTTAGTAAATAAATCCCAATGTGTCTGATTGAAACTATCGACTTACATACCCATCTGATTAGGGATGAATTGCTGCTGTATGTGGCATCAAAGAAGTAAACCAGCTCTGGATATATGTTTTATTTCTCTATTTTCTGATGCTGTTTGTGCTGAAAAAGTATGTGCTGAAATTTCTGGTGAGCAAATTCCTACACCGAAAACATGCATGCAACTTTTTAGGAGCCAAAAATTACCGAACCGCTTTAAATATGTTCACCTCTTTCCATTGGTGGAAAATCCTCATGTTTGCAGGCTGCAATCCAAAGTATAAAATCACGGCACTCGTGATGAAGAACAGACTGCATCGAGGAATTCTCCTATCGCCACGCACAATAGAGCTGAACAGCAAAGGGTCTCTGAAGATTCCACCCTGGTGTAGATCTATGTGGCTGTTCTAAAACATGAAGAAAAGCATGACATTTTCATCTGCTCTCTCTTCTAGAAGTTTGGCAGCAGCTGTCATATTAATTGACACCAGCTGTGCTCTTACAAATTTCGGAGAATGAGCCAAACAAGGAGGATTGGAGAGTGAGGTAACATGCTTGTTCCAAGGGAGCGCTCCTTGTGATTATCTGCAATGCTCTAACCCCTTGTATATATGAATCGCAGATATCACACCTAATATTGCAGATGGACAGGGAAAGCAATCAGAGGTCTGTCTTATGTAGGCCCTATCTACAGGTTTTTGGAACTCCTGTGGCCAAGGTTCATGATGACAGGAGCACAATGGAACCTGAGGGCAGAGTTGGAACAGATATATGATTATAGTGTAGACCAGGGCTTTTTTTCTCAGAGAATAGGAGCAGGAACTCAACCATGCCTCCCATGAGGGGGGCGGAATTGCACACCGCAGCAAATGGTGGGTGTGGTCAAATTGCACTTAGAGTGGGAGGATCTTAAAGGGGCAATGAAATACCAGGAGTGTGCTACATACAAAAAGAAGAGTTTAGGAGTGCATGATGTACAGAGTGCAGGTTTTAGGAGTGTGAAAAGTACAGAGTGCCGGGTTTAGGACTGCACAGTGTACAGAGTGCAGGGTTTATGAGTTCACGGTTTACAGAGTGCAGAGATCAGGACTGCATGGTGTACAGAATGTAGTGTTTAGGAGTGTGTGGTGTACAGAGTGCAGAGATCAGGAATGCACGGTGTAAAGAATGCAGAGTTTAGGAGTGCACGGAGTACAGAGTGCAGGGTTTGGGACTCTGGAGTACATAGAGTACAGAGTGCAAAATTTAGAAGTATGTGGTGTACAGAGTGCAGGGTTCAGGAGTGTGCGGTGTACAGCGCGAAGGGTTTAGGAGTGCGTGGTGTACAGAGTGCAGGATTTAGGAGTGTACAGTATGAAGGGTTTAGGCGTGCGCATTGTACAGCGTGAAGGGTTTAAGCCCCCATACACACGGTCTGAAATTCCATCGGAAAATGTCCGATCGGACCATGTTGTCGGAAAATCCGCCCGTGTGTGGGCTCAATTGGACTTTTTCCGTCTGAGTTTCCGACGGAAAAAATTTGACAGCAGGATCTCAAATTTTCTGACAACAAAATCCGATCAGCCTTTTTTCGATCGGGAGTAGGGAATTCCGACGGACAAAGTACCACGCATGCTCGGATCAAATTACGAGACCAAAGCTATTGGCTACTAGCCTCTACGTAGTTCTGTAGTACGCAACGAACGTCACCACGTTCGGAATGATCAGATTTTCAACAGCTTTGTCTGACCGTGTGTATGAAACACCAGTTTCGGACAAAATCCGTCGGAAAAAAACGGATGGATTTTGTGGTCGGAATTTCCGACCGTGTGTACGGGGCTTAGGCTGGATTCACACCTATGCAGTTTTAGTGCTTTTTGCATTTTGCAGATTTTCACTACAGTCCATTTAACATGGATTCCTATGGAACAAGTTCTGTAGTGCAAATCTGCAAAATGCAAAAAGCACTAAAAATGCATAGGTGTGAATCAGGCCTTAGAGTGCGTGGTGTACAGAGTGCAGGATTTAAGAGTGTAGAGATCAGAAGTGCGCTGTGTAAAGAGTGCAGGGTTCAGGAGTGTGCTACATACACAATGCAGAGTAAAGGCGCATTCTATGTACAGAAGGCACAGTTCAGGACTGCATTTCTCACTGGCCACTTTAACCACTTCGCATCCGGCCGTAGCCGAATGACGGCCACATCGCGGATGCCAAATCCCGGGAGGCCGTAATATGACGGCCTCCCCTTTCCTCGTTCCCTGTGCGCGCTCACGAGCGCGCAGCAGGGAAATTCTGTGTTGGCCGTGTCCCTCGGACACGGCCAATAACAGCGGCCGTTTACAGCGCGATCGCCCTGGCCAATGAGAGATGATCTCATATGTAAACATATGAGATCATCTCTCAGCGCCGCTCCTCCTCCTCACACAGACACAGCGTGTGAGGAGGAGGAGATGAACGGCTGCAGCGCCGTAAGTTTAACAAAAAAAAAAAAATGCCATCTGTGCCCACTGCCACCACTGCAACCTGTCCCCAATGCCATCTGTGCCCAATGACATCCCCAGTGCCATCTGCCAGTGCCATCCCCAGTGCCATCCCCAGTGCCATCTGCCAGTGCCATCCCCAGTGCCATCTGCCAGTGCCATCCCCAGTGCCATCTGCCAGTGCCATCCCCAGTGCCATCCCCAGTGCCATCTGCCAGTGCCATCCCCAGTGCCATCTGCCAGTGCCATCCCCAGTGCCATCCCCAGTGCCATCTGCCAGTGCCATCTGCCAGTGCCATCCCCAGTGCCATCTGCCAGTGCCATTCCCAGTGCCATCTGCCAGTGCCATCCCCAGTGCCATCCCAAGTGCCATCGCCAGTGCCATCTGCCAGTGCCATCTGCCAGTGCCACCTGCCAGTGCCATCCCCAGTGCCATCCCCAGTGCCATCTGCCAGTGCCATCCCCAGTGCCATCCCCAGTGCCATCTGCCAGTGCCATCTGCCAGTGCCATCTGCCAGTGCCATCCCCAGTGCCACCTGTAGTCAGTGCCACCTGTAGTCAGTGCCATCTGTCGTCAGTGCCACATAGTGCCATCTGTCATCAGTGCCACATATTAGTGCCACCTGTCAGTGCCACGTGCCATCTGTTATCAGTGTCACCTGTCATCAATGCCACGTATCAGTGCCATCTGTCATCAGTGTCATGTGTCATCAGTGCCACGTATTAGTGCCGTCTGTCATCAGTGCCACGTATTAGTGCCATCTCTCATCAGTGCCACATATTAGTGCCACGTGATATCAGTGCCATGTATGAGTGCCATCTCTCATCAGTGCCACATATTAGTGCCATCTGTCATCAGTGTCACGTGTCATCAGTGCCCCGTATTAGTACCATCTGTCATCAGTGCCACGTCAGTGTCACGTGTCATCAGTGCCACGTCAGTGTCACGTGTCATCAGTGCTACGTCAGTGTCACGTGTCATCAGTGCCACGTCAGTGTCACGTGTCATCAGTGCCACGTCAGTGCCACGTGTCATTGTCCTGGTGCTCCAGGGCCTTCAAAAGTGTAATAGGTAGTCAACAATTTAGATGTGTAATTTATGCTCCTAGAACACGTGATGGCGCTCCCTGCATGTTGGGCCTCTCTATGTGGTCAGGCTGTGGAAAAGTCCCACATATGTGGTATCGTAATAATCAGGAGGAGTAGCAGAATTTATTTTGGGGTGTCATTTGTGGTATACACATGCCATGTGAGAGAAATAACCTATTACAATGACAATTTTGTAGAAAAAAAATAAAAAATAAAAAAATAATTCATTTTGCAAAGAATTGTGGGAAAAAATGACAACATCAAAAACCTCACCATGCCTCTTACTAAATACCTTGGAATGTCTACTTTCAAAAAAGGGGTCATTTGGGGGGTATTTGTTCTTTCCTGGCTTGTTCGGGTCACAAGAAATGAGATAGGCCACCAGTACATCAGATGTGATCAATTTTGTATGATTCGCACCACAGATTGTAGAGTCTGTAACTTTCACAAAGGCCAAATAATTTCCACTAATTTGGGTTATTTTTACCAAAGATATGTGGCAGTATAAATTGTGGCCAAAATTTATGAAGAAAAAATTAATAATTTCCTAAATTGTATCACAGAAACAAAGAAAAATGCGTTTTTTTTTTTCAAAATTTTCGGTCTTTTTTCAATTATAGCGCAAAAAATAAAAAACCCAGAGGTGATCAAATACCACCAAAAGAAAGCTCTATTTGGGGGAAAAAAGGACAAAAAATTCATTTGGGTACAGTGTTGCATGACTGAGTAATTGTCAGTCAAAGCGTGAGAGCACCGAAAGCTGAAAATTGGTCTGGATGGGAGGGGGGTGTTGGTGCCTGGTAGGCAAGTGGTTAAATAAAAAATGACTTTTTTGAAGTTTTTCATCTTTTTTTTGGAAATGCATGGTCCACCCCATCTCCTGCCTCCATCCTCACCTAGACGAGTATGGCATGTGCCCAACTCCTTGCTATGGCTATTTTAGTGATTTTTATAGCATAAATATAGGTAAAAGCTAGGCTTACCCTATTCATGTGCTAATGAACTCATTGGACTGGTTCATGAAGCTCAGGACAGGAAGTTATGTAGGCAGGAATTGGGGGGGGGGGGGACTTGGTCACCGCCAAAGGTAGCAGAAGTAATTTTGCAGGACTCCAAGGAGCAAGGAGCAGTCTGGAGAGATCCTGAATAAAAGGAAGAAATCCCCAACACCAGAAAGATCCAAGATAAGTTATTGTTTAATGTATACCTATTGCATACATTGTTCATTCTGATTTGCTATGGAGGATAGATAGCTTGTGCTTGCGTATATTGTATGCATATTTTGTAATACTTTGCATGTCTTGTATTGTTTCCTAAAATTTTATGTAGTTTGTAGGTACAGCACTTTGTTTAGTAAAGCAAAGCACATTAATACACTATAGAGGTTTTTATTGCATTTTTGCTTTTACCTTAAAAGTAAGTAAGTAACCTTAAAGTGGTTGTATACCCTAAAATTCAACTTGCACCTACAGGTAAGCCTAGATTAAGGCTTACCTGTAGGTACAAGAAATATCTCCTAAACCTGCACGGTTTAGGAGATATTTGAAAAGAACGTTCTACAACGTTGGCCGGAGCGGCGATACCCGGAAGGTTATGGATGCGGCCGGAGGGGGAGAAAAGGACGGCGTTGGGGGCCCCGATTTAAGGTAAGTGATGCATAATGAGCTAGCTCATACTAGCTCATTATGACTTTGTCTTGCAGGTAGTGTACGAAAAAAAAAACGGGTATACAACCACTTTAAAAGATGCAAAGTAAAACATGGAGGAGTGGGCGTCCCTAGGGAAGGCTGTTTTTGCATGTAGACCACCCTAGGTTATGCCCATAAATGATGCTGAGCCTTCTTGATCGAAAGAACTGAAATTCAGTGAATGAAAGGGGCAGGCCATGGACAATCAAGCTAGGGAGGAAAGCGCTAGATGATGCTGAATGTCCTCCAGCTTCTAATGCACATTGTATAAAGCTCACAGTGTGCAGTGAAATAAGAGTAAGACATTTAAATAAAGGAGAGGAGCCTGTACAACTGTGCAAGACTGAAGGGAAAGCCAGAGTTCAACTTTAAAATTATATTTTCACGAGGCCCCAAAAATGAACTATAATAAAAAAAATATGAAAGAATTCAACTAAAAAAAAAGTGTAAATCCAAGGTCACCGGTAACAGCACAGCGTCCGCCAGGACCTAAATCCACTTAATATGTGACCGCGGGATAATTGACCAGCTTTACCGACTCAAATGTCAGCGCGAGGGTTGGAAACGATTAGGAAAGACTTATGTTAATGAGATATGTGAAGAGAACAGTGCTTGCTGCTTTTGCAAAGGCACAGGAAATTATAGTGCTGACAGAAAGGAGAAACTTTGCAAGAACAGCTCAAAAACTTTTTTTAAAACTTTGAATGGGTTCATATCTCAAAGCTGGCACCGAAAATCACCAGACTCGTTGCGGGCGCTGATACGCTTTACAATAACTAGAACTGGTCATTCTTACTAACAGAGCTTTTGTGTTTTACAGCTTTCCCAGGAATATAATGGGTTGAAGGTATAATGACGGTGGAATTAAACCGGTATAATCTGAGATACCAAAATATAAGTGGAGGCTAAAATGCAAGTGATATGCTGTAACGTATATCCTGGGGAAAGCACAATACTCACCTCACCTTGGAGTTTCAATGGCATTGTATCTTTTTTCAGTAGTAAATGCAGGGCGGTCACTGAAAGGATGATGGGTAGGCTTCACCTAAGTAGATGGGCCTGTACAGTCCTAGCCAGCCAGGAGATAGAATTGTGAAGCTCTTGTAACACCTCCCTGGCCCTCAATTGCATATTGGGGCCCTCAGAGACATAGTGGGCTAGCAAAATGCTGTAAATTAACAACTTAAGCCCTGGACCATTTGGCTGCCCAAAGACCAGAGCACTTTTTGCGATTCGGCGCTGATTCGCTTTAACTGACAATTGCGCGGTCGTGCGACGTGGCTCCCAAAAAAAAATTGACGTCCTTTTTTTTCCCACAAATAGAGCTTTCTTTTGGTGGTATTTGATCACCTCTGCGTTTTTTTGTTTTGCGCTATAAACAAAAAAACTGCGACAATCTTGAAAAAAAAAAACACATTATTTTGTACTATTTGCTATAATAAATATCCCCCAAAAATATATAAAAAAAAACTTTTTTTCCTCAGTTTAGGTCGATACGTATTCTTCTACATATTTTTGGTAAAAAAAAAAATCGCAATAAGCGTTTATTGATTGGTTTGCGCAAAAGTTATAGTGTCTACAAAATAGGGGATAGTTTTATGGCATTTTTTTAATAATTTTTTTTTTTTTTTACTAGTAATGGCGGCAATCAGCGATTTTTATTGTGACTGCGACATTATGGCAGACAGATCTGACACTTTTGGCGCGATTTTGGGACCATTCACATTTATACAGCGATCAGTGCAATTAAAAATACATTGATTACTGTGTAAATGTTACTGGCAGTGAAGGGGTTAACCACTAGGTGGTGCTGTAGGGGTTAAGTGTGTCCTAGGGAGTGATTCTAACTGTGGGGGGGAGGGCTATGTGTGACACAAAACTGATCACCGCTCCCGATTACAGGAAGCTGTGATCAGTGTCCTGTCACTAGGCAGAACGGGGAAATGCTTGTTTGCATCAGCATTTCCCCGTTCTTCCTCTCTGTGAGACGATTGTGGGTATCCACACGGACATCGAGCAACCACACTCACGGAGGTCGCGGCGGGTGCATGCCCGCAAACTGCTTCTTAAAGGGCAACGTACAGGTACGTTAATCTGCCTGTACGTGCCCTTCTGCCGACGTATATCGCGTGAGCCGGTGGGCAAGCGGTTAAGAATGCTATTAGAAATAGAAGTGTTAATAGTTTATTTGTATCAATTAACAAAATGGAAAGTAAAGGAACAGAAGAGGAATCCAAATCAAACCAATATTTGATGTGAACCACCCTTTGCCTTCAAGACAGCATCAATTCTTCTAAGTACACTTGCACACAGTTTTTAAAGGAACCCAGCAGGTAGGTTGTTTCAAACATCTTGGAAAACTAAGCCCAGACCTTCTGGATGTCGGCTGCCTCAAATCCTTCTGTCTCTTCATGTAATCCCAGACAGACTGCATGATGATGAGATCAGGGCTCTGTGGAGGTCAAACTATCACTTCCAGGACTCCTTGTTCTTCTGTACACTGAAGATAGTTCTTAACTACTTGAGATCCGCGCTATAGCCAAATGACGGCTACAGCGCGGATCTATTGTGCTGGGACGACGTCTATTGACGTCGTCCCGGCCACGAGCTGCCTGCGCGCCCCCTGAAGGGCGCGCGCTCTGTGATCAGTGAGTCTGTGAGACTCGCTGGATCACAGATCCGAGTAAGGGGTCGATCCCGACCCCTTACCACGTGATCAGCTGTCAGCCAATGACAGCTGATCATGTGATAATAACAGAGCCGGTAATCGTCTTTTTTTCCTCCTCGCGCTGACAGAAAAAAAAAAAGCCGATCACCGGCGGCAGTGAGAGGGACATCATGATGTCCCTCTCACTGCAATGTGCCCAACCTATTGTGCCCACCTTTGCCCCATTAAAGTGCCGCCTACCAGTGCCCACACTGCCATCTCTCAGTGCCCACAGTGCCATCTCTCAGTGCCCACAGTGCCAGTGCTGCACATCAGTGTCACCTGCCAGTGCTCATCTGTGTCACCTACCAGTGCTCATCTGTGTCACCTACCAGTGCCCATCAGTGCCACCTACCAGTGCCCATCAGTGCCACCCATCAGTGCCCATCAGTGTCATCCATCAGTGCCCATCGGTGCCACCCATCCGTGCTACCCATCCGTGCCACCCATCTGTGCCACCCATCCGTGCCCATCAGTGCCATCTTTGCTGTCCCCATCAGTACCGACTTATCTGTCCCCACCAGTGCAGCCTATCAGTGCCCACCTGTGCCGCCTCATCAGCGCATATCAATGAAGCAGAAAAATTACCTGTTTGCAAAATTTTATAACAAACTATTAAACATGATTTTTTTTTTATTTTCCATCTTTTTTTGTTTGTTTAGCAAAAAATAAAAACCCCAGCTGTGATTAAATACCACCAAAAGACAGCTCTATTTGTGGGAAAAAAATGATAAAAATTTCATTTGGGTACAGTGTTGTATGACTGCGCAATTGTCATTCAAAGTGCGTCAGCGCCAAAAGCTGAAAATTGGTCTGGTCACGAGGGGGGTTTAAGTGCAAAGTAATCAGGTGGTTAATGATGTAGCGCACCCCATGTAGGAGCCGCAGATGAACTTGGATCCCCTACTCCAGTACAGGCACACCACATTTTCACAAGCACCCCAGAGTCAGAGAACAGTCCGTGATTTTGCTTTTTGTTATTTATTGAGGGTTAATAACTTGGATAGAGATGAAATGGTGTAAACGGTTGAATTAGCGTGGCTGTATTATAGAGAGAAACACACTGCGCGGTATTGTAAATGAAATAACTTTAATTTCCAGATAAGCAGCCGTGGAAAAGGATATTTACACAAGTGGAGTAAACAGTTCTTTTGTTAGCATATAAGGCACAGATTCACAGTCCGTTCACCAAAGATACAGAATGCAGCTGAGTACACTGGCACGGTAGTTATTATTCCTCTCTTCAGACACATCAGTGGTATACAAGGCACATTTTGATTACTTGCCATAGGCTGTTGTCCATAAGCAGGTTCCACAGATGCAGCAGAGATGATTTAACAGGAAAATACACTGTCTTAGATGAGCTTCTATCACAAGCACAGCATCAGCGCTGATAGGCAGGACTCCTGAGGAACCCTGTTCTGTCCCTACAGGCTGGAACATTCTCCCTGTGTAGGGCCTAGCTTTCCCTCACAGGCAGTATACCTTTCCCTTACTCATTCCACACACACACATGTCTCTCAAAATGGTGTCTGGGCTCTCATTTATATGGAAGCTAACAGAAAATGGTGAACAAAATCTCGAGATAACTTGGTACCAATCAGAACAGGAGGCTTCTAAAAGATGGATGCTGGAGACAATTTAGAGGACAGTTACAGCCTCAACAGGATTTCACAAAACAGCAGGAAAACACAAACGCATTCTGAATATAATATGACATTTCTGCATGAGAAAGTTAGTATGATACAATCGTAGTCCCATTTCTCCTCTCAGCCAGCAAGACTGTCCTGTCACAGTTAACTGTAAGAGAGGAGGCTACCTACAAGGGTATGGGTTGCCCACTTGACTTCAGCAAAACTTCAGGGAAATGTTCACATATACAGTCTATTTACCGTCTCCTTCACTTGCCTACTGCACACACTTGCTTGCTGGCTCCAGCTGAATCACTGTAGAATAATCTGAAAGGCTCCCAGTCAGCACAATAGAGGGTACTACAATGACATTGGCTGTATGTTTGGGGTCGTTCTCCTGCTGCAGAATAAATTTGAGGCCAATCACACTCCTCCGTGATGGTATGGCATAATGGGTAAGTATCTGCCTGTATTTCTCAGCATTGATCCTGACCAAATCTCCAACTCCATTTGCAGAAATTCAGCCCCAAACTTGCAAGGAACCTCCACCATGCTTCATTGTTGCCTGCAGACATTCATTATTGTACCACTCTCTAGTCCTTTGGAGAAACAAATGGCCTCCTGCTAAAGCCAAATATTTCATATTTAATTTTTACTCATCAGTCCAGAACACCTGCTTCCATTTTTTCTTATCCTGGTTCCTATGCTTTCGGGTACATCATGTGGAAACAAGGCTAAGCGACTCAACTATGCACAAAAACAATCTAATCTTTTCACTGAATAGGAACCAATTCATTTGACTTGTATGATTGTATAGAACAAAGCCCACCATGCTTTGGCCAGGACTTGTTTAGCAGTTGTGAACAGAAAAGTGAGCAGGCAGATATTCATTTAGGTTGAACAAGTCTTCCTTCAGATATTTCAGAAATCCCTTACCCAATGGTGTGTATGCTAATTGGTAGATGCTAGTCTGATTTTGGGACATTCCCATCAAATATGGAGGTGGTTGCCTGGAGCTTTGGAATTATAGATGGAAAAAAAATATAGTAAGTAATTTATAACAGGATTCTATGGTGGAAGCATTGATAAACAGTGCGCTGTAGTTTTCCAGATTTTATTCCAGTCCTCCTTGTCCTGACTGCAGGGGCGGACTGACCATTTGGCCACTCGGGGTCCCCATCAGGGTTTCCAGCCTCAGTAATAGCAGGGACAGTATGTAAAAATCTGTGTTTTTTTTACATCTGTCTCTGAAATGTCCCTTACCGACATCCTTTTGGTCTAAAAATCCTGAGATTATAGCTGCCCCACCTCTCCAGTACCTTCTCAGACAATAGAAACATGTCTGTGTATACTGTGTGTACATGTATGTGTATACTGTGTGATTGTATTCTGTGTGTGTGTTTGTGTACACTGTGTGACCCCATAATCTCTGATTGCCTGGGGGCCCCATAATCTCCTATTGCCCGGGGGGCTCCATGAGTTGTCAGTCCGCCCCTGCCTGACTGCCTCCAATATCTGCCTCTCAACGTTACGGCCTATCCTACTAATAGCATATTGTATATAATTGTATATAAGTTTATATCTCTAGCTGTGGAGTCATGTTGACATATAAATAAAAGAAAAAATGACTGCGCTGCAAAAAATAATAGTCTAACCCAATAGTGATAAAAAACTGTGAAAATAAGCATACATATACCTAGTAGGATAATGAATTACTGGTACATAAATGAATATAAAAACATTAATGAAAAGCATGCACCATAATATGATTTACAATAATCCAAAGTGAAAAAACAAATATTAGCCAATAAAGTCCCATTTCCAAATCGGCTGCATACATCAGCATTTGTGCACAAGCGGGGACTCCAAATTCAGAAGGTGACACCACTCAGATAGCACCAAAAGAAGAAAAGTGGCCTGGTAAGAAGAAAACACCTCCACCATCAAGAAATACTGACTCTTACCAGAGTGTAAGATCTCCTATTAGAGAGATCATACAGGCTTGCGGCTTGTTTCCCAGCCACGGGTTTCAATGGGCTGTGGGATAGTTAGCTCTGGATGCTGGACGTGATATCTCAGAAACAATCAAGCGGATACCATGCAGGGATAAAAACATAAGAACTCCATAGTGTATCACTTGAGACAAATTTATTTAAAAAAGAAACAGAATTGCACTTACAGAAATGCAGTTGGTTAAAAGCGTGTAGAAAAATAGTTAGCCGGCCGGCTCACATTAGCTGCCCGTTGCTTCCGGGTTTCGTGTGGTATTGTGGTGACGTCAGCATGCCGCTCCTCCCTACGCCGTTTCGTCACAAATGACGTCTTCCAGGGGCACGACATATACAGTGTGTTCAAATGTAAGAGAAGTTTGTAGATAAAAGGTTAAATGGTACAGGAAGTGAAATGTTTCATCTGTTTGGAATGATTATTCCTCATGGATCTTTATGGCTACGATGGAGGGAAGTAAAGTTCATGATTATCAAGAGAGTTATCATGGGGACACCTGTTTTAATGATAACAGTCTAAAAGAGATTCCCTCTCACTTTGGGGAGATTGCCTCTCATTTCAGGGAAATAAACTGAAACGCAACAAAGACTAAAAAAAAAAAAAAAACGTGCCAACGTTTCTATTCCTACTTTACCCCAAAATAGAATTAAAAGGTTTTGGCTGGAAAAAACGATGAAACATGTCCATTAGAATCCAGTGATGAGCGTGTGATGGCAGATCTATTTTGAAAGTTTAACCACAGTGTTCCATGTCTGATGGACCTACCAAAAATGTACAGACTTTGGATTTACCTGTACTCTCTAATTTATTCAATTACAGCCTATTAAGCCACCACAGTTATGCCAATTTCGATTGCTTAAAGGCATTCTAAAAATGGATCTACTCTTACTAGATGGAAAAATTATGTCCTGTAATTGCAGTTATTCAACATTTTATTTCACCATGACAAAACCAACTCTCATAAACTCTAACAAGTTGTCTACCATTTTAAATGACAAGCAAAATCATTTTCTAAGGTGTGGTCTCATTGCATAATACAAGAAGGAATTGTATGCAAGTACACACGATCGGACTATCCGGCGGACTTGGTCCGGTGGACCAGAGTCCGCCGGACAATTCGCCCGTGTGTGGGCTCCGGCGGACTTTTTCTTCCCAATATCCTGGGTGGGTTCCCTAAACATCCAGTTTCCCGACATTATTTAGAGGCCCATATGAAGAACCCCTCAAAGACAATCTTTCTGGGGATCGACAAATATACGGCACCGTGGAGAGGGGGTTCTCTTGTGCGCGGCATCTCCAGATTGGAGATGTCATGGATACATAAGATTAAAAGTTATACCCCGTTTGGGTTAAACGTTGACATTGATGTCAACGCTTTCATTGACAATTCCTGAGTCTCCTAGTTCTAATTTGGGGACCCGTATGGTCATTATGGGAGTTCAATTGCTGTACCACCCTTACGATGTAATTTTTAAAATTAAGACATCCGATTTATGCTCACACTATATATATTGTGATGTATAATAATGTGAGGTGAGAAACATCAATGGCCACTTTGTGATTTTTGATCCTTTCTGAATTTTTGTTCTTGTTACCCATTTACTTTGTAAGGAAAGAGAGTTTTTTTTTGGGGTCTTTTTCTTCTCTTTTTCTGCAACTATTGATGTATAATGTGTTTGATCATATTTACATCTCCCAATATGCTTATCATTTAATTTTTAATTTATCAGTTGAGATATTACATATACATTCTCATTGGGCTATTTGCCACTGTTAGAGCTCCATTTTGTGGAGCGAGCTGTGGTAATTTTCCACTTGTAACTTATTACATGGTTAGTTCATCTAGCTGTGTTCTGTTATTTGTCCACAAGATGGGGCCCTTTTTTAGTGCAATTTTTAGTTTTTATATTTTAATTATATACATATAGGGTTAAACTCAAGGTCAATTTAGTTTTTCCCGCCATTGAAGGTTCTCACCAGGTTGTGTTTACCACTGTCTATATAGCTGCGATGATTCAGTGCGTCGCCCGTTCCCCAGAAGACGACTATTGGTCGAAACGGACGTAGGGAGGCTGACGCACTGACGTCATCGCGTTCCGCGTTGTGAGCGGGTGTATTGCAAGCCGGCCGGCGTATTTTATTTGTCCTGCTTATATGCTTTTCGTTTTGTGTAAGTAGGATTCCTTTTTCTTTTAATAAACGTAATATTTGGTATCACACTATGGGAGCATCCCCTTTTCTTCCTGTATTCCATATTGGCTGCTGAATGACTCTGGGGTTGATGCCTTTGTTTGGAGAGTGTGTCCATTCCTGATTGATCCAAGCGGTAAAACATCATTGGAATCTCTATCCCTGGTCTAACTTGTCTGAGGAGATCCAGATTGCTGCTGATGTCCGAAGGTCCATATCTGTCCCGTTCACATCACACTACAGGCTTTTTTAAGCTTGCCTTCTGGTAAGCGCAATCTTATATTGGTGGTGGATCACGGTGTTTTCGATTTTTATTGTCACCAGAAGTCCAAGTTCACATCATCACATTTATGAACTATTTTTTCATTTATCACAAATTTGTTTCACTTTTTTCATTTTATATTCATCTTTTATGTCACTGGACTTTATTGTTTGAGTGTATTGGGAAATGTGCACACATATTGTTTGATATACAATTTGTTGTTTTTCCTTTGCATTTATCACATTGTTGCTTGAGGATTTATTTTACACCAAGGTATAGGTCACCTATCACCCATTTGTTTAATTAGCGCGGCTTTATTTACTGTTTTATCTTGTTTATGTGTGTATCCACATTTTTTTGCTGCTGCTACCTATGTACACTTCATTTTATGTCACTTTTTAGCCCTAATATTTGCTGTATTGGGGCATTTCAATATTTTTGCATTTACTAGCGCGGTGTTTTTCTACATTTTTTACTGTTTACTTTGATATACCCACACTGCAGCTTTCTTCTTTTTTATGTGATTCATATCACTTCGCATATATTGGTTCCATCATTAGGTTTCCGTCCCCTTTATCACCCTTTTGGCTATCTTGAAGGTTTATTCATTATGGATATCTTCGACTATAGGGCCACGAGAGTGGTCAATGTTGAGGGGGTATTTGAATCATACAAAGATGAGGAGGGGGATCTAGGTGGCCTCTTTATGAGACTAAAAAACCTTACTGTCTCAGAGATGCATACGCAATGGGATATTGCATACTTAGAGACGTACATTAGGAGTAACATGGTACCCAGAAGCCTTAGATGGGAAATCAATCCCCAGAAGGGAGATATAGAACTCGAGGACTGGTTCAAGTATTTTAATACGGCTGGTGTCAGTTTTTTAAAATTCCTTGTTGAAAGGAAGACGTCCAAACTTACTAGATTGGACGAGGAGATTAAGAGCATAAAGGAAAAACTCAATCCCCTTAAGGACACGAATGAATATAAGGATAGGTCCGCTACATTACTCAAAATCCTGGAAAAGGAAGACAGAGAACAAAAACTAAAAAAGAAAAAGAAATATAATCGAGACCTTAATGACTATCAGGGTGGTATAGTATTTGAATGTCAAAAAAAGTTGTTAAATGAGCAGGCCAATACGGGTAATACCAACATGGAAGTGGGTTCCAGTACCGATAACCCGGTTTCCACCACTGCCAAACCTGCACAGAACAAATCCATACGAGGTGGTGGTAAACCCCCAGACTCATTTCAGTCGGGGAGACAAAGTTTTTACCAATCACCTTCTAGATCTGGTGGTCAGTTGAGAAATGATTTCCCACCTAATCATATTCCATCTTTTCCACGACGATCTCGGGGATCTAATATCCAGAATAGGAGTGGAAGAGGTCGGGGTAACATGAATAACACTTATGGTTTTCCCCCACCCTCTAACCAGAGACCCCATGGCCAGTCTAACCAATATGGAGATTATTCACCCTATTTTGGACCCCCCCATAATGCCAACCCCATAGGGGGGTATGGTCCCAATCCGAATTTTAGGATGGACCATTACAAGCAGCCACTATTGGCGTTTCAACATTTCGATACTGTAAGTGCCTACAACACTGGGCTGGATGGTGGCTACAATGTGAGTACACACAACAACTTCTATCCTCTTCAGGATTTAGAAGGGCCCCCCAAAGACTATGAGGACACTATTAGAGGAGTGGGTAATTCCATGCAATACCCAAACCCGAGTCCTGGTCCGTCTAACCAACATTGGGGTTTTTTCAGACCCAATCAAGGGGTAAAAAGGCCCATAGACCGAAAAGAGGAACCAGAGGGGGGAGGAAATGTAGAGCTAAAAAGAAAAAGATCCTAGATGGTAGCGGGATTTTTAATTTAAGTTCTGTTACCTTAAATGACTCTGAAAAAATGGTTTTAAATAAAGGCTTGAAATTTGCGCCTCCTCGGGGGCTCAACAAATTTCAAACATATATGGATGTACATAAGTTTGTTCGTAAAGTCAACATTAAACGACATATGGCCATCAACCCGATTAGTGTTAATGGGATTGTGACCACTGGTTTTCAACATTCGGGGCTTTCAAACGCCTCACTTTTTAATCCTCCGGGTGCTTTGGCACCAGCCCTAAAAGTCTTTAGAGATTTGGTGTTGTCTGATTTGGACCAAATACTGGTTAAGAGGGTGAAGACTGATAAGGAGCTTGTTAATGGTCTAAATTCTTTATGTCAAAATAAAAACTTAATAATTAGGCCTGCAGACAAGGGTGGTGGAATTATCATCCTTGACAAGAAAGATTACCTAGCAGAAATGTATAGGATATTGGGCGACTCTGAAACATACACACCCCTTCGTGGTGACCCTAAGTCACAATATCTATCTGAATTGAGGTTGCTTGTTCAGAGTGGGTTGGAATGTGGGATTTTGAACAAAAAGGAGTCACTGTATTTAGTTCCCAGGTCTCCCCGCACACCCACTATATATTATTTGCCCAAGATTCACAAACATCCTACCTGCCCCCCGGGACGCCCTATAGTCAGTGGCATCGACTCTGTCACGTCCCGGGTGGGCAGATATATTGATTATTTTCTTCAGCCCCTTGTTAAAAATATGCCATCCTACGTCAAAGATTCTCGCTCTGTTATCAACATGTTGGGTGCAATTACTCCCATATCCGGTCTATGGTTGGTGACAGCAGACGTCACCTCACTATATACGGTCATACCCCATCATCTGGGTATATTAGCAGTGGAACATTATCTTAGGCGTGACTCTGGTTTGTTTGACGAACAGATATTTTTTATCTTACAATTACTAAAATTTGCTGCGTCCAGCAGCTATTTTTGGTTTGGGGGTACCTTCTATCGACAAGACCGTGGAGTTGCTATGGGGGCAAAATATGCCCCTAGCTTAGCAAATCTCTTCATGGCCCTATGGGAGGAGGATGTCGTCTATGCCCAACATAGACCACAGGTGGTTCTATGGGCAAGATATATAGACGACATCCTCCTCCTGTGGGATGGCAACAAGGAAGATCTAGATACCTTCCTTGCTGAGTTAAACGTTAACCAGAGGGGTATTGCCCTTAATTATGAGGCCAGTCAAAGCTCCATTAACTTTTTAGATCTGGTGATAAGGGTTAACAGCGGCATAATTACCACTGCAACCCATTTTAAGGATACAGACCGCAACTCATACATCCCCATAGGAAGTTGCCACCATGAATCTTGGCTCAAGTCCGTACCCAAGAGCCAATACCTGAGATTAAAAAGGAATTGTTCAGATTCTACTGAATTTTCTTTTCAGGCGGATATTCTTACCAAGCGGTTCCTTGAGAAGGGCTATAACATCTCCTCCCTTATGGCTGTGCTCCATGAGGTGTCTAGTACTGATAGAGCAGATCTACTCAAAGAGAAGCCTGCTAAAGATAGGGGTTTAGCTATGGTCCCTTTTATCACTTCCTATTCCATTCAACATAGGAACATAGGTAAAATGATCAAAAAACACTGGCACATTCTCACCAGTGACACTACCCTTAATGCAGTTCTTCCACAGACACCTCAGATTGTATTTAAGGGAGTCCCTTCGCTGAAAGACAGAATAGCACCTAATGTCTTAGATCCGCCCACTGCTAAAACATGTTTCTTTGATAACCTCACGGGTTTTTATCAATGTAGGAAATGTAGGATCTGCTCTCTTAGTGGCTGTAGCCATAGGAGGACACATAAATTCACTTCTTCTAGTACAGGCGTGGAATTCGAAATTAAACCTTTCATCACCTGTGCCACCGAGAGGGTGGTCTATCTACTCCAGTGCCCATGTGGGCTCCAATATGTCGGTAGGACAAAGCGCCCCCTGAAGGTGAGGCTAAACGAACATGTCACCAATATCCTGGGTGGGTTCCCTAAACATCCAGTTTCCCGACATTATTTAGAGGCCCATATGAAGAACCCCTCAAAGACAATCTTTCTGGGGATCGACAAATATACGGCACCGTGGAGAGGGGGTTCTCTTGTGCGCGGCATCTCCAGATTGGAGATGTCATGGATACATAAGATTAAAAGTTATACCCCGTTTGGGTTAAACGTTGACATTGATGTCAACGCTTTCATTGACAATTCCTGAGTCTCCTAGTTCTAATTTGGGGACCCGTATGGTCATTATGGGAGTTCAATTGCTGTACCACCCTTACGATGTAATTTTTAAAATTAAGACATCCGATTTATGCTCACACTATATATATTGTGATGTATAATAATGTGAGGTGAGAAACATCAATGGCCACTTTGTGATTTTTGATCCTTTCTGAATTTTTGTTCTTGTTACCCATTTACTTTGTAAGGAAAGAGAGTTTTTTTTGGGGGTCTTTTTCTTCTCTTTTTCTGCAACTATTGATGTATAATGTGTTTGATCATATTTACATCTCCCAATATGCTTATCATTTAATTTTTAATTTATCAGTTGAGATATTACATATACATTCTCATTGGGCTATTTGCCACTGTTAGAGCTCCATTTTGTGGAGCGAGCTGTGGTAATTTTCCACTTGTAACTTATTACATGGTTAGTTCATCTAGCTGTGTTCTGTTATTTGTCCACAAGATGGGGCCCTTTTTTAGTGCAATTTTTAGTTTTTATATTTTAATTATATACATATAGGGTTAAACTCAAGGTCAATTTAGTTTTTCCCGCCATTGAAGGTTCTCACCAGGTTGTGTTTACCACTGTCTATATAGCTGCGATGATTCAGTGCGTCGCCCGTTCCCCAGAAGACGACTATTGGTCGAAACGGACGTAGGGAGGCTGACGCACTGACGTCATCGCGTTCCGCGTTGTGAGCGGGTGTATTGCAAGCCGGCCGGCGTATTTTATTTGTCCTGCTTATATGCTTTTCGTTTTGTGTAAGTAGGATTCCTTTTTCTTTTAATAAACGTATTATTTGGTATCACACTATGGGAGCATCCCCTTTTCTTCCTGTATTCCATATTGGCTGCTGAATGACTCTGGGGTCGATGCCTTTGTTTGGAGAGTGTGTCCATTCCTGATTGATCCAAGCGGTAAAACATCATTGGAATCTCTATCCCTGGTCTAACTTGTCTGAGGAGATCCAGATTGCGGCTGATGTCCGAAGGTCCATATCTGTCCCGTTCACATCACACTACAGGCTTTTTTAAGCTTGCCTTCTGGTAAGCGCAATCTTATATTGGTGGTGGATCACGGTGTTTTCGATTTTTATTGTCACCAGAAGTCCAAGTTCACATCATCACATTTATGAACTATTTTTTCATTTATCACAAATTTGTTTCACTTTTTTCATTTTATATTCATCTTTTATGTCACTGGACTTTATTGTTTGAGTGTATTGGGAAATGTGCACACATATTGTTTGATATACAATTTGTTGTTTTTCCTTTGCATTTATCACATTGTTGCTTGAGGATTTATTTTACACCAAGGTATAGGTCACCTATCACCCATTTGTTTAATTAGCGCGGCTTTATTTACTGTTGGACTTAGAAAGAAGTCTTGGCTCAAAATTGTCCGCCGGTTCGTCTGTGTGCTAGTCCGCCGGACTTTTGAAATGAACAGACTTGCCCACACACTGAGTAAAGTCCATTCATTTTGAACGTGACTCCAGGTAGACGGGACTAGCGAAAGAAGTGAATGTCGCTGCCTCCATCGCGAGATTGACACCTTGCTAGCACCGTTGCCTGGTATGGATTTAAAGGGGAACCCCAAAAGTCCATACCAGACCCTTATCCGAGCACGCAGCCCGGCCGGTCAGGAAAGGGGGTGGGGATGAGTGAGCGCCCCCCCCTCCTGAGCCGTACCAGGCCGCGTGCCCTCAACATGGGGGGTGCTTTGGGGAAGGGGGGGCCCTGCAAAGCACCTTGTCCCCATGTTGATGAGGACAAGGGCCTCTTCCCGACAACCCAGGCTGTTGGTTGTCGGGGTCTGCAGGCGGGGGGCTTATCGGAATCCAGGAGTCCCTTTTAATAAGGGGGCCCCCATATCCCGGCCCCCCACCCTATGTGAATGAGTATGGGGTAAATGGTACCCCTACCCATTCACCTGAGGGAAAAAGTGTTAATAAAAAAAACACAACACAGGTTTTTAAAGTAGTTTATTAGACAGCTTCGGGGGTCTTCTCGCCGGGCACCTCCGCTATCTTCTGCTCTTTTACCGATCTTTTACTAGCGGAGGAGCCCGGCTTTCTCCTTCGTCGCCGCCGTCTGGGGGTCTTCTTCCGACTTCGGGGGTCTTGTCCCGCTCTTCGTTTCTTCTGCCGGGCCTCCTCTATCTTCTTGCAGCTCTTTTACTAGCGTTGGCCCGGTCTTCTGGTTCGTCGCTGTCGCTGTGGCCGCCTTCTTTTTCTTCTTCTTCCTTCCTTCCGAAGTTGACACGACGCTCTATCCAGTCGCAATGCCAGGGATCCGCTGGAAAGTCCGGCGGATTGTCTGCTGGACTAAGTCCTCCGGATAGTCTGATCGTGTGTACGCGGCATTAAGGAGCGAGCCTCTTTTTGAGATTTGTTGTTTACAAGTTAAAAAAAATATTTTTTTGCTAGAAAATTACTTAGAGCCCCCAAACATTATACATTTTTTTTTCTAACACCCTAGAGAATAAAATGGTTGTCGTTGCAATACTTTCTGTCACAACGTATTTGCGCAGCGGTCTTACAAGCGCACTTTTTTTGGAAAAAATACACTTTTAAATAAAAAAATAAGACAACAGTAAAGTTAGCCCAATTTTTTTATATTGTGAAAGATGTTACGCCGAGTTGATTGATACCCAACATGTCACGCTTCAAAATTGCGATCGCTCGTGGAATGGCGACAAACCTCTACTCTTAAAAATCTCCATAGGCGATGTTTAAAAAGTTCTACAGGTTGCATGTTTTTAGTTAGAGGAGGTCTAGGGCTAGAATTATTGCTCTCGCTCTACCGTTTTCATATGCGGGCGCTACTCACGTATGCGTTTGCTTCTGCACGCAAGCTCGGCAGAATTTTTTTTCTTATTTATTTTACCTTTTATTTTTTTATTTTTACACTGTTCTTTTAAAAAATAAAAATGTCACTTTTATTCCTATTAGAAGGAATGTAAACATCCCTTGTAATAGAAAAAAAGCATGACAGGACCTCTTAAATATGAGATCTGAGGTCAAAAAGACCTCAGATCTCATATTTACACAAAAATGCAATAAAAAAAAAAAATAAAAAAAATATATTTTTTTGTCATTTCAAAAAATAAACGGCGCTTTAAGAGCTGTGGGCGGAAGTGATGTTTTGACGTCGCTGCCGCCATGCAATGGTAACTCGTCTCCATACCTAACACTGAGAAGGATCCGATCGCCTCCGCCGCTACCGACGGCTCTGGTAAGCGGCGGAGGGCACTAAGAGAGCCGCAGAGACCACTTTTATCGGAAACCGGACCGCCCGCTAAAGAAGATGATGCTAGGGTTATGGCAGCTAGCTGCTGCCATACCAACGATATTCCTCTTAAAAGTTAGGACGTATATCGACGTGCGGCGGTCCAAGACTGGTTAACTTATCATTAATCATAATCTATGAGATTTGAATTTGAGTTTGGATTTCACCCCGTGAAAGTATTACAGCTCCTGACATCCCCCTTCCCTACTCCTCAGATCTTCTCCCTTCTTCCCTAGTTCCTATTTTCTCTTTCCTCAGAAAATTATTCTACTCTGGGGATTTTCTGCCAGATGCTTCAAGTCCCTCACCAGGAGACCGTGAGGGATTTTTGAGTTCTGTTTTTTTTTTCCAGGTACACATTCTGGAAGGCTAGGGGGGATAAGTCAGGTAAACTGATTTATCGTTTCAGTTCTACATTTACCCTTTGTCGATAATACTTAACAGAAGCCCTGTTTCTGCTTTCCTTTATACGTTTTCCTAAAGTGTATGCAGAGCACAAACTTTTTTAAGTGTTGAGTGTAGAGTGGGGAAGACTTTGTATTGCTGCTGGGGGAACAAGAGTTAAGGGGAAATATTTCACTGAGGACATCTGTTCTGGTTTCAACTTTCTAAGATGGGAATTTTTCTCACTTTGGAGAGCGTTTGTCTGACTTCCTGTTGCATCCCTGGAACAGAAAGTGAAGGGAAATCTCCCCAGAAGGATACAGACAGCAACAAATAATGGACAGGGCTTTTAATGATTCCCTATTCAATCTTTTTAACATAAAGAAATCCATTTTAGATCTCAGGAACCCCTGCTAATAATTACCGTATATACTCGAGTATAAGCTGACCCGAATATAAGCTGAGGCACCTAATTTTACCACAAAAAAATGGGAAAACGTATTGACTCGAGTATAAGCCTAGGGTGAGAAATACGTAGCTACTGTAAATGTAAAAGACAGTCAACAATGCCCATTCGCAGCCTCACTGTGCCCATTTGCAGCCATAGGTCCCCCGAACTTCAAACTTGGTAGTTAAGGATTCCTAGATGCCCCCTAGCTGCAGCCAAAGGGTCCCGAAATTACATTGCTGCAGATGGACACAGTTGACCGAATTTGGGGCCCTGTATCTCGGGCCACTTGGTGCTAGGAACTAAATTTGTTGTAGTGCTAGTTCCACTGGGTTTGCACACCAAATTTGGGGTTCCTAGCACCAAGTGGCCCGAGATACGGGGCTCCAAAGTCGGGTCGGAAAATGTAATTCTCTGCTGCAGAAAAGTTCTTGACTCGAGTATAAGCTGAGGGGGGCATTTTCAGCACAAAAAAATGTGCTGAAAAACTCGGCTTATACTCGAGTATATACGGTACTATGTCTACATGTCACAGTACATTAGTATAAACAGCAAGCTGTAGATATAAGAATCGATTAAAAAAAATAATAATGTGATGCAGCTAGCATATTTGACACCTAGGTCTATACTACAATTTTATTTTCACTAATAATAATAATAATAATAATAACAATAATAATAATGAAATTAAATAAATAATAATAATGATAATGGGCAAAAAATAAATACAGACAATGAAAATTGTAGTATTCCCTCTCATGATCAGTAAAGAAATGCCACCTTACATTGGTGGCCAGTGATGTGCCTCCTTATGCCGCGTACACACGGTCGGAATTTCCGACAACAAATGTTCGATGGGAGCTTGTTGTCAGAAATTCCGACCGTGTGTAGGCTCCATCGGACATTTTCCGTCAGAATTTCTAACAAACAAAATTTGAGATCTGGTTCTCAAATTTTCAGACAACAAAATCCGTTCTCGGAAATTCCGATCGTGTGTACACAATTCCGACGCACAAAATTCCACGCATGCTCGGAATCAAGCAGAACTGGCTATTGAACTGCATTTTTCTCGGCTCGACAAACGTGTTGTCCGTCACCGCGTTCTTGATGTTAGGAATTTCTGGCAACATTTGTGTGACTGTGTGTATGCAAGAGAAGTTTGAGCCAACATCCGTCCGAAAAAAAACATGAATTTTGTTGTCGGAATAGTGGTGTACGCGGCATTACACTGTTGGTCAAGAGAATTCTTTACCACTTCAGCCCTGGAAGGTTTTACCCCCTTAATGACCAGGCAATTTTTCGCGATACTACACTGGGTTCCTTTAACTACCAATTTTGCGGTCATGCAGCGTTGTACCCAAATAGAATTGATGTCCTTTTTTCCCCACGAATAGAGCTTTCTTTTGGTGGTATTTGATCACCTCTGTGGTTTTCATTTTTTTCACTTTAAACAAAAAAAGATCATTTTGAAAAAAAAAACAATATTTTTCTTTACTTTCTGCTATAATACATATCCAATAAAAAAAATTAAAAAAATCAAATTTCTTCATCAAGTTAAGCCAATATGTATTCAGCTACATATTTTCCATAAAAGAAATTCCAATAAGCGTATATTGATTGGTTTGCGCAAAAGTTACAAACTATGGGATATTTTTATGGCTTTTTTATTTATTTATTTATTTACTAGTAATGGTGGTGTTCAGCGATTTTTTAGCGGGACTGCAAAATTGCGGCGGACAAATCGGACACCTAACTGATATTTTTGACACTTTTTTTGGGGACCAGTGACATTATTACAGTGATCAGTGCTAAAAATACGCACTGCTATGCCCCGAACACACGGTCGGAAATTCCAACCACAAAATCCGTTGGATTTTTTCAGACGGATTTTGTCCGACACTGGTGTTGCATACACACGGTCGGACAAAGTTATCGGAAGATCATTCTGAACGTGGTGACGTTCGTTGCTACGACGGAACTACGGAGAGGCTAGTAGCCAATAGGTTTGGTCTCCTAATTTGATCTGAGCATGCATGGCACTTTGTCCATCGGAATTCTCTACACACGATCAGAAATAGTCTGATCAGATTTTGTTGTCGGAAAATTTGAGAGCAGGATCTCAATCAGCAGAATTTCCGACGGAAAAAGTCCGATTGAGCCCACACACGGTCGGATTTTCCGACAACATGGTCCGATCGGACATTTTCCGTCGGAATTTCCGACCGCGTGTACGAGGCATTACTCTACTAATGACGCTGGCAGGGAAGGGGTTAAGACCAGGGTCGATCAGAGGGTTAAGTGTGTCCCTAGGGGGTGATTGCTAACTATGTGGGGGGTTGTTCTAACTGGGTGAACACAGAGATCGGTGTTCCTGCCTAGTGTCCCTGTCAGATCTGTCTCTGTCAGAACGGTGATCTGCCTTGTTCACATCTCCCAGGAATGATAGCGAGTGGTCGGCGGACATCAGGTTCGCCGGACCCGCTGATTGGCATTCTCTGTGTCCAAGCAGCATGCGATTGCGCCTCCCGCGTCCCCGTCCCCCCTGTGTCTATTGCATGAAATGTACGGCAGTCGGTCGGTAGGCGGTTGGCAAGTGGTCAATTGGTGGTCAATAAAAGGCTTCCCTATATTGGTGGCCACTGGGAAGAATGTCCATCCAACAGATAGCTAAAAAGACTATTGGTGTCTATTGGTATAGGTGTGGAGGGGGAACAATTAAACTCAGGGAACTCCTAGCAACCTCTGGAAAAACCCTAAAAAAGTGTTGGCCAGTCTGTATGACAACCCTGGCTGCCTCTATTTATACAGTGGAGAAGTAATTGTGTAAGGGTAATCAGGTGGCCTACCCCAGAGTGGGTTCTTCTGGGCTACACTAGGCATCTTGTACAGGGTCACTGTCTTACACATGGGATACCTTTACTCAAACAGACGACTGGTCTCTAATAAACTCACTTGATGTTACTGTACATCACCATGGTCACTGATGCATTTAGGGAGGACACGCAGAGCGCTTGCCCAGACCACCTGTCCAGCGTACCACTGCTACCTCACTCCCAGTAATGGTATAGAGCCCCGCCGTGCACCTAGTGCTGATTCCTTGTGTGCATTTCACTTGATTCTTCTTCTTTCGTACCTGTGTACAGGTTGGAAACCTCTGCAGTGCTGGTCTGCTCCCATTGTTATGGGAGACGGACCTGCTCACGGAGAGGGTGCTAACATCAACTTCTCCTGCAAGAAGCTATCCCACATGCCACATGTACACGCTTAGGACAGGCTGCTAGAGAGATCTTTGTTACGATTAGTAACCACTCATGTCTTCACACTGTATTAACTCTTACACTGCTGTCTTCATACCCCAATGTGCTTTAACTGACCCACGTTGTAGACTATGTGTGCTGGTTACTTGCATTTACACCCTTTTAGTTATTTCTGACCAAGCAAAGTTTCAAAGCTTTACTGAAAAATTAATTAACACGATTCAACATAAAGTGAAGTATTTTCCTAACATTTCTAGTCCCTATCTTCAGGCTTGTAGCTGCCCCAGCATACCTGCACAGAAGAGAGTCCACTGTCCTGCATATTTAGGGGCCCTTAGCCAATCCCCAGGAGTTGGGATTGCAGGGGACTAAGAGAGCCCTTAAATAGAGATGGGTCATGCCAGCAATGGAATCAGGTGAAAGATGGAGATGCGGTGCTGAGAGAGACTGTCCTTGGCCCACGAGGGACCCCTGCTGGGGAGGGGCTCTACCCCAGGTCAGGGCTCAGATGGCTGGCCTGAAAGAATCCTACCACAGGAGAAGTTAGAAGGAGGCTTTCCGGAGAGGCAGCGAGAGCAAGGAAGGACAGTGTGAGTACATCAGCATGGTGCAGGGACAGACAAGGGGAGAGACTGCCACTTGCAGCTGGTCTCTCTTGAAAACGGCGGTGTGCTAAGTCTTCATCAAACTTTTCCCTGGGAAAACTCCAGTGTGTCAGTCGGGTAGACTAGGATGAAGCAGCCAGGTGGGCTAGTGAAGAGGCAGTCAAGTGGGCTAACACTTCCTGCAGAAGTAAAGCTGGGTCCAGTGTCTTACGGGGAAGTTGGAGGTGTTCCAGGATGCTGTTCACACCACATGTGCTACTTTTCTAAGGGATTGAGAGTTCCTAGCCTGTAAGGGGCTTTTGCTGAGCTAACAAGAGACTGTTAGTTTCCAAAGAATAAATCAATTAGAGTTCTGCAAAGTAAGTCAAGTGGAGCTGTACAGAGGATCAAGTCAAGCTGTTCAGGAGGATCAAGAGGAGTTGTAAATAAACCAGGGTTGTCCCTGGTTAGTTTTTTGCTACTGTCAAGCTGGGTGTCCCATAATCCCTAACCCTTTCCAAGTTATTATCCCCTCAATAAAACAACAAAAACAAAGCTCAAGGACTTTTTTCTGGGTCTGGGTGCAAGTTGAAAATGCTATGTGGCAGGCTGTGCAGCAGTGGGGAACCCTGCCATTTGCAACTCCTATGGGGGTAGTGCCACACTTAAATGATCCTCTGCTCATCTGACAAACAGCTTTCCCCATGCTCCGGCAGTAGACTGTCCCTTGATGTCCCTTGATGTCCTCACATCTAATGCCTTGAAGATGATGTCAGAAGACCTTAGACCAATGTTTCTCAACCTTTTTTAAGTCAAGGCACCCTTTAAAATTATGGATAATCTCCAGACACCCTCTTCAATTATGGACAACCTCAAGGCACCCTCCAAAATGATGGAGTCTTGAGGCACCCAATTCTAAAATGTAAAAACAATTCTAATAGTTATAATGCAGCAACATCCACACACGTAGGACACCCAACTTTAGAGGTTATTTATTCTTCTAAAGAAAATACACTTTTGCAAACTGGCACTGTTTGGTATTCCAGTGTTTCTCTTCTCCCTCAGTTTTTCTCTATCGCTCAGCTAATGTAACCCCAAAGTTGATGGAGAGAGGCAAGAGAGAACAAGGATGCTACGCAGGCTACTAACATCCTCCTTATCAACTGATGATGTCATTGGTCTTTAGGAGGTCGGCAAGTAGGTCCTGTAATGGTGCACAATGAAAACCCGTGGCTTTGTGTAACTATAATGCCGCGTACACACGTGCAGACTTTTGCCGGCGGACCTAGTCCAGCGGACAATCCCGCGGGACTTTCCAGCTAGGTCCGCTGGACTTTCCGAGCGTGTGGACTTGCCCACACACGCACGGACTTCTCCAGCGGATAATCCGCCGGCCAAAAGTCCGCGGGACTTTTGAAAATGAACGGACTTGCCCACACACGGAGCAGTCCGTTCATTTCGAACATAACTTCAGGTTACGTAGCTAGCGTAGGCAGTAAATGCCGCCGCGCTAGCTCCGCAAGCTGGCATGGATTTAAAGGGAATCCCCACGCCGAAAAAACGGCGTGGGGGTTCCCCCCAAATCCAAGTAAGACCCTCATCCGAGCACGCAGCCTGGCAGGCCAGGAAAGGGGTGGGGACGAACGAGCGCCCCCCCCCTCCTGAGCCGTACCAGGCCGCGTGCCCTCAACATGGGGGGTGCCCTGGGGAAAGGGGGGCCGTGCGGCCCCCCCACCCCAAAGCACCTTGTCCCCATGTTGATGAGGACAAGGGCCTCTTCCCGACAACCCTGGCCGTTGGTTGTCGGGGTCTGCGGGCGGGGGCTTATCGGAATCTGGGAGCCCCCTTTAATAAGGGGGCCCCCAGATCCCGGCCCCCCACCCTATGTGAATGAGTATGGGGTACGATGTACCCCTACCCATTCACCTAAGGTGTAAAATGTAAAGTACAAAAACACACACTTTTGAAAAAATATTTTATTGCACTGCTCCGGGGGTCTTCTTCCGTCTTGGGGGTCTTCTCTCCGGACTCCTCCGCTCTCTTCTGCTCTTTTACTTAGCTCTTTCACGAGCGGGGGAGTCCGGCTACCTTCTTCGTCGTCGCCGCCGTCATCTGGGGGTCTCGATCCGCCTTCGGGGGTCTTCCGGGGGTCTCTTCTGTTCTTGCGGCGGTCGTCGTCTTCCGCGCCGCCGGCGCCTTCTTCTTCTTCTTGTCCTTCTTCTTGTCCTTCTTCTTGTTCTTCTTCTTCCGATGTTGACCCGACGCTCTCTCTGCCCGGAATGCCTGTGCCGCTCTGCGCTGGGACTTATATAGGGGCATGGGGACAGGGTCACATGTTCATGTCACATGGTGACCCCGCCCCCTTGCGATGTCACAGTCCCAGCATCCTCCGGGACTGTGACAACACAAGGGGGTGGGGTCACCATGTGACATGTGCATGTGACCCTGTCCCCATGCCCCTATATAAGTCCAAGCGCAGCGCGGCACAAGCATTCCGGGCAGAGAGAGCGTCGGGTCAACATCGGAAGAAGAAGAACAAGAAGAAGGACAAGAAGAAGGACAAGAAGAAGAAGAAGAAGAAGAAGAAGAAGAAGGCGCCGGCGGCGCGGAAGACGACGACCGCCGCAAGAACAGAAGAGACCCCCGGAAGACCCCCGAAGGCGGATCGAGACCCCCAGACGACGGCGGCGACGACGAAGAAGGTAGCCGGACTCCCCCGCTCGTGAAAGAGCTAGGCAAAAGAGCAGAAGAGAGCGGAGGAGTCCGGCGAGAAGACCCCCAAGACGGAAGAAGACCCCCGGAGCAGTGCAATAAAATATTTTTTCAAAAGTGTGTGTGTGTTTTTGTACTTTACATTTTACACCTTAGGTGAATGGGTAGGGGTACATCGTACCCCATACTCATTCACATAGGGTGGGGGGCCGGGATCTGGGGGCCCCCTTATTAAAGGGGGCTCCCAGATTCCGATAAGCCCCCGCCCGCAGACCCCGACAACCAACGGCCAGGGTTGTCGGGAAGAGGCCCTTGTCCTCATCAACATGGGGACAAGGTGCTTTGGGGTGGGGGGGCGCACGGCCCCCCTTTCCCCAGGGCGCCCCCATGTTGAGGGCACGCGGCCTGGTACGGCTCAGGAGGGGGGGGGCGCTCGTTCGTCCCCACCCCTTTCCTGGCCTGCCAGGCTGCGTGCTCGGATGAGGGTCTGACATGGATTTGGGGGGAACCCCCACGCCGTTTTTTCGGCGTGGGGAGTCCCTTTAAATCCATGCCAGGTCACGGAGCTAGCGCGGCGGCAGTAACTGCCTGCGCTAGCTACGTAACCTGAAGTCACGTGCTAAATGAACGGACTTGCCGATGAGCGGCAAGTCCGTTCATTTCAAAAGTCCCGCGGACTTGCCCACTAACGGCGGGATTGTCCGCCGGACTGCCAAGTCCAGCGGATAATTTTAAAACCAAACTTAAAACTTTGGTCCGCCGGACTTTGGCGCCAAAAAGTCCGCCGGCGCCCACACACGAGGGGATTATCCGCTGGACTTCAGTCCAGAGGATAATCCCGCGGGATTGTCCCTTCGTGTGTACGCCGCATAATACACACTATACAGGTCCTTCTCAAAAAATTAGCATATTGTGATAAAGTGCATTATTTTCTGTAATGTACTGATAAACATTAGACTTTCATATATTTTAGATTCATTACACACAACTGAAGTAGTTCAAGCCTTTTCTTGTTTTAATATTGATGATTTTGGCATACAGCTCATGAAAACCCAAAATTCCTATCTCAAAAATTAGCATATTTCATCCGACCAATAAAAAAAAAGTGTTTTTAATACAAAAAAAGTCAACCTTCAAATAATTATGTTCAGTTATGCACTCAATACTTGGTCGGGAATCCTTTTGCAGAAATGACTGCTTCAATGCGGCGTGGCATGGAGGCAATCAGCCTGTGGCACTGCTGAGGTGTTATGGAGGCCCAGGATGCTTCGATAGCGGCCTTAAGCTCATCCAGAGTGTTGGGTCTTGCGTCTCTCAACTTTCTCTTCCCAATATCCCACAGATTCTCTATGGGGTTCAGGTCAGGAGAGTTGGCAGGCCAATTGAGCACAGTAATACCATTTACCAGTGGTTTTGGCACTGTGAGCAGGTGCCAGGTCGTGCTGAAAAATGAAATCTTCATCTCCATAAAGCTTTTCAGCAGATGGAAGCATGAAGTGCTCCAAAATCTCCTGATAGCTAGCTGCATTGACCCTGCCCTTGATAAAACACAGTGGACCAACACCAGCAGCTGACATGGCACCCCAGACCATCACTGACTGTGGGTACTTGACACTGGACTTCAGGCATTTTGGCATTTCCCTCTCCCCAGTTTTCCTCCAGACTCTGGCACCTTGATTTCCGAATGACATGCAAAATTAGCTTTCTTTCGAAAAAAGTACTTTGTACCACTGAGCAACAGTCCAGTGCTGCTACTCTGTAGCCCAGGTCAGGCACTTCTGCCGCTGTTTCTGGTTCAAAAGTGGCTTGATCTGGGGAATGCGGCACCTGTAGCCCATTTCCTGCCCACGCCTGTTCACGGTGGCTCTGGATGTTTCTACTCCAGACTCAGTCCACTGCTTCCGCAGGTCCTCCAAGGTCTGGAATCGGTCCTTCTCCACAATCTTCCTCAGGGTCCGGTCACCTCTTCTCGTTGTGCAGCGTTTTCTGCCACACTTTTTCCTTCCCACAGACTTCCCACTGAGGTGCCTTGATACAGCACTCTGGGAACAGCCTATTCGTTCAGAAATTTCTTTCTGTGTCTTACCCTCTTGCTTGAGGGTGTCAATGATGGGCTTCTGGACAGCAGTCAGGTCGGCAGTCTTACCCATGATTGCGGTTTTGAGTAATGAACCAGGCTGGGAGTTTTTAAAAGCCTCATGAATCTTTTGCAGGTGTTTAGAGTTAATTAGTTGATTCAGATGATTAGGTTAATAGCTCGTTTAGAGAACCTTTTCATGATATGCAAATTTTTTGAGATAGGAATTTGGGGTTTTCATGAGCTGTATGCCAAAATCATCAATATTAAAACAAGAAAAGGCTTGAACTACTTCAGTTGTGTGTAATGAATCTAAAATATATGAAAGTCTAATGTTTATCAGTACATTACAGAAAATAATGAACTTTATCACAATATGCTAATTTTTTGAGAAGGACCTGTAATACACACGTACACGCGGTCGGAATTTACAATGGAAACAGTCCGATGGGAGCTTTTCATCGGATTTTCAGACCGTGTGTATGCCCATCTGTCTTTTTCTGTCGGCATTTCCGAAGGACTTTGGATTTAGAGTCTGTTCTTAATTTTTCTGACAGATTTTTCGATCGTGTGTATGCAATTCCGACACGCAAAATTCCGACGCATGCTCGGAAACAATTCGACGCACGCTCTGAAGCATTAAACTTCCCTTTTATAGTGCCGTCGAACGTGTTGTATGTCGTGGTGTTATTGACCGTCGGAATTTGGTGTGACCGTGTGTAGGCAAGACAGTTTGAGCGAAATTCCGACGGAATTCCGACGGGAAAACCATCAGAGCTTTTTCCGACGAGAATTCCGATCGTGTGTACGCACCATTAGGGAGGCTTCATCCACCAGCCGGCTTGTAAACAATTTTTGGGTATTTTGCCAAGGCACCCCTGAAGAAACCTCAAGGCACCCCAGGGTGCCTGGGCAACCTGGTTGAAAAAGGCTGCCTTAGACCACTGGAATGCAAGGAAGAGGTTGCAGGGGCCAATCTAGTAGCACTGAGGAACCTGAGATAGCAGAGGATCAGGTAAGTAAAACAGTTTTTCCTGGTCCCCTAAGACATAAACAAGCATTTAGCCCATGCAGTGTGGCTGTAGCCTCATTACAAGGGTGGGCTTTTTTTTTTATCAATGTTCCACTTTGATAATAAAAGGCAAAACTTTTTTGATCAATAATACTGTGGCTGTATATTGTGACATTTGAGGAATCAATCCATTCAGATATGTAAATTTTTTTAAAACGTCCACTTTAAATTGCATAATTTATACCTTTATTTGTTCGTAAGAGAAATGATAAATGAAATAAAACTCACTTGAACTGTATGTTCCTTTCTACACTGAAACATAAGCCATTAAGTAGCTCTCTTCTAATCAAAGCAGTGACTTTGATCCCTTCATATAATAATCGTGAAAATTCTTATAAAAAATTGTCCTTGGTCGGAACATCATGCTGACAGGAAATATTATTTTTCCTTTCATATCTGAAACTGATATGTTAAAAGAGAATTGGGGAATGAAAGGGGCCTCTTTCCTTTTGGCTTTCATGACACCGTTGCTCTATCTTGTAGCAAAGCGCTATTTTTATTCTGTCGCCATCAAAGGTCCGATTTTTGAAATGCTTTTCTTTAATCCCCATCCCACGTCTGCAATTGATAATCTTTTTCCAATTCGGTGAACTCTAGATGAAAGTTCTTGGAAACTGAAATAGAATTTTACCGGACTCTTGTACGTAGGCTTTTTTTTTTTTTTTTTCATCCTCTGAATCTGCAGCTGGTTCACAAAAGGAAACTTTGTATAATATGAGCCAGGAATCGGTGACTGAAGCTGAAGATGTCGGCGCTTTCATGTCAAGGCATTTTCCTGACTCATTTTTGTTAAAGGGGATTGAAGAGTCCGTTATTCAGAATGTTTTATCAGCACATGCAATTATTGTGCATTAAAGGGAACCATCAGGCCCAAAAAGCTAAGCATGCGGTTTTAACACATATATGGGAGGCATGCTCTCCAGGTCCCCACATGTGATCCCACCCCACCTCCAACATTCCACTTTCGGTGATTGCCAGCCTCTCCAATTAATGGGCAACTGACCTAGTGGAAGTGCAGCAGTATGACAGTGAAACAATAGCTTCTGTAAATTCTATAAAAAAGAGAAGCCTGGAGGAAAAACAATGAAAGAAAATGGACGGAGGGCTTGCATGACAGGGTTAAAAGTATAACCCTGGGTGCATCAGGTGGGTTTGGGTAGGTGTTGATTGGGCCATCAGGCAGGGGAGGAGCGGTGATACTTTTTGGGGAGTGGTTGTCCCTCCCCAGCTCAGTGTGGCCAGGGGAACGAGCTTCCCACCCTCCCTCCCTAAGAAATGGGTAAGTAAAGGTTGGGGGGATGCTGTTAAACTGGTGTGATTTATTTTACAGGGCTTTGGATGTCGTAGCAGAGGCGGGGGGTTGGCCTTTGCGGATGAAGGAAGAAACCCTGGATGTGGAAGAGTTCGGGACCCATTGATGGGAAGGGTCCCATTTGGTGGTATTCCAGATAACGTTTTTAGCTGGAATTCGTTAACAGGGGGCATTGCGGTAAAATGTTCTTTGTTGTCTCTGGGCCAGAATGTCAGCCTGAGGCCGGTTTTCAGTTTATGGTACCGCAGTGCCAAAGTGGAGTGGTGGCAAGATTGGGTGGGGTTTTTTTCCTGCAAAAGGCCAACGTGAGTATCTAACTGAGTGGGTGGTTATAATGGGTATTTTATACAGTTATGCAAGTTTGTTAATAGTATTAATAAAAGATGGCTGCTTCGGCCAATGTTACTCCAGCTTGGTGTGGTCTCAGTTATTTTATAAGAAGGTGGGATTGGGAGGCTGGAGGGATGGGCAAGGCAGATAGGTAATGGGCAGGGCACATCTTTTTATACAATAGTCATGGCCCTCAATCTTCTCAGTTACTGTAGTTTGAATATGGAGCCAGTGAGCAGGTTGAATGAGTGACTTGTATAGCGATGCCTATGCGAACCAAATCGCCACAGGGCGATTGCCGCTGGTGTCTGTCTGGGTGTAGCATGGTCCTTTACCCCGTAGCGTCCCGACGTGCATACAAACACATATACTAGGGCCACTTTTAGACAGGATCTAATTAACCTACCAGCATGTCTTTGGAGTGTGGGACCCAGAGGTTGCCAGCCCAGAGAATCAATCCTTCTTTCTGCAGACGTCTCAGACATACCAAGAAGGAACAAGCCAGTCCCAGTGGCTCTCTTTGCTACAAGGTACCCTAATGGAGTGGCACAATATTTTGTAGCTGTTTTTCTGCCACGGGTGTGAGTGACCAAAGTACTGTATACAGTAGGTGTGTAAAAAAGAGGTGGATGATACTGATCTTTTACTTACACGTTATAGCAATTGTAGCACCCTCCAGTGTGCCAAAGTAGGTAGTGTTAGTTTTTTTTTGTTAGTATAGGTAAAATGTTTTGGCTTGGCTGGCAGCAAAGCCTGTGCTTTAATCTGGGTCAGGTAAGTGATCCAGGGTGGGCTGGTATGACTCATCAGGCAGAATCTCTGATACCTTCCCCTACTTCTAGAACGTGCTGGAAACTTTAAGAAGAATGGGAGGGGAGGTTAAGAGAAGCTGCCTGGAGTATTCATGAGGGCCCTGACCAATCACCAACAGATGGGTTGGCAGGGGGCAGGCCCCCTCAAATACTTAGGGTCTGGAGAGTTTTGGTGGAAGTTGGAGATGGAGTGCTAGGAGGCTGTCAGTGGCCCTTGAGGGAGCTCCCCAGTCTGGGGGGGGGGGGGGCCTTGGGACTGGGAGCTCGGGTGCAGGAGGAATCCTCTAAAAAACCCAATGAGGAATCTTGTCCAGTGGCACGGGAACAGGTGTGAGGACAGCAGGAGCCAGAGAGCTTGTAATGGAGATCTCCAATGAGAAGGCAGCCAGGTGGGCTGGTGAGTGTTACCGTCGGGGAGGACTGAGTCCTGTGCTGTGTCCCAATATCTCAGTGTGAAGTGCTGCTACTAATGCTGCCCAGCTCTGCCCTGTTGTTGTGTACAGATGACTCACCTGCAGACCCTGTGTTTACATGTAAACTACCGGCATTCATATGTAAATAGCGGCGGCCTGCGGCATTGATATGTATATCATGCCCCCCTGAGGTTATATTCACAGTAATCTCTAGCAACCAATCAACAAGCAGAAATCATGTGCTGTAACCTCTAGCAACTAATCAGTGAGCTGTAATGTGTGCTGTAACCTCTAGCAACCAGTCAGTGAGCAGTAATGATACACTGTAACCTCTGGCAACCAATCGCAATAGCTGCCTGATCTGATTCAGCTAAAATGATTTTGAGTCTAGCTGCTATTTATTGTATGTCTCAGAGCAGGTGGAGAGCAAAACTGCATGGGGAGGGGGGCCCAGGAAAAGTTTTGCCCAGGGTCCAATCAATATTAAAGACGGCCCTGGTGTAACGCACAGTGTCGGGGTAAGGAGAGGTCAACCAGTAACTCTCCTCGCCCTATTGTAAAGCTACAGTTAGCAACTCTCCCCACCGCATTTCAGAGCTACAGCCACCAACTCTCCCCACCAGTGTTAATACATTTCAATTTAGTTTCAGTCATAGTCTTTTGACTAAAATTTAGTCTACTAAAATCTAATGGGCTTAGTTATATTGTAATGCATTTCACTAGATTTGCCAAGCCCATTATATGCTCCTGGAGTAAAAATCGAATAACATGTTAATATTTATGGTATTTAGGTTTGAACATGCACTTCCGACACAGATTAAGGCTCTTTTCACACTTGTACGGCTTGTTTTGTGACTTGGGACTGCAAAGTCGCATGACAAGTAGTTCCCCATGATTTCCAATGACAACCATTCATATTAGTACGACTTTAGCCTGGGTTCACACTATAACGAATTCGCAGCGGGGCAAAATACTGCGAATTCGCAGGACATTTGAAAACCCATTGTTTTCAATGGGGCACGTTCACACATGTCCGGTGCATGCGCAATGCGAATTGACACAAACACGCAACCGTCCTTGGTGCGGATCAGGTGCGAATTCCGGCCCATTATCTTCTATGGGCACGCATCTGATTCGCACCTGGCTTGCGTTCTGAACAGAAATTCGCAAGTCATTGTACCACCTCTTTAGGGGAAGTCCACGCCCAATTTTTGAAAAAAAAAAAACGGCATGGATTCCCCCTCCAGAGGCATACCAGGCCCTTAGGTCTGGTGTGGATTTTGGGGGGACCCCCACGCCGTTTTTTCGGCGTATGGGGTACCCTTAAAATCCATACCAGACCTAAGGGCCTGGTATGCCTCTGGAGGGGGAACCCATGCCAGTTTTTTTATAAAAAAATTTGGCGTGGATTTCCCCCTCAGAAGTAGTAAAATGAGTTGCGAATTCCGCTAGCAGCGGCTTCGCACCTAAAACGCGGACAATCCGCAGAACAGCCGGCGTTTCACTGTGCAGTCACGCAGGGCCCTGAAATCGCAACGCACTAGTCTGAACCCAGGATAAGTCATGCCGACTTCAAAGTAGTCCCTGCACTACTTTGGTCCGACTGTGATGCAAGCTAGATAGGCATTCCCACAAATAGCAGCAAAAATCGTGCGACATTGAAGCCGCGGTAGTGTGAAAGGGGCCTTAGCCGTTGCGCTATATAACATCTTTATAAATAAAACCAAGTTTCATAAACAAACAAAACTACTACTCATTTTTATGTGGTAGTACAATACATGTTTAAACTTCAATGTGATAGTGACGTAGTCCGTGTTTTAGCAGCCTACGTCACTTCTGGTTAAACAAAAGGAGGTTTGGGACGCACGCTGACATAGGAGAGACAGGCAATACCCTCAGTCATCTGTACCCATTCGAGCGGCTGGATAAGTTTGGTGCCAACTGATAGGCAATTAAAAATGTGAGTGAACCCATTTGTTTTTACCTTTTTATAAATAAAAGCACAGACATACTGCGCAATGATCGTTGTTCATTTTTTATGTGGTTGGACATTGGTAAATCTGTATATTGGAAACAGCATAGACCTGAGAGGAGTGAAGTGGTTATCCCTACTAATGAACCAAAGGCATTCATTATATTAACATCTGGTGAGTGGCCAATTCTTATGGTGGTGGTGGTGTCGTCACTATAGTGGTGGATAAAGGAAGCACGGACACAAGAATTAGGAGGATTGAAACACTTTTATGCTGACGATTGCTTTCTCAGCACCAGCAGAAATTACTACGGACATTTATTGTTTTTGGTTTGTTTTGCCTAAATTAATTTGTTTTTTTTGGCACGCAATAATTAATATTAGAAGTCACGGGTGAACAGCAGAAGAAAATATTGATTTTTATTAATTATTATTATTACTTCTATTATCACTAATGTATACAAACTTATAAATTTATTGTGGTATATTTAAATGCATATTTTGCTTGAAGCTCTTTAAAAACACATAATACAAGGGGTAGCGTAGTCAACACATATATATTTTTTATATATTTTTTTCATACTTTTTTACAGGTTTTAATTTTAGTAGAACCTTATTTGACTGCAGCAAACCACATAAATTCACACATCTTCACAAATTTGGATGGTTTGATTATAATATTATTTTAATTTGCGCCGGTAGACACTTATTTTAGAATGTGATATTATTATATATTATATTATATTATTTTTTGCATATGATTAATATTGTTATTATCTTTTTGCTTGAAGCACTTTTATCACAATTATAGATTTTTTTTATTGCTGGGCATTATTTCTATTTTTCACTATCTTTGAATTAGGAATATTGTGTACACATTTGTGATATTATTATAGGCTGGAGATGGAATTGTGTTGCCGATTTTGAAAAGGCCAGCAGAGGGCGCCAAAGAGCTAGTGTGAATGAGAGTAATGTGTGGCACTGCATAGGAAAGGGAAAGGATTGCTGATTCAGTTTATTAGAGAGCAGAGCACTGACTTAGCGGAGCAGGAATGTGTGATGAGGGGAGAGGTAGTAGATTTAGAAAAATTTGAGTCTGCAGTATACTTGATGGGGACGTGACCTGTAAGTGAGGATGGGGAAATAAATGGGAGTAAGGGAGTTCACAGGGCAGCAGTGTTAATTAAAACTGGTGAAAATTGGAATACATTTTTCATAGTTTCGTCAATTGACTTAATTCAAATTTTATCTTCGTTTAGTTTTCGTTACTGAAAACATGCAGCTGACGAAAAACGATGACAAAAATGTTTTCGACAAAACTAACATTGCTCCCCACCCCATTTCAGAGCTACAGCCAGCAACTCTTGTTGACCCACTGTAAAGCTACAGCCACCAACTTTCTCTGCCCCATTGCAGAGTTAGTCAGTACCTCTTACCACCCCATTGCAAAGCTACAGCCAACGACTCTCCCTTTCCTATTGCAGAGCTACAGCCAGCAGTTCTTCCCACCCCATTGCAAAGCTACGGCCACCAACTTTCTCCGCCCCATTGCAGAGCTACAGCCAGCAACTCTTACCATACCATTGCAAAGCTACAGCCACCGACTCTCCCTTTCCTATTGCAGAGCTACAGCCAGCAGTTCTTCCCACCTGAATGCAGAGCTACAGTCAGCAACTCTCCCTGCCCAATTGCAGAACTACAGTCAGCAACACTCCCTGTCCCATTGCAGATCTACAGTCAGCAACTCTCCCCATCCCATTGCAGAGCTACCATCAGCAACTCTCCATCTTTCATTGCAGACCAACAACCAGTAGATCTCCCCATCGAATTGCAGAGCTGCGGACAACAACTCCCCCCACCCCACTGCAGTGCTACAGTCAGCAACTCTCCCTGCCCCATTGCAGAGCTACAACCAGCAACTCGTCCCACCCCATTGCAGAGCTACAGCCAGGAACTCGTCCCACCCCATTGCAGAGCTACAGCCAGGAACTCGTCCCACCCCATTGCAGAGCTACAGCCAGGAACTCGGCCCACCCCACTGCAGTGCTACAGTCAGCAACTCTCCCTGCCCCATTGCAGAACTACAACCAGCAACTCGTCCCACCCCATTGCAGAGCTACAACCAGGAACTCGGCCCACCCCATTGCACAGCTAAAACCAGCAAGTCTCCCCAAACCATTGCAGAGCTACAGCCAGCAAGTCTGCCCACCCCACTGCAGTGCTACAGTCAGCAACTCTCCCTGCCCTATTGCAGAGCTACAACCAGCAACTCCTTCCTCCCACTGCCCTTCTTCATTCACAGTCAGAGATCCCCTGTGGGAAAATACACCATGCAATCTCTTATCTCCAAAATACTCTATAGGCCACATCTCATGGACATTAAAGTGCTTGTAAACCCTGACATACTGTATAACCAGTGAGGTGAACAGCTTCAGATGATACACAGTGATGAAACAAATCTTCCTACATAGGTTTTACTTGTTAATCTGCAGTCTTCTTCTCTCTACACCCCTTCAAAAGAGCAGAAAAAATTTAACATTTTTCTTCATTTGTCAGGAGCACAGAGGAGGGGGCAGAGAAGCTGAAGTAACAGTGTGTGAGAGCTGATTGGAGGATAGGCACACATCCCCCTCCACACTGCAGAACTGTGTTCTGAATAGACAAGCTCCGTTCTGAGCTCCCCCCCTCCCGACACACAAATTTATCTCATGTTTCGGGAAAACTTCTCAGAAGTGACGCATGTTGATAACAGGGGAACAAAGCACCATAGAGAAACAACACTTAGAGCTTTGGAGAGAGATACGTAAACACTGCAGATATATGAGCTTTGCTCAGATACCATGACTGAGGTTTACAACCACTTTAAAGTAAATGACGTTGCACCTCATTTGGAAATTTAATTTAAAAAAACAACATATGGAGGGACAAACAGTGACTATCAAGGTATAAACATACTCATGTCTTTGGCGCTGTACAGCCACAAATCATTGATTTTTGCATTCCCAATAAAACTACGGAATTTATGAAAAGTCCACTGTGGTGCTAAGTCTGAGAACCTTCTTACCCACTTCCAGTATTATTCAACCAGCACGATTCAACCCATAAGACTGAGGACATACTATGAATGAAGGGCAATACGACTCTGCCTTCAGATGGGTTGGCACCACAAGCACTTCATTCATATTAATGCAGAGAGAAGCATTAACTTCATGGATCTGAGGGCCACCCACCACTGGAGAAGGGCAGGAGACAAAGAGGACCGGGCATGTGACCATCCAGAAGACATCTAAAAATATGAATATCATTAAAAACATATCATACTAAACACTAAAGTCCCTGGGGAAGTGTCACTTGTAGAAGGGACCACAGAGCTTGGAGTTGGGCTTTAACACACACATTAGCCCCAAATAAAGATCAATAACATCCCTCTATAGAAGATATAAGGCAGCAAATAGAGCAGTCAATTGCAGTGTTTATGCTAACACAGCAGAGAAGAGTTAACAAAACTCTGAAGTGCTTCCCTGTTCTCTAACTATTAGAATCTAACCACAAGTCCCGGTCAGGTATCCTCAGACTATTAGAGCATTCTCAGCAGTCACTGGACTAGTTCCTGGAATTGGGCTCTAATTAGCTGGATATTCTTTAGTATGGAGCCTGACAGGTCTGGTACAGTCTCGTCTCATCACCACAGTGTCAATTCTTATTAGGAAAACGCAACTGGTGGACTTAAGTTTTGGAAGTGCAGGCAAGGCACAAAAATCTGTACGATTATGTAATGTGCAAAAATCACGTGGACCTGTGGTAGCTTTTTTTGGAGATAAACTGGGCAAAGGAATAAAACAACGTTTTATTAAAATGTATGCTACTCTTGTGTAGTTATGACCCCGTCTAGCCATTACATACAATGTAGTTTGATGCACCACTAAGCCCCTGCCTAAGTAATGAGCAACTAAAATTAGAAACCTGTATCTATCCATTACCTTTCACTATACCAACTTCTAGCACGCTCTAACTCTGGCTGAAGTCTTTGCATTGCTTTATACCTAGTGAACTAATTCTTTCAATGTAGTGATTCCTACAGTGTTCCTGCAGAACAAGTGTATATATATATATATATATATAAATGAATGAGTAACTTGTATAGTGCTACATATGCAAACTAAATTGCCTCAAGGTGCTTTGCCACCAGTGTCCATCTGAGTCTTCAGAAGAGATGGGTCTTGAGCTTCTTCCTGAAGGCCAGATGGTTTTCTTCCGAGTGGATGTCCGCAGGTAGAGCGTTCCATAGCCGAGGTCCTTGGACTGCGAACCTTCGTTCGCCTTTTGATTTATAATGGATCTTGGGGATGTGGAGGAGGTTCTGGTTAGTTGACCGAAGGGAGCGACCTGGGGTGTTGTGCTTAATTTTGTCGCAAAGGTATTGCGGGGCTTTTCCTTGTGTACATTTGTGAATGAGGCAGAAGGTCTTGAATGTAACCCGGTCCTTCATGGCTAGCCAATGGAGGGTCCTCAGGGACGGGGTGATTGATTCCCAGGGTTTTTTTCCAGTTACCAATCTGGCTGCTGTGTTCTGGACGACTTGTAGACATGACATTTTATATTTGGGATGTCCTAGGTAGAGGGAATTTGCGTAGGCGTGTCGGCAATTGATAATAGTTCCAAATACTGCTGCTGTATCTCCTTCTGGGATGAAGGGGGTGAGTGTGCGCAATAGGTGAAAAAGCTAGTGGAATGCGCTGACTACTGATCCTATTTGTGCATCCATTGTCAAGAAAAGCCCGGCGCCGCTAGGGTTAACAACACTTAGGCATAGGGCTGGCATGACTGTGTTAACATTGCAGTCAGTGGCCAGTTGTTAGAGGGGTGGGGATTGGACTGAGGGAAGTATAGGGAGGGGTTTAACATGAGGAAAGGTAAACCCCGCCCTCCCCTAGGCAGCAAAACGCCTGAAAAGTTCCCGCCCTCCCTCCCTAAGATGAGGTGGTAGGAGGTGCAGGTTGTTCTTTTTCTTTGCATGCAAGAATGGTCGTGGCAGTGGCTGGTGTTTGGTCTTTGCGGGTGAAGGAAAAGAGTTTGGAATGCAGAGTCAGGATCTGGCGGTGGTATGGGTCCTAAGGGTGGTAACCCAGTTAACCGAGGTTAGTTGGAAATTGGGTATGGGGGCACTGCGGTAGGTGGGTGTCTTTGAGTCAGCATGTCCGCTTGAGGCCTAATAACCCACGTCAGAGGGACCGCAGTGTCGTATTTTGGATACAGATGATTTCTGATTGGTGGACCTGCAAAGACCAACACTAGGAGGAGCTGATAGTTGTCATAACTCTTGTTTGTTATTGTTCGTTAATGTTTACGTTATTTAAAGAGACATCTATTTTATTGATATTTATACAGTTTTGGTTAATAAAAAGTTAATGGCTGCTACGGCCTATTTTACTCCAGAAGTTGTATGGTTTGTTTTTTAATAGATAAGAATAAGTGGTAGTATATAGGTTTGTATCACAATGCACATATGTTATACATTAGTCATGTCTGAGTCAAAGATGACTCTGAGGATTTTGGCTTTAGTGCTGGGGGTGATGGGTTGTCCGAGCATGGTAAGTGGTGTGGACGTCGTACCAGGGTTTTTGTTTCGGTTTGCATGGAAAAAACTGAATTCTGTTTTGGATCCATTGAGTTTGAGGGAGCTCTCTGTCATCCAATTGTAGACCAACGAGAGACAGTTTTCCAGTGCATAATATTGGTCTTTTTTGTTGGTGATGCGTAGGTAGAGTTGGATGTCATCAGCGTAGGAGTGATAAAGCAGGTCCTGGTTGCTGATGATTTTGAGAAGTCGACGGAGATAGATGTTAAAGAGCACGGGCGACAGGAGTGATCCTTGAGGGACTCCGCATGTAATTTTACGTGCCTCCAAAGTCAAAGCACCTAGTTTCACTTTCTGGGATTGGTTCCCTAGGAAGGATGCGAACCAGGGTAGATCTGAATCTGCAACTCCAGCTACTTCTGTGAGACGAGAGAGCATACAGGGGGTCCCTGGGTTACAAACAAGATAGGGACTGTAGGTTTGTTCTTAAGTTGAATCTGTTTGTAAGTCGGAACAGGTAAATTTTTTAAGTGTAGCTCCAGCCAAAAAATCTATTTTTACGTTTTTTAGATAACATATCACCCCTGTAACATTTGTTTTGCTGTCTGTGCCCCTGTTCAGAAGATTTCACCTCACCTTCTGTCCCAATGACAATTGGATTTAGAAAATTTTGGGTTGTTAGGGAAACATGGACTGGTGATAAAGCATCAGTGGAGACACCTTTTTCCCATATTAACTCTTACAGGAGTGAATTTCCCTTCCTAGGGGTGGATTTCCTCTCACTTCCTGTTGTCTCCCTCCGTTTGTAAGTAGGAGTCTTTGTAAGTCGGATGTTTGTAAGTAGGGGACCCCCTGTATATATATATATATATATATATATATATATATATATATATATATATATATATATATATATATATATATATATATATATTGTATATACTGTACACTCCCCGGTCACTTTGTTAGGTACACCTGTTCAATTGCTGATGTAGCACCCTGGAGTTTAGGTAGGGTTGCTTCTCACAAATGTACTTGTCAGGAATATATATTCTGGTTGATTGTTTGAGATCTGTTGATTTCTCCCTAAGTCTGACCTTGTTGCACTTTTCTCTTCTACCACTAAGTGGCCGGGTACTTGGTGGTACTAGATACGAGAAGGGCAACCCAAGGTCAGGTTATGGGTATGTGGGGTATCTCAGCCAATGGGCAGGGGTTTTCTTGGATCCCTTGGCTTCCTGGGAGAGCCTATATATTTTGGTGGAATCAGGTGATCTGTGTTCTGTGCCACCTGGACGGCTGTCTGGGTGGTCGTGTGTCGTATTGCCCGGGCTGCTAGGCTGGAGATTGGGCCTATCCTGGGCACATCTGGCTGCTGGGCTGTCTAAGGGTCTAGAGAGCAGCGCAAGGTGGAGATTGCTGCTTGCAGTCCAACCAGTTCTGCTGGCCGGAGAACCTGTCCTGGTCGGAGGTAGGGGGGAAGCTGTCACCAGTTACCAGGTATCACAGTGAGTAACTGAAGCAAGTACCGGAGCAGTATTCTCTCCAACCAGGGATGGTGAAGAATTAGGAAACTTCAGTGGGTATCAAGCCAGGAACCCAGCCAGTGGAGTTGACGCTTGCAGAGCAGCCATGTGTGTCAAGCCAGGGACCGAGTGGGCCAGCGTGGGTGAAGCTGGAGAGGTATTTAGAGTGCCAAGCTAGGGACCCAGCAGAGAAGAGGAGGGGACGCTTGAGGAAGATACCACCGTGAAGATTGGAGGAGCTCAAGGGATTCAGTGGCAGTGGGTCTAGTGAGAGACTTGGAGCTCGGTGCTGAAGAACTACAAGGAGAGAATGTAGTGGAAGATAAAGGAACTGTTAAACTTCAAGTTAGGAACTGTTAAAGACTGTTGCCATAGCATTCCTGCACGTGCAGATGTGGCTTCTTGCTTGATGCCTTTCCCTGCATGGCTGTTGAAGTCTCAAAGTCTGCCAATTGAACTTGCAAATACCTAAGGGTGTCCTGGCCCTAACCCACTTTCCCCCAGAAAAGTTTGTTAAGAGAAATAAACTTTCTTTTGCATTCAAGAAGTGTCTAGCGCCTAATGACTTTCACCATCTTTGCACCCACCATGCCTTGCAACCCACTACATACAGGAGAATGTCAGCTATCTCTTGCTCTGGAGGTTCTCATTAGACTGAAGGAGGCCTGGGGCCTTGCTACACTTGGTAACACAAATTGCTAATAAGCCAATCACATGGCAGCAACTCAATGCATTTAGGCCTCTAGACGAGGCGAAGTTCAAACCGAGCATCAGAATGGGGAAGAAAGGGGATTTAAGTGACGTTGAGCATGGCATGGTTGTTGGTGCCAGACGGGCTGGTCTGAGTATTTCAAAAACTGATCTACTGGGATTTTCACACACAACCATCTCTTGGGTTTACAGAGAATGGTCCGAAAAAGAGAAAATATCCAGTGAGCGGTTGTTGTGTGGAGGAACATGCCTTGTTGATGTCAGAGGAGAACAGGCAGACTGGTTTGAGATGATAGAAAGGCAACAGTAACTCAAATAACCACTTGTTACACCCAAGGTCTGCAGAACACCATCTCTGAATGCATAACACATTGAATCTTGGAGCAGATGGGCTGCAGCAGCAGAAGACCACACGGGTTTCCACTCCAGTCAGCTAAGAACAGGAAACTGAGGCTACAATTCGCACAGGATCACCAAAATTGGACAATAAAAGATTGTAAAAATGTTGCCTGGTCTGATGAGTCTCGATTTCAGCTGCGACATTCAGATGGTCAGGTCAGAATTTGGTGTAAACAACATGAAAGCATGGATCCATCCTGCCTTGTATCAACAGTTCAGACTGGTGATGGTGGTGTAATGGTGTGGGGTATATTTTCTTGGCACACTTTGGGCCCCTTAGTACCAATTGAGCATCGTTTAAACGCCACGGCCTACCTGAGTAATGTTGACTACAGTGTACTCATCTTCTGATGGCTCCTTCCAGCAGGATAATTGCACCATGTCACAAAGCTCCAATGAGAAAGGGTATTTAGCAGTTTATATTTACTAAAATAGTTGCATTTCCATGTTCTGTGTACTGTGGGAGACTAGACATGTGCACAACAAAAAAATGTGTTTATTTTCGTTTCGTTTTTTTCGTTTCCGAAAAAAAATAGTTTTTTTTGTTTCGTTTTTTTCGTTTCCGTTGATTCGTAACGATTCGTACATTCGTAAGTCGTCGGTGTTCGTATTCGTAACGATTCGTACATTCGTAAGTCGTCGGTGTTCGTATTCGTAACGATTCGTACATTCGTAAGAGTTATTTTTTCGTTGATTCGTTTTTTCGTTAGTTTAATTTTCGGACGCATTCGTATTTATTCGTACATTAGTAACATTCGTAACATTCGTAGATTCGTAATCGGAGCATAATTCATAATTTTACGAATCGAAAAAAAAAGTTACGAATCGAAAAAAAAAAAGTTACGAATCGAAAAAAAAAAGTTACGAATCGAAAAAAAAAAAGTTACGAATCGAAAAAAAAGTTACGAATGTACGAATTTTTTTGTTCAATAGAGATACGGAAATTGCAAATCGAAAAAAAAAAAAAAAGTTACGAATCGAAAAAAAAAGTTACGAATGTACGAATTTTTTTGTTCAATCCATTCGAAGCACGTTTAGCAGCACCATTGTAAGGGACACGGAAAATTACCAATTCAACAAAAAAAAAAAGTTACGAATGTACGAATTTTTTCGTTCGTTTTCCGGATTTTCTTCATTAGTACATTAGTTGTTTCTAATTAGTTTTTTTAGGATTTTCGTTGTTTTTCGGATTCGTTCGATTCAAATGATTCGTTAATCGGATTCGTACGATTCGAACGATTCGTTACGATTCGTTATTCAGATTCGTACGATTCGTTCATTCGTACGAAAACGAACGAACGAAAATAACGAAAAAAACAAAAAACGAAAAAAAACGAAACGAATTGCACATGTCTATGGGAGACCAGATATAGTGAATGCAGAGTCCTGGGGAGACCAGATATAGTGAATGCAGAGTCCTGGGGAGACCAGATATAGTGAATGCAGGGTCCTGGGGAGACCAGATATAGTGAATGCAGAGTCCTGGGGAGACCAGATATAGTGAATGCAGAGTCCTGGGGAGACCAGATATAGTGAATGCAGAGTCCTGGGGAGACCAGATATAGTGAATGCAGAGTCCTGGGGAGACCAGATATAGTGAATGCAGGGTCCTGGGGAGACCAGATATAGTGAATGCAGGGTCCTGGGTTTAGTAACAGTTTAACGGTTGAGAGACACATTAACCTTTCAGTTTATCGTTTGCTCCAACCCGTTCCTTCGATTTTTTTAGGCTCTGAAAAGTGAGAAACTATTTCATATATGTTCATATATGTGCCCATTAACTGGACGGAAAACGAACAAATAGTCAGATTTTCTAAGGATTTTCAGTCTAGTGTATGGGGACCATAATGGCTCAGTCTCTAGTAGTAGCAACAGGCAATGACCACAGGGACCTCTAACTAGACCCAGTGACACGGCAGCAGTGGTCTCTCTGTTAGGCCTCATGTACACTGCTGCTGGTAAAAGGAGGTTCAGAGGCAGTTGGCTGCTTTTTTCAGCTGCCCCTGAACTCATCCAATGTTATCTTATGTGTACATGTACACAGGTTCGTTTAATGTCGTTTTTAGGCAGTTGCGCTTATAGGCTTTTCTTTGAAGGCAAAAAAATTTCAGACGCCGATGTTTCCGACGTTTCAGGCGCAAAACGCAGCTAAACGTGGCTAAACGCGGTACCGCTATTTTGCTGCGATTTCGTTTATAACCGTTTTTACAGGTGCCCTATTTTTTAACATTACAAAACTTAAACATGATAGAAAATGATGAAAAAACTGAAAAAATATTTTAAAAACTTGTAATTGCTTGCTATGCTTCATAGACCATTTATATACCCCTAATGAGCATGATCCAATCCAATACACCACTAGCATTGCTGTTAGCCAAAGTATAATTGGAATTTGACCTATATGTTGTTAGAGTTCAACCAGATGACCCCACCATTGAGCTTCCCCCCCGACTTGATCAAACATAGTTGCATGAAATTTAGGGTTAGGGTTAGTGTTTCCTATTAGGGTTAGGGGTTAGGGTTTCCTATTAGGGTTAGGGGGTTATGGTTAGGGTTTTCCCCTTGAAGAACAAGTTTAGGGTTATGGTAAGGGTTATGGTTTCCTGTTAGGGTTAGGGTTTCTGGTTAAGGTTTCCTGTTAGGGTTAGGGTTTCTGGTTAAGGTTTCCTGTTAGGGTTAGGGGGTTATGGTTATGGTTTTCCCCTTGAAGAACAAGTTTAGGGTTATGGTAAGTGTTATGGTTTCCCATTAGGGTTAGGGTTTCTGGTTAGGAACATCATAATGAAACATTTTGCCTTAAGACAAAAGTGATAACTCATGCCACGTACACACGACCGGACTTTTCAATGGACTTGGTCCGACGGACTTTGCAGCTGAGGTTCGCCAGACTTTCAAACGAACCGACTTGGCCACACACCATCACTCCAAAAGTCAGACGGATTTGAACGTGATGGCGTAGAATAAGGAAGTTCATAGCCAGTAGCCAATAGCTGCCCTAGAGTTGGTTTTAGTCTGTCGGGCTAGCACACAGACAACCGGATTTTTCGTCCGGACTCAGGTATGTCAGAAAGATTTGAAGCAAGTTTTATTTCTAGGTCCATCGGACTTTTGGGAAGAAAAAGTCCGCTGGAGCCCACACACGATCGAATTGTCCGACGGATTCCAGTCCGCCGGACCAAGTCCATCGAAAAGTCCGGTCTTGTGTACGTGGCATAAGTGGCTTGAGGAACAAAATAATTACATTTTGGGTCCATGACCAGGGAAATCCCCAGACTTTAATCCCATTGAGAACTTGTGGTCAATTCTCAAGAGGCGGGTGAACAAAAAACCCCCCACAAATTCTGACAAACTCCATGCATTGATTATGAAAAATTATTGATTATTGAAGAATGGGCTGCCATCAGTCAGGATGTGGCCCCAAAAGTTAATTGACAGCACCAGGGGGGCAATGCCCATGCACCTACAATGCACGGGCCGCCACTGTTCAGAACACATACTGGAATAGAAAATTTTCTTTTTAAAACCAGAGTTTAGTGTTATTTTAAAGTGATAATAAAGTCTTGTTTTTTTTTTGTTTAAATAACAAACATGTTATACTTACCTGCTCTGTGTAATAGTTTTGCACAGAGAAGCCCCGATCCTCTTCTTCTCGGGTCCCACGCCAGCTCTCCTGGCCCCTCCCTCCTGCTGGGTGCTCCCACAGCAAGAGCTCCCGACCACATGGCTCTGTGTGTCCATTCACACACGGAGCTGCGGTTCGGCCCCGCCCCTTTGTCTCCTGATTGGCTTACTGGCTGTGATTGACTCCGCTTCTGCCAAAAGCCAATCAGGGGTGCGAGTCCCCAGAGAGGCAGGGCTCTCGCTGGAGCTAGATCGAGAGGGGCTTAGGTAAGTAATAGGTAAGTAATAGGAGGGTCTGAGGGGCTCCTGCACACAGAAGGTTTTTTACCTTCATGCCTTTACAACCACTTTAATGCACCAATATAAAGTATTCTGAGGATGCAAGGTATTCCTATCCCTTTGAAATCAATAGACACGTGTCTTTTAAATCTGATTATGTAAAGACATTTAACATTTGGGGAGAAACTGGGCATCTTGCCTACTTTTCTTTAAATAATTTATGAAGGTCATTGTGAAGCTACAAGTTCCACATGCAAGGCTGTATTCACTAATCAATCAGTCCTCTATCTAAAGAATTAGCTTCTTATAAATCAATTCTATTTAGGTCCTGAATATTGCTGATAATGAAGGCAGCCGATATTCTAGTTTTGTGCCATAATATATAAAAGGGAACATGTCAGGACAGCTACTATTAGCCAGTGCTAGATCCTTATAATTTAACAGAAGGCAAAACTTTTTCTTTCGTTTTGGAGAGGGTAAAGAGGGCATTGTGCACAGGGGTACAGCCATGCAGAAAGGACCTTCCCCAAAATGTTACCACACGATTAGAAACGCGCAGTTGTCTGCAAGATGCCTTTGGAAGCTGTAATAATAACTGTATGTAGGCAGGTGCAGTCTACTTTCTCAACTGCAGGTGGCACTCTTCTGCAGCATTACAGCAGTTGGAGAGGAAATGAAGAGGAACATACAGTAGTTCCTTTATGGTTTCCTGGGTCACTGTGGAGGCATCCAATTGGATGTTGTTGCCCCGTGTGACTCTGGCAGCCATCTTGAATCAGGCAGAGCCTATTTAAGAGCCTGGGTCCCAGGTTTGGTGCGCATTTGGGGGTTGGTAGCGCAGGGCAGGTACCCCACTGAGTAGGGACAGAACTAGTGGGATTGAAAGGTTCCCGACGAGGAGGGAAATCGTAGGGCTCGCAACTTCTGTGGACACCTACTTGTTGGGCATAAGACGGTCAGGTCGCATACTTCTCCTCTCTACAGATGCTAACAGTTCGGCTGCATTCAGCTCTCTACCTGCTGTTGGGACTGTGAGTGTTCATGGTTGGGCTGCCTTTCTACTGGGTTATTTGTGAGCTGTTTCATCATTATTTTAATACAAGGTCTTTCATTGCACTGGGACTGAATGTGTTATTCTACCGCATTGCGCTGCACCGCACCTACAATTATCCTTCACTGGAAACACTTGAGATTTTTCATTTGGAGGGGGTGTCCACATACTCTTGGCCATATAAGGTACCTTGATCACCTATCTCATACCGCCCAACTTTTTGAGATGGGAATGAGGGACACCTATCAGAAAAAGTATGCAGGCATAGGACACACCCCTGGCCAAGCCCCCTTAACCACTTAAAGCTGTTATGCACTGTCTGTAGTTTTTTTTTTTTTTTAGTGCAATGCAGTGGATTATGAGATGTAATTCAAGTACTCCCATTTCTGTAACTCACTGCTGCCGGTTTTCGTCATCTAAAAGAATTTTTAAAAATCTTTCCTGCTGGTTGCGAACCCACACAGGCACTTCAGATGGCCCAGCATGCACCGCCGTTACTGCGCCGATCTCGCGCGTGCGCAGTAACGGCAAAGTGTAGCTCACGTTCACTGAAATCTCGCAAGATTCCGGAAGATGTGGCCAAAATCTCGCGAGATTTCGGAAGATGTCCGCACTGACTCCTGGGATCAATGACACCAGATCCCAGGAGACAGTGCGGCGTGACGTGGATCGACGCAGAGACCCCGCCCACCGCCGAAGAGACAGAGGAAAGAACGTCAGCAATTACAAGGTAAGTGGAAAAAAAAAAACACTTCATTTAGTACTCTTTGCCTGATTTGGAAGGCAAAGAGATTTACTAAATAAAATGTGTGCAGAACCGCTTTAAGCCCCGGACCATTTGGCTGGCAAAAGACCAGAGCACTTTTTGCGATTCGGCACTGCATCGCTTTAACTGACAACTGCGTCGGTCGTGCGACGTGGCTCCCAAACAAAATTGACGCCGTTTTTTTCCCACAAATAGAGCTTTATTTTGGTGGTATTTGATCACCTCTGCAGTTTTTATTTTTTGTGCTATAAACAAAAAAAGAGCGACAATTTTGAAAAAAAAAGCAATATTTTTTTACTTTTTTGCTATAATAAATATCCCCAAAAATATATTAAAAAAAAAATGTTTTCCTCAGTTTAGGCCGATATGTATTCTTCTACATATTTTTGGTAAAAAAAATTGCAATAAGCGTTTATTGATTGGTTTGCTCAAAAGTTATAGCCTCTACAAAATAGGGGATAGTTTTACTAGTAATGGCAGCGATCTGCGTTTTTTATCGTGACTGCGACATTATGGCGGACAGATCGGACAATTTTGACACATTTTTGGGACCATTGTCATTTTTACAGTGATCAGTGCAATTAAAGAGGAAATAAACCCTAATGGGTTTACTTCCTCTTTGTTTCCCTGCAAAGGTAAAGCATAATGGACTACTATGCATCCCATAGTAGTCCATTATGTGTCACTTACCTGACACAGGAGCCAGCGAAGTCACCGCTGTCTCCTTGTGTACGGAGCCTCCATCTTCTTGGTGTGTTTCGTGGCTCCGGCGCTGTCATTCGACGGCGCCGCAATGACGTCACTCCCGCGCATGCGCACGGGAGCCGCCACTCGCGGCATATCGCCGTTGAGAGCGGCGCAATCAGTGCGTCTGCCCCTGCGGCATGCGCCGTAGACAGCGGTGCCTATCTTTTGGCAAATATCTCCTAAACCGTGTAGGTTTAGGAGATATTTCTTGGACCTACAGGTAAGCCTTAATCTAGGCTTACCTGTAGGTCAAAGTGGTTTATAAGGGTTTACAACCACTTTAAATTGCAATGATTACTGTAAAAATGACACTGGCAGTGAAGGGGGTTAACCACTAGGGGGCTAGGGAAGGGTTAAGTGTGTCCTGGGGAGTGATTCTAACTGTTAGGGGGCTAGGGAAGGGTTAAGTGTGTCCTGGGGAGTGATTCTAACTGTTAGGGGGGTGTGGCTATGAGTGACACTTCCCTGATCACAGCTCCTGATCACAGGGAGCTATGATCACTGACACTGTCACTAGGCAGAACGGGGAGATGCTTGTTTACATTAGCATTTCCCTGTTCTTCAGCTCCGTGAGACGATCGCGGGTATCCCCGCAGACATCGAGTTCGCAGGACCCGCAATCCTACTCACAGAGCTCGCAACAGGCACAGTGGAAATTCAAAGGGACGTACAGGTACGCCCATTTGCCTGTCCGTGCCCTTCTGCCGACGTACATCAGCTTGTGCCGGTTGTTATGTGGTTAAAGGAGAATTGTACAGAAAAACAAGATTGGTTAAACCTACCTTTTTTTACCACTTCTATTCCTTTATATTGGCTTCTGGAATTTACAAATGCAGCAATTTAGAAATTGGATGAAATGTTTAGCCCTGGGAAACACTTTTTGATGGAAAAAAGTGCATTTTATATACATCTATATAGATCAGACCAAAATGAGGGACAAATGAGGAGGAAAGAGGGGCAGAGGGACATTGCTCCAAATCAGGGACAGTCCCTCGAAATCACCTATCTGCCCATGCTATGTATAATACAGGACTGGATCACTCTCCATGCGCACCTTTCTGTTGGTGACTTCTGTTCAAGTTTATGCTGAACTAATGCAGCTTAGCAAATGGTATACACACTGTAATTTTATGTTATGACATCCTCCCAGGAACAGATGCTTCTGACAAACATGTTCACACGGTCTTGCTATTTATTAAAAGTGATGTTTTCAGCTCCATCGAGCATTTTCTCAAGTATCACTTGCCAGCCATTGTTTCAGTGTATCTGGACTGCCCTCTGCTGGCTTTCCGTTAAAAGAAAGTCACATTGGAAGTTTAATATTTAGCGAAACTGTTCTATTAGATTTGGATAGAGCGGAGAAGGGGGTTGAACTCCCATCAGGTCTTTATTCTTGAAGGAATTCTTAAAGAGGAAGTGAACATTTACCTATAGGTAAGCCTATAAAAGGGTTACCTATGGGTAGTAAAAATATCTCCTAAACGTGCGCTGTTTAGGAGATATTTACGGTGACATCACTGGCGCATTGCGCTCTGAAAGAACGGCCACGGGTGCTGTCTCTTCTGAGCCCCGTGCCATAAGCAGCGGCTCCTGCGCACATGCGTGATGTCATTACGGCTCCAGCCAGGGGCGTAACTAGAAATCACAGGACCCCATAGCAAAATGTAGTATGGCCCCCCTCTCACCCAGGGGCGGATCCAGAGTCTAGTCTCGGGAGGGGCACTGCCAGAAAATACGTTTTTGGAGGGCAATTTATCGGGGCAATGGCTGATGTTGGCGCTTCAATCATCACGGCACCTTGGTTGTTATGGTGTCAGGATGATTGTAGCGCATTATTTCTATTATTATATTGTTATAGAAAATTAAATAGTTCAACTCACCATAATGCAGAATCAGTGGGAGCCCCGAGTGTGTCACTTGCCACCGTCACCTGCCACCAGGTGCAGATTGTCACTTGCCATGACACCTGCCACCAGATGCAGATTGTCACTTGTCACACGTTGCAGATTGTCCACTTGCCACGTCACCTGCCACAAGTTGCAAATTGTCCACTTGCCACGTCACCTGCCACAAGTTGCGGATTGTCACTTGCCACACGTTGCAAATTGTCCACTTGCCATGTCACCTGCCGCACATTGCGGATTGTCACTTGCCACGTCACCTGCCGCAAGTTGCGGATTGTCACTTGCCACACGTTGCAAATTTTCCACTTTCCACGTCACCGGCCACACATTGCGGATTGTCACTTGCCACGTCACCTGCCACAAGTTGCGGATTGTCACTTGCCACATGTTGCAAATTGTCCACTTGCCACGTCACCTGCCACACATTGCGGATTGTCCACTTGCCACGTCACCTACCACAAGTTGCAAACTGTCCACTTGCCATGTTACCTGCCACATCACCTGCCACAAGTTGCAGATTGTCACTTTCCTGCTGAGGTGGGGAATGGCGATTGTCTGCCTGCACAGTGAGTGATTTTCTTTTTCGCAGATATACGTCGGCACAATGGCAGCAGTGGGCAAATGTGTGTACCTGTATGTCCCCTTTAACGCCCGCTGCGTACAGCATGACCACGCAATCATGTCACGGAGCTGCAGAACGGGGAGATGACTATGTAAACAAGGCATTTCCCCATTCTGACTAGTGGCATGACAGAGATCACTGCTCCCTGTGAGCGGGAGCAGTAAACGCTGTCACGTGAGTAGTAGCCCATCCCCCCACAGTTAGAATCACTCCCTAGGACACACTTAACCCCTTGATCGCCCCCTAGTGTTTAATCCCTTCCCTGCCAGTGTAATTTACACAGTAATCAGTGCATTTTTATAGCACTGATCTCTGTATAAATGACAATGGTCCCAAAATAGTGTCAAAAGTGTCCGATGTTTCTGCCATAATGCCGCAGTCACGATAAAAATCGCAGATCGCCACCATTACTAATGTACATAGCCCCGGGAAGGAAGAGGGTGGGGATCTGACATCACACAATGCACAGCACAGAGCAGACAGCTGAGTATAAGATGAGACCTGAGTGGAGGGAATTGACACACCCCCCTACACAATCTCATGTGTAGCCAACAGCGACTACAGTTATCTATCCTTGTAGACTTACCCTCTCTTTTCTTAGACTGTCTCTGTGTTACTCTAGTGCTGTGCTCGGATTAAATGCATGATCTTCCTGAGCCAAGCAGAGAGCACTGTGGGAACTGTAGTCTCTTGAAAAGACATTCTTGATCTGTAGAACTGTCCCTGGACTACATGTCCCAGCCTGCCATCTGCTCCAGGTAAAGAACATTGGGGTGTCAGCAGACCAGGCCCATGTGTTCTTGCTTCCCGGGTTCCATCACGTAGACACCAATCCACTGCTGTGCGAGAGGACTGTGGCCTACCACACAGCAACACTGTGATCCCAGCTTAGACCCAGGTGGGTCCAACGCCGTTTGCTACATGAGGGGCACCATCGCTGTAACTAGCAGGATCAGACAATACATGGTCCCAGCAGCCAGACTGTCATCTCCGCCCATTCTGCAGAAGGAAGAATCAACTTGGATCGCTCTTCAGGAGGTTCCTACACTGTTCTCCAGTTTGGTGAGAGGGCATCTGCCCACCAATTCAATCCCTGCCACCATCAAATTTCACAGGACACTGTATATAGACACCTTACACCTGGGATTGCTTTAAGGATTACTGCTGGCCAGGCTCAGCTGCTTTTCCTTGACTACATTATTATTATTAAGGATACTTATATAGCACCATCAATTTACACAGTGCTTTACATATACATTGTACATTCGCATCAGTCCCTACCCTCAAGGAGCTTACAATCTAATGTCCCTAACTCACATTCATATACTAGGGTCAATTTAGACAAAAGCCAATTAACCTACCAGCATGTCTTTGGTGTGTGGGAGGAAACTAGAGGAAACCCACACAGGCACAGGGAAAACATGAAAACTCCAGGAAAACATGAAAACTCCAGGCAGGTAGTGTCATGGTTGGGATTTGAACCAGCGACCCTTTTTACTGCTAGGCGAGAGTGCAACCCACTACACCACTGTGCCACACTCAGAATTCTTATTCTTTGAGCTCCAACTTGCCAGTGAAGATCATTGCAAGGCCTCCACCACTAATACCTATATTACCTAATCTCTCATTAGGATTAAAGGTAGCCTGGGGTTCCCCTTTAGCAGTGGTTCTATAGACAGCAACCAGTAGCCTTTCTTAGAGATCCATTCATTTATTGTCTGTTCTGTGTACATTGATAGTCTATATCTGTGATTTCAAACTGTCATTTATTTGCCTTAGGGGGCTTTTTCAACTTGGCTGTTTGTCAAGGACTTAGCTGACTAATACCCTGTTAAAGGACTCTTTTCTTAAATAAGTAAATTCAGAGAGAGCTAATGAATCTGCATTGTGTCAGTGTGTTGTTTAAAGGTATACACAACACGTCTGAACCTAGAGTGTCAGGAGGGCTGGAAAGTTCACAGGGTCATTGCGCAGATGCAATTCTAAGCAACCCCCTAAGGGGGCAGTGCTACACATGCACAGCTGGGGCTGTCAATCACCTGCTGTGTGCTGGAGAAGGGAGGTGTCTCTGGGATTGTCTGGCGTTGCCATACCCTGTCAGAAGTGATTCATGCAGACAGCAGAGTAAAGAAAGAGCAGGTAGGAATCACACTAGGTGTTTTGGTTTGAGGCAAGTACACACCATAGAGGGATATGCTTTGTTCACTTATCATTTCAAAGGTTTACAACCATTGAAGCATTGACAGTGGGTATTAAGTAGCTTTGGTCAACAGCTGTCAACTCTATTCATTCAAAAATGAACTAAAAATCAACCCCTTGATAGACCCCTGGTGGACCAAATGTTAATTATTGATTGTTAATTCCTTCCTACACGACATCTGCTTTTGGCCCCCACCGGGGACCTGATTACACCTATACATGACTTATGTATATGTATGCATTGTATGCCAATCTCTACATAATTGTATTGTTATACACATTTGTTATTGGGGAGTCATTGTTTCCTATCCCCTGCTCTTTCTCCTCCATTGTATTTTCTAGGGTTGCGCCGATACCGATACTGGTTTCGGTGCCGATATTAGCTATTTACACAAGTATCGGTACTCGTGAAAAGGCGCCGATACGTAAAACCGATACCTTCTGGCTCTGTTGTCAATGGGATTAGAGGAGAAGGACGTAGGATGACAGCATGGTCCATGTAGTCAGGGGCGGACTGACCATTCGGCCACTCGGGCAGTGCCCGAGGGCCCTGGGCCACTAGGGGGCCCCATCAGGGTTGCCAGCCTCAGTAAAACCAGGGACAGTATGTAAAAATCTGTGTTTTTTTTTACATCTGTCTCTGAAATATCCCTTACCGACATCCTTTTGGTCTAAAAATCCAGAGATTATAGCTGCCCCACCTCTCCAGTACCTTCCCAGCCAATAGAAACATGTCTGTGTATACTATGTGATTGTATAATGTGCATGTGTATACTGTGTGGCCCCATAATCTCTGATTGCCAGGGGGCCCCATAATCTCCTATTGCCCGGGGGGCCCCATGTGTTGTCAGTCCGCCCCTGCATGTAGTTGTGGGGTCAACAATGCTGAGTGTTGGGAGTGCTGTGTTTCTTCATCACTTGGTCTCATCCAGATGGTAATATTGCACTGCACACTGATAGATGATGGAGACCCCCCTCCCTGCTCCTCCTCATCTTGATCTCCCTAAATGCCGGAAATAGGTATTGGTAATTGGTATCGGTACTCATACTCTTTGCCAAAAAAAAAGTGGTATCGGTGCATCCCTAGTATTTTCACTGAAATTTTATAAATACATATTCAACCTAAAAATGAACTGAAAACATGTCAATGGGCATCAACAACGCATTTCGACGCACAAAGGAAACGCACAAATAATGGAAGACAATGCACCTGCCTAACGCTAAAAAAAACTCACTTCTACATACACACTTAGGTCTAAATGGACCCTCAATAAGTAGAGATTTAATTTCTCCAGCAACACTGTAGCTTTAGTATCGCTCTTGCGGGTGGACATATGTTCCCGATCAGACTGGGATTTTTCCAGTAACGCCCTGAAGGAGAGATCATGGATAAAATAATGAGTATGAAAATGAAAAACAGACGCAAGCCAATGAGAGCGGTCATCCAGAACATCTGCTGTTGTATCATCGGCCCACACCCAGGTCGCCCTCTATGATAAAATGCCTGGTGCTATGACAGCCAATTACTAAGCACTGACCAAGCAGCCAATGACGTCACAGCAGCTTATGAAACACTGGTGTGGATGGCATGTAGAATATCTTGAGGTTACAGAAGGAGTTGAATAATTGTAGAAAAAGTTTGGGTGAATTAGCACGGAAGAAAATAACTATTTCTATGCCAAGGAAGGAAGGAGGCAAGTGTAGTTAAAGTAGAACAAAAGGCAAACCTTCTTCTTTCATTTTGGATAAGTAAGGGAGGGTTATAGCCCCCATCTGTGTCCCATTGAAGAGATATCCCTTCACTTCCTGTTCCACAGCCAAAACAGGAAGTGAGAGGAAATCCCTCCAAAGTGAGGAAATCTCTGGTTGCCACCAGAACTAGTGTCCCCATTGGAAGATTTCCCTTGATTACTGTTCTGGTTACAACCCAAAATTTGTGTTTTCTTACACTTTTACTTTCAATGGTAATGGTCACTAGGGTCAATGTCCAACCTGAGGTGTGCAGGCAGCAATAAAACCTGACAGGGTTTCTGGTCCCTATGAAAAAAAAAGAAGAGTTTTGCCCTAATGCCGCGTACACACGATCGGAATTCTCGTCGGAAAAAAACTCTGACGGTTTTTCCAACGGAATACCGACGAAATTCTGCACAAGCTGTGCTGCCTACACACGATCACACCAAATTCCGACGGTCAATAACACAGCGGCAAAAAAAACACGTTCGACAGCACTATAAAAGGGAAGTTTAATGCTTCCGAGCATGCGTCGAATTGTTTCCGAGCATGCATCGGAATTTTGCGTGTCGGAATTGCATACACACGATCGGAAAATCCGATAGAAAGGTTTTCCGTCGGAAAAATTGAGAACAAGTTCTCAATTCAAAGTCCGTCGGAAATTCCGACAGAAAAAGACCGATGGGCATACACACGGTCGGAAAATCCGATGAAAAGCTCCCATCGGACTGTTTCCATCGGAAATTCCGACCATGTGTACGCGGCATTAGTTATACTTTAGCCCAAGATTATAGAGTACCTGAACCCCCTGAAATGAATGGAAAAGTGCAAAAAAGTGCATGCAGTCACACCTCCGTGGTGTCACTGGTGTCTTAAAGAGAAACTTTGCCTTTCTTAGCTAAAATGTTATTTTTATACCATGGTAATTGTTCCTGTGTGTAAAAGAAAAAGTAGATACACTATATTGTCAGTAGTATTGGGACGCCTGCCTTTACACGCTTTATGGCATCCCAGTCTTAGTCTGTAGGGTTCAATATTGAGTTGGCCCACCCTTTGCAGCTATAACAGCTTCAACTCTTCTGGGAAGGCTGTCCACAAGGTTTAGGAGTGTGTCTATGGGAATGTTGGACCATTCTTCCAGAAGCGCATTTGTGAGGTCAGACAATGATGTTGAACGAGAAGGCCTGGCTCATAGTCTCCGCTCAAATTCATCCCAAAGGTGTTCTATTGGGTTGAGGTCAGGACTCTGTGCAGGCCAGTCAAGTTCCTCTACCTCCATGTCTTTATGGACCTTGTCATGCCACAGGTCCCTGCAGAGTCCTATAGACCCATGGTGTGCCGGCAGATGTACAAAATATAAACATGTAGCAACCCACCAGCACGAAGGAAAACCCCCAACCCCCGGTGGACTAACATTACCCCAGGGTGGATCCATTGCTGTAGTGCAGAATTGAAATAACACTGGGCACCGGTCACTTTTTTTATTTTCAAGATATTTTATTTGCTAAAGGCTCACAGGGAGAGAGACCAAAGCTTTGGATACCTACTGTGACTTATCTTCCAGACTCCAACCCCACTACTGCTGTCACAGTGCATAAAGAGAATATGGACCATGGTGTATTGCAAACATAAGGATCACCAGGCAATCATCGGCAGCTTTACCTTCGGATCTCCACAGCCAGGTAGTGGGTGCCACCATGCATCCCCTGCAAGACAGCCCCGGGATCCTCTGAGAGCAGACTCCATCCCCTCCATCAGTACTTTGTACCTGTTTCTCCACCTTGGGCGTTGTACCCTTCCCAACCAGACAGGACAGCGTCAGGATGATTGTGCTAGGCCCAAACAGGCTTCCGGCCTAAGTAGTACAAACTACTACACACACATCCCCAGGCCGCAGCCCAGGAGGACAAACCTCACCAGGCCGTTCCCAAATATTTGTATCCTCCTCCAGCATGCACCAATGGCAAAAAAACTCCTAGTGCAGTGATGGCAAACCTTGGCACCCTAGATGTTTTGGAACTACATTTCCCATGATGCTCTGGCACTCTACAGTGTAGTTGAGTATCATGGGAAATGTAGTTCCAAAACATCTGGAGTGCCAAAGTTCGCCATCACTGTCCTAGTGGTTGGCCGGAGGGTTAAAAAATATTCATAACCCAGCTCCCCTGTCTATTGCCAAAGGTGCCAGTGACACCTACTGGCAGCAGCCAGAAACAGCAGCAACACTGAACTTAGGGAAAAGCCAAGTGAGATGCTACAATTAGCCTGTCCAGATTACCACCCGGTAGGACTACATTTAAAGCTCAACTCCAGGAAACTAAGAAATGATCCCTTGCAGTGGCGCTGCGCCCCCCACTGCAAGGGTTAATTTCTCATTTTGAAATTTTACTTACCCAATCCTCGTCTCTGCCCCGCTGCTAGACTAGTTACTGTAGCTTTTTCTCCCCCCCGAGACCCTAGCGGTCTCGGGTCCTGACGTCAAGACCAGAGCAGGGTCCATAGGCCTATAATGGACATGATGATGCTGATGAACAATCCACCACTGAAGCATGGGGAAGGCACCATCTGCTAAAGCAGTGGAGGATCAGGTAAGTAAAACTTCTTTCCCTCTCCCTTAGACAAAAGAAGCAATGGCAGTAGGGGCTGTAGCAGCAGTTACATTTTAACTAAACACTACAGTTGGGCGAACAGTTTGGACCAAGCAAACGTTCAGCCCGAACATCGACCTAGCAATATTAGACAATAACGATAAAATGATTTTAACTTCTTGCCGAGCGCCCACTGTCAATTGACAGCGGAGCGGTTCGGCTCTTGTGGCGGGCCGCCGGCGCTAACATTTTGGCCACTAGGGGGCGCGCGCGTACCCGCCGCGTCGCTGGGGACCCGATGCGCGTGCCCGGCGGTCGCGATGTCCGCCGGGCACCCGCGATTGCCCAGTAACTGAGCAGGACGTGGATCTGTGTGTGTAAACACACAGATCCACGTCCTGTCAGAGGAGAGGAGACCGATGGTGTGTCCCTTGTACATAGGGACACCGATCGGTCCCCTCCCCCAGTCAGTCCCCCTCCCCCACAGTTAGAATCACTAACATAGGGAACATATTAACCCCTGCAGCGCCCCCTAGTGTTAACCCCTTCCCTGCCAGTCACATTTATACAGTAATCAATGCATTTTTATAGCACTGATCCCTGTGTAAATGTAAATGGTCCCAAAAATGTGTCAAAAGTGTCCGATATTTCCGCCGCAATGTCGCAGTCACGATAAAAATCGCAGATCGCCGCCATTACTAGTAAAAAAAAAAATAATAATAAAAATGTCATAAATCTATCCCCTATTTTGTAGACGCTATAACTTTTGCGCAAACCAATCAATAGACGCTTATTGCAATTTTTTTAACCAAAAATATGTAGAAGAATACGTATAGGCCTAAACTGAGGAAAAAATTTGTTTAAAAAAAAAAAAATTTGGATATTTATTTTTTATAAAAAGTAAAAAATATTATGTTTTTTCAAACTTGTCGCTCTTCTTTTGTTTATAGCGCAATAAATAAAAACCGCAGAGGTGATCAAATACCACCAAAATAAATCTCTATCTGTGGGGAAAAAATTATAAAAATTGTATTTGGGTACAGCATTGCATGACCGCGCAATTGTCATTCAAAATGTGACAGCGCTGAAAGCTGAAAAATGGCTTGGTCAGGAAGGAGGTGTCCGTGCCTGGTAGGCAAGTGGTTAAAGGTTTTATTTTTTAAAGATAAATGAAAGTTAGGTTTTATGAACACTGACGGGGTAGACATGCAACCCTAAAATATACGTAAGGGTGTAAGATAAAGGGTAAATAAAGAAAAAACATACAAATCTAACAAATAATGACAAAGAGAGGCCCGAAGCAATGCCGAAGGGATACGGTGGAGGGCCGGCATGACAGGGGTTAACGGGGGCGGAGCCATGCAGGGGGGATGTAGCAGGGCTGACGGCTGATAGGATGGGTCGGTAGCGTGGAAGTTAGTTAGGCAGGAAGCGGAAGGGGAGGGGCCAGTCTGCACGAGGAGCCGTGAGGGTAAGGAGCTTCCCACCCACCCGCCCTACGATTGGAGGAGCTTGGTGCTGGTAGGGAGAGGGTTGGTTAAATACTGGTTGGTGGTTATTTGGCGGGATGCAAGGCACTTGTTAAGGTCATATGGGCACCTAAAAGGGCATGGTTTAGGGACCCATCTGAGGGCGTCTCCCAGTTGGTATATGGGTACCTGCTAGAGTCGGAGGCTTTAGCGACTTGAGGCCTGAGAAGTGACTAGCATGTACAGTTATGGGTTATGCCTATTGGACCTTGTGCCCTTATGGAAATGTATATATTGGTTAATAAAATGGCTGCTGTGGCCAATTCACTCCACCCATGTGTTGTGTGGTCATTGGAGGGAGGGATGGGTTTATTGGTAACAGGTTAAGCCATAGTTAATACCATAGTCAAGGATTTTAAAGGATCTTTATTTCGCAATAGATACAAATTTGGTTTTATGATGGTATAGAGATGCAAATAGGAATAAAATAGGAATAAAGATATCTTCAGATTAAAAAAAAAACATATTTTAAAGTAATATTACATGTGAAGGAATAGAAGCTGTATGTTTGGGTACATGAACTGGACGTTTCAATGGGAGAATTACATTAGATGAATACTCAACCTCACAGTTGATTGACACAATTCACAAAACGTGTTCCTTTCTGTCCCGTCTGGTGGCGTGTCTTCCCAATTCTCAGCCAGTGAACTTTTGTCTCCACAAATCCCTCAAATCTCCATTGCAAGTCTTTTTATAGACACCCAATCAGGAAGCTGCGTCTCATGGGCTTCAGCGGAACATCGGACGCCGTCTTCTGTTCAAGCAGGTCACACTTTGTAATTAATTGTGTAAAGATAATGCAGAGTAGACTCCTCAGCACAGACTAATTAGTGGAAAAACATTGATGGAGGGAAAGAATATGATTGTTTACGAACGATAGGAATCTTGCGTTTAAATATTTTGTAGAACAGGACTTGTACGTAATCAGGCTGAGCTGCTTAATGTTATCAGCTTATAAGATATAGGTCAGGTGGGTGAGTATAATCGGCACAGACACTTTCCCACAAGGAGAGAAAAAGATACCTCCAATACCTTTAAACCGATACCAGGGTTGGGTGTCTGAAACCGAGACGGCCTGGGTGATATTGATTGATATTGGTTGACAAGTCCTAGCAAATGCTCAGAGCAAAATAAAAACTGCAGCTGCTCATTAAATATTGTTCAAGGTTGCAAACAACACACTCAGCTGAAGAAAAAGTAGAAGGGTCAGATCCAGGTAAATGTTCTGTAGGCCACACCTGTGATTACCTAACTGATCAACTTAAAGCTCTTATCAATTCGACTTGCAATATACTGTATTATGTACCAATGGTACAAACACAATTTTACCACTGTCCTATTACTAAAGAGAGCTACTGTATTACTGATATTGCTGCATGATATATTTAGAAGACTGCCCAATAACACAGAGACTGTCTAATGACAGAGGGAGATTGTCAAAATTACAAAGACTGCCCGATACCAGAGAGACTGCCTAGTGACAAAGACATATTGAGAAAATTACAAGGACTTCCCAATACCAAAGAGAATGCCTAGTGGCAGAGGGTGATTGGCCAAATTACAAAGACTGCCCAATACCAGGGAGACTGACTAGTGGCAGAGGGAGATTGGCCAAATTACAAAGACTGTCCAATACCAGAGAGACTGACTAGTGATGAAGAGAGATTGGCCAAATTACAAGAACTGCCCAATAACAGAGAGACTGAGTAGTGACGAAGAGAGATTAGCCAAATTACAAGAACTGCCCAATACCAGAGAGACTGACTAGTGACGAAGAGAGATTGGCCAAATTACAAGGACTGCCCAATACCAGAGAGACTGACTAGTGACAGAGGGAGATTGGCCAAATTACAAAGACTGCCTGATACCAGAGAGTCTAACTAGTGACAGAGGGAGATTGGCCAAATTACAAAGACTGCCCAATACAAGAGAGACTGCTTAGTGACAGAGGGAGATTGGCCAAATTACAAAGACTGCCCGATACCAGAGAGACTGACTAGTGGCAGAGGGAGATTGGCCAAATTACAAAGACTGTCCAATACCAGGGAGACTGACTAGTGGCAGAGGGAAATTGGCCAAATTACAAAGACTGTCCAATACCAGAGAGACTGACTAGTGACGAAGAGAGATTGGCCAAATTACAAGAACTGCCCAATAACAGAGAGACTGAGTAGTGACGAAGAGAGATTAGCCAAATTACAAGAACTGCCCAATACCAGAGAGACTGGCTAGTGGCAGAGGGAGCTTGGCCAAATTATAAGGACTGCCCAATACCAGAGAGACTGACTAGTGACGAAGAGAGATTGGCCAAATTACAAGAACTGCCCAATACCAGAGAGACTGACTAGTGGCAGAGGGAGATTGGCCAAATTACAAGGACTGCCCAATACCAGAGAGACTGACTAGTGACAGAGGGAGATTGGCCAAATTACAAAGACTGCCTGATACCAGAGAGTCTAACTAGTGACAGAGGGAGATTGGCCAAATTACAAAGACTGCCCAATACAAGAGAGACTGCTTAGTGACAGAGGGAGATTGGCCAAATTACAAAGACTGACCGATACCAGAGAGACTGACTAGTGGCAGAGGGAGATTGGCCAAATTACAAAGACTGTCCAATACCAGGGAGACTGACTAGTGGCAGAGGGAGATTGGCCAAATTACAAAGACTGTCCAATACCAGAGAGACTGCTTAGTGACAGAGGGAGATTGGTCAAATTACAAGGACTGCCCAAAACCAGAGAGACTGACTAGTGACAGAGGGAGATTGGTCAAATTACAAAGACTGCCCAATACCAGAGAGACTGCTTAGTGACAGAGGGAGAGTGGCCAAATTACAAAGACTGCCCAATACCAGAGAGACTGCTTAGTGACAGAGGGAGATTGGCCAAATTACAAAGACTGCCCAATACCAAAGAGGCTGCTTAGTGACAAAGAGAGATTGGCCAAATTACAAAGACTGCAGGATACCAGAGAGACTGACTAGTGACTGACTAGTGACCAGTGGCGGTGTGTCCATTAAGGGCACACGGGTGACTCCCCCTCTCTCCAGCCACCCCCCCCGTGTAGTATGGATAGATTCATGCATTGCATGAATCTATCCATGGGCACTGTAGCCACCCCCTATTTAAGCATCCGGCCCTTTTTTGGACGCCGGGCACCTGAATTACAGTGACGAGGGGTGTTTTTGAAGCACCTGATTAGAGCCATAGGCTCTAATAGGATTCAAAAAAGGTAAACAGCGAGCACAAACTATTGCACCTAGGTGTGTTAGCAAAGCAAATGAATATTTCATTTATCTCAGCCAATCAGGAGGCGTGGATGTAATACCGGTCACCTGATTGTCTGAAGGCCATCTAGCAGAACAGGAAGATGTGCACGGAGGACACAGGAACCATCACCGTGCTACCTGTCCCACAGCTCGTCACCTGACCCACTGCCTGACCCACCACCACGATGGGGTAAGTGCCGGGCATACAGCGGGGCAGATGGGGGGGGGCACAGTGGCTGCATATTATTGGCACAGAGGCTGCAATTAATGAGGCACAGTTGGCTGCATTTGATGGGCATAGTGACTGCATATTATGGGCACCGAGGCTGCAATTGATGGGGCACAGTTGGCTGCATTTGATGGGCACAGAGGCTGCATATGGTGGGCACAAATGCTGCATATGATGGGCACAGTTGGTTGCATATTATGGGCACAGTTGGCTGCATATGATGGGCACAGTGGCTGCATTTGATGGCACAGTGGCTGCAATTGATGTTTTTGTTTTAGTATTTTTCTGAATTTTTCATTTCGTTTGCCCCCCCCCAAAAAAAAATTGTGAGCACTAGCCGCCACTGCTAGTGACAGAGGGAGATTGATCAAATTACAAAAGACTGCCCAATAATCAATGCCTAGATACAGAGAAAGTGAGCAGGTAAAGAGAGTGCTCAGTTATAGAGAAAGATTACAGAGGTACAGAGAGATAGCTTAGGTACATAGAGAGCGCACAGGTGCAGAGAGAGTAAGTGCTCAGTTATAGAGAAAGAGTGCTCAGGTACAGAGAGAGCTCTCAGGAACAGAGAGAGCGCTCAGGTACAGAGAGAGTAAGTGCTCGGTTATAGAGAGAGAGTGCTCAGGTACAGAGAGAGAGAGAGTGCTCAGGGGCAGAGAGAGAGAGTGCTCAGTTATAGAGAGAGAGTGCTCGGGTACAGAGAGAGTGCTCAGGAACAGAGAGAGCACTCGGGTACAGAGAGAGTAAGTGCTCAGTTATAGAGAGAGAGTGCTCAGGTGCAGAGAGAGAGTGCTCAGTCATAGAGAGAGAGTGCTCAGGTACAGAGAGAGTGCTCAGGTACAGAGAGAGTGCTCAGTTATAGAGAAAGATTACCGAGGTACAGAGAGATCGCTCAGGTACAGAGAGAGTGCTTAGTTATAGAAAGAGATTGCCCAGCTACAGAGAGAGCACTCAGGTACAGAGAGAGATTGCTCAGGTACAGAGACACTTCCCAGATTTCAGAAAAAGAGACTCCCTAGTAACAGAGAATTCCTGCCTAAATTACAGTATATGAATGGAGTCTGCACAGTTATAGAAAGAGTCTGCTGAATCTATATACAGACAGCTATAGAGGGAGGCCCCCCATACTGATGTTGGATGCAGTAGGGGAGTCAGGGGTCACCCCTTTTTCTGAACCCCTAAGGTCATCCCAATGGAGGAACCCCGTACAGACCTCCTGGTCACATCGTTAGTCACATCCCTGTGTCCTCCTATACAAATAATAAACCCATCTGCCACCATGCAGCCGTTTATACAATAATAGGGCTTGAACAATGCTGTAGACTAATGTGGTCATCAGACATAAAAGGTTCTAACAAGCTGTTTGTGAGAAATGAACAGACTGGTTTCAGAGGACTAATTGAATTATATCCTGCAGAGGCAGCCTGTCCCTGGATACTCATTATGGCTGTTGGAGTAAAGTGGAAGAATCTCATAGAGAACAATTTATTCTATTGCTGCACTTACAGGAGCCGCGCTCATCCCTCTTATCGTTACCTCGTGACCTTCCCCGGTCCCAGTTTGATTTCACAGATAGTATTTAAAGGATTGCTGTGCTAAGAAATTCAAAGATTTTTGTATATTGAGTGTGTGAGTGAGCTGTTCACTACTAATGATCTGATCAGATGAATCGCTACATTTATATATATACTGTATATCTATGTGATCTTCTTACAATTACACACTTTTTTCATTCACACGAATAAAACCATTTGCAATCTAAGTTAAATAAAATGTCTGCACTCAAATCCAAACATGATATATATATTAGAGATGACCAGATGCCCCCTGTTTCCAGGGACAGTCCCCAATTTTAGGGAGCTTTCCCTAGAAAGAAAATGTCTCTGGTTAAACAAATGTGGCTTAAATTTCTTTCCACCTTTATTCATTGCACCCCTGGTCCAGGCAGCTGCAGGGTGAACCATCTTAGCAACATTTCTGTGATTGGCCTGAAGCAGGAGGGGGCGGGGACAGGTGCGTTTGCTCCTGGCTGTGTCCACAGTTATTGATGATGTTACATGACGATACGATGTGGTCTTCCTAGTTCTTACCCACTTGGCTTGTGCAGACTTCATTGTGGTGTAGCACCCTCTAGTGTGCTAGGTGTAGATGTTTTTTGTAGAGTAGGTAAATTTGGCCTGACTAAGAGCCAGGCCTGGGTTGAATCTGGGTCAGGGATAAGTGACTCAGGGAGGCTGGATGACTTATCAAGCAGCAACTCTGGTACCTCCCCCTACTTGCTGGAACCTTGGAGAAGCTTCCAGAAGAATGGGTGGGAGGTTAGCAGGAGCTGCTTGAAGTATTGAAGAGAGCCCCAGCCAATCCCCAGCAAGTGGGCTGGTAGGGGGTGGGCACCTCTTAAATACTCGGGTTCATGCCAGCAGCGGCAGTCGGGTGGAAGATGGGGGGGGTGACCTCGGGTCTGGAGCACGGGTGCTGGAGGGACCCTTAAGAAAACACTGTGAAGTCCTGTCCTGGACGCACGGGAGCAGGTTTGCAGACAGCAGGAGAGAGTCAGCACATCCAGGAGTTTTCCAGGAGAAGACAGCCGGGTGGGTTGGTGAGTGTGCAGTCTGGGAGGACTGAGGAGAAGTAGTAAGGTGGGCTAGTGAAAGGGGCAGCTACAGCCAGGTAGGCTGGCAAGGCCTGAATAGGTGGTGCTGGGATCAGTAGTCACAGGGATATAAGCTGAACACTGTATTTGCTACACAACCCAAGCGGGCCGAGGTCCCTGCTTGTAAAGTTATTTTGCTTGAAGATCTGACTGCTGCCTTTTTGTCAGACTATCAGTGTGCCAGCTAGGATTTCTGCAAATAAGTGTGCTGGAGGAAGCAGAGGAGTGTATATAGACTGTATATAGGAGAGTTGTCCCTGAAGGGTTCTTTGAAGTCAAGTGGGCATCCCATAATACCCCTAATCCCTATGCATGGTTTATCCCCTCAAAACGAGGGGAGGTCCCTAAATTCTTACCCTCGCTATAATCTAGATGTGCTAAGGATCTGAAATTTTGCAAAGTTTTTCTTAGTAATAAACATGGCAATTTTTGTTTTTGTAGGTCCTGGTGAATTATAATTAGAGCCAAGAGAAATGGAGTAGGTGTCATGCCGGACAAAGTTGAATACCGAGCCATGATTAGGTTGCTCCATCTTCAAGGGAAATCTGCTCAAAGATGAGGAGGACTTTTTAAACAGATTCGTGACCATTGATGGAAGCTGGGTATATCTATATGATACTGAGACTAAAGAAATTAGTAAAACACGGAAACATGCTTCATCACCCACCCCGAAAAAAGCTAAGGCCGTCATTACTGAAGTTGATAGCTGGTTTTCCTCAAAATCTGCATACATCTATGCAGATGGTATTAAAGGTCTGTTCCACAGATGTGAGAAGTGTGTAACCATAGGAGGTGGATATGTAGAGAAGGAAGAGTCAGTGGTCTAAATTTCAGATTCCATCCCACATTTGTCTCTGCCGCCCTCTGGGAATTCTGCATGTGACACCCTGACTTTGCCGAGCGGTGAGTATGGGGTCTTTCACTTTAAGGCCCCTCTTACCATCTGCCAAAAAATATCCATACTGTGATATATATCCTTTATGTCTACTCTTTAGATACACCACACACGCATCCACCTCTGAAGAAGCAAGCCATGTCTCCCGAAATGCATTGGGTCTTTTAGATGTTTGTGTATACTGTATTTTATATGTATTATTGTATTTCTCATACCATGTTTATTATCTTATAAGCTTGGCATTTATCTATGCTATTCATGTATGTATAATCATTTTTAATACATTTTTAGACTGTGTTTACATCTGTTATTTTTATTGGCCAACTGTGCTCACCTCATTCAAGGTCCCAGGGTGATTTTCTGTGTTTATTGTTGTACTATATATGGATGGAGGTGTATCACTGGTGACATGTCAGAAATCATGAAAGTACAGTTAAATCACACTTGTTTAATAATAAAAGTAAATTAAACAAATGTAGTCAAAACATAGCCAGAGTTCAGGAACCAGAACCGATAGTCAGACAAGCCAAACGTCAGGGAGCCGGAGATGAGTGTAGTAAAACAGCAAGCAGGATCTGGAGCCAGAAGGGATGTCAGCCAAGCAAGTCTTTTAACAGGAATGCATGAGAGCGTCTCTGTGATGTTTACTAAGGCGAAGGCAGAGATCCTCTGGGCTGGACGGCTTAAGTAGGCAGGACTGACGAGCAGGATATCATCAACAGCTGGGTACCTGTGGAGAGATAAGAGCCGGCAATTAGCCGACAGCTGAGTGGCCAGCTCAGAGAAGGAAGGGCTGGGCCCAGCCCAGACATGACACCAGACTTTTTTTGTTTTCATTGAACCTGGGTGTAAGACACCCATTAAGCCCAACCTGGTCTGTTGCCACCTTTAGCCATATTACCTAACATACACATTTAACTTACATACATGTCATAACCGAAGATATTTAACACATAGGTAACACTTTTCTTGTTTATGGTTTACATTCCAGACTTTTTTGCTGTTCCCTGCTAGTGGTGGTGTTTTGTTATGCTTGGGAGCTGCGATGTGCTATAAGGCAGGTTTTCATATCTCCTGCTGTCCCCCCCCCTGCCTTTTTGGATGGGCGGGGCCACCTGCACATCAGTGCCATGTCTCTACGCCCATCGCGTGACGTCCACTATTGTGGCGTAATCGCGTTTGGGCGCAGTGTGTCATCACAGGTGGCCGGGGGTTGATTGCACATGCGCACCCCCACCTGGCGGCAGGGCGCTTTTATCGCCAGCATGTCTTACTATCCTCACATGGTGTTTGTGGCGGAGCCTGCTGGACCCTTCCAGGGATACAAATTGGAGGACATGGCTGGGATTCCTTTTTCCACTGCTTTCCACTGCTTTCCACCTCACACAAGACAGTCTACTCACTCTGCTGTTGGCAGACATTTATCCTATCCAGGTATACATACTTACCCTTTACACTTGAGCACCAACTTGAGCCTGGTATTGGTTCTTTCCACGTCCACATATTTTTTTATTAAAATAATAAAGGTTGGTTTACATATGCACTGATGTATATAACTGTATATATATATTTTTTACGCTTACCTTGCTACTTTAGCAATCATTGACATACACACTTATAGTAACTTGCAAAAGTATTCACCCCCCTTGAAATTCTTATCGTGTTTTGTTGCCTCACAACCTGGAATTAACATGGATTGTTTGAGGATTTGCATCATTTAATTCACAGAACATGCCCACAACTTAGAAGATAAACAAGTGCAGCTTGTCCCCTAGCCTCTGTTCCATCAGGAGATGGATTGGGGACTGTGGAAGAAGGGGAGGATCAGAGAAGACAGGATCAAACAGCCTTTTTACACAATATAGAGAATTAAAATAGCATGCTTTACTGCATATACAGACTGTTTTTACTGTTGTGGGTTTAGTAACATTTTAAGTCAAGATTGATGACGCTTGATTTTAACACAGTGCAATAATGTACAAGTTATTCTGTTTTTCTGTTTTGCAGGTACCAGAAATCGTACACCTAAAAATCCAGAGATGTAGGAGGACTTATCCTTAAAGAAAATCTTGTGTGCGTTCGGACAGTTTTTTCTACCAAAGTCATATAAACAGCATAAACAAAGCAACAAATAATACATAGAATAATACATAGAATATAGTGACTGAAGAACCAGCCTTGTTTTCTTGACCACTGACATCTGGCATTTGCCCTACTTTCTATTCTCTATTATAACCCAAATTGACATGTTAGGGGTTAATGAAGCTTTATCTTTTCATCAGCCTAAGGAGAAAAACAATCATCGCCAGCCAAGATCATGTAAAAGGAGGAAGCGGAGCTTATTGTCAGAGATTGTAACATCTGGCACTCCATCAAATCAGATTGCCCCTGCTGTGCTACAATCCAGGGACTTCACACCACATGCAGAAAGGATCTCCATCCCTGGAGTGATTCTTGGGGGCAACCAAGGTCTATGTACACACACTATTGTTAGCCGGAACTGTGACCTCTCTGATTTATCGGGTATAGGGAAATACAGTATATTTAACAGGAACTACACTATAGTCTTTCTGGGTCAATTTTATTTTCACCAGTTGAGCTCCAGAAGGCTTTACCACGTTCATGACCAGGTCATTTTTTGCTATTTAGCACTTCATTAATATTATTCAGGATTTATATTGCACCAACAGTTTACTCAGCACTTTACAATGTCGTTGGGGGACAGTACAATTACATGAGCGGTGTAGAATAGACCAACCTTAGCCAATAGCTTCTAGGCCACAACCCATACTCCACCCCCATCCCATCCCATACCCTATAATTAATGGAGACCACAAAATGGCCGTAGCAGCCTCTTTATTACCAAATAAACATATTTTAACAAAGGAGAGAAAAACATTCCTTATAACAGGAAATATATATCAGTCACTAAGCCTGTTTGTCTTTGAAGGCACCCCAAATTACAGTATGTTCCAATTATGCACTGTGGTACCTTTTTACATAATAGGCCTCCAGCCGCAACACACCGGCTAGGAGACAACCTACTAACTGCAGTGCAACCAGTACCATATAGTTAAACCGACGGACACATACCAGGGATGGGTCTCAAACCCTTCCTTATCCTAGCTTTTCTTCCGCCACCAAAGACCAACAACCATCCAGCTACCACGACATCCTTACTCTCGATGCTCCCAATACGAAACTGACCAGATTAGGGAGGGTGGGTCATAAGCTGTTTATTGCGTCTGTTGAGCTCCACTGGACGCCAGGGCTGAGCCAGACTGCTTAACTGCCCTATACCCCCCCCCCCCCAGACACAGGCTACCCCCCCAATCAGGTAAGCCCTACCTAACTAAATGAACAGCTCATTGGTTAACCCCTAACTGACCTGTTTCCCCTCTTCACATGGTAATACCTGCCCTACGCTATTTTAATTTTTTTTCTTCACTCCGGGCCTCCCTATACAGTTCAATACAGAAGGAATATGAGGGACCTGCTAATGGAGCTTACAATCTAAAGGGAGGGGGGAGGTGGTACAAAAGGTAAAAGCTTCGGAGGTTGATCTGAGGTACAGTTCTTAGGTGGAGGTTGGGTTGGCTTTCCTGAATAAGTGAGTTTTCAGGGATTGCCTAAAGGGGGACAGGGTAGGGGCTGACCGGACATTCTGGGGCAGGGAGTTCCAGAAGAAGAGAAAGGTTCTGGAGAAGTCCTGGAGGTGAGCATGAGAGGAGGTAACAAGGGAGCTATAGAAAACAGGTGGTCCTGGGAGGAGCAGAGGGGACGATTTGGGCGATATCTGCAGATGAGGTTGGTGATGTAGCTGGGGGCGATGTTGTGGATGGCTTTGTATGTTGTGGTTAGTATTTAGAATTTTATACGGTGGGGTAGGGGAAGCCAGTAAAGAGATTGGCAGATAGGTGCAGCAGTTACGGATCAGTTAGTAAGGTGCGATAGTCTGGCAGCAGCATTTATAATAGAATGAAGGGGGGGGGGGGGGCTGTGTAAAGGTAGGCCAGTGAGGAGGGAGTTGCAATAGTCAAAGTGGGAAATAACCAAGGAGTGAAAAAAGTTTTTTGTGGCATCGTTAGTCAGGAAGGGGCGAAGTCTGGAAATGTTGTGGAGGTTAAGGCAGCAAGATGTAGCCAGTGATTGGATGTGAGAGTTGTAGAGGGCTGTACTGCTTTAATTGGTAATTGCGCGGTAATGTAACGCTGTACTCTTTATTGAGACTTTATTAACACTGTATTTTTTACACAAATAGAGCTTTCTTTTGGTGGTATTTGATCACCTCTGGGCCTGGAATGGATTTTGGGGGGTCCCCCACGCAATTTTTTTTTTTATTTTGGTTTAGGGTTCCCCTTAATATTCATACCAGACCCAAAGGGCCTGGTAATGGACTGGGGAGGAACCCATGCGTTTTTTTTCAATGAGTTTTATCTATATTGCCGAGACCCGACAATTCATTACAGCCGTGATCAGTTTTAAATGACTTTTTTCCTTTAGAAACGTAATTTTGCTGTGGTACTGTTTTAAACACGGGACAACTGTGCCACTTTACAGGCATACTATAGACACCCCCAGGCATGATATTTAAAGGAATCTTTCAGTTTTATTGTTTCACTTTAAGCATTAAAAAAATCACTGCTCCCGAACTAATAAAAACTTTATTTTGCATTGATACATGTCCCCTGGGGAAGGACCCGGGTCCCCAAACACTTTTTATGACAATAACTTGTATATAAGCCTTTAAAATTAGCACTTTTGAGGGGGCGTGGCCAGCCGGCAAGAGAGATGGACGCTTAGTGCTGAGCTCTGCTGTGAGGGAGACGAACCGGAACGATTAGGGACCGCTGGAGCCGGTATTTTTGTACAAAAACTTCCCCACATTAGTCCGGTAGTGACCCACAACAATGTCCCGTAAGAGAACTGGGGACCACAAGCCCCAAAAGCTCACCACACTCCTGTACCCTCCTGAAGCGCTGGTCAGTCAGAATCAAAATGGAGCTGAAGTCATAGCAGCGCCTCAGACTAAACATACAGAAATCCCTAATAACATTTCTGGTGACTCACCAAACAGGGAGATGTCTAGCTCCCATGACAATGACACAGAGGGGGATCCCTTAATGAACAGCCCAGCTAAGGCAAAAATGAGAATGGATGCTCTAGCACAGCGGCCACCTCACTCAGAAATTGAGCCCCAGGCTTTTATTCCACTACAATCTAACCAGGCCTTACATTCCTCAATGGCATCCTTCCCAACCTGCGGTCAGCCTGTTATTGACACTACACTGAAAGAGATGTTAATATCACTGCATTCCTCTCTTGTGACTGATTTATCCACTCTATTTACTAAACTCACTACAGATGTCAGTCTAATAGATAACAGAGTATCCACTATTGAGAAAGGTATGATGAAATGCTCCTCCACAGTCAATGACATCATTGATTCTATTGATGAGGTAAAAGATGAACAAGAGTGGATAAGGGGCAAATTAGCAAATTTGGAAGACCGCTCTAGACGAAACAACGTCAAGTTAAGGGGGGTCCCCGAAAATATAACAACTCCAGAATTACCCAAATACGCCAAAGAACTTATACGCACTATTCTACCTGAAGTTACGCCACGTGACATTATAATTGACAGAATACACAGAATTGCAAAACCTTCACACCTGGCTGCATCAGTGCCTAGAGATATACTTATGAGGATCCATTTTTTCCATATTAAAGAAAAAATGATGTCAGAAGCCAGATTGAAAGGCCCTCTACCACGTCCGTTTGAGGGTGTTCAAATATTTCCTGATTTATCAAGATATACGCTTCAACTACGTAGAGATTTGAACCCCATAACTAAAGGAATGCAAAACCATAAGATTCTATACAAATGGCGCTACCCGGCCACACTAATTGTCTCCAAAAACGGATCCACTCATATAATAAATGACCTACACAAGGGTTTGAAGCTTTTGAAAGAATGGGGAATAATCCCGGAATACCACAAAGATGAAACTTCGCTTCTTCCAAAACGTCCTTCAACATATCACTACAATCAAAGATCCCGGAATCATCAACCTATGGAAGTATCTGGCTCCTGAGCGGTCCGCTAACTACGTTTATAGCGTCCCCTCCAGGAATTTTGTTTGATCTCACTTGCCTTTGGTATTAACTGTTCCACACTGCAGCAGTAAAAGCTGACTCTTTGCTTTTTTTTTTTGTGCTTGACACAAATCTGCCGCATCCTGTTTTCATATCTTTTGCTATATTTTTAAATAGCTGTTATATATAATTGTAATTTCATTCCAGGTTTTATAGAAATACATCTAGTTACGGAACCCAGGTGTCCTGATAAGCCGAAAGGAACTGAATTTACTGTATACACCAAGAAATATCTGCAAACTGTAAGTGTTATAGTCTCCCACGATCCATCACTTAGCCACAACAGGAAATATGCCATTCACGATAGTATCCTTGAACGCCAAAGGTCTCAACCACCCAGCAAAGAGACAATCTTTGTGGCATACTGCTGAAAAGCTTGATAGTGATATCTTATGTGTCCAAGAGACACACTTGACCCCACTTTCAGCCACTTTATGTCGCAGTAACAAATTTCCCCATATTTTCTATTCTAATTTCTCTTCCAAGAAGAGAGGAGTGCTTGTAGCGATCAAGAAAGACACTGACTTCCACCTCATAAAAGAAATAGGTGACCCCAATGGTCGTTTTCTTATTTTAATCTGTATGATTAATGGAACTAAATATACCTTACTCAACTTGTATGCTCCCAATTCTAGACAGGCAAATTTTGTCAAAAAGACTTTGACCAAAATTAAAGAGTTACAACAAGGATATCTCCTTGTATGCGGAGACTTTAATATGGTTGCAGATATTTATATGGACACTACTTCAGCGGATAAGAGAAGACCCTCTCCCCTGGGGCAAATCCTGACATCGTCTGATCTTTACGATGTCTGGAGATGCCACCATGGATCAGAGAGGGATTATACTTATTTCTCACCGCAACACAAGTCGTATTCCAGAATTGTCATGTTTGTTGTTGATAAATTGTTATTACAAAAGGTGACTACCTCTGTTATCCACACCATGACATGGTCAGACCACAACCCAATTTCGATAATTATTGATGATACGTCTCCTCAACGGAACTCTTTTCTCTGGAGAGCCAATAATTTCATATTACAACATGCTACATACTCCAAAGAAATTGCTACTCATTTGAAAGAATATTTTGAATTAAACGCTGATTCAGTGGGGGATCCTGCCGTGGTGTGGAACGCGCATAAAGCGGTAATGAGAGGTGTTCTTATAAAACTGGGCTCCATTCACAAAAAAAAAAGAACACAACAAATAGACTCCCTTACTTCCCAAATTGCTCATTTGGAGGCAGACCATAAGTCATCTGCATGTCCCACTACACTAGCACAATTAATGTCGCTTAGACAGGAACTCAGGCTGCTTCTTCTCCATACATACAAACATATGCAACGCAAATTCAAAGCCATCTCTTATTCCACATCCAATAAGGCAGGAAAAAGATTAGCACAACGTATCAAAGGGGCTAGAGTTAAATCTAAAATTCCCTTCTTATTCCACCCACACTCGAAAGTGAAGCTATCTAATCCACAAGACATTGCGAATGCTTTTAGCGATTACTATAGTGACCTATATAATCTCAAGAATGACCCTACAACCCACCAACCATCCCCAGAGGAAATTGATGACTTTCTCCATAAGATAAATTTACCGACTCTGACAGAAACACAATTGTCTTATTTAAATGCTCCTTTTTCAGCACCAGAACTTCTAGCTACCATCTCATCACTGCCTTGTAACAAAACACCAGGCCCGGATGGCCTTACAGGGGAATACTTCAAACAATTCTCTACCTATTTGATTCCACACTTGCTGAAATTTCTTAACCAAGCTGCATATTCTTCCAAATTCCCTGTAGAATCGCTAAACGCATTAATTATCACTCTCCCAAAACCTGAAAAAGATCCGACTGCCCCACAAAACTTCCGGCCAATCTCCTTACTTAACCTTGATTTAAAAATATACGCCAAAACTATTGCTAGACGCTTAATGAAGATTATGCCAGACCTGATTCACAAAGACCAAACAGGATTTATTAAAGGGAGGCAAGCATCCGACGCGTCGCATGATTGACTTAATCCATTGCGTAAATTCCAGTGGAACACCTTCTCTGCTTCTTTCTTTAGATGCAGAGAAGGCATTTGATCGGGTGCACTGGACCTATCTACAGAAAGTTCTCATGAAATTTGGGTTTAAAGACAATATTTATAATGCTATCATGGCACTATATACTTGCCCAGCTGCTCAAGTTTTTTCGGCTAATATGATATCTCATCCATTCCAAATTTCGAACGGTACCCGTCAGGGTTGCCCATTGTCGCCCTTAATTTTTGATCTAACTATAGAACCTTTAGCTGAGCACATACGCACGAACTCGAACATCTCAGGCATAACTGTTGGCAACACTACTCATAAGATTAGTCTTTTTGCTGATGATGTGATTTTAATATTATCAAATCCTACCTCCTCCTTAGCAGCAGCCCGAGACGTTTTAGATTGGTTTGGACGAATATCATTTTACAAACTAAATGTCACCAAATCACAAATACTAGATCTCAAATTGAATTCCACCACTAAATTACTATTACAAGCCCAATACCCCTTCACATGGTCTGAACACAGCATTTCTTACCTAGGTATTCAACTCACTAGAACCACTAAACTCCTCTTTTCATCAAACTTCAAGCCTCTCTTAGATAAATTACGTACTGAATCTCAGAAATTAGCTAAAATGGAACTGTCATGGTCTGGCAGATTAGCGGCGTTCAAGATGATGCATTTACCTCAAATTTTATACCTGTTTAGGACCATTCCTATTCCTATTCCTAAATATTACTTTAAGTCACTTCAAACGATACTCAACCGATGTATTTGGCACGGTACAAAACCTAGATGCGCTCATTCTATACTTAGGATACACAAATTAGCGGGAGGATCAGGTTCAATAGATTTTACAGATTATCACACTGCAGCGATCATAGCTCAAGCAACTGAGTGGTTTCAGCAAGATCCGAATAAAAACTGGTGCAATATAGAACTTTCCTTACTATTTCGTCCTAGTTTAAAAAATTGGTTGTTGAGCACTCCATTAGACGCTAAAATACCAAAAGCGATTCCCCCTACCATGATAGCCACGGTCAGAGCATGGAAAATTCTAACCCAAACTATCCATCAAGAACCCACTACTACACAGATACCGATACCTATAGAAGTCTTAAACCACATCTCACCTGAATTATCTACATCCCATTGGTCTAACCGAAAAATCTCATTCATAAATCAACTATTTCATGACTCAAACCCAAAATCCTTTTCAACCCTCCAAAATGAATTTCACTTGCCTGAATCAGACTTTATTGCATATTCCAAACTTCTGAAATGCCTTAACAAAATCAAACCTCTCTTATATACAGTTTCTTCAGTAATATGGAAATACCTGCACTTTGAATTTCCTAAACAGAAGGGTATTTCACTTGTATACAACACCCTGAACCAAAAGCGTGTATTTACTAAATCCACACCACATACACACTGGGAAAATGATCTAGCAACGACTTATACAGAATCACAATGGGAACAAGCTTCACGAAGTGTATACAAATCCACGAAAAGCTCTGCGTTGTGGGAACTCACACAAAAATTGTCCCTTAGATGGTATTTGACGCCTTCTCGCTTGGCAACATTCTATCCCACATTATCTAATAAGTGCTGGAGATGTAATTCCAACATAGGAAGCATATTCCACATATTTTGGGAATGTACCCTCATACAGGAATACTGGAAAACCATTTTTCTTCTCTTAAAAGATATATCCCAGATAGATATACCAATGTCTCCTGGTCTAGCTATCCTGAATTTATCCATTGAAGACATACCCTTTTCATTTCGTCATGTGACGACACATATCCTATTGGCAGCTAGGTTAACTATAACCAGATTATGGAAGTCAGATACAACTCCCTCTATCACTCACCTCTTAGATACCGTAAACCTACATTATAGTTATGAATTAATGATGGCATCCAGTGAGGGTAAATTACCCAAGGAAAAAACCAAGTGGGCATCATGGGAACAATGGTCGACTATTACTAACTTTTTGTAACACTCATATCTAACAGATTGATATACACTTTTGACTCTGGGTTCTAGAGTATGGACACAGGTTCCTGGATAAGTTCTATTATTGTGGCAATGTTCTCCTCTTAGACACAGTGTAGTCCCCATGGGGGTGTCTAGAGGACATATACTTCTATTTGATCTTATGTTACTATATTGATCTTATATTTCTATATTGAATGTATTGCGTTTTGTAGCATTTTAATAACAGTAATTCTTGTTCTGTAACACTTCATTGATAATTGAGTTGACATTATATAAGTGCTATTCTGAGTTAATTTATTTTAACGGCATACAATGTGTAATTTGCATCTTTACTGTATGTTATGAAATTCAATAAAAACTGATTGAAAAGTAAAATTAGCACTTTTGATTTTTCATGTTCGTGTCCCATAGACTTTAATGGTGTTCGTGTGTTTTTCCAAATTTTTTGCCTGTTCTGATATTCTGGTGCGAACCAAACCGGGGGGGGGGGGGGGGGGGGGGGGGGGGGGGGGGGGGGGTGTTCGGCTCATCCTTATAATTTAGATATAAAACGGGAAGCATTTTCCAAACATTTTCCAACCTGTACCTTTTTTATTTTCTCTTTACTACGGTCAGAAACGAATGTCAATTTGTTAACTATCACAAAAAACTAAAAATAGTCCAAAAATAAAAATTGGTGCATGGCCAGCTTTAGAGAGATTTACCCTTCCTGTCCTGCTGACAACAGTTTCAACAAACAGAAATCTGCAACAGTGAAACAGAAATAAAAATCTGATAAACAATTATAAGAAATAATGATGCATATATTAGTCTTCCTTTTTCTGCTCATCTGCTTTTCCAATGCAAAGTCTCTCTGGTATTCTAAATGATTACACTGCAGGATGGTTCCTCTATCATATCTTGTTTAGTACATGGTGTGATTTGATGGCAGTGCACACACATACCCTGCGGCACACGGTTTTGCCAATCAGACCAAAGCCAGTCTCATGTGAGAATCACATGCCAGAGAAAGGTCTATTCAGGTCTGTTTCAGCATCCTTGAAGAGCCAGCAATCAATGAGGTCCAATGCATTATCTGTTAAGGAAAAGGTAAGAAGAAATTTCAACTGTCTTGATTTTTTTCCATATTTAATGAAGATGAACTCTATTAGGGCTCATTCACAATTCAGTGCACATTTTCTAACGTAAATGTAATTCTTCAGCATTGCAACGCATTACAGTGATCAGAATGAGCTGTACAAAAATGCATCATGCCCTACCATACTTTTTTCAGTGCGCACCAACGCAACTGAAGCTATAGGGAATAAGTCAAATTAACAAATTTTTGTCTTGGGACTGTGTTGGGCAGTAAAACGCAATGTTGCTAGTGTGGACAACCCCTAAAGTGGAATTCCATCGCAGACTTTTTGTTTCTACGGATAGAGAAGGCAAGGTGTTGGGGGGACTTTCCTTGTGCAAAACACAAACTGACTGGAAATCATCCCAAAGTGTGGGGAAGTTTCAGCTTTAAAACTTTAAATTTTTATATAGGTAGAGAGTTTACACTTACAAATTAACACTCCATAGGAGCCATCCTCCCTTAACAATGAACTTATTGAAAACCTCAATTAAATTGGACTTTGTATACGCCTTCAGTAGTCATCAAGCAAGATGCTTGATGACTACTGGAGGCATATGCAAAGTCCCATTTAACTGAGGTTTTCAATAAGCTCAAAATTCCAGCTTTAATAGATGCCATTGGAACAATTATTCCCATTAAAAGATAACCCTACTACTCCTGTTCTGGTGGCATGGGTAACAGTTTAGATTTCCTGTCATGTTTTTTCAGTGACAATGCTTATCAGGATACGGTAAATGGCGAGTAAAACCTCACCAGTGAAAACAATATGTCAAAGGCTCTAACCCAGTCTCTTAACCTGGGTTTCTTCAGGAGGTTGCTAGAGGTTCCTTGAGTAATGAGCAGTGGAAATTGATCTCCTTCCGGATGGTGCCTGCATTGTTAGGAGACCAATGTCAACAAGCGGAGCCAGAAGCATAAGATCAGTAGAGCTTTTCCTCCCAAGAAGATCAAAATATCACTGGACTATTTCAATGTCTGTTAGAATGCATTCTTCCTTATGACAAGACTTTGAAGGGGGGGGGGGGGGGGGCAGACCTTCTTCCTCCCTTTGAACACAAAAATATGGCAACATTTTTCTTGGCATCCAACAACAGTATAAAATACCCTTCTTCACTGACCACCAGTGTAAGGGGGCATTCTTCTTCCCACCAACCACCAATATAAGGTGGCCCTTCTTCACTGATTACCAATGACAGGGGGCATTGCTTCTCTAACTAGCCAACAAAATATAGTGGTCTACCTTCACTGTTCACCAATGAAAGGGGGCATTGTTTCTCCAACTGACCACAAATATATTGTGGCCCTTCTTCACTGATCGCCCATGAAAGGAGGCATTATATATAGTCCTGACCGTCGCTGAGGACGTCACATGACGAAACGCGTCCAATGTAACCACACAACTACGCCACCACATACCCCCCAGGAAGCACGAGCCGCTGACACGCAGGTGGAGCGCAAGCCGACACGACTGCAGTGTTCAGCTTCCTAGCGGGAGCCGCCAGTGTTTACCTGCATGCCCCACCAGTAGGGATTTTTTTACAGACGGTTTTTGTCCCTGGACCTGGTACTTCTTAGGGGTGCATGGCACTACGGCTGATGTATTCAGATTTTTAACCCTATCTTCATTTATTATTATTTTTTCTGTAATACTTTTTACTTTTGGCTTTTAATAAATTATTTTTGTACCTGGCAATGCTATTGCACTATGGGATTTTCTTTTCTCACTTCCCCCCTATGAGGATACCTTCTCATCGCCCTAACACACCTGAGTGCCCCTATATAAGCCCAGCAGAGGAGGAATAAGGCCTGGACCCTTGACCCAGCTGAGACCTGACCTAGTTCTAGAGTGTCCTACAGGCTTGTTACCCCTGCAGGGGTGCAGGCATCCGGTGAGTGGGAATTTCAAAGGGGGAGCACCGAAGTCACCTGAAGAATTACTATGAGCACAACTCAATCACCAAATCTTCTCTTTCTTCTTGGAAATCTTAAAACTTGGACTGTTTAATCCTCACTAGTGCATATGTTGGACTCCTCACAGTTACACTGTTTAAATGTGATTTATCCATATACTATATTCCTTATACTTTGTTGAAATTACTGTATACGGAACATAATAACTCCTTGGCACTACTACGAATTATAGTACCGGCACCTTCTTTATTAAGCTTATGCTGTGGTCTAATAGCCAGCCTATTCAGTTTAACAGCAGTTTTTGCTTAGGCTTTCTGTGATTATACCAGCTGACCAGTTTAGGTGCCTTTATGAAACCTTGTGTTATGGTTGCATCTAAGTTCTCGTTTGATATATTTATTTTACTATTTACTTATTTCGATATGAGCACATAGTGATTTTTTTTCTCATGTACCTAATCACAGGACATACTTTTATTTAACACGTTTAAATCTAGGGGATCCAAATCCCTGTTATATGGTGAATCACTTATGTAATATCACCATACACGTAAACAAAATTTTTTTTTTATTAAATGTGTACGTCACCTAGCACTGTGTTAATCACATTGGCACATATTGTGTGGTTGATGCCAGCACAAACATTTATATGATTTATGATTTATCTTTTTGAGATACACACATTAGGGGGCTCCACTCTTTGGCCCAAGTGAATATTATTGAGGCTAATCACATTGGGCCAGTTCTCTGCTCCTTCTATATGGTTTATGTATCACGCCGTGAATACTGACCTTTGCTCGCACATTGGTGGCTATTATAGCAGTTTTTAATTTAATTTATGTTTGACACTTTAGTCATTACTTATTGCAATTAGGTGACGTATTTTATATCTACTTCTAGCCTTTCACTCATAATACAGGTAGCGCCTGACCACAGTATTACCTACTAATTATTTCTCCAGCTGACTACTTTTATTAATTAGCTCCGTCTCACTGATAACCAATGTAAAGGGGCATTCTTCTTCCCACCGACCACTAATATAAGGTGGCCGTTCTTCACTGATCACCAATTTAAGGGGGCATTGCTCTTCAACTGACCACCAATTTATTGTGTTCCCTCTTTACTGATCACCAATATAAGGTAGCATGGCTTTGACAACTGACCAACTGAAAAGAATAAAAATCAGCCTTTCTCAGCCCAGGGCTCCTCGGGAGGTTGTCAACAGTTCCTTGAGCAATGAGCAGTGGTAAATGATCTTCTGCTGGATGGTGCTTGCATAGTTGAGCATATGATCTGTGGAGCCTTTCCTCTCATCTCAGAGGAAAGAAAATACAAAACACTGGACTATTTAGATATCTGTAAGAGAGCATTCTTCCTTATGACTGCAACTTGAAGTTTTTTCAACTGATCATCTATATAATGGAGATATTCTTCCCCCTATTGACCACAAATGTACGGGACATTCTTCTTTCCACAAACCACTTATATAAGATGCCCTTCTTCACTGGCCCCCAATGTAAAGGGGCATTGTTTCTCCAAGTGACCACCAATACAAATTTGCCCTTCCTCACTGATCACCAATGTAAGTGGGCATTCTCCTTTCCACCAACCTACAATATAAGGTGGCCCTTCTTCACTGATCACCAATGACAGGGGGCATTGCTTCTAAAACTGACCACCAATATACAGTGGTCTTTCTTTACTTATCACCAGCCTGAGGGCATTGCTTCCCCAACTAACCACTATAATAAGTTTGCCTTTGCTCACTGATCACCAGTGCAAGGGGGTGTTCTTTTTCCCAACGACCACCAATATAAGGTAGCCCTTCTTCTCCGATCACCGATGTAAGGGGGCCTTCTTCTTTCCACCGACCACTAATATAAGGTGGCCCTTGTTCACTAACTACCAGTGTAAGGGTGTATTGTTTCTCCACTGATCACAAAATATACTGTGATCCTTCTTCACTAATCACCAATGTAAGGGGATGTGGTTTCTACAACTGACCACCAGTATATTGTGGTCCTCCTTCACTGACCACCAATGCAAGGGGGCATTGTTTTTCCAAGTGACCACTATTATAAGTTTGCCCTTTCTCACTGATTATGAATGTAAGGGGGAATGGTTTCTCCAACTGACCACCAATATATTGTTGTCCTCCTTCACTGATCACCAATGTAAGGGGACAATGTTTCTCCAAGTGACCACCAATATAAGTTGGCCCTTCATCTCTGATCACCAATGTAAGCCGCACATTTTTTTTTTAACACTTTTTTCACTGTGTGTTATTTTTTTTTTGTATTTTATTTATTTCTGAAAAAAAAAAGTAAAATAATTAGACCAATGAGGAGCATCTGTTGTATGTTTAAAGTATTAGACACTTGTTTCTGTGTATATCAGTGGTGGCTGGCGCGGCACTACCACCCTCACCCCCCGGGCCGCGGGTTGTCCGGCACTTACCTGATCTATGTGGCGGGCTGTGGTGTCCTTCAGCACGGTCCTTGCGGGCGGCAGGGTGAGGGCAGCGGCTCTGGTGTCTGCTCCTCCAGCAGCTTCCTCCGCCATGTGTCTCCATACTCTTCAGCCTAAGCGCTAGGCGTCCAATAGGATTGTCTGGCACTTTGGCCAATCGGGAAACAGGTCTCACGACCTGCCTCCTGATTGGTGGGGAGGAACTTTAGTGTGAAAATAGTGAAAATTTATTTGCTATCATCACACAACTGGGTGGGCTCAGAGCGCAATGCTCTGAGCTCCGAGCCCACCCTTTTTTGAAGCCTATCAGAGCCTCTGGCTCTAATAAGGTGCTTCAAAAAACACCCACCCCACATTGGAATCCATAGTAGCTTATTGCACATCTCCTAGACAGAGATTGTCTCATTCCACCGTATTAGACTCTGCATTCTCTAATGTCATGAAACATTCACAAGGCTCCCGGTAACCAGAGGCCTTGTGATCTAGGATGCCTGGCTGGGAGCTTGGCAGCAGCGGGTTTTAATGATAGATAGAATGAGGTGTTTTTTTTTCAAATTTAAAACAGTTTGAAAATACCCACATGTGTCCTACAAGCGTGAAATGTAATATTTGGTCTTTAAAGTGTGGAGATTTACACTCTCTTTGTCCTGTTGACCATTGTCACTGGGAAAGAAATTGTAGGAAAATTCTAATCCTAAGGTGAGGGAAATTTCCCAATGAGGACATCTGTTATACAAGGGGGTCCTTCTTCACTGATCAGTGTAAAAAGGCGTTGTTTTGCCCATTGACCAACAATCTGACCTTCTTTTTTTATTTATTTTAATTACATTTTCACTGTGTATTTTTTCTTTCCTTGGGAAAAAAATAACTAAATAATAAGACTAATGAGGGACATAATGCAGTTTCTGTAACCGTCCAGAGCCAATCCAAGCCCATTGTACCAAAAATAACAAAATCTAACCAAAATCTTGATTTTCACCGAAATTTCATGGAAATGGAAAGCTTACATTTTTGCTCATCCTTACTTTGGGCAAAAAACCCTTATAAAGAAATTAAAAATGTATATGTTATGAGGTTCCCTTGCATCTAACAGTCATAAATAGATGGACAGTTTGAATGTTGGAGCTTTTCAGCAGTGCTTGGCTGCTCCATGCATTAAGCTGAAAACACGCTATACAATTTTCTTTATATTTTTTCCTTTAGACTTATCAAAACCATATAACATGAGGTCAACCTAAACACTTTCAATTTGTATGCAATCAGACAGGCCCTTAGATTTAGCTTTAGATTTATTAATTTGTGCCTCAAATCACTGCAACACCTTGAAGCACATTGTCCTGCGAAAAAAAAATGGGGGTTATTTATTCGACATGTGCAATTCATTTATTTCCAAATGGGGGTTATTTACTAGACATGTGCAATTCATTTAGTTCCAAATTCGTTTTTTTTTTTTTTTTTTAATTCCTTTATTTCAAAGTAAATTGCATAACAAAAATACAACAGAGAACATATGCAACCGATTACAATACAAGTGGTAAGACAGGGAGTTAGAAGATGTGACAGTGTTCAGGCAACATTTGGCGGGTCGACTGAGCCTGCTTCTTGCCTAATAAACAGTATAAAGAGATACAGTGCTAAGGCAACATTACAGTGTACAGGAACGCATAGGCTACTTGTTCAACGTTCTACCCTGCTTATGAACGGTCGTAAATCCGTTGGGTAAAACAGTCACTGGTCTGAATAAGCTATTACTTATTTTATTTGTGAGTATGTTAGTACGATCATCTATACGCCCCACACATGGGCGACCTTCCGGTCTCGCTATTTCCAGGTTTTAATCAGTTTCTTCCTATGGACTCGTGTGTGGGTGGCAACTTGAGAAAAGGTGAAATACTACTTATGGGGAGGGGGTGGGGGGGTAGACCTTGAGGGTGGGAGAAGCAGGAAAGGGGGGAAAGGGGGAAAAGGGGGAGCAAGCAAATTAAGAGGAAGGTGGTGTCCTCTGCCCGGGGGGCGTCGGTAGGGAGGTCTGCCTGTGGGGTCCAGGACTGCGTGCCACTTCTTGGAGACAGGGCCGGACTGGCCTACCGGGATACCGGGATATTTCCCGGTAGGCTGCCTGCCCTGGGGCCGCTTTGCGGCTACAGTGCTCCCCTGTCCCCACTCTCATGCGCCTGTAATCTCGGAGCTGGCCGGGTCAGTGTTCTGCGGCCGCGCACCGCGCTGTAACATGGTCCCGCCCCCCTAGAACGGCTCGTGTGATAGTATCTAGAATCAGTATTCCACCTATCACACAGCCGCTCTAGGAGGGGGGGCAGGACCATGTTACAGCGCGCGCAGAACACTGACCCGACGAGCTCCGAGATCACAGGAGGAGAGATGGCTGTGAGTACAGCCCTATATGTGTGCCTGGATAGGGGGATCAGCAGAGGGGCGGCATATAGAGGAAATGAGCTTTCTATAGTCCTCCATGCAGCCGCTGAATGCTTGGAGGAGGGGAGAGGAGGAGAATCAAGCATTCAGGGGCTGCATGGAGGAATATAGAAAGCTCATTTCCTCTATATGCCGCCCCTCTGCTGATCCCCCTATCCAACTTATTTTACTCCCCCCCCCCCCAGTTCTCCTTGTGCTCCCCCCCAGTGCTCTCCTCCCCCACCACACTCTCCACTGTCTCCACCCCCCCCCCCCAGTTCTCTCAACCCCTGTTATTTCTGCCTCCCCTGCTCTCCAGGTCCTTGTCTAGCCCCCACCCCAGTGGTCTCCACCCCCACAGTGCTGTCGAGCCCCCCACCCCCCACAGTGCTGTCCAGCCCCCCCCATGCTCCCCACCCCCCACAGTGGTCTCAAGCCCCCCACCCCTCACAGTGCTGTCCAGCCCCCCCCCATGCTCCCCACCCCCCACAGTGGTCTCAAGCCCCCCACCCCCCCACAGTGCTGTCCAGCCCCCCCCCCGTGCTCCCCACCCCCACAGTGCTGTCCAGCCCCCCCCATGCTCCCCACCCACAGTGGTCTCAAGCCCCCCACCCCCCACAGTGCTGTCCAGCCCCCCCCCGTGCTCCCCACCCCCACAGTGCTGTCCAGCCCCCACCCCAGTGCGCCCCACCCCCCACAGTGCTGTCCAGCCCCCACCCCATTGCTCTCCACCCCCCACAGTGCTCTCCAGCCCCCCCAACCCCTGTTCTTTCTACCCCGGATGCTCTCCAGCTCTCCCCATCATTCTCCAGCCCCCCCCCACCCCAGTGCTCTCCACCCCCACAGTGCTCTTCAGCCCCCCCCCCCATGCTCCCCAGCCCCCCCGTGCTCCCCACCCCTGTTCTTTCTGCCCCCCAGTGCTCTCCCCATCAGCCTCCAGCTCCCACCACAGTGCTCTCCACCCCCCACATTGCTCTCACGCCCCCTGTGCTCCCCACCCCCACAGTGCTCTCTAGCCCCTCCGTGCTCCCCACCCCTCACAGTGCTCTCCAGCCGCCCGTGCTCCCCACCCCTGTTCTGTCTGCCCCCATCAGTCTCCAGCTCTCCCCATCAGTCTCCAGCTCCCACCACAGTGCTCTCCACCCCCCACAGTGCTCTCCAGCCCCCCCATGCTCCCCACCCCCACAGTGCTCTCCAGCCCCCACCCCAGTGCTCTCCACCCCCCACAGTGCTCTCCAGCCCCCCCCCACAGTGCTCTCCAGCCCCCACAGTGCTGTCCAGCCCCCACCACATTGCTCTCCACCCCCCACAGTGCTCTCCAGCCCCCCCCACCCCTGTTCTTTCTACCCCCAGTGCTCTCCAGCTCTCCCCATCCTTCTCCAGCCCCCACCCCAGTGCTCTCCACCCCCCACAGTGCTCTTCAGCCCCCCCCCGTGCTCCCCACCCCTGTTCTTTCTACCCCCGGTGCTCTCCAGCTCTCCCCATCATTCTCCAGCCCCCACTCCAGTGCTCTCCACCCCCACAGTGCTCTTCAGCCCCCCCCCCCCGTGCTCCCCACCCCTGTTCTTTCTGCCCCCGGTGCTCTCCGACTCCAGCCCCCCCCACAGTGCTGTCCAGCCCCCCGTGCTCCCCTCCCCTGTTCTTTCTGCCCCCAGTGCTCTCCAGCTCTCCCCATCAGTCTCTAGCTCCCACCACAGTGCTCTCCACCCCCACATTGCTCTCCATCCCCCTGTGCTCCCCACCCCCACAGTGCTCGCCAGCCCCACCCCAGTGCTCTCCACCCCCCACAGTGCTCTTCAGCCCCCCGTGCTCCCCACCCCTGTTCTTTCTGCCCCCGGTGCTCTCCGACTGCAGCCCCCCCACAGTGCTGTCCAGCCCCCCCCACAGTGCTGTCCAGCCCCCTGTGCTCCCCTCCCCTGTTCTTTCTGCCCCCAGTGCTCTCCAGCTCTCCCCATCAGTCTCTAGCTCCCACCACAGTGCTCTCCACCCCCACATTGCTCTCCAGCCCCCTGTGCTCCCCACCCCCACAGTGCTCGCCAGCCCCACCCCAGTGCTCTCCACCCCCCACAGTGCTCTTCAGCACCCCCGTGTATATATATATATATATATATATAGAAAAAGCCCTATGTGATTTCATATCTGTCTTTTCTGTATATAATACAGTCTTCAAATGTGCTTTAAAATGTATGGTTTTCCCTTTCATGAACCAGAAAATAATGACGTTATGCTGTTGCGCTGGTATAATAATGCTGTGGGGCTGGTATGAAATTTTTTCCAGGGCTGAATTTTATTCCCAGTCCGGCCCTGCTTGGAGATATTCCTCTGTGTATATGAAATACTGCCAGGGTCTCCAGGTCTCACGGAAGGCCTCCTCCCTATCGTACAAAGTGGCTGAGAGGTCCTCCATGTCTCTCAATTCGTTAACTTTAGCGAACCAGAGGGGCCTTGCCGGTGGGTTCTCCGATCTCCAACACAGCGGGATGCATGCCTTGGCCGCATTCAAAAGTTGAATGGTCAAAGACTTTTTATATTTTTTAATGGCTCGTTCTGTCATATGTAGCAGACAGGCCGCCGGGTTCCCTTCTAGGGAGACATTGGTCAGGTGTCTGATTGTGTCAGTCACCCCTCGCCAAAAAGGGGTAAGTTTGGGGCAGGAATAGAATATATGCAGCATCGTGCCAGCTTCAGTCCCGCAATGCCAGCAGCGGTCTGAAACCTGTGGAAATATACGGTGCAGGGTAGTGGGTGTTCTGTACCAGCGAGTGGTAATCTTGTAGCAGGTCTCTTGGACTCTGGTGGCGATGGATGCCTTCTGTGCGAAGTGCAGGATTTTTTGTCTTTGTTCGCCCGTAAAGTGCATATTAAGTTACGTCTCCCACTTAGTTATGAAGGGGGGTGTAGATCCCTCTATTGATTGGGTTAGAGAGGAGTAGATGAGCGAAAGACAATGGCGTTCTGGCTCCCCACGATGGCAAATTTGCTCCAATTCTGTGAGTGGACGAGAGATGCTCGGTTTCCGCATGCAACTGCGCAAAAAGTTCCGGAGCTGCAAACCGCTCCAGAAGTCCAGAGGGGGGTCTGCTGCCAATGTCCCTGCTTCTAAGGTGAGTCGGCCATCTGATCCTATAAAATCGCACAAGCGTAGTCTGGTGCCCGTCGCCAAGCGTTGGAGAGTGGGGCTCTGTAGGCCCGGGACAAATTCTGGGTTACCCAACACTGGCACCATAGGTGAGGGTGTAGGTGACATAGTGGAATGCTTAAAGGCATCTCTTGCCACCGAAAGGGTGCTTCCCAGTGTGGGGTGGTCCGCCAATTCCTTTGGCAGGGGGGCGGCGATCCACGGCCGGCTCCCGAGCGTGCCCTCTAAATCTTCCCCCTCCATGGTTACCCAGTGTTTCGCCCCGGCATGACAGTGCCAGTCCACTATCCTGGTGAGGTGGACCGCCCTGTAGTAAGCCTTCATATCCGGGAGGCCAAGCCCACCATCACTTTTTACCCTGTGCAGGAGCTGCAACTTTATGCGTGGCTTGCAGTGTGACCATATAAAGCCCCGAAACATGGCTTCCAACCGTTTAAAGAAAGTTGGGGGCAGGCGGATGGGCAACGCCTGCATTACATAAAGGACCTTGGGTAGTAGAGTCATCTTTAGAGCATTACAGCGTCCAAACCACGTCAAAGTGAGTCTATGCCAGAGCAAAAGGTTTGCCTTCAGACGGTTGAGCATTGGTGCGAAATTGGCCTCGTATAGGCCTTTGGTGTCTGAGGTGATGTCCACCCCAAAATACCGAATGCGGTCTTTTGCCCATTTCAGCGGGAAGGTTTGTCTCAGACGCCATACAGTGTCATTCCCTTCTGTTATGTTCAGGATGGAGGACTTTTTCAAATTAATTTGAAAGAGAGAGAGGGTGCCGTATGTTTGTAGAGATTGGAGCAAGTTGGGGAGTGACGTGAGGGGTTCTGTGATGAAAAAGATGAGGTCATCTGCAAACGCGGCCACCTTGTGGCTCCCCGAGGGTTTGGGGTAGCCCACAATGCCTGCATCTGCCCGGATGTGGCACAGGAGCGGCTCCAATGAAAGGATGAAGATTAGTGGTGATAGAGGGCACCCCTGGCATGTGCCATTGCGTATGCGGAAAAAGTCGGATCTCGTCTCGTTGACTTTAATCGATGGCGTTGGGTTAGTGTATAGGGACAGGATCCAGGTCAACATGGAGGGTTTCAGACCAATGTGTTCTAAGGTGGCCCGGATAAATGACCAGTCAACATGATCGAACGCCTTCTCCGCGTCAGTGGACAGCAGGAGAAGGGCTCGATTGGAAGTCTTGGCAGCATGAAGCAGATTGAGCACCCGGATAGTGTTATCCCGAGGCTCTCTCATCGGGACAAAGCCTGCCTGGTCCCTATTAGGGATGAGCCGAACACCCCGGGTTCGGTTCGCACCAGAACCTTCGAACGGACCGAAAGTTTTCGAACCCTATTCATTATAATGGACGCGAACGTTCGAAATCAAAATTGCTAATTACAACGGCCAATATGCATGTTAATGTCATAAAACAGGTTTGGGGACCCGGGTCCTGCCCCAGGGGACATATATCAATGCAAAAAGAACTTTTAAAAACTAACGTTTTTTCCTGAATCCTGAGCAGTCATTTTAATGATGCATAAAGTGAAAAAAAAAAAGGTGAAATTTTCCTTTAAATATGGTACCTGGGGGGTGTCTAAAGTATGCCTGTGAAGTGGCATGTGTTTCCCGTGTTTAGAACTGTCCCTGCACAAAATGACATTTGTAAAGGAAAAAAAGAAGCCATTTAAAACCACTTGCGGCTTTAATGTCATGTCTTGTCCTGGCCGCCATATGGCTGAAAATCCTTGAGAAAAAATGGCATGGCTACCCCATCACCCCCCCACCCCAGCCCCTTTGGGTCTTGTATGGATATTAAGGGGGACCCCGCACCCAAAATAAAACCCTATACCTACAACCCTATATACTCTGAACAGCAGTATATAGGTGGTGCAAACAAGACACGGACTGTAGGTTTGTTCTTAAGTAGAATCTGAACAGGTACATTATGAAGTGTAGCACCATCCCAAAAAAATCAATTTTTATGCTTTTTGGAGAACATAGGGAGGGGTTATCACCCCTGTAACATTTGCTGTCTTTGCACATCTGTTCAGAACATTTCACCTCACTTTCCGTCCCAATGACAAATGTTTTAGGAAAAGTGGGGTTTTAATTGAAACAAGGATTGGTGATAAAGCATCAGTAGAGAGGAGATACCTTTTTCCCAAATTAAATGTAACAGGATAGAATTTCCCTTCCTAGGGGTAGATTTCCTCTCACTTCCTGTTTTCTCTTTCCGTTTGCAAGTAGGAGTCGTTTGTAAGTTGGATGTTTGAAAGTAGGGGTCTGCTGTATATATTCTGCAGAAATTTGCCCTATTAGATGTTGGTGTAGCCACAACACTGTAAGCCCTCACAGTGACTCTTGGTGGGCACAGGAATGGGCCCTGCTGTGAGTTAATAGATCAAGATTTGTACTTGCATGCACCTGTTGAACCGGGCAGAAAAATTGGGCCTTTGGTGGTGGTGGTGGTGGACGGTGTTGCCACAAGACTGTAAGCCCTCACAGTTACTCTTGGTGGGTGCAGGAATGGGCCCTGCTGTGAGTTATTAGATCAAGATTTGTAATTGCATGCAACTGTTGAACAGGGCAGAAAAATTGGGCCTTTGGTGGTGGACGGTGTTGCCACAAGACTGTAAGCCCTCACAGTTACTCTTGGTGGGTGCAGGAATGGGCCCTGCTGTGAGTTATTAGATCAAGATTTGTAATTGCATGCACCTGTTGAACAGGGCAGAAAAATTGGGCCTTTGGCGGTGGTGGCGGTGGTGGTGGTGGTGGTGGTGGACGGTGTTGCCACAAGACTGTAAGCCCTCACAGTTACTCTTGGTGGGTGCAGGAATGGGCCCTGCTGTGAGTTATTAGATCAAGATTTGTAATTGCATGCACCTGTTGAACAGGGCAGAAAAATTGGGCCTTTGGTGGTGGTGGTGGTGGTGGACGGTGTTGCCACAAGACTATAGGCCCTCATAGTTACTCTTGGTGAGCGCAGGAATGGGCCCTACTGTGAACTATTAGATCAAGATTTGTAATTACACGCCCCTGTTAAACAGGGGCTGAAAAATTGTGCCTTAGGCATTGGTGCTGGTGCCACAACACTGCAACCCCTCACAGATACTGTACTCTGAGCACAGCAATGAGACCTGTTGCAAAGCATTGCCTAAAAATTGTAATTACACGCCCCAATAGGGGCTGAAAAATTGTGCCTTAGGCACTGGTGCTGGTGCCACAACACTGCAACCCCTCACAGATACTGTACTTGGAGCACAGCAGTCACACCTGTTGCGAAGCATCTTTTTAAAAAATTGTAATTACACGCCCCTGTTATACAGGGGCTGAAAAATTGTGCCTTAGGCATTGGCGCTGGTGCCACAACACTGCAACCCCTCACAGATACTGTACTCTGAGCACAGCAATGAGACCTGTTGCAAAGCATTGCCTAAAAATTGTAATTACACGCCCCAACAGGGGCTGAAAAATTGTGCCTTAGGCACTGGTGCTGGTGCCACAACACTGCAACCCCTCACAGATACTGTACTTGGAGCACAGCAGTCACACCTGTTGAGAAGCATTTTTTTTAAAAATTGTAAGTACACGCCCCTGTTATACAGGGGCTGAAAAATTGTGCCTTAGGCACTGGTGTGGTGGCATGGATCATTGAGGAGGAGGAAGAGGATAGTCAGTGAACATAACAGGACAGTCACTCAGCATCAGCATAGGCAGTCTTGAAGGGATGTGACATTATAAATTATTCAGTTATATCCGCTTCAGGTGCCTGGTAGCTGGTGGTGATCCAAGACTGATTCATTTTTATGAAGGTCAGTCGATCAACCGAGTCGGTGGACAGGCGCACCCTATGATCGGTGACAAATCCTCCAGCAGCACTGAATGTGCGTTCGGAAAGAATGCTGGATGCAGGACAGGCCAGTAGCTCAATTGCATACTGTGCAAGCTCTGGCCAGTGATCCATCCTCAGGACCCAGTAAGCCAGAGGATTTTCGGTGGGAAAGGTGTCCAAGTCTGACCTTGCCCCTAGGTATTCCTGCACCATGTATATCAGATGCTGGCGATGGTTGCTGGAACCGATCATACCTTGGGGCTGCGGACTAAAAAATTGTCTGAACGCATCGGTCAGACGTCCACCTTCCCCACCGCTCCTTCTGCTACTGACCGAAGCCTCAGCAACTCGTCGTCCAGGACCAGGAGTTTGTAACCTCCCAGTGTCTGGGAACGCGTTGCACAGACCTTTCTGAAAGGCCTCCCTGAGATGTCTCATCCTCTGCTCCCTCTGCGACGGCAAGATAAGGTCCGCAACCTTACCCTTGTACCGTGGATCAAGGAGAGTGGCCAGCCAGTAATGGTCCCTCTCCTTGATCCGAAGAACACGAGGACCCCCCGCAGGCTTTGCAGGATCAGGGAGGCCATGCTACGTAGGTTAGCTGAGGCATTCGGTCCGGAGTCTTCTGGGTCACTGAGGATGACAGGATCGCCAGCCACCTCCTCCCAGCCACGTACAAGTCCACTGGTTTGTTGGGACTGTACATCATCCCTAAAAGACTGCTGCTGCTGATGCTGAGCGCCAGGTTCCACCTGCATGCTCACACAATCCTCCTCCTCCTCCTCCTCATCCTCTTCCTGTGTGATGGGTGGGACAGAAGGAACACTGTCTGGATAAAGGGGGCCTTGAGAGGCAAGGAAGTCCTCCTCTTCCTGCCTCTGTTCTGCCTCAAGTGCCCTGTCCATTATCCCACGCAGCGTATGCTCCAACAGGTGGACAAGAGGTACAGTGTCACTGATGCAAGCACTGTCACTGCTCACCATCCTCGTGGCCTCCTCAAATGGTGAGAGGACAGTGCATGCATCCCTGATCATGCTCCACTGGCGTGGGGAAAAAAAGCCAAGCTCCCCTGACCCTGTCCTGGTGCCGCAGTTGCAAAGGTACTCATTGATGGCCCTCTGCTACGTGTGCAGTCGCTGCAGCATGGCCAACGTTAAGTTCCACCTGGTGGGCATGTCACATATTAGGCGGTTCTTGGGCAGGTTCAGCTCCTTTTGCAGCTCAGTCAGCCGAGCACTGGCATTATAAGATCGGCGGAAATGCACACAGACTTTCCTGGCCTGCCTCAGGACATCCTGTAAGCCTGGGTACCTGCCCAAGAACCGCCGCACCACCAGGTTGAGGACGTGAGCCATACAGGGCACATGGGTGAGCTGCCCCTGTCGCAGGGCGGAGAGGAGGTTGGTGCCATTGTCAGAAACGACCATTCCTGGCTTAAGCTGGCGTGGCGTCAACCACCTCTCGGCCTGCCCCTGCAGAGCTGCCAGAACCTCTGCCCCAGTGTGGCTCCTGTCCCCCAAACACACCAGCGCAAGCACGACATGGCATCTTTTTGCCTGCGTACTCGCGTAGCCCCTTGTACGCCTACGGAGCACCGCTGGTTCCGAGGACAGAGCACTGGAGGAAGAAGAAGAGGAGGGGGTGGAGGAGAGAGGTGTGTCACAACCAGTAGTAGCATTTTGGAGGCATGGTTGCGGAACAACCTCCAACACTACTGCACCTTGTCCTGCATCCCTCCCAGCTGCCAATAGAGTGACCCAATGGGCCGTGAAAGAAAGATAACGTCCCTGTCCATGCCTGCTGGACCATGAGTCAGCGGTAATATGCACCTTACTGCTGACCGCCCTGTCCAGCGAGGCATGGACATTGCCTTCCACATGCCGGTAGAGAGACGGAATCGCCTTCCGTGAGAAAAAGTGGCGTTTGGGAACCTGCCACTGAGGAACCGCACATTGAACAAACTCACGGAAGGGGGCCGAGTCTACCAACTGAAAAGGCAGCAGTTGAAGTGCTAGCAATTTAGCCAAGCTAGCATTCAACCGCTGGGCATGTGGATGGCTGGGAGTATACTTCTTTAGACGGTCCAGCAGCTGGGGCAGGGAAATTTGCCTGCTACAATCGGACGACGGTGTACTGCAAGTACTTGGTTGTGACACACCTAATTCTACACCTTCAGTCCTCTCAGAGCAGCTTTCAGAGAGGACTGAAGATATAGTGGGGATTGAGATCCCAGCTGATGAGGAGCAAGGAGAGGTCCGCTTTGTTCTTTGGTGTGGGTCTTTTATGTGTGCTTGCCAACGAGCTGCATGGCAGGTCGACATATGTCTGCTCATGCTTGTGGTGCCCAAGCGGCTGATGTTTTGGCCACACGAGATACGCTTGAGACAAATATTGCAAATAGCAGTGGTGCGATCTGATGCACCCGTCTCAAAAAAGGCCCACACCAAAGAACTTTTGTGATAACGTGCAGAGGCAGCGCCCTGCACAGGCGGAGCTCTGCGGTGTGATACAGTTGCTCTGCTGGCCTCTAGCTGGCCTCCAGGGGGCATCCTGCCTCGTTGGACATGTGACGCCGCATCCTCCTCCTCCTCCTCCTCCTCCTCCTCTCTCCCTTCAGGCACCCACGTGGAGTCAGTGACCTCATCATCCCCTCCCTCTTCACCACTAGAGCAAACCTGGCAGTAAGCTGCAGCTGGTGGAACAGTACTGCCAGATTTCTGTCCTTCAGCATCCCCTCTCTCTGCGCGCACACTACTGCCTTCCTCAAGCTGGGTATCATCATCCGAGCCTTCGAATCGTTGGGCATCCTCCTGGAGCATGTACCCAACACTGTGCTCAATGAGTTCGGGGGACTCCTCAGGAGGACATGGTGGGTCTAGGGAAGGGGTGGCTGATGATGCCATTGAGTACGCGTTGGCAGCTGCTCTGCCAGTACCCTGAGCCTGGGTGAGAGAGGATGAGGAGGATGAGGAGGGCTTGGTCATCCATTCTACCAAGCCTTCGGCATGATGCGGCTCCACATGTCCAGCTGCCGAAAACAAAGACAAGCGTGTCCCATGGCCACGTGCTGATGACGATGCACGACCACGTCCACGGCCAGCACTGTTGTCTCTAGAAACAGAGCCTGCCTGCCCTGTGTTCTTGCCTCGGCGCGGTCTGCCTCTCCTTGGCGGTCTTCCAGCCATTGTAGTCGGTAGTGTATATAGTATAAAAAATAGAGCTCCTATGTGTGCTCACAACACACTGTAGGTCCTATGGGTGCTGACACTAACACACTATAGGTACTATGTGTGCTGCTGACAAGAAAATATAGGAGCTATGTGTGCTGCCACAAACACACTATAATTCCTATGGGTGCTGCTGACACAAAGACACTATAGGTACTATATGTGTGCTGCTGTCAAGAAAATATAGGTGCTCTGTGTGCTGCCACTAACACACTAGAAGTCCTATGGGTGCTGCTGACACAATAGGTAGTATATGTGTGCTGCTGAGAAGAAAATATAGGAGCTCTGTGTGCTGCCACTAACACACTAGAAGTCCTATGGGTGCTGCTGACACAATAGGTAGTATATGTGTGCTGCTGAGAAGAAAATATAGGAGCTCTGTGTGCTGCCACTAACACACTAGAAGTCCTATGGGTGCTGCTGACACAATAGGTAGTATATGTGTGCTGCTGAGAAGAAAATATAGGAGCTCTGTGTGCTGCCACTAACACACTAGAAGTCCTATGGGTGCTGCTGACACAATAGGTAGTATATGTGTGCTGCTGAGAAGAAAATATAGGAGCTCTGTGTGCTGCCACTAACACACTAGAAGTCCTATGGGTGCTGCTGACACAATTGGTAGTATATGTGTGCTGCTGAGAAGAAAATATAGGAGCTCTGTGTGCTGCCACTAACACACTAGAAGTCCTATGGGTGCTGCTGACACAATAGGTAGTATATGTGTGCTGCTGAGAAGAAAATATAGGAGCTCTGTGTGCTGCCACTAACACACTAGAAGTCCTATGGGTGCTGCTGACACAATAGGTAGTATATGTGTGCTGCTGAGAAGAAAATATAGGAGCTCTGTGTGCTGCCACTAACACACTAGAAGTCCTATGGGTGCTGCTGACACAATAGGTAGTATATGTGTGCTGCTGAGAAGAAAATATAGGAGCTCTGTGTGCTGCCACTAACACACTAGAAGTCCTATGGGTGCTGCTGACACAATAGGTAGTATATGTGTGCTGCTGTCAAGAAAATATAGGAGCTCTGTGTGCTGCCACTAACACACTAGAAGTCCTATGGGTGCTGCTGACACAATAGGTAGTATATGTGTGCTGCTGAGAAGAAAATATAGGAGCTCTGTGTGCTGCCACTAACACACTAGAAGTCCTATGGGTGCTGCTGACACAAAGACACTATAGGTAGTATATGGATGGGACAGAAGGTTGGGACAGAAGTTGGGGTGCAATGCTGTGCTAACAGCACTGCGGTTGGTGCTACTGAAACCCATTGGTCAGCCAAGGCGTGCAGTCAGCACGAAAGTGTGTCTCTTGCAAGAACGCCACTTGTGTGTTGCCTTTGCGCAGGTTTGTCAAGAGCTGCGATCGCTTTTCAGGAGTGTTCAGGCCACGGACATTGAGGGAGGTGATCTTGAGGAGACCCATAGTAATACTCGGAGTTCCCACGTGGGAAAAAGAGGTCCCCCCGCTGCAGAGGATCAGAGAGGCGGAGGAAGCGTGGAGATCAGAGTAGGAGTGTACAGTAGTAGTTAGAGGGAGCAAGGGAGGGAGAGAAAAAGAAGGAGGAGGAGGGGGGGTAGGAGGGTGGGATGGATAAGGGGAGGGAGGAAAAGGTTTCTGTTTAGGTAATTTCTAAGGACCCCTTGTGGGCACTGTGTGTGTCCACACAGGGATCTACCCTAATGGGGGGTGGATGAAGCGAGAAGAATTGTTGTTTCTCTCTCCTTTTTCCCCCTCTGTGGGAGGAAAAAGAGAACAGGGAAAGGCAATCAGCCAAACAAAATATAGTATGAAAACGGAATATAAATCTCAATAAACATGGAGATGCAAGGGCAGATAGCCCAGGAGAACATTAATTATTAAAGCAAACACAGTATAAACATAACATGAGTACCAGCAGCACAAAGCCTTTACCTTTCACCTACATACCTAGCCTACGTAAAAGTAGAGATCGCGTGAGCATTAAACCTCGGAGGCGGGTAACTTCAACCTCACTGGAGACACTTAGCATCTCATCCGGGATGTCTGTGACCCTCCCATGTCCCAGCCTAATAATGACCTAGGGCTAGCCCATCATCAACTGTGTCTAAGTTTCAGGCTTGAAAGACTGGAGGTCACGGTTATCGCTAGTCGCTATGGAGGGGCCGTGCAGGTAAGCCTTGCTCACTCATGATCCCAGGACAACCCACCCTCCACCCTCCCGTGTGTACAAGTCCTATGGGTGCTGCTGACACAATAGGTAGTATATGTGTGCTGCTGAGAAGAAAATATAGGAGCTCTGTGTGCTGCCACTAACACACTAGAAGTCCTATGGGTGCTGCTGACACAATAGGTAGTATATGTGTGCTGCTGTCAAGAAAATATAGGAGCTCTGTGTGCTGCCACTAACACACTAGAAGTCCTATGGGTGCTGCTGACACAATAGGTAGTATATGTGTGCTGCTGAGAAGAAAATATAGGAGCTCTGTGTGCTGCCACTAACACACTAGAAGTCCTATGGGTGCTGCTGACACAAAGACGCTATAGGTAGTATATGGATGGGACAGAAGGTTGGGACAGAAGTTGGGGTGCAATGCTGTGCTAACAGCACTGCGGTTGGTGCTACTGAAATACTGTACTAACAGTACGCACGCACCAGACTAATCCCCAGCAGCAGCTAATAACACACTAACTGTGCAATCAGCAGCAATGAACGATCACTAATGATGAATGACTCAGGTAGCAATGGTTTAGCAAAGAAATAGCAATCAAGCAAAGACAGAATCAGCAGACTGCTCTCTCCTAAAGCCGGAACACATGTGACCGGGGCCGACGGCGTGGCTGCCTTTTAAATGGTGGGGCGTGTACTAAAGCCCCTGAGCTTTAATTGGCTACAGGCGTCCTGCCTGTAGCCAATTATTGCTCTCCTATTTTCCGGCGCTGTGATTGGCCAAGCATGCGGGGTCACAGTGCATGCTTGGCCAATCATCAGCCAGCAATGCACTGCGCCGGCCGCAATGCATTGCGGAGCCGCTCGCATCACATGAATGTGATGCGAACGGCCCAAATAGTTCTGGGCTCGCCGAGCGAGCGAACGCCCGGTGCTCGATTCGAACGTGGGTTCGAATCGAGCACCGGGCCCATCCCTAGTCCCTATGAATGAGATTGGGGATATGTGGGAGTAGCCTGTTTGCTAGGATTCTGGCGAAGAGCTTTAGGTCCGTGTTCAAGAGAGCGATAGGGCGGAAATTTCCACACTGCGAGAGGTCCTTCCCATCCTTCGGGATGAGGGAGATAAAGGCTCTCAAGGAGTCCTCTGGGAAGGAATTCCCTTCTGTAATGGAGTTAAGGGCGGCGACCAACGGTTGCGCTAGAGTGTCAAAGAAAGTTTTATAGTAAGCTGGGGTTAAGCCGTCAGGGTCCGGTGCTTTTTTGGGTTTGGAAGTGGCCAGAGCCTCACCCAGCTCCGTAACTGTAATCGGCTCCTCCATCTCCTCCTGCAGGCAGTGAGGGCATGCCCGACGCTGCTATATACGACCGAGGGGTTAATGGGCTTTCCCCCGATGGGTCTGTGATGTGTGGCTTCTCTAAGTTGTAAAGACTTTTGTAGTAAGAATGAAATTCCTTGGCGATGTCTGAAGAGACATGCAGCCGTTGGCCAGACGGCGTTACAATGTGGGGATTTTAAGTCTTAGTACGCGGACCCCGTAGAGTCCTTGCTAGTAACGTACCAGGTTTGTTTGAGAATTCATACATGGTACGCCGCGCCCATGCCAACTTCTGTTTCGTTTTGTGGAACAGTATACCATGTAGTTCCTCTCGGGCCTTAAGAAGGTCCTGTAATGTGGCCTGGGCTAGACTCGCCTTGTGCTTACTTTCTAAATTATGGATCAATGCCATGAGTTCTTCTGTGCGGCGGTTTCTTTCGCGCTTAAGTCGAGCTCCTATCCGGATCAGCGTGCCCCTTATGACCGCCTTGTGGGCCTCCCACATCAGAAGGGGATTGGTAACCGATTCCCTATTAAGGGAGAAATACTCACGCAGAGCAGTCAAGATCTCTGTGCGAGTGTCCTCTGATTGAAGCAGAGATTCGTTCAGGGTCCATGATGGTGGGGATCGGGATTCCGTTCCCAACTGTAATATCAGGTTAACTGGTGCATGTTCCGAAAATGACATGACGTCTATGGACGTTGACACCACTCTAGACAGGTCTTTGTGGGATAGTAAGAGGTAGTCCAGCCGCGAATAGGTGTGGTGTACCTGTGAGAAAAACGTGTAGTCACGTTCCTGTGCGTGAAGCAGCCGCCAAGGGTCTATCAAGTGCAATGCATGTATGTCCGACTTCAATCGCTTGAGGCGTGAGTAGGAGAGGTGGGACGCGCCCCTTGACACATCAAGGAACGGTTCCATGGCAAAGTTGAGATCTCCACCAAACACCAATATACCTTCTGTGAACTCAAGGAGCTCAGGGAGGAGCTTCCGTAAAAATTGCGGGTGGTCTGTGTTGGGAAAATAAACATTGGCGAGGGTGACTAACACTCCAGACACCTTCCCTTTAAGCAGGATAAAACAGCCAAGCGGGTCTGTCTTCTGTGCTATGAACGACCAGGGTACTGATTTTGCCAAGAGAATACTCACCCCTTTGGATTTGGAGATCGAAGACACACTATGGTATGCCAGCGGGAAGGCCCCATTGGTCAGCCAAGGCGTGCAGTCAGCACGAAAGTGTGTCTCTTGCAAGAACGCCACTTGTGTGTTGCCTTTGCGCAGGTTTGTCAAGAGCTGCGATCGCTTTTCAGGAGTGTTCAGGCCACGGACATTGAGGGAGGTGATCTTGAGGAGACCCATAGTAATACTCGGAGTTCCCACGTGGGAAAAAGAGGTCCCCCCCGCAGAGGATCAGAGAGGCGGAGGAAGCGTGGAGATCAGAGTAGGAGTGTACAGTAGTAGTTAGAGGGAGCAAGGGAGGGAGAGAAAAAGAAGGAGGAGGAGGGGGGGTAGGAGGGTGGGATGGATAAGGGGAGGGAGGAAAAGGTTTCTGTTTAGGTAATTTCTAAGGACCCCTTGTGGGCACTATGTGTGTCCACACAGGGATCTACCCTAATGGGGGGTGGATGAAGCGAGAAGAATTGTTGTTTCTCTCTCCTTTTTCCCCCTCTGTGGGAGGAAAAAGAGAACAGGGAAAGGCAATCAGCCAAACAAAATATAGTATGAAAACGGAATATAAATCTCAATAAACATGGAGATGCAAGGGCAGATAGCCCAGGAGAACATTAATTATTAAAGCAAACACAGTATAAACATAACATGAGTACCAGCAGCACAAAGCCTTTACCTTTCACCTACATACCTAGCCTACGTAAAAGTAGAGATCGCGTGAGCATTAAACCTCGGAGGCGGGTAACTTCAACCTCACTGGAGACACTTAGCATCTCATCCGGGATGTCTGTGACCCTCCCATGTCCCAGCCTAATAATGACCTAGGGCTAGCCCATCATCAACTGTGTCTAAGTTTCAGGCTTGAAAGACTGGAGGTCACGGTTATCGCTAGTCGCTATGGAGGGGCCGTGCAGGTAAGCCTTGCTCACTCATGATCCCAGGACAACCCACCCTCCACCCTCCCGTGTGTACAGGCAAAAGGAAAAAAGAAAAATGATCGTGGTGAGGTGGCGGGCGTATGGCTGCCCCGTGGCAGACTGAGTATGTGTCCATAGGCTGTATGCCTGGGGTGTGAGTACAGGGGCGGAGGAGGCAACTCCAGCGCTACAGTCCCTTAGGTGACCAACCAACTATAGGGCGTAAGGGGGGGGGCAGCTGAGCCAGCCCCTAACTGAGCTTGTCTAGATGGCAATGTACCCAACAGCCCAAAACCCCAACAACACCCCCCCCCCCCGGGGGCATACAGTATACCTTGCTATATTTCCCCAGGTGTCATACAGCCAAACCCCATCAAACCTTAGTTCATTGCGGCTTCTGCTTTCCCTAGTCGGGAGTCTGTGGGTGGATTCTTGCGAGGTGTCAAAGTCCGTTGGGTACATAGGGTCAGCTCGCTGTCTCTGTTCGCCGGCTGTGTATGGTTCAAACAAAACAAAGTGTTCCGGTGGTAGGTAGGTTAGTGTGCATTAATCAAGGTACCTTACTAGTCTCTGAGGAGGGGAAGACATTCAGTCCTCTGAAGACATCGGATGGGGCCTAGAGGTCTCACGGCTGGTGGCTCTCGAGCGTGGCCGGCAGGTCCGCTGCGATCTGGGAGGTGGTGGTCCTGTGGTCTCCTGTGAAAGAAGGAAGTCAAACCAGTTGGGCACCGAGATTGCCGGCTTGTTGAGGAAATCAAATAGGTTCGGAAGTTGGTCTGGTGTGCGTAGTTGAAATTCCGTTCCTCTCCTCCGTATAATTAGGTGGAAGGGATGCCCTCACCTATAGGTGGCTTCAGCTTGTCGGATCACTTCCAGCAAGGGGCGCATGAGTCCCCGCATGGCCCTTGTTTGCCTTGAAATGTCAGGGTAAATCCGGATAGGCGCGCCGTCAAAGTCAATAGTGCCCCGCTCCCAGGCCAGGCACATAATTTCTTCCTTAATGGTAAAGAAATGGACCCTGCAGAGGAGATCTCGCGGAGGGTCTGTTGCCGATGAATCTCGTGCAGCTGAGGGTGCCGCTCTGGGACCCGGAATCCGGTGCACTCTATCCAACTCCAGGTCTGCCGTAGGCGGCTTCCCCAGTACCTGGTTTAGGAGGACCACAACCGTGGCACGGAGGTCTGGGCCAGCGGTAGCCTCCGGAATGCCTCGGAGGCGCAGGTTGTTCCTCCTGCTCCTGTTTTCGCCGTCGTCCAACTTTAATTGCATCTCAATCAGCTGATGACGGAATGCCTGCTGTCCTGCTTCGAGGGACGCAATGCGCGTTTCAGTCGTGGAGCTGGAGGCTTCTAGCACCGTGACCCTCTCCTCCACAGTGTCTACCTGTTGGCGTAGGTCATGTAGCTCTCTGGATAGTGCATTAACTATGGAGGCCGCCATCTCCTGCAGGTCCTGTTTAGATGGCAGGCCCGCAACAATGTCCCGTAAAGCTCCCTCCTGGTCACCATCGGGCCCCCCCTGAAAGACAGGACTCAGCGGCAGCTCGGTGTTGGGGAGTGTGGGTGACAGGATGGGAGAGGGAGCCCTGTCATTTCGAGCGGGTTGCGAGGCATTGGGTGCTGCAGCCACCGACGAACCTTTCCCTGGCTGGGTGACTGCGTTGGCGTATGAGACACGCGGCGGCGCCATTTTAGCTGGTGTGGCGGGGGACGGGGCGCTGTGCGGCCTGAGGAAGTAATGTGCGATTCCGGGACCCCTCGATTCCCCCGTGTTCAGCGGGTGTTTGCGCTCCCCTGGCATGTACTTATTTGCGTCTTCTGACTGGCTGTCTGTCTGTTCTCTGGGCTATAGCCTGCAGAGCTCCATGCTGAGCGTCCTCACTCTGCCATTGCTAAGCTACGCCCCTGTACATCAAGTTTTGGGGGGATAGGGTTAGTCTTGTGTCCTTAGAGGTGGCAGGGTGTCTGTGGGGTAGCAAGATGTCGCTGCTCTCCACTGGTAGGCCGCAGCCGCGGACTTTCCTGAGGGATATCTGCCAGGTGGGTGAGTTCTGCTATAGTGGGGCCAGGAGACTGTTCTGTGTAGGGCAGAGATGGGATCCTGGGCAGGCAGCTACCTCTGAGGGACTTGACTGTACAGATATAAAAGCAGTTAGGTACTCACTGTGTCCCTGGGAAGTGACTGCAGTCAGTCTTGCAGGTCAGGCTTAGTCCCACTGCTGCTGGGTGCAGCAAGATGGCCGTTGCTCCTGGATGTGGGCACGGGCCTCCGCTGGCCCCAGGGCTGCTATTGCTGCTAAAGTCCACCTGGTCTGCAGTCCGGGATTCCTCTTCAGTCAGCAGGGTACTTTGGGAGGTCAGTGGGGCTGGAATCAGGAACGGGAGGGGAGGTGAAGAGGCTTCTAAGGAGTCCTGGGTGTAGCAAGATGGCCGCCGTCTTCCTCCCTGGAGGACTAATCACTGCAGACCCCCTCCAGCGCCCTTTGAATTGCCCGTATACCGGCCTCCCTGTTTCAGGAGGCCGTCAGATGTGTACCTGGGCAGGACTGTCTTGCTCCGTGGAGCGCTGTACCCAAGCGCGGAGGATGTAGCTGGCGGTGTAGGCCTCAAGATGGCGGCGGCACAGTTGTGGATGGGGCCGGCCGCGGCCCGGATAACAGAGCGGTCAGCCGCCCGGGAGACCTAATACAGGTACCGGTCTCTGCAGGGGACGTCTGGGGGTTAGGATATCTGTTTGTGTGGGCTTGTATGGGGATGCTGGCTCAGTATGGCACTAGATTCTAGTAGTCCCAGCGGAGCTCCACAGCGGGACGTCTTTCTCCTCTCGCTTCCGGCCACGCCCCCCGGATTGCCCAAATTCTTTTTTTAACCAATTTCGACAAATTTCTTAATTCTGAAATATCCAAATTAACGAAAACCCGTTTAACACATTTTTCAGAATATAAATTAGTAAATTCAAAAATTCATAGATTCGTAAATTCGAAAATTCGTAGATTCATAAATTTGAAAATTTGTAGTTTCGTAAATTTGAAAATTTGTAGATTCGTAAATTCAAAAATTCGGAAATTTGAAAATCTGAAATAATAACTTAACTATTACTAACTAATTAAATTATATGTATTTGCAATTTCCTTTCAAATTTCGCTGTTAGTGAACATAAGAAATATGAATTTATCTGAAGTTATGAATTATCCAAAACAACGAATACCGCATCTAAACCAATGGAATGTAACAAATTAATAATAATAAATAACAATAATAAAAATAAAAACTTTTTATTATTATTTATTTACTATTAATTCATTCCGTTCCATTTGTTTAGATGCAGCATTCGTTATTTCGGATAATTCGTAACTTCGGATAAATTCATATTTCTTATGTTCACTAACAGCCAGATTTGAAAGGAAATTCCAATACCTATAATTTAATAGTTAGTTATTATTAGTTAGTTAGTTAGTTAGTTATTCTTTCAAATGTTTGGATTTCTTTCTTATTTTCGGATTTTCAAATTTACGAATTGCGATCATAACAAATGACCTTAAAAAAAAAAAAAAACAACGAAAGAAAACTAACACATTTTTCGACAGTGCATATGCTTATTATTTACTAAAACTGGAGAGTGCACAATCAGCTTCCAGGTTTTATTGCCAAAGTTTAATTTAACAAGCTGAAGTTAGAAGCTGATTGACTACCATGTACAGCTGCACCAGATTCTGGGTGCTCCAGTTTTAGTAATTCTCCTCCACCTATACCCCAAAACGACATCACTTGAGCACCACTGGGATGTGAATTGCAAGTCTTTCAAGTAATAGAAGGTTTGACATGTTGTCTTTTAATTTTTTTGTTTGGGCACTTTCACAGGATGCTAGTGTCAACCACCCTCTGAAAATCAGACTGCTGTGGATACCATTTAAGAGGGTAGAGAGTCATAGGTGTCCCGGGAGCAGTCTCAGCCTGGACTTGGCCTGGCGGGGGGTCCAGGCTGAGACTGCCATTCACTATCACACAGCAGGCTTTGACTTGATGTGTGGCTCCTGGAACAACTTAAAAGGGCCTTAGAGCAGCAGCTGCCAGTCGTTTAGGGTTTCCTCACATCCAATTTGTATGTCACGTGATTGTGACCGGCTCTCAATGGAGCCGGTTCACACAACTCAGGAGAAGCTCCGGAGGAAATTGCACACGAGTCCTGTGTGACCATTTCAGGTCCGTATTCAGTCAAAAATTCGTACCGAAATCGAACCTGAAACGATGCACATGCACGCATCAGACCCCGGCTGTGAGCCGCTCCATACGGCAGTGTGAACCCAGCCTTGAGCAAGCTTTGAGCAGTATTTCCGAAGCCTTTATAGAAGAACTCCAGGAATGGGATTACTTTATGCTCTAACTTTGGGCCATCTTTTCTCAAATGAATTAAGCAGATGCCACCTCTGTGTGGTGGATGGTGAATCTGTAATTTGCTGATGTAGTCTATGGTACATAGAGGAAATAGCATCCTCTTCTGATGGGTGCTCCAGTGACTTCCCCTCTGTGTCCAAAATAAAGAGAGTTGCTACTTGCTGTATTTTTTTCAAAGAATGCAAGGCTTCCTCTGATTGGCCGAAGTGGAGATTGTGATGTCATCTTCCCACCTCTAGTGGGTGAGCTGGCTTGACATACACTTTAATGTTGTTGAAATTCTGCCAAAGCCTACTTGCCTCTTGCATGAGAAAAACACAGGTTCCCTTTAATCCACAACCCTTGAAGCGAGACTTAAAGTGGTATTCCAGCTGATACTTAACTTACTTTAAAAATGTCTATTCCTTCCTCCTAATGCTCCCTCTCTCTCCCCCTGCTGACTAATCTGTGTAAGAAACATGTACAGTTGCAAAAAAAAGTATGTGAATCCTTTTGGAATGATATGGATTTCTGTACAAATTGGTCATAAAATGTGATCTGATCTTCATCTAAGTCACAACAATAGACAATCACAGTCTGCTTAAACTAATAACACACAAAGAGTTAAATGTTACCATGTTTTTATTGAACATACCATGTAAACATTCACAGTGCAGGTGGAAAAAGTATGTGAACCCTTGGATTTAATAACTGGTTGAACCTCCTTTTGGCAGCAATAACTTGAACCAAACGTTTCCTGTAGTTGCAGATCAGACATGCACAACGGTCAGGAGTAATTCTTGACCATTCCTCTTTACAGAACTGTTTCAGTTCAGCAATATTCTTGGGATGTCTGGTATGAATCGCTTTCTTGAGGTCATGCCACAGCATCTCAATCGGGTTGAGGTCAGGACTCTGACTGGGCCACTTGAGAAGGCCTATTTTCTTCTGTTTAAGCCATTCTGTTGTTGATTCACTTCTATGCTTTGGGTCGTTGTCCTGTTGCAACACCCATCTTCTGCTGAGCTTCAGCTGGTGGACAGATGGCCTTAAGTTCTCCTGCAAAATGTCTTGATAAACTTGGGAATTAATTTTTCCTTCGATGATAGCAATCCGTCCAGGCCCTGATGCAGCAAAGCAGCCCCAAACCATGATGCACCCACCACCATACTTCACAGTTGGGATGAGGTTTTGATGTTGGTGTGCTGTGCCTCTTTTTCTCCACACATAGTGTTGTGTGTTTCTTACAAACAACTCAACTTTGGTTTCATCTGTCCACAGAATATTTTGCCAGTACTGCTGTGGAACATCCAGGTGCTCTTGTGCAAACTGTAAACGTGCAGCAATGTTTTTTTTGGACAGCAGTGGCTTCCTCTGTGGTATTCTCCCATGAAATCCATTCTTGTTTAGTGTTTTACGTATCGTAGATTCGATAACAGGGATGTTAGCATATGCCAGAGACTTTTGTAAGTCTTTAGCTGACACTCTAGGATTCTTCTTCACCTCATTGAGCAGTCTTGCGCTGTGCTCTTGCAGTCATCTTTACAGGGAGCCCACTCCTAGGGAGAGTAGCAGCAGTGCTGAACTTTCTCCATTTATAGAAAATTTGTGTTAGGTACCTTGGTGGAGAGCCTGACTTGATGGGAGAAGACCTCTCTTACGGCTCTGGTTCAGGGCCCACTGGAGTGGAGACAGTGGTCCCGTGAGCGCAGCTGGGTAGGAGTGTCTGAACTGGATGCTGCGGCTGGTGCAGGTAGTGGAGAGGACCCTCCGGATGGCTGGAACAGCAGGAACTGGCAGGGAGTAGACCAGCGACCAGGTGGAAGATGGCACAGGAACGGTGACAGCGGCCCCTGGAAGCAGCTCAGCACACGTGGAACAGGCAGAGGGATGTTCAGACAAGCCGGGTCTAGATCTGATAGGCAATCAGGCAGGTGCGTATAGGCAGGAGCAAGGTCAAGGCTAGCAGAGGTCAATATCAGGTAATCAGTCCAAAAGCAGAGTCAGGCAGGCCAGGGTCAGGGTAGGAGAGAACAGCAGGGTCAGACGTAAGCCGGGTCAGAGTTCAGGAATCACACAAGCAGGTAGCAGAGTCTCAGGTACAAGCTGCAGACAAACAGCACTGTCAAGGTGTAACTGTCAATAGGGCCACTGGCGCCAAACCGCGCTAGCGCGTACACGTGTGCGCCCGCGCCTGCTGAGCGCACGCCGATTCGCCCGCACAGCGCGAGTAGAGCCCTGACATTGCCCCCCCACAAGGGGCAACCTCCGGGTGCCCAACCGATCATCTTTCTCAGGATGGGAAGAAAAGAAAGCGTGGATTAGTCTCCCAGCATGTATATTATCCTCAGGCTCCCAAGAATTGCTCTCTGGGCCGTAGCCCTTCCACTTTATCAGGAACTGCCTTTGCCGCCTTCTGCAGTCAAGAATGGCCTCCACCTCGTACTCCTCACTCCCGTCGACTAAGACAGGTTCGGGTGGTCTAGACCCTCTACTCGGGAAGGGATCGGGTACCGAGGGTTTAAGCAGAGAAACGTGGAAAACTGGATGCACTTTCATGGCGTCGGACAAGGACAGTTCATAAGACACTTCATTAATTCTCCTTTTCACCGGGAAGGGGCCCAAAAACTTGGTTGCCAGCTTTTTTGAGGGACAGACTAACTTTAGATTACGAGTGGAAAGCCATACCTGATCTCCGACTTGAAGGTCTAGTTCTCCCCTCCTTTTTCGATCGAAGGCTTTCTTACTGTCTGCTTGGGCCTTAGTTATTACTTCTTGCAGAACTAGATTGTTACGGCTGAAGAAGGTCACCGTGTCCTGGACTGCTGGAACAGAGGATTCTGAAAGAAAATCTGGGAGAAATGTTAAGTGAAATCCATAATTGGCAAAAAACGGGGACTGTCCTGTGGTTGAGTGGCTGGCATTGTTATATGCAAATTCTGCTAGGGGCAGCAAAGACACCCAGTCGTCCTGTACAAAAGAGGTGAAGCATCTAATATACTGTTCAAGAGTCTGGTTTGTACGTTCGGTCTGCCCGTTAGTTTGGGGATGGTAAGCAGATGATAAGGCCAGCTCAATCTTTAAACTTTCACACAGAGCCCTCCAAAACCGGGAGGTAAACTGAACCCCCCTGTCTGATACTATATTGGCGGGTACCCAGTGTAGTCTAATAATTTCTTTGATAAAAATACAGGCTGTCTCTGCTGCTGATGGAGTCCCTTTTAGGGGTAGGAAATGGGACATTTTGGAGAGTCGGTCTACAACTACAAAAATGGCTGTGCAACCCTTGGAGGATGGGAGCTCAACTATGAAGTCCATAGTGATCATTCGCCAGGGACGATCAGGTGCAGGAAGAGGTTTCAGTAGACCCCAGGCTCGACTCCTAGTTACATAGTTAGCTAGGCCGAAAAAAGACACAAGTTCATCTAGTTGCTTTACTTCGGATGCACACAGGGCAGGAACTGACATACTTTTTACAGGATTCCTTTAAGCCAGGCCACCAGAAGGTGCGCTGCACAGGCTCCAAAGTCTTGCGAGCCCCAAAGTGCCCGGCTAGTGGGTGGTCATGAAGAAGGGCAAGTACTTTCACCCGGATGGTTTCAGGGACAAAAACTTGACTGTCCTTCCACAAAAGACCGGGTTCTCGGGTTGCCTCCCTGATCTGAGACAGCAGGTCCGGTTGCATGAGTAGGAAGTTGCTTGCGGGTAGAATGGTATCCGGGGGCGTGGGGTCTCTGGAGCAGTCATACATGCGCGAGAGCGCGTCTGGCTTCACATTCTTTGACCCAGGGCGGTATGTGATGTGGAAACAAAACCGCGAAAAGAACAGAGCTCAGCGGGCCTATCAGGGTTTTAGGCGTTTGGCAGTTCTCAAATATTCGAGGTTCTTGTGGTCGGTGTAGATTAACACAGGATGAACCGCACCTTTCAGCAAGTACCTCCATTCTTCTAATGCTGACTTGATGGCTAGCAGCTCTCGGTCACCGACGTCGTTGTTCCTTTCAGCAGGAGAGAGTTTCCGAGAGAAGAAACCTACAGGATGCATTAGGTCATTGCTGCCTTGACGTTGGGACACCATTGCCCCCACCGCTACTTCAGAAGCGTCAACTTCCAGAATGTAGGGCAGAGATGGGTCAGGGTGGCTGAGAATGGGAGCAGAGGTAAACAGACTCTTGAGATTTCCGAAGGCTTCCTGGGCCTCTGGACCCCAACGAAAGCGTACATTCTGTTTCGTCAACTGGGTGATTGGGGTGATTATGGCAGAAAACCCCTTGATAAATTTCCTATAAAAGTTTGCAAAACCCACAAAACGTTGTATTGCGGGTCCATCTTAATACCTGCTGGGGAGATCTCAAGTCCAAGGAACTGGATATTCTGCTGTTCAAAAGTGCATTTCTCGGCCTTGGCGTACAGTCCGTGTTGGCGGAGACAAAGTAATACTCTGCCCACATGCCCCCGGTGTTGCTCAAGGGATCCGGAGAAAATCAAAATTACATCCAGGTAGACGATGACAAAAATGTCCAGAAAGTCTCTGAACACCTCATTTATGAGATGCTGGAATGTGGCGGGGGCATTACAGAGACTGAAGGGCATGACTAGGTACTCGTAATGCCCAAAACGAGTTCGGAACGCTGTCTTCCATTCGTCTCCAGATCGTATGCGGACCAAGTTGTAGGCCCCTCTTAAGTCCAACTTGGTGAAGATCGTGGCTGCTCTTAATTTTTGGAAAAGCTCCGGTATCAGGGGTAGAGGGTAACGGTTCTTGACCGTAATCTTGTTTAATTCACGATAGTCCACACAGGGCCGGAGCAACTGATCCTTTTTGGTGACAAAAAATATTCCGGCACCCGCTGGTGAAGTGGAGTGGCGGATGAACCCCTTTTCCAGGTTCTCCGAGATGTAGATCTTCAGAGCCTCCTGCTCCTTCTCAGATAAGGGGAAAATGCACCCGAACGGAATCTCAGCTCCCGGAAGGAGTTCAATGGGACAGTCATAGGGATGGTGTGGCGGCAGGGAGTCTGCCCCTCGTTTGCTAAAAACATCCAAGAACTCATGGTATGGTTCTGGCACCGATTGGCATAAGTTCTGATCAGTGTCCAGGCAGAGAAGTGTAGCGGGTTGGGCAGGGGCCTTATGCAGGCAATGTTCCAAACAGTAGGGAGACTGAAATTTTACCTCCCCGTGGACCAATTGATAGCAGGATTGTGAACCTGAAGCCAGGGAATGCCCAGGATCACAGGGAACAGAGTAGATGAAATTACATCAAGGGTCAACAGTTCCTTGTGGTGAAGGAGGGAAACGGCAAACAAGGGCAGGGTCTCCTGGGTTACTTGACCCGATCTAATGTGGGAACCGTCGGCCAGAAAAACAGATAGTCCATGAGCTTTTCTCCGAAGGGGTATGGTGTGAAGACTGGCGAAGGTGGCATCAATAAAACAGCTGCACACTCCTGAATCAAGGATAGCGTTGATGGAGACCGTCTTTCCCTGGAACTGAAATGAGAGAGGAAGAGCAATGTGGGTGGCGTTGACTGGCAAGGGTACAGGACTGGTAGACACAGAGGAAAGGCACTTACGTGTCTTAACAGGGCACTTGTTCACATAATGTCCGGACCCACCACAATAGAGGCACAGGTTCAACTGCCGACGTCGATCACGTTCTTCCGGGATAGGGTAGGTCGCAGGAGTCCAAGCTGTATTTGTTCACCAGCATCTGGAGGAGGGTTGGTAGGACCCACCCGTGGAGCACGTAGGTAGCGGGTAGCAGGCATTGGAGCCCTTGCAGTCATCCAAGCCGGGCGATGGACTTGAGCGGACCGTTCAGATCTGCGTTCCCGGCAGAGCCGATCGGCCCTATAGGCACACTATGCAAGCTGCTTAGGGCCCCGCTGCTGTGGAGGGGCCCCCAAGACCCAGCATTCCCCCTGCACCTCTGGCTGGCCGTTTAGAGTGCAGTGAGGAGAGGTGGGAGGAGGTGGAAGGCGGCAATCGGCAGCTCTATGGTGCCTGAGTGGGCAGCGGAATCTCCCTGGGGTTTGTAGTACTCTCAGTGTATACAGTGGAGAGGAGAAGGGAGGGGCCTCTGACCCAGGCAGGTATCAGTTTCACTTTCACTCTGCTTGAACACTGTTGCTGATGCCCGGGTCAGAGGCCCCTCCCCTCTCCGCTGTATACATTCGGAGATAGAACTAGTAGCCCCAGGGAGATCCCCCTGCCTGTGGACACCATATAGCTGCCGATCGCTGCCTCCCACCTCCACCAGCCAGGTACAGGGGAACCTCTGTAAGGGGGGGAGTCAGCTGTTTGGGGGCCCAAATGTAAGAGGGGGGCTCTCTGGGGACACTAATGTAAGGACAGGGCCCTCTGGGGACACTGATGTAAGGACGGGGCCCTCTGGGGACACTAATGTAAGGACGGGGCCCTCTGGGGACACTGATGTAAGGACGGGGCCCTCTGGGGACACTGATGTAAGGACGGGGCCCTCTGGGGACACTGATGTAAAGACAGGGCCCTCTGGGGACACTGATGTAAGAGGGGGCCCCTGGGGACACTAATGTCAGAGGGGGGCTCTCTGGGGACCCAGTGTGAGGGGCTCTCTGGGGACCCTGTGTAAGGAGGGGCTCTCTGGGGACACTAATTTAAGAGGGAAGGCTCTCTTGGGACACTAATGTAAGGGGAGGCTCTCTTGGGACCCTGGTGTAAGGGGGGCTCTCTGGGGACCCTGATGTAAGGAGGGGCTTTCTGGGGACCCTGATGTAAGGGGAGGCTCTCTGGGGACTCTGATGTAAGGGGAGGCTCTCTGGGAAACCTAATGTAGGGAGAGGCTCTCTGGGGACCCTGATGTAAGGGGGGGCTCTCTGGGGACCCTAATGTAGGGGGAGGCTCTCTGGGGACCCTGATGTAAGGGGGGGCTCTCTGGGGACCCTGATGTAAGGGGAGGCTCTCTGGGGACCCTAATGTAGGGGGAGGCTCTCTGGGGACCCTAAAGTAGGGGGAGGCTCTCTAGGGACCCTGATGTAAGGGGAGCTCTCTGGGGACCCTAATGTAGGGGGAGGCTTTCTGGGGACCCTGATGTAAGGGGGGATCTCTGGGGACCCTAATGTAGGGGGAGGCTCTCTAGGGACCCTGATGTAAGGGGAGGCTCTCTGGGGACCCTATTGTAGGGGGAGGCTCTCTGGTGACCCTGATGTAAGGGGGGCTCTCTGGGGACCCTGATGTAAGGGGGGCTCTCTGGGGACCTCATTCTGTTCTATATTGTTGTACTTATTCTTTGACTGTTTTGTTTAAAGGAGGGAGGATTGTTTTGGGAGCACTGAAGTGTCAGGTGTGACTGTGTGGCAATGGCAAATGGTTTACATAGCTCACGGCATCACGGGTCAAGTAGAGGGCCCCTTAGCAGCATTTTGCTTAGGGCCCCAGGGAGGTCAGGATCGGCACTGGTTCCCGGAGCCGGCGATCAATTTGGATGGCTATCGTTATTAAGCCCTCCAGGGTGTCTGGAGTACAAACACGAGCAAGCTCGTCCTTTAGTCCATCCGAAAGGCCCATGTGGAATTGATGTCTCAAAGCTGAATCATTCCATTGGGTGTCTGCGCTCCAGCGTCTAAAGTCTGTTACATAGTACTCGGCCGCTCTGCAACCTTGCTGGAGCGCAGACAGGGCAGATTCGGCTGTGGTGGTCTGCTGGGGGTCTTCACCAACTGCGCCATAGCCTCGAAGAAGGACGGAAGAGATTGTGTCAGCATGCTGTCTCCTTCCAGGAGACGATGGGCCCAGATCTGGGGTTCTCCTTGCAGCAGTGAAATCACAAACCCCACCTTGGTGGCTTCTAAGTAGAAGGTCCTGGGCTGGAGAGCAAAATATAGCTGGCAGGCATTGCGGAAAACCCAGAACTTGGAACGGTCTACCGAGAATCTCTCTGGAATAGGCACCCTTGGTTCAGGTGGAAGCATCACTACTGCAGGTGGGGTAGCAGGTTGTGCTGCAAGTGGAGGAGGTGCGGAGGCCGTGGTGCTGGGACCGGAAAGTTGCTGGACCTGTCCCTCCAATCTCGTGTACCCTTCTTGGAGGGATTTCACAGCCTGAGTGAGGGCCGCAAGGTGTGAGCAGATCTCCACGGTGCTCCACAGTCAGTGAGCACAGTGAGCACAGGGTTCACTAGAGGACGTCCGACCCTCAGGCCACCCTCATGAAGTCTGTTTCTAATTGTTTGGTCAGAGACATTCACACCAGTGGCCTGCTGGAGATCATTTTGTAGGACTCTGGCAGTGCTCATCCTGGTAAATGATACCGGATACCGGTATGGGTTGCTGATGGGTTAAGGACCTTCTATGGCCCTGTCCAGCTCTCCTAGACTAACTGCCTGTCTCCTGGAATCTCCTCCATGCTCTTGAGACTGTGCTGGGAGATACAGCAAACCTTCTGGCAATGGCACATATTGATGTGCCATTTTGGAGGAGTTGGACTGCCTGAGCAACCTCTTTAGGGTCCAGGTATCCTCTCATGCTACCAGTAGTCACACTGACCCTAGCCAAATGCAAAACTAGTGAAAAACAGAAAAGATGAGTAGGGAAAAAAATGTCAGTGGCCTCCACCTGTAAAACCATTTCTGTTTTGGAGGTCGCCTTATTGTTCCCCATCTTTTCTCTTTATGGTTGGGCTTATTTGCCCATTTGCCTTACCTGCTTTATCCATCGTTTTGGAGTGTTTGCCTGAAGACCGTATCCACACGAGTGAGCCTGAATTCCCTGGTCATCCTGTAAAGCCTGTTTGACCCATTAGGTGTACACCTGTATGAGTCTATCCTTTCTGGTAAGCGACTGTTGCTTTTGGTGGCGGATCTTCTATGTCACCTCTGTCACATTTTGGATGTTCACTCAGGATTTCTGTGACTGTTACCCATTTATGTTTTGAACTTCACCCTTTTGGAATACATTTGGGACTTGTCTTTGTCCCCTTTTTTGTTTACACCTTGGACATTAATTTCTCATGGAACACGTGTCACTATCAATTTTATTTTTGATATTGATCATTATTTGTTTAGCGCTGCACATTTTCCATGTATACATCTATTGCACCTGTTGTTAATTTCATTAACACCGAAGCAGCTGAAACTGATTAACGCGGAGTTCCACCCATAGACATAAAAAACGAATTACTGTGCAGCAAATAATATAATAAATAACATTTGGAGATTTTTTTTTTTTTAACTTACCTTTGCATGCCTGTTGCTATGTGGTCCCTTCAAATCTTCCCCTTCCTCACCGCGGCTCCTTGCGTCACTTCCCTCTGCGCCTCCACTCGCTACTGCTCCTGGGAGATGTGTGTCATAATTTCCCAGGATTCAGTTGGCAGCGCTGAGGGCTTCGTTGCCATCACAATGGGGACGGGCACTTCCAACGCTGACGCCCGTTGTGATGGCATCCTGAGAAGTTGGCGCCGCTGCTATACTGTGAAAATGCGCATGCGCGAGAACGGGCGGTGCATGCTGGTCGTTCAGCTGCACCGTATCCCGGAACATTATGCTTGTGGGCTTCACATGCCCACAAGCAATATGGGAACGGCCTGGAAGCAATTTTATAAGTTGATTTTTTATATTAAACCGGACATCGGGGGACACGTTTTTTCTAAAGACGTGAGTCTTAAATGTCTATGTTATGACCTTAAAGCAGTTCTGCACTGACTAAAACATTTTTTTTTTTTTTACGGTCAATGAATGTAAAAGATATCGATCTTAGAATATGCTTACTTGTTTTTTTGCAGCACGATTTCTCCATCCCTTTTTATCACTAAAGAACTCTTTTTAAAAATTCTCTTGTCCGATGTCATTTTTCTTGTGGGCATTTGAAGCCTACAAGCAAACACTTCCTCCTTCCCTTCCTTGTGAGTAACCAGCATTCATTGCCGGTTCCCGTGCATGCTCAGTGGCTTCACAGCTCCGATTGGCGCCATCGAAATAACGCCAAATTTCGCATCTGACCTCCGCAATGACTCCTGGGATTAATTACGCGAGATCCCAGGAGACATAGCGAATTAGACAGGAAATGACGCGTATCCCCGCTTATGGCCCGCCCACCGCCACAGGGAGAAAACTAAACATGAACTCAGGATAACAGGTAGGCTTACTAGATAGACAATTGAACCTGCAATTAGCTGATTTTACATGGTATAGAAGCGATAGAGAGCAAGTTGTTAGGATGAGTGCAGAACCGCTTTAAGAAATGTTAAAAAAAATAAAAATATTACATGTCGTTGGAACTTCGCTTTAACAACCCCCAGTGCTACTTAACTGATCAGATCAATGTCCCAGGAGTTTAATTGACTTGATGCTATACTCTGATTAAAAAGTGTTCCTTTATTTTTTTTGAGCAGTGCATTAAAACTGAACTAACAGGTTTGGATGGACCGACCCTTTAATCTAGTGAAGTTTTACTTTCCATTTCTCGGTCAGCATTGCTCTATCAAAGTAAATCGTTAGCAATTATGAAGGACGTATGAAATGGGATCAAAGCATCACCATGTAAGATTGCTGACTTATCTCTCTGTAATGCAGCAGAACGTTTTGTCTGGCTGTTCAGGTGATTAAGATGTGAGGATGAATCCTTAATGAACTCCCCATGTGTTTTTCTGCTGACTTCTCATAATTCACTCCTTAGTAAACAAAGCTTTGTCATCAGCAAAGGTGTCCTGGGAGAGGGGACAGGAGGAGGGGGGGGGGGCTTATTACACTCAGGAGTTATCGCAATCTCTGCAGAACATCCCTGTGAATCTTCAAATAACAGACAAAATTGTCATCCCATCTTTTTTTAAAGATAAACTCCAGGCACAAAGACCTTTAGTTAAATATATTCCTAAGAAGCCACAAAGGATATATATCAACTTTGTCTGCAGAAAATTACTTTACAAATCCAAATATTTTCTTGTAAAAAATAGCAGTGACGTCATCATGCTGTACATAGCCAGTGCAGGGAGTAGAGCTATGGGAGGGGCCCAGTAGCTCCACCCACTACAGGCTGCCTGCAGAAAACTACAGGAGGGGGCGGAGACAAGACCAGTCCCCCTGCACAAGGAGAGAGAGCAGCAGTGACCTGGTTTTTATTACAGGAAGTTCCTGCACAGAGGGAAAGTCTCACACTGGATTACTGCACAGATCTGGAAGAAATACACAAAACACACCGAGATTCAAGGAAGAATACACAGGACTCAGGATGTATGTAGATATATTTGCGTATCCTGGAGCTCAGCTTTTTCTCAGAAGCATGATATTATAAAGCAGGGCTGTGACATTATTACTATTATACACAATTTAACTACTTGCCGGTCGCCCGTCGCAGATTTACTGCGGCAGAGTGGCACGGCTGCTCAAAATGATGAACCTGTACGTCGTTTTGTGCACTAGCCTGAGTGGGCACACGCGTGCCGATTGACCAGAGGGGGAGCCAATCAGCGGGTCTGGTGGATGCGATGTCCGCCAGCCACCCGCGATCGTTCCCCACAGAGGCAGTGCAGTGATCTGCCTATGTAAACAAGGCAGATCGCCATTCTGACAGGGGAAGACAGAGATCTTGTGTTCCTGCTAAGCAAGATCACAGATCTTTGTGTTGTTCCAGTCAGTCCATCCCCCACACAGTTAGAAAACACTCCCAGGGAACACACTTAACCCGTTGATCGCCCCTGGTGTTAACCCCTTTCTTGCCAGTATCATTAGTACAGTAACAGTGCATATTTTTAGCACTGATCACTGTAATAATGTCACTGGTTATCAAAAAAGTGTCACTTAGTATCAGCTTTGTCTGCCGCAATGTCGCAGTCCAACTAAAAATCACTTACTAATAAAAAAATTCATAAATACAAAATTCCATAAAAATATCCCATAGTTTGTAGACGCTATAACTTTTGCGCAAACCAATCATTGTACACTTATTGGGATTTTTTTTTTACCAAAAATATGTAGCAGAATACAGATTGGCCTAAATTGATGAAGAAATTCGATTTTTTACATTTTTTTAATTGGATGTGTTTTATAGCAGAAAGTAAAAAAAAATATTGTTTTTCAAAATTGTCGCTCTGTTTTTGTTTATAGCGCAAAAAATAAAAAAACGCAGTGGTAGTCAAATACCACTAAAAGAAAACTCTATTTGTGGGGAATTTTTTTTTATTTGGGTACAGCGTCACAAGACCGCGCAATTGTCAGATAAAGCGACGCAGTACCGTATCGCAAGAAATGGACTGGTCAGGAAGGGGGTAAAACCTCCTGGTCCTTCAGGTCCTTATATAGCGCTAATCTTAAAGCAGCCTTTCTCATCCGTTTTAGGACAGAGGAACAGTTGAAATAACTTTCTGGTCTCAGGGAACCCCTGCTAATCTACAACTCATAACACATTAGTGTGATGGTCAGTGCGAAGAATGCTCCTTACACTTGTGGATATTGAGAAGAATTGCCCCCTTACAGATAGCTAAAAAAAGGTCAATGGTGTCAGCGGGAACTTATCTGAGAAGCAGAAATTGCTCGTTGTTGGAGGAACCCCTACCAACCTCTGGAGGAACCCTAGGGATCCATGAAACCCTGGTTGAGAAGCCCTGATCTAAAGAATAAAATACAGGAGGTCAAGAGGGCCCTGCTCATAAGAGCTGACAATCTAATAAAAGGAACTTTATTAATAATATTAATGTTGCTTCATCATGCTGGTTCAAACTAAAAGTATCTACTGCTGAAAACTGTCTTTCTTTTGGAGCTGAAATACATCCTTCTTTCTTGTCCCTCTTTAACCACTTGCCGAGCTTAGTGAATTCAAGCGTTGTACCATGATAGGTTGCCACCTGTGCAATAATTCCATCCGTGAAATGACCTTGCTGGGTGGGACCATCCTGTCCCACCCAGGGACAGGATGTCTGTTATTTGCAAGATTGACAGGTGAAAATAAAGGAAAAGAATCTTGAAAAAAGAAAATAAATGCACCCACCATGCCAATGAGTAGTAAGCCGTAATATATTTCATTTTTGATTTTGGGTTTAGATACACTTTAAGCAGGTTATGGACTCCGGGTTTCTTAAAGTTCAACTAAACATTAGAAGTTAAAGGAGTTGTAAAGTCAGAAGGTTTATTATCTTAATGCATTCTATGCAGAGATCTGTGACTCGGCTCGGGTGCCCCCATAGCAAGCTGCTTGCTGTGGGGGCATTCGACAGGAGGGAGGGGCCAGGTGCACAGAAGAAGGACCAGAGAAGAAGAGAATTTGGACTGCTTAGTGCAAATCCACTGCACAGAGCAGGTAGGTATAACCCAAGGTGGGTTCTTCTGGGTTAGGCTAGGCACTTACGATAGGGTCACTGCCTTAGACATGGGGTGCCTTTACTTTTACATACATACATACAAGTGTACACACTTTACTGTGCACATTTGTACCATAAATGTGCTCCAGTAGCTCTCAGGTCCCTGTATCAATGTACACCATCACTGTTGCTTGTATTTAGGAGGGACTCGCTGAGAGCTGTCCACATCCACCCATCCATGATATCACTGCTACCTCACTCCCAGTAATGGAATGGGTTTCTGCCCTACACCTAGTGCTGACTTAATGCGTGAACTTCCTTAACTCTTGTGCCAACCCACATGGAAGGAAAATATATTTCCAATAAATATATTTTTTTCTAAATATATTGGAAATATATTTCTCTTCCATGTGGGAAGGGGGAGAAGTTTTTTTTTTCTAAAAGGAACAAAGGGGAGAAGACGTTGTCACTAGTACTAACCACAACTTACAAAGCCATCCACAACTCTGCTCCGAGCTACATCACCAATCTTGTCTCCAAACATATACCAAACCATCCTCTCCGCTCTTCTCAATACCTCCTACTGTCAAGCTCTCTCGTTTCCTCCCATGCTCATCTCCAGGATTTCTCCAGAGCCTCTCCCATCCTCTGGAACTCGCTACCTCAACCTGTCCGGCTATCCCCTACTCTAGCTACCTTCAGCTGATCCCTGAAGACTCATCTCTTCAGGGAAGCCTATCACGTCTCCAACTAATCTTTTACCACTTCCATCAGCTCATTCCCCACAGTTACAACCTTTTGTACCACCTTCCCCACCCTATTAGATTGTAAGCTCTTCTGAGCAGGGCCCTCTTAATCCTCTTGTATTTTATTTTATTATAACTGTATTGTCTCCCTTTTTATATTGTAAAGCGCTGCGTAAAATGTTGGCGCTATATAAATCCTGTAATAATAATAATAATAATAGTATGCCCACATATATGCTATGGTGTCTGTGGAAGCGCCCCTTGAAGTTGTGGAAGACTGTCTGGATATCAACCTCCAATGGTCAGGGGCCTAGCCTATTGCCTATGGTGCATTGTTGGAGATATGTGGCCCATGTGCCCAGGGTGCGGCTGGATCACAGTGGAGTTGAACCTTTGAACCTGCTGTAGGAGATGGTAGATGTTCCTCCACCAGCTCATCCTAGGGTGATATGGGCTCAAGGACCTTCATCTGGAAAGCATGGACTGCAGATTTCTATAGCTGAGTAGACAGTGGCCCTGGTGGTGAATTCCTGCCCTGACATTCTCTAGAAGTACTGTGGGTTGTCTTCCCTTCTGCCTTTGGGACTGAGATGCCAAAGGGGGACCTGCCGCTTTCCAAAGACAGCAGTGAGTTTGGGACCTTAAACTTCAGCCTTGTTTTTCTGAGCAAGGAAAGAGTTAATCCCTTACTTGTGGGCTATGAAAATTCAATAGTATGAATTTTCATATACCCTAATGCAAGGGTTTCCAAACTTTCTAAATAAGGGGCAAGTTTACTGTTCTTCAGAATTTAGGGGGGCCGGATTGTGGCCATTGGGTTTAAAAAAGGTCCCAACGTCAGCGGGGAAAAAACAATGTCCCATCTTTGGTGTCAGTGGGAGGGATTGTGCCCCATTGTTGGTGTCACTGGAAGGATTCATGCCCCATCATTGGTGTCATTGGGCCCAGTTGTTGGTGTCATTGACAGGAATTGTACCCCCATCGTTGGTGTCATTGGGAGGAATTGTGCCCCATCGTTGGTGTCATTAAGAGCAATTGTGCAAATTCACTGATGTTAGTGGGGAGGAAATGATGTCCCACTGTTGGTATTAGTGGGTTAAATATTGCCCCAAGGTCCAGATAAAAGCAAGTGAATGGCAACATCTGGCCCCCAGGCCCCAGTTTGGAGACCACTGCCCTAATGCATAGTAAATCCACACATTCTCAAGATGCCCATAAACGATAATACATATCAAATAGAAAAGTTTACCCACTATGTCTACTCAGCACTGTGCTTTTTCAAAAAGGAAAGAAAAAAATGACCACCTACTCAGAAATATTCTATATAGTACCAATAATAAATGTATGTAGTTTGTGGGGATACATTGCAGAGCCCCAACAGTTATTTTTTTTTACATAATTGGAAGAAAAAAAAATGAAAAAAAAAACAAGAAAAAAAAAACAAACAAAAACAAAACACAAAAAAAATAAAAATAGAAACCAGAAAGAAAGTAAACAATAAGAATAACATTTACTTACTACGTCTACTCAGTTCTGTGCTTTTTCCAAAATTTTAGAAAAAAAATGACCACCTACTTAGAAATATTCTATATAGTACCGATAATAGATGAAGGAAGGGAGTGCAGCGCTAGGAAGTGAATGGTAGTAACACCGTTCAGCTGTAAAGGTGAATGGCGGTAATACCCTTCAACTCCTCAAACGATGATTAGAAGAGTGAAGTGTAAACATATATGAACCTAACAGATATCTATTCCTCTAGTAGCAACTATAGGAAAAAACCTGTGAAGCAAAGTGCAAACAATGATAGTGGTGCACACAATGAAAATGACCATTGACATGTATTCCTCAAGAATGTCTGGAGAGAAATAATGTGAACCTGGAACAAAAAATCAACCACACAAATGGTAATATTTGGAGTGTATGCATTAAAGTCCCAGAAACGAGTCCTCAATACTGATTGGGGAACCAATTCATAGGTGCGTTTAAAAGAAAAATTATCACATCAGATAATAATAAAACAACAAAAGTCCAAAGTAGTGAACTGTGGATGGCTTGAAAACCCAAAAGGTCCTTTAACCGAATCTTCAGGTATACACACTTGGATGTGAAATAGTAAAGATGTACGCTTACCGGAACTGGTGGACTCACTGTCAGCAACAGAGAGTCAAACGGGCATAAAGAGGCTCTAGGTAGCCTACAATCGCGATATCCCAAGCAGACAGACGAACTGTGCAGAGTCCCTTACAGCTGGGCAAGCAGGATACAATCTATCGAGGGGGGAGCGGCTGTCATAGAATCTGGATACCCCTGGACGAGATGAAAATTCCTGGGCGGCCACTGGATAGATGGATAGTGAAGTGGGCAGATGGTGGACGCTCACTTGCGAATGAAGCAAAAAATGGGCTTGGAGTACTCTCCCAATCGATGTCCAACCATGCAGAAAAGATAAATAAAAGACAATCGGAGGAGACTCCAATAGTATAGATCAATCGAGTAGGTTTTTATTAAAAAACCGTTTACAAAAACAAAATGGTAGAATTTTGTAAACGGTTTTTTAATAAAAACCTACTCGATTGATCTATACTATTGGAGTCTCCTCCGATTGTCTTTTATTTATCTTTTCTGCATGGTTGGACATCGATTGGGAGAGTACTCCAAGCCCATTTTTTGCTTCATTCGCAAGTGAGCGTCCACCATCTGCCCACTTCACTATCCATCTATCCAGTGGCCGCCCAGGAATTTTCATCTCGTCCAGGGGTATCCAGATTCTATGACAGCCGCTCCCCCCTCGATAGATTGTATCCTGCTTGCCCAGCTGTAAGGGACTCTGCACAGTTCGTCTGTCTGCTTGGGATATCGCGATTGTAGGCTACCTAGAGCCTCTTTATGCCCGTTTGACTCTCTGTTGCTGACAGTGAGTCCACCAGTTCCGGTAAGCGTACATCTTTACTATTTCACATCCAAGTGTGTATACCTGAAGATTCGGTTAAAGGACCTTTTGGGTTTTCAAGCCATCCACAGTTCACTACTTTGGACTTTTGTTGTTTTATTATTATCTGATGTGATAATTTTTCTTTTAAACGCACCTATGAATTGGTTCCCCAATCAGTATTGAGGACTCGTTTCTGGGACTTTAATGCATACACTCCAAATATTACCATTTGTGTGGTTGATTTTTTGTTCCAGGTTCACATTATTTCTCTCCAGACATTCTTGAGGAATACATGTCAATGGTCATTTTCATTGTGTGCACCACTATCATTGTTTGCACTTTGCTTCACAGGTTTTTTCCTATAGTTGCTACTAGAGGAATAGATATCTGTTAGGTTCATATATGTTTACACTTCACTCTTCTAATCATCGTTTGAGGAGTTGAAGGGTATTACCGCCATTCACCTTTACAGCTGAACGGTGTTACTACCATTCACTTCCTAGCGCTGCACTCCCTTCCTTCATCGTTCATTGAATTTTTGTCTCATTCTAGTGCTGCTGCTACACTTCACTGTGTTTGTTTGAGTTTAGCGCTGTAATTCTCCCCACCCATACATTTACCGATAATAGATGTATGTCTTTATTAGTGTTTTTTTTTGCCCATGTTTTGACTTTAAATAATGTGTATTTTGCATTTTTTGGGTAAAAAAAAAATAGCTGTGTATTGCTTTGCACTTCAAAGTCCTTATGTATGTAGCGGCCATAACCCCTTGAGGGGCGCCCTTGACTTTTGGGCTTACCAGTTACCTCCTCGTGGCTTGTCAACGAATGTCCAGGGGTTCCCAGGGTTAGTACCCAACAACTTCGGATGCTTACACATAAAAGTCCTTGAAAAGGTTTTTATTCTGCAATGGCAACATCCAACATAACACAGTCTCAAATCGGAATATAGGGCAAGGGTGAAGAAACTCAGGCACCTTGAACTGCTGACATCCACTGAATGTCTTTAATCACCCAGAGAGTAGCCACTCGCAGCTGGGTACTTCAATGCTGGACAAACCTCTAGCCAGAGGTATGGCAGCCAACAATGTGATCCGGAAACTTGCAGAAAGTCTGTGACACAGAATAAACTTGCAACCAAAGGTGAAAGGGAACCTCTCTCACAGTACCTGGAACTTTCTCTGTCTCCTTGGCAGTACTGTGGAAGTGTGGATTCTTTAGTGTCCATACAACTCAGCTTCCAGGCTCTTACTGAGATGCCAGCTTGTTGGCCCTCCTCCGAAGAGTCCTCCCCCGGTCACCGGGACGCCTTGAATCCTCTTTCAGTTACTGGGCCTCGGGCTAACCGACTCTGAGACTCAGGAACAGATGGATCCCCACCCCAGACCATGCGGGTCCATGGGGCTAGTCAAACTGACCATGTTTGCGGGACAGCAAACGCTCCTAGGCCCGGGACCCCTTGCGGGGCTACCCCGGTCCAGAAACAGGAACAGACAGCTATGGCCGAACCCCGAGCATGTGACTTCAGCACCTTAAGTACCCCTCCCCAGACTACACAGCGGGGCCAGACACACTCACTGATTGGCTCCAGGGAAGACTGATACCTAAGACGTCCAACCAGGCCTGGTTCTAGGCCTGTCATGGGTACCTCACTGCACCCATGATCAGGCAGAACCCTAGTACAGCTCAGCCAAACTGATGCCAAAGTTAACCTGTACAACTAACCCTCAGAACCCCATTTACTGTTCTGAGGAAAAAAAAACGAAATTTCCACATATAGCGTACAATTGTAAATGTGTGACAGCTACATACAATTATATTGTTCACTGATTTTTTTATGCATAGTAAATCCACAGATTCTCAAGATGCCCTTATGTATTATACGCCAGAAACTTCTGACCATGATCAATAATACATATTAAATAAAAATGTTATTGCATTTACCCACTATGTCTACTCAGCTCTGTGCTTTTTCAAAAAGGAAAGAGAAAAATGACCACCTACTCAGAAATATTCTATATAGTACTGATAATAAATGTATGTAGTTTGTGGGGATACATTGCAGAGCCCCGACAGTTTTTTTTTTCTTTTTACATATTTTTTGGAAAAAAAAGAAAGAACACAGTAAAAAAAAACACAAAAACGAAAATAGAAACCAGAAAGAAAGTAAACAATAAGAAGAACAAAAGGTGGGAAAAAATTGTTATGTGCCACTGAGTAGCACCACGCCATTCATGTCATAACAATAATTAGTGGGGCTTTTTTGCCCATGTTTTGATTTTAAATGATGTCTATTTTGCATTGCTTTGTGTTGCTTTGTACTTCAAAAATCCTTATAAAATTATATTGTTCACTGTTTTCTTATGAGCACAAAAGAATTGAAATAGAACAACTTTATAAAAAAAAAAAAAATCTAATATATTTTATTCTTTTTTAACATAAGTCATATTTCTATCAAAAAGACAAATCAATGAGCACAAATTAGTGGAAATTTTAAGAACAAATTTTCAGATACTTGAATCATAATAGCTGTCCTTGTGTTTGTTCAGCTCTAATTCATTTATTTAAATGCCCTAGGTGTAATGTTTTTACTATATGAAAAAATAATAATAATTATGCAGTGATTATGGTTTGGCTTCACTGATCATCTCCCGATAGTCTCTTTGTGGCTCTGTCTGTAGAGTGCACATCTGTTCCTCCAAACCCAGTTTTGTACACGTTGATGCTTTGTATGAAAGCTCTTCGAGCAATAGAGAGGAATACTGTACATATAGCAGGGAAGAGTTTAAGGTGTGAGAGACACACACAGCATCAACAATCTTCTTATGGAGCTTCCTACACAAAGCAGGGATTAAACGCACTCACAGCTCCAAGTAAGCCGTGTGCCTGACCTAGAGGTTACACTTATGAAAACAGCAGCAGATACATTTCAACCATTTGAGTTATGAAACAATTTGAACTGGGAATTATACAAACATCAAAACAAAAAATCAGCTTTTGTCACTTAGCGGGATTCTACCGGGCTGGAACGAACTAAGAACGGTTCGAAAAATTGTTTTACCACCACCGTACATTTTGAAAGAAGGGGTGAAATTTAATATTTATTAATACGGATCGATTTTAACTTTTTATATTTAGAAATCTATATTTTTTGTAATGTTACTTTGGTTCTGGTGCACTTCTATTCATGGCTGGAGCATTGACCCTTTGGTATGGAATTTGCTGACAACTTAATTGAAGATAAAGAAGATAAGACACTGAGTGGATACAGGACACCGGAGAAAGGACCAGGTCTTCGCGTTTGGTTCCTGAAGCTACGGAATAGTCATTGGTTAAGGACATGAAAGGAAACGTCGTCCGGACAAAAGGATCTATGACTAAATTTGCACAGAGTTGTCCATGGTGCTGAAAGTTTGGTCCCTTGAGGAGACCGAGAAGACATCAATGTCAGATTGTGGCTGCTCTGTTCTGCACTTTACCTAATATGTCCTACCTACAAAATTCATAATGGGCCCTTGAATGGTAAGTTAACCCAATCGTAAATTGCGTCAAAGTGTACCTATCTTTTAACCACTATAAAACAATTATAAATTGGCTATAAAATGCACTTGCTTGGTTTACATGTTTTGTTAGGGTTTAAACATTGATCTGTATTTCATGAGATAAAAAGCAAAAGATATTTAAAACTGTATTTATTTGCTGATGTTTAGTAAACTGGTGCAAATTAATGGATATTATTTATTCCGTTTTTTTTTTTAGAAAATTAATCATTGGAAATGGTTTGTGATATTATTAATTCCAGTTTAGGAGTGAATATTAGCATCTTTAATTATTATGGATCTTTAATATTCAATTCAAGTCTTTTCAGTGTCTTTTACAATATAGAATCACAACTATAGGTTTGAGATTGAATATTTTATCTATTAGCCGGTGAAGAGATTCCATTTTATAAGATCACCCTAGATCAGCCTTTCTCAACCCTTTGAACACAGAGGAACCCTTGAAATAGTTCTCCGGTCTCAGGGAACCCCTGCTAAAAATTAGAAATCTATAACTCATGATACATTAGTGTGATGGTCAGTGGGAAGAATGGTCCTTACACTTGTGGTCATTGGGAAGAATTACCCCCTTACAGAGAGTTAAAAAGATCAATGGTGTCAGTGGGAACTTATCTGAGAGGCAGACATTGCCCAATGCTGAAGGAACCCCTAGCAACCTCTGGAGGAACCCTAGGGTTCCACGGAACCCTGGTTGAGAATCACTGCCATAGATCCTCTTAGTAGAATATCTAATAATTTATGTAGGACAAAGGAGTTAATTTAATAAAACTAGAGAGAGCAAAATCTGCATGGTAGCCAATCAGCTTGTTCAATTAAGCTTTGACAAAAGAATGGAATCAGATTGGTTTCTATGCAGAGCTGCACCAGATTTTTCACACTCCAGTTTTAGTAAATCAACTCCATAGTCTTTAGCAGGAATCTCCAAACTATGGACCTCCAGCTGTTGCGGAACTACATGTACCATGAGGCATCGTAAAACTCTGACATTCACAGACATGACTAGGCATGATAGGAATTGTAGTTCCTGAACTACTTAGTTTGGAGACCCCTGGTCTTTAGCATTTCACAGTGTACATGGTATCATTACATCAGTCAGTGCACCATAGAAGGTTCAACTCTAATACCCATACCATGGTCTAATACCCATACCATAGTCTTAGAGACACAAGCACTAGGGCCAGGCTGCAGATGATTAGCCTCCCACTATACATTTATGCCCCATACACACGGTCGGAAATTCCGATGGAAAATGTCCGATCGGACCATGTTGTCGGAAAATCCGCCCGTGTGTGGGCTCCATCTGACTTTTTCCGTCTGAATTTCCGATGGAAAAAATTGAGATCCTGCTCTCAAATTTTCCGACAACAAAATCCGATCGGACTTTTTCAGATCGTGTGTAGAGAATTCCGATGGACAAAGTGCCACGCATGCTCAGATCAAATTACGAGACCAAAGTTATTGGCTCATAGCTTCTACGTAGTTACGTCGTACGCAACGAACGTCACCACGGTCAGAATGATCGGATTTTCCGACAACTATGTCCGACCGTGTGTATGCAACACCAGTGTCGGACAAAATCCGTCGGAAAAAATCTGACGGATTTTGTGGTCGGAATTTCCGACCGTGTGTACGGGGCATTAGATGGCAGAATGAAACCAAGATACCAGGAGAACATAGAAATCCCACGTATACAAAGATCCTGGGATAAGTGAACTTAAGACTTCAATGCTGTCCTAATGCAGTCCCAATAAATCCTCTGCAAATTGGTCGTGTCTGAGAGTGTCACGTGATTGGGAAAAATGCATTGCAAAGGAAGGTGACTATGTAGAAAAGTGATGTCATTTGTTTTTGAAATTTTTTATAAAAAGTTTTAAAAAGTGCAGAAACATTTTGAGGAACCCTCATATGTAAAAGCCCAAACTTTTTTTTATTTTTTATGAATAGAGGGTGGAAAAGATAGAGCCCATCAGTCTGCTATTGTTGTCTGTGTTCTTATTGGGGAGTATCACCCTTACCTTGGCTTTGTTAACCATTGTCCCCGGTACAGAAAGGGATAGAAACATTTTTGAGTTGTCACAATAAAAGGAGATCTTTCAGTGGAGAAATGTGTTCTGATGACAACAGTTCAAGAATATTCCCTCACTTTGGAGAGATTCCCTCTTACTTCCTGCTGTGTCTCTGACACAGGAAGTAAAGGGCGAAGGGCGATCTCCCTGACGAGACACAGAAAGGGAAAAAAAAATATTCAATACTTTATCCAAGAAAGTCTGGGCATTACATACACTTTAAATAATATTTGGAAGCTATATACTATTTAAAATAAATCACTACACATAAAACATTTTTTTTTTTTTTTAAAAGTTTTTTATTTATACAAAACATTAAATATCATTTACCCTCCTAGGGCATATTACAAAATTATCTTATAATGCTATGGCTAAACATTTCCAAGTTTACATAAAAACTGTTTCTGTAGGACTAAATGTGCTTTTAATATGATATATATAAAGGTTATCTTCATGCTTTTCCATCCCTTAATGACTTCCTTTTAATGAAGACAAAACTGGTAGCTAGTGAAGAAGAATAATTGCAATAGAGGGTACAGAGAAGTCCAGGGAAGATAATTAAATCACTGAGACCTGACTCTGTTGCTTAAATGTTTAATAAAATCTTACGGGTTGGAGCTATTACATTCTGAATGTTGATGAATATGGGATCCAGGACAGGTGACATTACTTGGGCTTGGACTAGGCCTATGGCAACTATGGCAAACACCAGGAGTATAGGCTACATTACCTATAATAGTCTTGATTTCTAGGGATACTATACCGGACAACATATTTACTTAATATTATAAATCTACTTTCTTAGAGTCTCTTCACTCTCCTTGGCACCACTGTGGATGCCTCTGGACCAAAAGCCAAGCTAGACCCTACAAGTCACAACCCTTTTGGCTTGAAACCATCTTAGTAAATCATGCCAACTTGGGTTTGTGATGTGATCCCTTCTAATCTACTGTTCTGCGCTTTCCATGAAGGACAAGAAGATTCTGCTGTGACCCCAAGTGGAGTAGCACAAACTGGAGGGAATGTAATTTCACCAATGAATACTCAGAAGATTACATAGATGCCAACACTAAGTGAGAAGGTGTTCAGGGCCCCAGATCTCACAGGCACCACTAGCACCCATAGTGAGGACTGGGTGAGTCAAGAGAAAGGAACACCCATATGCAATATTACATGAAAATGTAAACATAAGGAATAGAGTCCCTTGAATAGAACATCTCAGTTTCACCTAATTATTTATCCAGCTCTTGGGGGATATACTTTTAAAGTAATACTAAAGGAAAAATGAATCTAAAAAAACAACAAGCACGTTATACTTACCTGTTCTGTGTAATGTTTTTGCACAGAGAAGCCCTAATCCTTCTCTTCTCTGGACCCCTATGGCACCCTTGGCTCCTCCCCTCAAGCCGCTTGCCATGGGGGCACTCCTGTGCCCCGCTCTTTGTGTCCATCAATACACAGAATGGGGCTCAACCCCACCCCCTACTCCCTCCTCATTGGCTGTGATTGGCAGCAGCAGCAGCAGCCCGGCACTCTTGGCTCCTTCCCCCTGCTGAGTGCCCCCATGGCAAGCGGCTTGTTATGGGGGCACTCATGCCTGCTCTCTCCCAAGCCCCGTTATGTGTGTTCATTGACACACAGAATTGCACTCAGCCCTGCCCTCCACTCCCTCCTCTCTGCTATGATTGCCAGTAGCAGGAGCCAATGGCTCCCGCTGTTGTGTCTGAGCCAATGAGGAGGGAGAGAGCCAGGAGTGCAGCGTGATCGGGCTCAGGTAAGTATTAGGGGGGTTTGCTGCACACAGGTTTTTTACCTTCATGCGTCGAATGCATGAAGGTTAAGAAACCTTCAGCCCTTAGAACCACTTTAATGCACAAAGAAAAAGAAAGAAAAAAAGGAAAAAATAAAACAGTTCAATAGGGATAAAAAAATCTTTAAATAGCCAACTCAAATGTGTTGCAGGAATGAGATAAAGTTACTGAATATGTTAACCTTAATAAATAGCGACCAGGACTGAGGCCAAGGCATTGGTCATAACTGTCTCCAAAAGAGGATCTTGTTGAACTGACATTTAGAAAGAGCCATAGGCTGTGTCAGGACTATGATTGTCCCATTCTGCTGAGAACAAGATAAAAACAATGCTGGCCAAATGCTTGAATCACCCTTTTCTATACCAAGGTAATGCTTCCAGCACTAGATTGAACCTAGGGGGCACAGAGGCCTAAGTTAGTTATGAGTTTGGGCCTGCATACAATGTAAGAGCTCAGTATCAGTGCACAGCGGTGGTTCCCCTGAATGTTGTCAAAGAATGACATTTAGGCAGAACTGACAAACCACAACTATGCTGAAGATAATCTGAAACGGTGGGTAGGTAGGTATTTGACAGCTTTATACATTAGACTGGGTATTAAGCCCCATACACACGGTCGGATTTTCCGATGGATTCTGTCCTATCGGACAATGTTGTCGGAAATTCCGACCGCGTGTAGGCACCATCGGACATTTTCCATCGGATTGTCTGACGGACAAAGTTGTATCTCCTGCTCTAAAGATTTTACGACAACAAAGTCCGATCACACCAATTCCGATCGTGTGTAGCGAATTCCGACGGACAAAGTGCCACGCATGCTCAGATCACATTACAAGACCAAAGCTATTGGCTACTAGCCTCTACGTAGTCCCGTCGTAGGCAACAAACGTCACCACGTTCAGAATGATCGGATTTTCCGACAACTTTGTCCGACCATGTGTATGCAACACCAGTGTCGGACTAAATCCGTCGGACCAAATCCGATGGATTTGGTGGTCGGATTTTCCCACCGTGTGTATGGGGCTTTAGAGTAATGAGGGGAGAGACCCTTGTTTTCGTTTGGCTTTTTTTGCCAACAAGTTCACTTGAAAACAATGAAAGTAGCTATTCTTACCTATTCTTCATGATAGTTTCATAGCAAATCATGACTAAAGGGATGCAGGCCCAGCAGCTTTCCTCAATAGAGCCCTGCAGGTGCACAGGTGATTGAGAATTATGAAACCACTCCTATTAGACTCACTTTCCAACATGGATACAGACAAACACACAGAGATTTTTTCAGAATAACAAAAGGTAGGAATATGCAACAAAGTTTGTTAACATCTTTGTAATGTACATAGATCACCCAGAGGGAAGTGTTTATTTTTTTTCCAACAAATGTGGAGTTACGCTTCAAACTAGCATAACATTTTATTGGAAAAGAATGGCCCCAACTTTTGGCCTAAGGCCCGCTAACCATTCTCTACCTGTCAGTGATTAATAAGTGATTAACAAGGGCACTCTGATTGGATAGCAGAATGGCGATTAGTAGGGCTTAGGGCAGAAGTCATACATTTTAAAAAGTCATACATTAAAAAGTGAAACTAAACTGAAGAGAGCTACTTCTATTTGGGTTTGTGCAGGTATCTCAACTTGAGCATTTAATTTGTATAAGTCAGCTATGAAAGATGTATAGGTATACCCTGATATGGCTTTTTTCACTATTAAGCCCCATACACACGGTCGGAAAATCCGACCACCAAATCCATCGGATTTGGTCCGACGAATTTAGTCCGACACTGGTGTTGCATACACACGGTCGGACAAAGTTGTCGGAAAATCCGATCATTCTGAACGTGGTGACGTTTGTTGCCTACGACGGGACTACGTAGAGGCTAGTAGCCAATAGCTTTGGTCTTGTAATGTGATCTGAGCATGCGTGGCACTTTGTCCGTCGGAATTCGCTACACACGATTGGAATTGGTGTGATCGGAGTTTGTTGTCGGAAAATTTTTCCAGCAGGAGATAGAACTTTGTCCGTCGGACAATCCGATGGAAACTGTCCGATGGTGCCTACACGGTCGGAATTTCCGACAACATTGTCCAATAGGACAGAATCCATCGGAAAATCCGACCGTGTGTATGGGGCTTTTGGGTTGAGTGAATGTTTTTTGCAAAATTGATGTTGCTGCAAAGTTACAGGCTATGGCAAAATTTTGGCAAATGGGGAGACTCATAATTACGCTTATTCAGCTGCTCAGGGGAAAGCTGGTTGTCAACTAATATCATTTATTTTCCTTTATTTATAGTTTTTTTTGGGGTGTATTTAGTGCAGTTTTTAAAAAAAATGTTTTATTGAGTTTTCAACAATTGGCAAATACAATAGAGATTGCCTTAATTTGGCAACGCAGGGTCATGTAACAAAAATACATACATCAACCTAATAAAGTTCCCCCCTCCCCCACCCTATCAAACTCCACCCTATCGAACCCCACAACTGTCTCCCTTCCAACCATGAAGCCCCGACGGGCTGGAGTGATAAAGCTGTAAAAATCAGGATCCGTAGCAAGTGTATAAAGGGATGGGTGACCCTCAGCCCACCGAGCTCCGCAAATGTCACATACATTTGAGTCAAAAAGTACGAGAGTGATCACTAATACCTTATAAGTAAAGTACACTGATGATAAGCCATCTATCGATTATTGTTATCTGAGCCTCTGTCCCGTCTGCTAAACAAGAGTAAATCCTCTGGGAGTTTCAATCCTCATCTGTCCCTTACCCCACAGTGGAGGATGAGTCCATCCACGCCTGCCAGACCTTTGTAAATTTCTTCTCACAACCCCTGTAGATATATGTGGCTCTATAGAAGGGGATCATGGAATTAACCAATCCCTTTCAGAAAAAACGCCATTGGAGGAGTTGGTTTTTTCCAGTGTAGCAGAACGGCCTTGTGGGCGTAAAATAATAAAATTTTAAAAAGGGTCCTGTGTGCATTAGACGAGACCACAGCATCAACTAAGCCAACAAGACACACAGAGATGGATTGAGGAATCGAAATGGTAAGGATGTCAGTTATGCAATGTAGTACTCCCATCCAGAAATTCCCAATAGCTTGGCAATTCCAAAAGATATGATCAAAGTTGGCAGGGGAATGTGTGCATTGCCAACATACTGCTGCACATGATGGGTATATTCCTGCCAAACGGGCCAGGGTAAAGTAACTATGATGTAGAAATTTAAAATGAATCAGCCAATCTCTAGCTGAGACTAGGTATTTAAAGGGACGATCCCACATGTCATCCCAGTCTTCCCCATCTATGCTTGCTACCTCCATCTGCCATCTTTCCCTACAATGGAGCATCCTAGGAGGAGGAGTTATCCTAAACAACTCCTTATGGGTTATTGACAGTGTTTTAGTTAAAGAGTCATCCTGTAATAAGTTTTGCTGAACCTCTACCGTTAGTGCCCGAAATTGTGACTGGTATGCATGCCGCAACTGTATTTTCACCGTGATCTACCGCAAGTGACATGTGCGTTCCACGGGCCGAGGAACCAGGAAGCATTCTGCTGCTGTACACAGTGGACGCTCTCTCATCTTTCCGGCGACCGGGAAAATTCACAGGCACAGTGCACTTCATTCTTCATTTTAACTGGATTTCGGTATGCTTTACTTGTATACAGGGGGTGTTTGTGATAAATAAAACTTTTTAGCAATATTACACTATGTGTATATTTCATTCCTCTCACATGGTTTACTGGAGCCCCTGATAGCGTGACTGACATCTGGTTGAAGTTTATAGTGGAGCGGTGGAGAATCATGTTTATTATTAAAGGTGCAGTACTGCTGTATTTCTGGTGAGTGCATCCCCATAGGGGAAGTTTTCTGCACGTGGTGAAGTGTATGGTGGAAGTTTCCTTTTACAGAATACAGTAGACATGTGCAATTCGTTTAGTTACGAATTAGTTTTTCGTTAAAATTCGTTATATTCGATAATTCGTAAGCATACGAATGAACGAACGGTTTACTAAAAATTCTAACAAAAAACGAACTATCGAAAAGAACGAATATGGAAAACAATGAAAATAATTAAATTAGAAACAACGAAAATGCGAAAGAATGAAAATACAAAAAACGAAAACCGAAACAACGAAAATACCGAACAAAGATTCAAAATAACGATAATCAAAATGAACGAAAAATCGAAATTACGAATATTCGGAAAACGGAAATCAAAACAATGAAAATACGAAATAACCAAAAATTCTGCTCGAAAGAATGAATTTGTTAGTTCTGATTCTGAAATATTCCATCCAGAGTCCAGATAGGGTGTGGTTGGGTCGGAGGCACTGTGTTTTGGTGGATTTTTGAGTTAAGTTCTGACTTGTGAGAGAGAAATTCTTTGTTTCTTAAACATATAAATAGCATACACATTACGTAAAATTAGGAATTATGCTCCGATTACGAATCTACGAAAACAATGTTTCGAAAGTACGAATAAATGCGGCAGTCAATCTCACGAAAGTACGAATGTAATTAAATCTACGAAAATACGAATTTCGAATCAACGAAAATTAGACTCACGGAAATACGAATCATTTCAAATCAAAATCAAAAATCAAAAATATAGCTCTTACGAAAATACAAACGCGTCTGAATATGAAATTTAACGAAAATACGAATTTCGAATCAACAAAAATTAGACTGAAATACGAATCAACGAAAAAAGAACTCTTACGAAAATACGAGTCCGAATACGAAAACCCACGTCTTACGAAATTACAAATCGTTACGAATCAACGGAAACTGACAGAAACGAAACAAAACTAAACAAATTTTTCTGTTGTGCACATGTCTAGAACACAGCAAAAGCTACAATAGACCTCCTCCGCTTCCTTTGTTTGCTCGTGTATGGACTATATATGAAAGTCTGTGTGGTCAATTAGATTGCACAGGAAGCGCTACTGCAATATTTTAAAGGACTTTTCCATTGAGACTTTTTTTAATATTGTATGCACATTGATGGGCAAAGGGGACTAACTTCAGCAACAACTCATATAGTACCTTCGATTGAAATGGGGGCGGCACATAAACATTCACAATAACCATTTTATGATAAACAATATCTAATACCACAGCCATATATCGACCTCCTGGATCAGAGATCACCTGATGAATAGTGCAGGAAACTGATTTGCAAACAAGAATTGAAACTCCCCTAGCCAGGGGAGAGTAGGTGGGATGCAGTGCACGCTGCACCCAAGGTCTGCGGAGAGCAAGAATTCTACTTCCATCAAGGTGAGTCTCCTAAAGGAGTACCACATGTGGCTTTAGCGGCTTAAGATACTGAAATGCTGAAGCGCTGAAGCCCTTTTAAATTTATAATTTAGTCCTCTAACATTCCACGAGACAATTTTAACATTATTTTTCATGAGTATCAGAACAGTAAGTATCATCCAGGATACTTGAGAAGAAGGTATGGTACCAGTTGACCTTAAGGGCCAGCCATTCAGTGGTGCAATAGAAAAGTAGGGACCTGAGACAGTATAGAATAGGGGGACCAAAAACTAAAAAAAAAATCCATCCCTGCTGCTTCAACCAAAACTAAAGAAAAACAGTTCTAGTATAAAGCTTTTAACCAAAACTTGACCAACAAAAAAATGTTTTACGTATTGTATATTCGCTAACAGGGATGTTAGCATATGCCAGAGACTTTTGTAAGTCTTTAGCTGACACTCTAGGATTCTTCTTCACCTCATTGAGCAGTCTTGCGCTGTGCTCTTGCAGTCATCTTTACAGGATTCCCACTCCTAGGGAGAGTAGCAGCAGTGCTGAACTTTCTCCATTTATAGAAAATTTGTCTTACCATGGACTGATGAACAGCAAGGCTTTTGGAGATACTTTTATAACCCTTTTCAGCTTTATGCAAGTCAACAATTCTTAATCGTAGGTCTTCTGAGAGCTCTTTTGTGTGAGGCATCATTCACATCAGGCAATGCTTCTTGTGAAAAGCAAACCCAGAACTGGTGTGTGTTTTTTATAGGGCAGCTGTAACCAACACCTCCAATCTCATCTCATTGATTGGACTCCAGTTGGCTGACACCTCACTCCAATTTGCTCTTGGAGATCTCATTAGTCTAGGGGTTCACATACTTTTTCCACCTACACTGTGAATGTTTACATGGTGTGTTCAATAAAAACATGGTAACATTTAATTCTTTGTGTGTTATTAGTTTTTATTCGTTTTTATTCATTTTTTGCAACTGTAGTGTATCTTCAATGGGTACACAGCTAAAAAAACTTGAATGGAGAGAAATAAGTTATTATTAGGTCTATGTCTGCTCTTGCAGAGGTTTGGTCTGTTCTGTCCATGTGTGGCGTGTTACAGGTGCAAGGATCATGGCCTCTTAAAAGCATTCAAAATACCAAGATCAGTGTTTTTGAATTATTTAGATTTATAAAAACTGGCGTTGATGGTTTCCGAGTAAACCGGAAGTGGTTTACTGTTACGAACAGCCGATCCCGACTTTGCTTGGCCGATCGAATGGGAGAGTTCAAGAGAGCCACAAAAGGTGACAGGAGGGGGAAGCTGCTAGTTAGCAGCTCTTATTGCTATTACAAGTAGACATGTGCATGACAAAAAAATGTGTTTCATTTTGTTTAGATTCGTTAACCCCCCTGGCGGTATTCCCGAGTCTGGCTCGGGGTGGAACTCCAGTACCATAAGCGGTAAAACCCAGAGCCAGTCTCGGGATTGCATTGCAGGATACAGGGAGACTTACTTACCTTGTCCCCTGGATCCTGCGATGTCTCCCCGCTGTGTGTGTGCGAGCTCCTCCGCTCGATTCCCACAGTGCCGAGTGCCGCTGATCTCCGTTCCCTGCGACGTTACGACGCACGGGAGCGGAGATCGGCGCCAAATTCAAAAAAGTAAAAACACACAATACACATACAGTACTGTAATCATACAGATTACAGTACTGTATAAAAAAATGACACATCCCCTTTGTCCCTAGAGGTCTGCCCAGTGCCCTGCATGTAGTTTTATATTATAAATAATTTTTTTCTGCCTGGAATTTGGAGATTGTCCATAGCAACCAAAAAGTGTCCCTTTATGTCAAAAGTGATTTTAGACAGCTAGAAAACAGCGATAATAAATTAGAATCACTTGCAGAATTGAGCGATAGCGATTTTTGGGGAAATTCGTCATCAAACACTAAATCTAATGACAGCGACAATTCTGCAACTGAACAAATTTCAGTGTTTTTGATTTGATTACATAATTGAATAATTTTTATAGTTATTTATTATATTATAATTTATGATTTTGTGTTTATCATACCTGGGATGTCTACTAGACTGGTTTGGACAGATTTAAGTGAGTTATTCCTAAGAATTGCATGCCTACAATATAAAACACCAAATTTCCATGCAAAATAATTGTACCGCTTTCAGCACCTAAAACCAGAAATAATCATACCGCCAGGGAGGTTAATCTAGTTATTTAATTTTGTTAAATTCAGTTGATTTGTTCAATTCGCATTCAAAATTAGTTTTATGCATTTTATCAATTTTTTTTTTTAGAATTTACAGTTTTTTTTAGATTTGAAATATTCTAAATCGATAAATTTAGAATCGGTCGAATCAAAAATTTTCGATTTTTTTCGATTCAAATGCGGCAGTTGAAATGTTTACATTTAAATAGTGCATTTTGATTGCAATGACAATTTTGATCACCTTTGGCTTAACTAAAACAGCATTATTTTGATATGGTACTCTAATAACTTGCACAGTTCGATGTAAAATTCTATTCAAATTTCAATTCAAACTTTGGATATTTGGACGAATTTCGTTTCGTTATTTGGAGCATTTGGTCAACATAGTTTATACTGTAATTCGTCCGAATATTTATTCGGAACAAAATTAACTGCACATGTCTAATTACAAGAGAGCCGACTGCCGTCTCTAAAAAACATTATACTGGGGTGATGCCTGCAGCTGCATTCTCATCCGGGTACAACCACTGAATGGATGGGAATGGAAGTGGCTAAACAGACACCTCTGAAATTCTGCCTGGGGGGGCGCCCTGCTGAAAAATGCCGCCCTAGGCAAATGCAGCCTTAAAAAACACATAAACTCCTTAAACGCTTCCCGACCGCCTCACGCAGATATACTGCGGCAGAATGGCACGGGCAGGCAAAAGCACGTACCTGTACGTGGCCCTATAAATGCCTGCCCGTGGGTCGCGCGCGACCCGGTCGGGAGCTCCGTGACCCCGCCGCAGGACCAGCGGACCCGATCGCCGATGGTGTCCCGCGATCGGGTCACGGAGCTGAAGAACGGGGAGAGGTCTGTGTAAACAAACCTCTCCCCGCGCTTCCTACTCTGCCTGTCATTGATTGGCTGTTCCCGGTCATCGGGAAAGCCGATCAATGACGTCAGACGTCAGCCCCGCCCCCTAATGTAAAAATACACACACACGTCACAGCCCATAACCCCTCCCCTCCCCCTAGTGGTTAACTCTTTCACTACAACTGTCATTTATACAGAAATCAATGCATTTAAATAGCATTGATTGCTGTATAAATGACAATTGTCCCAAAAATGTGTCAAAAATGTCCGATGTGTCCGCCATAAGGTCGCAGTCACAATAAAAATCGCTGATTGCCGCCATTACTAGTAAAAAAAAAAATATTAATAAAAATGCTATAAAACTATCCCCTATTTTGTAAACGTTATAACTTTTGCGCAAACCAATCAATAATCGCTAATTGCGATTTTTTTTTACCAAAAATATGTAGAAGAATACGTATCGGCCTAAACTGAGAAAAAAAAATGTTTTTTTATATATTTTTTGGGGATATTTCTTATAGCAAAAAGCAAAAAATATTGCATTTTTTTCAAAATTGTCGCTCTATTTTTGTTTATAGCGCAAAAAATAAAAACCGCAGGGGCGATCAAATACCACCAAAAGAAATCTCTATTTGTGGGAAAAAAAGGACGCCAATTTTGTTTGGGAGCCAATCGCACGACCGCGCAATTGTCAGTTAAATCGACGCAGTGCGAATCGCAAAAAGGGGCCTGGTCCTTTGGCTGCCAATTGGTCCGGGGCTGAAGTGGTTAAACACTTCCTGCCCAGGCCAATTTTCAGCTTTCAGCGCTGTCGCATTTTCAATGACTATTGCACGGTCATGCAACACTGTACCCAAATTAAATTTTTGTAATTTTTGTCCCACAAATAGAGCTTTCTTTCGGTGGTATTTGATCACCTCTGCGGTTTTTATATCTTGCGCTATAAACAAAAAGAAGAGTGACAAGTTTGAAAAAAACACAATATTTTTTACTTTTTGCTATAATAAATATCCCAATTTTAAAAAAAAATGTATTCCTCAGTTTAGGCCAATATATATTCTTCTACATATTTTTGGTAAAAAAATAATCACAATAAGTGTATATTGATTGGTTTGCGCAAATGTTATATCGTCTACAATATAGGGGTTAGATTTATGGCATTTTTATTTATTATTATTTTTTTTTTACTAGTAATGGCGGCGATCTGCGATTTTTATCATGTCTCTGACATTGCGGAGGACACATCGGACACTTTTGACACTATTTTGGGACCATTCACATTTATACAGCGATCAGTGCTATAAAAATGCACTGATTACTGTATAACTGTCACTGGCAGGGAAGGGGTTAACACTAGGGGGCGACCAAGGGGTTAAATGTGTTACCTAGGGAGTGATTCTAACCTCTAGGGGGAGGGGACTCACAAGGGGAGGAAACCGATCAGTGTTCCTAAGTACTGGGAACACATCATCGGTCTCCTCTCACCTGACCGGATGTGGATCTGTGTTTACAAACACAGATCCACATCCCAGCTCTGTTACCGGCAATCATGGGTGCCTGGCGGACATCACGGCCGACGGGCACGCGCATCGGGTCCCAAGTGACGTGGCGGGCACAGGCGCGCACCCCCTAGGCGTCCGGGAAGCCCAAGACGTCATATGATGCCCGCTTAGGATGGGAGATCCCTCCTGTGGACCTCATTTGACAATAGGCGGGATGTAAAGTGGTTTAAGCCACACTCCAGGCAAAAAAATATATATATTCCTCAGTAGTCACAACAGGATATCAATTTACTTTGCAAACCCAGAAATTATCTTGACTTAGCAGTGACATTACAACTATGCTTGCTGTACACATTCTATGAAGAGCGCAGAGCTGTGGGAGGGGCCTGGCAGGTTCCACCCACTACAGGCTACCTGGCAGAAAAGTACAGGAGTGGGCGGAGACAAGACCAGTCACCCTGCACAAGGAGAGAGAGCAGCAGTGAGCGGTCTTTATTACAGGAAGCTCCTGCACAGAGGTCTCATACGGGTTTACTGTACAGATCCAGAAGAAGACACGTCTCTTGTATTTAGACAATATTTACTTATCCTGGAGCTTTAATTTTGCCTTCTCCATTCAATAAATTTAGCGAAATGGCAAAATAATTTTGAAGACATTTCAGATAAATGAGAATTTGCTTATCTCTAATAAAAATAGGTGTATACTGAACACGTCACATACTATATACAGCCATGTCAACCCCAAGGTTTGCTGACCGTCAGTATTTTTACTGACAGCCAGTAAAAAACAGACAATTTACTCCTGCCAGTAAATGGCAGTAAAAAATATGGCTGTGACGCTCGGCCCAGAGCCAGCCGAGACCGTATGGGTGCCTGCTACAGTGTGTTTCGATGGCTCTGGTGGAGGCGGTGCCTGAACATGTCCTGTGATGTCATGGTGCAAGGGAGCCAAGCAGAGCAGCCAGAGCCTTGTGTGTGGGTCTGCGGGATTGGAGCAAGGCAGGCCAGGAGCGGAACCATCAGTGCTGTTTGGACTGGAGGGACCACCTGGCTTGGAGAGAGACTGTAATGCCCCGTACACACGGTCGGAAATTCCGACCACAAAATCTGTCTGATTTTTTCCGACGGATTTTGTCTGACACTGGTGTTACATACACACGGTCGGACAAAGTTGTCTGAACGTGGTGACGTTCGTTGCGTACGACGGAACTACGTAGAGGCTAGTAGCCAATAGCTTTGGTCTCCTAATTTGATCTGAGCATGCGTGGCACTTTGTCCGTCGTAATTCTCTACACACGATCGGAAAAAGTCCGATTGGACTTTGTTGTCGGAAAATTGGAGAGCAGGATCTCAAATTTTTTCCGTCGGTAATTCCGACGGAAAAAGTCAGGTGGAGCACACACACGGTCGGATTTTCCGACAACATGGTCCGATAGGACATTTTCCATCGGAAATTCCGACCGTGTGACTGGGGCATAACTGTGACTCAGGAGGGGACGTGTCATGTCAGTAATCTGTACTGCTGCACACTGCTGTCAGTATCACTGTGAGAGTCAATTTCATGTGTGTGCCGCCCATTCTAATTTCTTGCCCTCCTGAGTCCTGTCCCTGAGCTACTTATTTACTATATCCAAAATAAAATAAGAAATATGTTTTTTTTCCCTTATTATCTACCTTAAATCACATTGCTAATGACATATTGTACTTGTTTGTAGCCTAAATAGTGAAATTTGTACTTAAAACTGCAATTTTGTAACTTTTTGAAATGCCAGTAAAAACGTGGCTGTGCCAGTAAATTTTGGGTGTCGTGTCAGTAAATTTCACTTTGTTAGGTTGGCAACACTGGTCAACTCACCCTGAAACCAAGGGAATCACCCTGTTTTTTTTTTTTACTGCATTTACCCCCCAAGCCCCCCCATGATATACACATCTCCCTTGATTCCTCTCATTCCCCCGAGACCTGTTATAACTAGACATGTGCAATTTGTTTAGTTTTTTTTCGTTTTTCTTTTTTTTTCGTTATTTTCGTTCGTTCGTTTTCGTACGAATGAACGAACGATTCGCTAAAAATTTTAACGAATAACGAATCGTTCGAATCGAACGAATCCGAAAAACAACATAAATCCGAATAAAACGAATTAGAAACAACGAATGTACGAATGAAGAAAATCCGAAAAACGAAAACAGGAACAACGAAAATGAAAATGAACGAAAAAATTCGTACATTCGTAACTTTTTTTTTTTTGTTGAATTGGTAATTTTCCGTGTCCCTTACAATGGTGCTGCTTAACGTGCTTCGAATAGATTGAACGGAAAAATTCGTACATTTGTAACTTTTTTTTTCGATTCGTAATTTTCCGTGTCTCTTACAATGGCGCTGCTTAACGTGCTTCAAATGGGTGGAACGAAAAAATTCGTACATTCGTAACTTTTTTTTTTTTAGAATCGTAATTTTCCGTGTCTCTTACAATGGCGCTGCTTAACGTGCTTCGAATGGATTGAACGAAAAAATTCGTACATTCGTAACTTTTTTTTTCGATTCGTAATTTTCTGTGTCTCTTAAAATGTAATAATAGCATATACACATTACATAAAATTATGAATTATGCTCCGATTGCGAATCTACGAATGTTACGAATGTTACGAATGCACGAATAAATACGAATGCGTCCGAATTTCGAATAAACTAATAAACGAAAATTAAACTAACGAAAAAACGAATCAACGAAAAAATAACTCTTATGAATGTACGAATCGTTACGAATACGAACACTGACGACTTACGAATTTACGAATCGTTACGAATACGAACACCGACGACTTACAAATGTACGACTCGTTACGAATCAACGGAAACGAAAAAAACAAAACAAAAATAAATGAATTTTTTTCGGAAACGAAAAAAACGAAACGAAAATAAACAAATTTTTTTGTTGTGCACATGTCTAGTTATAACCCCGATCCCTCTATAGGTCATCCGTATTTTGCTACACAGCCCTGATATGTCTAAAATGCAGTAAATGTGTAGTATGATATTTCGGAAAATGTTTCTAAAATGTTAACAATATTTACATGGACAATACATAGCACTACTTCTTCTGTTATAAATACTGGATAGAATTCTGTCATCTGCAAGTAATTCTCAGTATCTTCATTACGACCCCCTCTTCATGCTATAAAAAAAAAACAACATAACACCCCCCCAAAAACCTGCTGTATATACACAATATTCCCAAAAGTATTGGGATGCCTACCTTTACACAAACATGAACTTTAATGTCATCCCGGTCTTAGTCCGTAGGGTTCAATATTGAGTTGGCCCACCCTTTACAGCTATAACAGCTTCAACTCTGGATAGAGTAAGGGAGGGTTATAACCCCTGTCAAAAATGTTTTCACCATCTGTGTCCCATTTCCAGGATTTCCCTTCACTTCCTGTCCTATAGCCAAACAGGAAGTAGGAGGAAATTCCCTGAAAATTAAGGGAATTCCTTGGGGACCCCCAAGCAGGGGCGTATCTAGAATATGGCACATATGGCACGTGCCATGGGCGTAATATCAAGGGGGTGCTCGTGAGTGGCTGGGCAGAAAGGCACAGATTTTACACACAATTACCGCACGTCTGCCACCTGCTACATTCCCTTGCAGTCTTGCCAGACAGCTGAATTATAGGCCCAAGACAGTGAGCCGGCCTACGGCGGCGGTCGCTACATATATTGCCTTGCAGAGAGCCAGGGAGTCAGTGCCTCCTATGCCTATCACTACCAGTGCTCATTCGTGCAGCTCATCAGTGCCAGTGCCCCTATCAGTACCAGTGTCACGTATCAGTGCAACCTATCAGTGCAGCTCATCCGTGCCACCTATCAGTGCCAGTGTCACCTATCAGTGCCACCTATCAGTGCAGCTCATCCGTACCACCTATCAGTGCCACCTATCAGTACAGCTCATCAGTGCCAGTGTCACCTATCAGTGCAGTTCATCAGTGCCACCTATCAGTGCAGCTCACCAGTGCCACCTATCAATGCCAGTGTCACCTATCAGTGCAGTGTCAGCTATCAGTGCCACCTATCAGTGCAGCTCATCCGTGCCACCTATCAGTACCAGTGTCACCTATCAGTGCAATATATCAGTGCAGCTCATTAGTGCCACCTGTCAGTGCGTGTCACCTATCAGTGCCACCTATCAGTGCAGCTCATTAGTGCCACCTGTCAGTGCCAGTGTCACCTATTAGTGCCCATCAGTGCAGTTCATCAGATATTAAGGGGAACCCGCTTCAAATTTAAAAAAAAAATGACGTGGGGTCCCCCCTAAATATCCATACCAGACCCTTCAGGTCTGGGATGAATTTTAAGGGGAACCCTGGCCAAAAAAATGGCATGGGGTCCCCCTCAAAATCCATACCAGACCCTTATCCGAGCACGCAACCTGGCAGGCCGCAGGAAAAGAGGGGGGACGAGAGGGTCCCCCCCCTCCTGAACCGTACCAGGCCACATGCCCTCAACATTGGGAGGATGCTTTGGGGGTCTGTGACCCCTCAAAGCACCATGTCCCCATGTTGATGGGGACAAGGGCCTCTTCCCCACAACCCTGGCCATTGGTTGTGGGGGTCTGCGGGCGGGGGGCTTATCGGAATCTGAAAGACCCCTTTAACAAGGGGACCCCCAGATCCCAGCCCCCCCCCCCCTGTGTGAAATGGGGGGGGGGGCTGTGTGAACGTTCCTTACATTGGTGATCAGTGGGAAGAATGCTCCTTACATTGGTGATCAGTGAGAAGAACGCTCCTTACAATGGTGATCAGTGGGAAGAATGATCCTTACATTGGTGATCAGTGGGAAGAATGTCCCTTACATTGGTGATCAGTGGGAAGAATGTTCCTTACATTGGTGATCAGTGGGAAGAATGTCCCTTACATTGGTGATCAGTGGGAAGAATGTTCCTTACATTGGTGATCAGTGGGAAGAATGTTCCTTACATAACGAATTTCAACTAATACGAAAGAAATTATAGCGAAAATAACAAATTAATTCAACATGATTCGTTCATTCGTTAAAGGTCTAATGAAGCAAAAGGTCAACTCCGACTTAGCCGCCTGACAAGTTGTGCTCCATGCATTGCAATGGAACCGTTCTAATAGGAGCCACTCAAGTCGCTCCGACTTAGAAGAAGGTTCCTGTACTACTTTGGGGGCGACTTCAAATCGGCTTGCATTGACTTCTATACAGAAGTCGTTTTGCAAGCTGCGCTGAAGTTGCGCTATACGGGGCGACTTTAGAGTCGGACGACTTTGAAGCCTCCCCTGTGTGAACCATACAGTCCAATCAGCTGATTAATTTTGTGCTGGGGGTTGGATTACTGGCAAAGTGCATTCCTTAGAACTGAGTGAGAAGGGTGTTGTATTGTATTTGAGCCGAGGAGAAGAGATATTGTCATTGTGTGTGCTAATGGATTCAGTAAACAAACGACTTTCCAAACTATGAATCATTATCACGAATATACATACATACATAAATATCGAATCAAAACTATATACATACAAAACTAATCGATTCGGTATATCGAATATCGACACTCTTCAGAAATAACGAATTATCTGAAAAAGTAAAAAAGTAACATAATGAATATAACAGAATGAAATTATGTATTTTACGAATGAAAGCGAAACGAAACCTAACAAAATTTTCCGTTGTACACAAGTCTAGTGGTGAGCTTAAGATTCCCAAGAGTTCAACCCTTCCGGGACTGTCACATACTTAAATACATAAATATAGGACACAGCATTGATGTAGGATGGGACCATGGCACCCGATGGGAGAAGTGCCGAGACAAGGTCATCTAGAGCCCAGGGCAAACATGCCAAATTGCCCCCCCCCCCCCCCCATTATGCGTTATGTGTCAGCAAAAAACCCCCAGACCATAAAAATTGAGCACTGATCTGAATGCTTATCCTCTAACCATAACTTCTCTCCCCTCCCAGTACAAATCAGCCCCCCTACTGAAGTGTCCTCTGTCTCAGCACACATCTTTACACCTCCCAACCCCCCCCCCCCCCAGCTAAAATCCTCTCTCTGCATATGCCCCCAGCACAAATCCCCCCCCCCCCAATAAAAAAAATGTCCCCTCCTAGAACAAATCCCTTCTTCCCTCTACCATATCACCTTTTCTAGCACGAACTCCCCAAATGCACCCTCCTACCAAAAATCCTGTCCCCCCCTCCCAACACAAATACCCCCAAATCACCACCCCTACCTCACCTCCCCAAATTTCCTCTCCTAGAACCATTCTTACCCCCTGCCGTCCCCAATTTCCTCCTTCTAACACAAACCCCTCCCTAAATCTCCTCCTGGTGCCGCCCTCCCACCTCACATGATATAACACCATACCTCCCAACATTTTGAGATGAGAATCAGGGACACCTACTAACAAATGTATGTAGGCATAGGACACGCCCTCTGCCACACCCATTAAAGAAAAATCAACCAAAAAAAAAGGTTAATTAAATTCACAGGGACAAATGAGGGACAGAGGGACATTGCTCCAAATCAGGGACAGTTCCTTTAAAATCAGGGACAGTTGGGAGCTATGCATGACACCACAGTCCCCAGGGCAGCTGCCCCTCCTGACCACCCCTTGTGTCAGCCCTGGATGGGAGACACAGGCAAGGGCCTTTCATAAGTATTGAATGATGGAGGTTGCAGCATGGTGCAATACGGTGGGTTGAATGTGTTGCACCATGCATATGCATAGCTCCCACCTGTCTCTGATTTGGAAGGACTTTCCCTGATTTGGAGGGACTGTCCCTGATTTGGAGCAATGTCTATCTGTCCCTCATTCCTCCTCATTTGTCCCTCATTTTGGTCTGATCCATATAGTTGTATATAAAATGCACTTTTTATCTTTCAAAAAGTGTTTCCTAGCGCTAAACCTTTCATCCAAATTCCAAATTGCTGCATTTCTAAAATTTAAAAAGCCAATATAAAGGAATAGTAGTGGTAAAAAAAAAGTCCTTGTGGATTTAATTAACTTTTTTTTTTGGTTAATTCTCCTTTAAGGGGTGTTGCAGGGGGCGTGTCCTATGCCCACATACGTTTGTTAATAGGTGTCCCTCATTTCCATCTCAAAATGTTGGGAGGTATGCTTATGTAATACATATAATACATCTAATATAATAATAGACAATAATAAAATATAGTAATACATATGTGCAGTATATCAGCTTGCATAAATAAGGTTATTATTATGAGTTTAGTGTTTTAAATACCTTATATGGGGGCAGCCATATTTGCTCATTACATAGTCAGGCTCTGCTTCCTGCCCCACCCTTCCTACTCACAATTGAACTCTTTAGGTCTTATTTACTAAACAAGCGCAGAACTGGTTCTCTTTGCAAAGTCAGTGATCACAATGCTTAGTAAAAACGCTGATCATGTTAATCATCCAATCATGAGCAAAAACAAAAAAATCTATTTTTTTTTTTATTTCCCTTGCTCACGATGGGCATTCAAATAAAAACATATCAGCTTGAAGTATAACTAAAGGCATTTAGTATTTGATTTTTTTTATTGCTATCTGTATGTCCTATTTACTATCATCACCGAAAGTGAAAGTAAAAGAAAATCCCAAATATTGGTTTGACACCAGAACAGAAATAAAGGGGAAATCCTCCAATGGGGACACTAGTTCTGGTGACAACCAGGGATTTCCTTACTTTAGAGGGATTTTCTCTCACTTCCTGTTTTGGCTATGAGACAGGAAGTGAAGGGAAATCTCCAGAGTGGGCAAAAAAAAAACTGACAGGGGTTTTAGTTACACTTTAAGATGAGTGAACATTTGCTTCTTTAATAAATCAAGCCTGCTGAGTCAGCTGTGTGGCTGATATCTTATGCGGCGTACACACGGTCAGAATTTCCGATGAAAACAGTCCGATGGGAGCTTTTCATCGGATTTTCCGACCGTGTGTATGCCCATCGGTCTTTTTCTGTCGGAATTTCCGACGGACTTTGGATTGAGAACCTGTTCTCAATTTTTCCGACGGAAAACCTTTCTATCGGATTTTCCGATCGTGTGTATGCAATTCCGACACACAAAATTCCGACGCATGCTCGGAAACAATTCGATGCATGCTCGGAAACAATTCGATGCATGCTCGGAAACAATTCGATGCATGCTCGGAAACAATTCGATGCATGCTCGGAAACAATTCGACGCATGCTCGGAAACAATTCGATGCATGCTCGGAAACAATTCGACGCATGCTCGGAAACAATTCGACGCATGCTCGGAAGCATTTAACTTCCCTTCTATAGTGCTGTCGAACGTGTTTTATGCCGCTGTGTTACAGACCGTCGGAATTTGGTGTGACCATGTGTAGGCAAGACAGCTTGAGCGAAATTCCGTCGGAATTCCGACGGGAAAAACATCAGAGCTTTTTCCGACGAGAATTCCGACCGTGTGTACGCGGCATTACTCAAAAGGAATCAGTGCACTCTCTAATCTAATGGAAAATATGCAAATCTTTATATTTTATACAATCACAAAAAAGCAAGCATAAGAAAATGGTAAAATAACATAAAAAAAGTTTAGGAAAAATGCTGCAGTAATATTTTAAAATTGTCACTCACTGAAAATACGTCATACTGTCCCTTTAGTCCCCCCTAATATCAACTTCCTTTAGAGGGTGCTATAGGGTTGATTCACTAAAGGCAAATAGACTGTGCACTTTGCAAGAGTAGTTGCTCCAGAGCTTAGTAAATGAGCAGAACCTCTGCTGACTTCCACCATCCAATCATGTGCAAGCAAAAATGCTTTTTTTTTAAATATTCCTTGAACATGATTGGGTACTTTTTGCAAAGTGAAACCTTACCTTATTTACTAAGTCTAGAGCAACTGCACTTTTCAAAGTGCACAGTCTATTTGCATTTAGTAAATCAACCCCTGTGTTAATTTTCCATGGTCCCACTGTATGTAGCAAAATAGCCATCCTTTCTTGCTCACTCCTGAGATGGAATGTGGGCAGTGGGAGAAGAAAATGTCCTGTGTCAATGGGAGTAAACAATACCTCATCATTGGTATTGAGGGGAATAATAGTGCCCCATCATTGGTGTCAATGGGAGGAATAGTGCCCCATCATTGATATCAATGGGAGGAATAGTGCCCCATCATTTATATCAATGGGAGGAATAGTGCCCATCATTGATATCAATGGGAGGAATAGTGCCCCATCATTGATATCAATGGGAGGCATAGTGCCCCATCATTGATATCAATGGGAGGAATAGCGTCCCATCATTGGTGTCAATGGGAGGAATAGTGCCCCATCATTGATATCAATGGGAGGAATAGTGCCCCATCATTGGTGTCAATGGGAGTTATAGTGCCCCATTATTTGTGTCAATGGGAGGAATCTTGCCCCATTATTGGTGTCAATAGGAGGAATAGTGCCCCATTGTTGATGTCAGGAACTATGCCCCACTGTTGCTGGCAGTGCAGGGGGGGGGGGGGGGGGGAGAAAAGCAGACAAAGGGCCAAATTTGTTCCTTACCAAATTTATTCAGTAAACACAGGTATTATTTAACCACTTCACCACTTCAGCCCCAAGCCTCGTTTTGTTAAAATATTTTTTTTTTACCTAGAATCCCCAAACATTATATATGTTTTTTTTTTTTTTTTCAGACACCCTACAGAATAAAATGGCGGTCATTGCAATACTTTATGTCACACCGTATTTGAGCAACGGTCTTACAAGTGCAATTTTTTGGGGAAAAAAATACACTTTGAGTTAAAAAATAAGACCACAGTAAAGTTAGCCCAATCTTTTTCTATATTGTGAAAGATAATGCGAGTAAATTAATACCCAACATGTCACGGTTAAAAATTGCGACCGCTCGTGGAATGGTGACAGACTTTGGCACATAAAAATCTCCATTGGCAATGTTTAAAAATGTGTACAGGTTACCAGTTTTGAGTTTTGAGAATTATTGCTCTCGCTCTAACGATCGTGGCGATACCTCACATGTGTGGTTTGAACACCATTTACATATGCGGGCACAACTTACATATGCATTCACTTCTGCGCACGAGCTTGGCGGGACGGTGCGCTTTAACCTTTTTTGTTTTTTTCTTATTATTTATTTTACCTTTTATTTTTTATATTTACACTGTGCTTTTAAAAAAAAAAAAATTGGGTCACTTTTAGTCCTATTACAAGGAATGTAAACATCCCTTGTAATAGTAAAAAAGCATGACAGGTCCTCTTAAATATGAGATCTTGGGGAAAAAAGACCTCACATCTCATATTTACACTAAAATGCAATAAAATAAAATAAAAAAAATAAATGTAATTTTTAAAAAATATAAATAAATAAATTCCCCTTTAAGGGCTTTGGTGGAAGTGATGATGTCGCTTCCGCCCTCCAATGCTATGGAGCCAAGCGGGGGCCATCTTTCCTTCACTCTGCATCCAGGCAGTGAGGGGAGCGGACACGATCGTTCCTGCCGATACCGACAACTCCGGTTAGTGGCGGAGACGACCGGAGCGTGGCGAGAAGGGGGGGACCCCCTCCCACCACCAATAAAAATGGGGCGAATCCGCCACTAAGACCACTTTTATCTGAAAGAGAAATGCACGCCGTTCCTGAAAATACTGGGGTTATGGCAGCTAGCTGCTGCCATAACAACGGTATTTAGTGTCAAAGTACTGACGTACAGGTAGGCCGATTTGCGTGAAGTGGTTAAAGGAGAAGTACAGCTAAAGCTCGTTTGGCTGTACTTCTCCTGTGGATCACAGTTAATTTTGCACTTCTGTGACCCATTTTCAGCAGAGAGCGGGCTAAAGTCACAGAAGTCGGTCCGGGGACCGCATCATCACGACCATGAAAGTCAGGATCCACCTGGTGCCTGGACCGACACCCGGCTCAGCCTCTCAGAGAGCTGCTGAGAGCCTGAGCTGGCTGTCCCTCGCCCCCTCCACAGCGAAGTGCTCCAATGAGCAAGGAGGGAGCAGAGCAGAGAGCTGTGCAGTGTTGGTCATCTTACTTTAAAAAAGTAATTAGTTAAGTTACAAATTACTTCTCCCAAAAAGTAATTGCGTTAGTAACTCGGTTACTACATTGGAAAAGTAATTAGTTACTCAGCAAAGTAACTGTGACTTTTTTTTAATATTCTATACGTGTAACTAAGGGGCGGGTCTAGTATTACTGTAAGCAAGGGGCGCATTTATTATTATTGTTATATATCGTGTAACCAAGGGGCTGCTCTATTATTACTCTAACCAAGGAGCAGATCTGTTATAGTGTGTAAGCAAGGGGGCGGGTCTATTATTATTATATCATGTAAGGGGCGGAGGGCTACAGAAGAGGGCGAATGTTAAATTAATGGGCAGAGCTCGATATATAACAATAATAATAAATGTGCCCCTTGGTTACAGTAATACTAGACCCGCCCCTTAGTTACACGATAGACGCCCCTTGCAGAGTAGCACGAGCATCGGGAGCGTGCGGCATCGCCTCGTACAATTACATGTTAACTGCGCCTGCGCGGTGTAGAGTTCACTCAGCTGTTTAGGTTCGGCAATTTTCGGAAGCTCCGTAGTCCTTCGTACTGCGCAAGCGCTGCGCCTGCGCAGTACAGGGGGTCCTTATCTGGTGGGGGAACTTTTTTGGCAGGACACCGGAATTGCACTACTGCCATCTAGTGGCGGTAGATGTAATTGCGGTAACGCCGCCCAAGTAATGGGAACTGCGTTACCATGAGGGGAAAAGTAATCAGTTAGATTACTCGTTACCCTCTAAAGTAACTGCGTTAAGTAACTCTGTTTATTTTAACTCAGTTACTTACATCACTGGAGCTGTGACAGTCAGCAGCTCTCTGCTCGGGGAACTGTGAGAACTGAGCGATCGGCGGTGTTCGATCACTCGGTTCTCAGTGTAGAGGCATCCACCTAGGTAGGTATGATACTAAAGAAAACACCAACCTCATACTTCTCTTTTAAAATAAAGTTGCCTGGTCTCTATTTTCTGAAAAAGGGAATAAACCATCTGTCCACCGGAACAATTTTTTTTTATTTTTGCATATGTGGTAAAATCTGGATATTTGCTAGAAATACCTGTAACTCCTAAAAAAAGTTTATATTTTATGAAAGTAGTTGCAATTTTTTACGTTGCAAAATATTTGCACAGTTATTTATCAAATACACATTATTAGGCTGCCGTTACCTGAAAGTCATGTGACTTACAGTACGACTTTGCCAGGTGACTGCATTGCGACTTAAAGCCACTTTGAAGCAACTTCAGGTAATCTTTTCTGTAATGTTGGATCCAAATCATATCAATTAAGATGAGGATGCGACTTGGAGGCGACTTCCATTAACCGCTTCAGCCCCAGAAGATTTTACCCCCTTCCTGACCAGAGCACTTTTTGCGATTCGGCACTGCGTCGCTTTAACTGACATTTGCGCGGCCGTATATGCCTGTATATGAATTTGATATCATTTATTCAGTTTATTATTTTATTACTTATGAGATTTAAGGGGATATGCCCACTTTTATGTTGGTTTACATTTAATTTTGTTGCATTCTAAATTTATTTTGTTCAGTTTAGTTTATTTTTTTTCGAATGGATTAAAATTTGAATCGAAATGATCGAATCGATCCAAATGAATTCGATAATAGCTGGTTGTTACGCATCCTTAGCAACCATTACTCATCTGGTCTCAGCAGGATTCCCCGCTGACAACACAATGTAAACAAAAGAGTAGTGGCTTTAACCACTTGCCTTCTGGGCACTTTCACCCCCTTCCTGCCCAGGCCAATTTTCAGCTTTCAATTGCACAGTCATGCAACACTGTACCCACACTAAATTTTTATCATTTTTTTCACACAAATAGAGCTGTCTTTTGGTGGTATTTAATCACAGCTGGGTTTTTTATTTTTTGCTCAATAAACATATAAATATCGAAAAAAAAAAAATTTCATAGTTTGTTATAACATTTTGGAAACAGGTAATTTTTCTCCTTCACTGGTGGGCGCTGATGAGGCGGCACTGATGGGCACTGATAGGTGACACTCATGGGCACTAATAGGTGGCACTGATGGGCACTGATTGGCACTGGTAGGCAGCACTGATAGGTGACACTGATGAGGTGGCACTGATGGGCACTGATTGGCAGCACTGGTGGGCACTGTTTGGACTGCACTGATAATCAGGACACTTGATTATCAGTGTAGATGTCCATTTAACACAAGCCAGTTATCGGCTCTCTTCTCCTTTCCTCATGCTGTCAGTATGAGGAAAGGAGTGCTGATAACCAGCTTCTATTTACATCCGTGATCACAGTGTCCTCCGCACCGCCCACACCCAGCAGCGGGCGCGATCACAGGAGGCCGTCAAATTACGGTTTCCCAGAACTAGCCGGTCGCGCTGTAGTCATCATTCAGCTATAGTGTGGTTGGCAGGTGGTTAAAAATGAAAAAAACAAAAAAACTTTTTTGTGGGGTATCCAGGTGAGCAGTAACAGCTGGGAGTCTCTTAGCAACAGCCCAGCAATAAGGCAGGACGTGGGAGTTTTTCATTCAGGCTTCATGATGTACGTGAATTGCCTACACCTATAGCAAGAGCATTATTCAACTTTAATAAGAGCTGCACAGTTCATTTTCTTCTGCATCCCTCATCTGCAGTTTTTTGGTAAAGGTGAACTAACCCTTTAAATAGCATAGATATTCCTGTGCTCTTTGTCTGTGCTGCACTTGTATCAGTTACATCAGGGGTCCTCAAACTTTTTAAACAGGGGGCCAGTTCACGGTCCCTCAGACTGTTGGGGGTCTGGACTAAAGTTTGAAAAAAATATGAATGGATCCCTATGCACACTGCGCATATCTTATTTGTAGTGCAAAATAAAATACAATATTTAAAATAATGAACCATTTTAATCAACATAAACATAAGTATTTCCCAGAATCCCCTTATCACAGATACCCCGTCCTCATCACAGACTCCCCCATCACAAAGCCCTCCCCCCATCACAGACTCCTCTCCATCACAGACTCTCCCCCCATCACAGACCCCCCCATCATAGATCCCCCATCACAGATCCCCACATCACAAAGCCCCCATCACAAATTCCCCATCACAGATCCCCCCATCACAGACTCCTCTCCATCACAGACTGCTATATCACAGACCCCCCATCACAGATTCCGCTCCATCACAAACTCCCCCAATCACAGATCCCCAAATCACAGATCCCCCAATCACAGAACCCCCCACATCACAGATCCCCCATCACAAAGCCCCCCATCACAGACCCCCTCACCACAGACCCCCATCATAGACCCCATCATAGACTCCCTCAATCACAAAGCCCCCCATCATAGATCCCCCATCACTAGGGTGCCCACATGTCCCGGATTGCCCGGGACAGTCCCGCAATTAGCAGGTCTGTCCCGGGTCCTGGGCACCTTCATTCCGGGACAATACAATGTCCCTGAATGAAACTGACAGAGGAGCAAAATTCTGCTGTCGCCATGGCGCTGTCTCTGCCTCCCCACCTCCACCTGAGACTCTTCTATACTTCTGCTGGCTAGGACACTGGTTGCTAGAACCGACTGGCGTTTATCAACCTGTAACGTCATGACTGTGACTGACAGCTTTCAAAATGGAGGAGGAGTTAACTTCCTCCTCCTCCACGCCCAGTGCTCTCAACGGCCGGCTCCACCTCCACCACGGACAACGGCAAGTGACATGCTGCATCTGGTGGCAGGCGACGGTGGCAAGCTGTGTCTGGTGGCAAGTGACAAGCTCAGGGTTCCCACTGATTCTGCATTAAGGTGAGTTGAACTATTTCATTATATATTACAATGTAGTCATAGAAATAATGTGATTTCATCATCCTGACACCATATCAAGCATGGTGTCGGGATGATTTAATTGCTAACACCAGCCATTCGCACAACAAATCACCCACACCCGAATTCCCTGTCAACCCCAAGACTACATTAGCCCCAAAACCCCTCAACCCCCAGTCCTTGTCAAAATTTTCTTCCACGAAACCGGTCCCCCATGCTAAAGTGACATCACTTCCTCCTAGCGCTCTATGATTGAGATAGTCGCACAGGAGGGAAAGGAGTGACCGATTCCATTGTCGGCGAGGGTTTTGAAATCAGCTTTTTTTGGGGAAAGGGGTGGGTGTGTCCCTGAATGGCATTCTGGAAATGTGGTCACCCTACCCATCACAGACTCCCCCCCAATCACAACCCTCCCCCAAGCACAGATCCCCCCATCACAGACACCCCGTCACAAAGCCCCCCATCATAGACCCCCATCACAAAGCTCCCCATGATAGATCCCACCAATCAAAGACCCTCTATCACAAAGCCCCCCATCATAGATCCCTCATAACTGAGCCCCCCATCACAAATACCCCCATCACAAACCCCCCAACACAGAGCCCTCTCCATCACAGATCCCTCCATCACAAACTCCCCATCACAAAGCCCCCCATCACAGATCCCCCCTATCACAAAGCCCCCCCATTATAGATCACCCGTCACAGGTAGCCCCATCACAGAGCCCTCTCCATCACAGATCCCCCCCATCACAAAGCCCCCCTGCAAAATCCCTTTTGCCTGGCTGAGTGTGTAAAGGCAAGGCCTGTAAATCCAACGGCCCTTACTGGGGTAGTGCTGCAAGTGAACAAATGGTTTAAGATTTAGCGTATGTATAAAGTCGCTGGCAGATTATGTTTTTATTGTCTGTGTCCCATTGGGGAGATTTTCTTTCAATTTCTGTCCCAAAGTTGTAACAGGAAGTCAGACAAGATCTCCACAAAGTGATTTTGATTCCCCTCTTAGACAGTAGTCACCAAGACCCGTGTTCAGGTATCAAAAAAACATCTTTTGTGGGGTTTAACTGAATGTTAGTTTTGGAAATGTGGTCACCTTAGTTCTCATTGGAAGATCTCCCCTCACTTCTTGTTCTGGTGACAACTGTAAAACTTCGATTTTTTATCACTTTCTCTCTTTTTCTTCTCTTCTCCCTAAACCGTAAAATTGTTAAATCCACAAGGACTTTTTTTTACCACCACTATTCCTTTATATTGGCTTTTGAAATTTACAAATGCAGCAATTTAGAAATCATTAGAATCACAAGATAAAAAGTGCATTTTATATACAACTATAAAGATCAGACCAAAATGAGGGACAAATGAGGAGGAAAGAGGGACAGAGGGACATTGCTCCAAATCAGGGACAGTTGGGAGCTATGGTAAAGCCCACCATACACATACAGATTATTGTTCCTGCAGGTTGAACAGAAAAAAAATAAAACTTAAAGTAGAACTATAGGTAGGGTTGCCACCTTTTCTTCAAGTCAAACCCGAACATTTTAGCGGCACGCGCCAATTTTTTTTTTTAATAGTATAAACTTTACATATATTTTGCTATTAATTCTAATCATATGAAGTTAATAACAAGAGTCCCCCTTTACATCAGAGTCCACAGAGTTCCCCATTTACATCTGAACTTGCAGAGTTCCCTTTCACTGTAAGGGGGGGACTCTGCAGACTCTGATGTAAGGGAGAACTCTGGGGCCTCAGACATAAGGGATCCTCTGGGAACCCTGATTTAAGGGGGAACACTGAGAACTCTGATGTACGGAGAAGACTCTGATGTAAGGAGAACTACTGTGGCCTCTGGTGTAAAGGGGAAATCTGATGTAAGGGGTGCTCTGAGAACCCCGATTTTCCTTAGTGTACTTACTCAGAGGCATGAGAGAGAAGGGGGGAGACTTCAGTCACAGACAGGGATGGATGGTGAGCTCACTCACCCCTTGGCAGTCGGCACCTCTCATCCAGATGTATCTGAGGCTGCTGGACTTCAAATTTCTGGCCCCAACTTTCCTTTTCTGAAGCACAGCCCTGGGGATTGGAGTGTGAGCAGACAGAGGGGTAGGGGTGGGGGGAAGAGGCGCAGATTGAGCCCTCTCTCCTCTCCTGTCTGTGTGTTTGGGGGAGATTGTTAGTGTTGGCTTTGGGCAGTGTGAAAGAGAGTGTAACAGACACTCTCAGCTTAGACAACTGCAGCCAGCAACCCTGCTGGGAAGCCATAGTCCAGTCAAAATAATGTGTCCTGGTTTCAGGCAGTCTGAAACCCGGACGCATTATTCCAAACCCGAACTGTCCGGGTGAATCCTGGACAGGTGGCAACCCTAACTATAGGCAACATTTTTTATTTCTTTTTGGATAGAGTAAGTGAGGGTTATAACCCTCTATCTGAGTCCCATTGGGGAGATTTCCATTCACTTCCTGTCCCATAGCCAAAACAGGAAGTTAGAGGAAATCACTGAAAAGTACACAATAAAACATTTTAATTAAAAAAAACAAAAACACTCTGCATTGGAAAGAAGTCACCTGCCTCCGCTGAAAGTAAAAGCTGTCCATACACATAGATTTCTCTCAGCCCCCCCCCCCCCCCCGACATACTGGGTGAACAAGAGAAATTGATCAATTCCTCCATCCATCCTAAACAGCATAGATCAGGGTTTTTCAACCTTTTTTTTAACTTGGAGGAGTTTGAATATAAACCCCTCCTGAAATAATGTTCTCAGAACATTGGTGCGATCAATGATCTTTTAATATACCGACAATTATTTTTAGAAATAGCAATAAATAATGAAGGAAATATTAAAACATACCTATTTGATGTGAAACGCGTACTGGCTTTTTTCTGCACAAATGCAAAATTCTGGATCAAACTTAAGATCACGGTGTACAGGGGGACAGCAGGGTGGTGCACAGGGGGTCAGCTGAGCAGAATATAGGGGGGCACAGGGCAGAGCACAGGGGGTCAGCTAAGCAGAGCATAGGGGGGCACAAGCAGAGCACAGGGGGTCAGCTGAGCAGAGTATAGGGGGGGGCACAGGGCAGAGCACAGGGGGTCAGCAGAGTATAGGGGGGCACAGGGCAGAGCTAAGGTGGTCAGCTGAGCAGAGTATAGGGGGGCACAGGGAAGAGCACAGGGGGTCAGCTGAGCAGAGTATAGGGGGGCACAGGGCAGAGCACAGGGGGTCAGCAGGGTATAGGGGGGCACAGGGCAGAGCTAAGGTGGTCAGCTGAGCAGAGTATAGGGGGGCACAGAGAAGAGCACAGGGGGTCAGCAGGGCAGAGTATAGGGGGGCACAGGGCAGAGCTCAGGTGGTCAGCTGAGCAGAGTATAGGGGGGCACAGGGCAGAGCACAAGGGGTCAGCTGAGCAGAGTATAGGGGGGCACAGGGCAGAGCACAGGGGGTCAGCAGAGTATAGGGGGCACAGGGCAGAGCTAAGGTGGTCAGCTGAGCAGAGTATAGGGGGGCACAGAGAAGAGCACAGGGGGTCAGCAGGGTAGAGTATAGGGGGGCATAGGGCAGAGCTCAGGTGGTCAGCTGAGCAGAGTATAGGGGGGCACAGGGCAGAGCACAAGGGGTCAGCTGAGCAGAGTAAAGGGGGCACAGGGCAGAGCACAGGGAGTCAGCAGGGCAGAGTATAGGGGGGCACAGGGCAGAGCACAGGGGGTCAGCTGAGAAGAGTATAGGGGGGCACAGGGCAGAGCACAAGGGGTCAGCTGAGCAGAGTATAGGGGGGCACAGGGCAGAGCACAGGAGGTCAGAACAGCAGAGCACAGAGGGACACCATGGCACAATACATGGGGGGCAGCAGGGTACATTACGTTGGGGACTGAAGGGCACATTACATTGGGGGCAGCAGGGTACAGTACATGCATGCAAGTACGACATGTTTTTTAAACAAGACTTTTCAATCACTTTAAGTTCCTGTATGATGGGAACTGTGCGAAGTTTCCACTGGCAAAGCAACCAATAAGAATCCCCCATTCATGTTTTAAATGCCGGGACCCTGACTCTAGTTGTTGAGCCCACACGGACTGTCCTTCCTTCACAAGGCCTCTGTCTGTCATTGAGTACGGTATAAGTGACAGTGAGGCAGAGATTTGTTCTTCGTATGTAACCAGTGAGACTCTCCAGTAAATCCTGTGTGCTTACTGCTGACAAAGCGAAGAGTATAAGGTGCTTATGTTCCATTGAGTTAATTGAGATACAATGTGTTCTACATCATCTCCCATCTTCCTGTATGTAGAAACTATTAGGAAAATGTTTCCAGATGATCCAAAACTAAGACTGGTCATCTCCTCCGGATTAGGAAAGTTAAATGAGTGCTTTTTGCTAAGTAGAATGAAATCTACAGTATATATCTATCTATCTACTGTATATCTATATCTACCTATCTTAAGGATGTTTCCCATAATATACAATATATATACCGTATATATATATATATATATATTAAAAAATAAAAAACAAAAAGGTTGCCCTCTAAACTATACCATAAAAGTACTCTGAATGAATGTTGTGGACAAAAATTTATATTGTGATCTCATATTCTCCTAAAAATAGGATAACAATTTCTTGTGAAAAAAAGTGTTATCAATTTGATATTCAGTAATACTATATTAACCCCTTCAATACCCGCCCATAGTCATATGACGCCCACAAGGTGGATCTACCATCCTGGGTGGGCGTCATATGACGTACTCCCTTTCCCGGCCGCCTGGGGGGCGCCGCTCGGGACCCGGTGCGGGTGCCCGGCGGCCTCGATGTCCGCCGGGCACCCGCGATTGCCCGTTTAAAACAACGGGACCGTGCGGGACCGTGGAGCTGTGTGTGTAAACACACAGCTCCACGTCCTGTCAGCGAGCAGGAGACCGATCATGTGATCCCAGCACGGAGGAACACATGATCGGTCTCCTCCCCTTGAGTCCCCTCCCCCCACAGTTAGAATCACACATTTAGGGAAAACATTAACCCCTCCCCGCCCCCTAGTGTTAACCCCTTCCCTGCCAGTCACATTTACACAGTAATCAATGCAATTTTATAGCAACGATCGCTGTGTAAATGGTCCCAAAAATGTGTCAAAAGTGTCCGAAGTGTCCGCCGCAATGTCACAGTCACGAAAAAAAAAAAAAAAATCGCAGATCGCCGCCATTACTAGTAAAAAAAAAAAAAAAATGCAATAAATCTATCCCATATTTTGTAGACGCTATAACTTTTGCGCAAACCGATCAATATACGCTTATTGCGATTTTTTTTACCAAAAATATGTAGAAGAATACGTATCGGCCTAAACTGAGGAAAAAAAATTTTTTTTTTTAAAAAATGGGATATTTATTATAGCAAAAAGTAAAAAATATTGTGCTTTTTTTCAATATTGTCGCTCTTCTTTTGTTTATAGCGCAAAAAATAAAAACCGCAGGGGCGATCAAATACCACCAAAAGAAAGCTCTATTTGTGGGAAAAAAAGGACGTCAATTTTGTTTGGGTGTAACGTCGCACGACTGCGCAATTGTCAGTTAAAGCGACGCAGTGCCGAATCGCAAAAAGTGCTCTGGTAAGGAAGGGTGAAAAATGGCCCGGTGCTGAAGCGGTTAATGTCCAAAAAACTGGCCAAACAGTATCCAATATCTGTGCAATGTTTAGTGACAGCATGTGATGAAATCCACAATCTAAGTGACTTGGCTGGATAAATCCCACCACCATATGAAGTGTGCGCTTACCAGCTGTAAGGTATTTAATGCCTGAGGCTTACACCCAAAAGTATTGGGACACCTGCTTTTACACGCATGGATTCTGTCCGATCGGACAATGTTGTTGAAAAATCAGACCGTGTGTATGCACCATCGGACAGTGTACGTCGTATTGTCCGACGGACAAAGTCCTATCTCCTGCTGGATAGATTTTCCGACAACACGGTCCGATCACACCAAATCCGATCGTGTGTATGGTAGTCCGACCGGACAAAGTGCTACGCATGCTCAGATCACATTACAAGACCAAAGCTATTGGCTACTAGCCTCTACGTAGTCCCGTCGTAGGCAACAAACGTCACCACGTTCAGAATGATCGGATTTTCCGACAACTTTGTCCGACCGTGTGTACGCAAAACCAACATCAGACAAAGTATGATGGACATGGTCTGACGGACCTGGTCCTCGGATAATCCGCGCGTGTGTATGGGGCTTTAGTCCGTAGGGTTCAATATTGAGTTGGCCCACCCTTTTGCAGCTATAACAGCTTCAACTCTTCTAGGAAGGCTGTCCACAAGGTTTAGGAGTGTGTCTATGGAAATGTTTGATCATTCTTCCAGAAGCGCATTTGTGAAGTTAGGCACTGATGTTGGACTAGAAGGCCTGGCTCCCAGTCTCCGCACTAATTCATCCCAAAGGTGTTCTATCGGGTTGAGATCAGGACTCTAAGGGTCAGTCAAGTCCCTCCAACCCCAAACTCGCTCATCCATGTCTTTATGGACCTTTCTTTGTGCACTGGTCCAAATCATTTGGTAAAGGGGGGAATATGGTGTGGGGTTGTAATGCCAACATAATTCACCAAATCCCCTATTGGCTCTTAAAATATATTGGGACTCAAATGGTGACATCTCTCTCCATACTTCCTGGTCTTGTTTCTGCCTTTTTTGAGTTTTTGGATGGTTCTGCCCACTTTGAGATGCTCCCACTCTCCTTTTGTATTCTCCATAATATAAAAAGAAATCTAAGAATCCACCACCATCATAATGGTTTACACAGACCGTGGTTTCTAGCATGTGTTTTGTTTTTCTCAATAACATGGTTGCCTTAAGACGACCAATTTACTTTTGAATGGGCTGCCAACACACCGAAAAATGCATATGATCCTTTTTGCCAACATAGCTCACCAAATCACCTCCTGAATTTTGATATATATTGGGACTCAGATGGTGAGTTCTCCTTCCATACGTCCTGGCCTTGAACCTGCCTTCTTTGAGTTTTTCGATGTTGTTGCCCACCTTAAGGTGTTCCTATTCTTCTTGTTGTTTCTTTTATAATACAAAAAGAAATCTAAAGCCTCGTACACTCGATCGGATTTTCCAACGAGAATTGTGTAATGACAGGCTGTTGGCAGGAAATCTGACCGTTTGTATGCTCCATCGGACAATTGTTGTCGGATTTTCCACAGATAAATGTTGGATAGCAGGTTTTGTTGTCGGATTTTCTGAGCGTGTGTACACAAGTCCTATGGACAAAAGTCCAAAGTACAAACATGCATGCTCGGAATCAAGGACGCGCCATAAGCGGAGGGTCTTGTAAACTAGCGTTTGTAGTGGAGAATTAACATTCATGACGTGGCAAATTATGAAATCTCGAAATGCAGCGCACAATTCTCTTCTTCTTTAATGGGATAATAATGAAGCTGCTTTGCTGGTGATACTGATGGAGTTATTGCAAACGAATTTTCAAAGGGTTTTTTTTTTTCTAGTGATATCAAGAATAATATATATGTTTTTTTTGGCAAGTTACCACAACACCATTATCCCGTAGTTTTTAAGATCAAAGATACAACTATGTTGGTGTCCCTTGTCAATTTTACATTGTATTTTTTTAAATGTAACTGCCTACTCCCAAACTGTCATTTGAAGTAAAACACATAGCCAAGTATTATTCTACACAATTTTTTTATTGTGCATTAAAAAAAGAAAACAAATAAAATTAGACATGCTATCTGCCAATAGAACTTAACCAAAAAGTGCATTCTATGCATCCAAAAATATAGAAAATATACCAAATCAAATCATTATTCAACAAAAAAAAATAATGTCAAAGCAATAACTCCAAGGCCAATAATAACACGTTATCTCCACCGATTCCGCAACATGTCTGGTTGACGAACGGCTGTGAAGAAACAAACTGAAAAGCACAAAATGAAAAGCGCAAAATGAAAAGCGTGAAATGAAAAGCGTGAAATGAAAAGCACAAAATTAAAAGCGTGAATCAACACTCACCAAACTTCTACTAACACAAAATTAGCAGAAGGAGCCCAAAGGGTGGCGCTAAAGAGCTGAAAAACCATGTAGTACGTCACTACGTTCGTGATTGTTGGCCAACAATTGTGTGCCGTGTGTATGCAAGACAAGTTTGGGCCAACGCCCTTGGACAAAGGTCCATGTTTTTTTTGGCCAACAATCCGATCGTGTGTATGAGGCTTTAGAGTCCAGAAGGGGAAGTAGACCATAACCACCATCATAATGGATGCTGCAGACCTGGGAATTCCAGCATGCGTGTTGTTTTGCCCTGTAAACTGGTTGCCTTAAGGTAACCCCTTTCACTTTGAAAGGGTTGCCAACACACCCAAAAAAACACACACAACCTACGTATCTCTCCAAAACACAGGAAATTTATTTTGTGATGTACTGTTGTGCAGGTGCATTGGCCACTACTGTACAGGGCATTTGGTTGCGGATGATTGGACACATACTTTGACATACGTTGCAGAACCTTGCGTTTTACCGTACTTTACCATAGCGCCATAATTCTAATGGACCTTTGGCATGCCCAGTAAATACAAAGGCCAGTACTAAATAAAGACAGGGAAGAAGGTACTGTATAACATGTACTATACTTTGCTCATTAATCCCAATGATGAATTGCTTGTCTTCGATGTTAGCATACTTTTAATCTAAAATGTGCTGACTCAGTATTTCCAACCCTTGAAACAAATTAAATTATAATCTTGACATCTCTGATATTCTGTTCTTGTGTTCATTCTGATTTAATAGGGATTTTTCAGCGAGTTCAATGGACTGAGACCAAAGCAGGTGGATTAACCATTTAATCTCTCAAACACACACTGGGCAGGGATGGCATTGCAATTATATTTTGTTGTATTTAGTAATTATAAAGATAATGTGTACAAAGACATTATGGAAATATTACCTATTTTTGAAGAGATTACTTTTTTTATATATATATATGGTTACAATACAATTCAATACAGGAGGGATCAGCGGGCCCTGCTCGTTAGAGCTTACAATCTAGAAGGGAGGGTTAAGTGGAACAGAAAGTAATAGCTGTGGGGGATGATCAGACGGAGAAAATTAAAATACAGTTGTTAGGTGTGGGTAGGGTAGGCTTCTCTGAAGAGGAGGGTTTTCAGGGATCGTCTAAAAGCTATTAGAGTAGTAGGTAATCGGACAGATTGGGGTAAGGAGTTCCATAGGATTGGAGAGGCTCTGGAAAAGTCCTAGAGACGAGCATGGGAGGAGGTGAATGAGGGAGCTAGAGAGCAGGAGGTCTTGAGAAGAACGAAGAGAAGGATTTGGTTGGTATTTTGAGACTTGGCCAGGGATGTAGCTGGCTTTGTGGATGGCTTTGTAAGTAGTTGTTAGTATTTTGAATTAAATTTGATGGGTGAGCAGAAGCCAGTGGAGGGATTGACAGAGAGGAGTAGCAGAAACAGAGCGGTTGGTAAGGTGGATGAGTCTGGCAGCAGCATTCATGATGTATTGAAGATGGGGGTAGACTATGTAGAGGTAAGCCAATGAGGAGGGAGTTGCAGTAGTCGAGGCTATTCTTCCTCCCCATCCTGCAACTTAACTTTAGACTTTTCTTTGACAGGTACCCGCTCCCACGTCCTCAGTTCTCATCTAGGCAAGAATTATGTGGGGTTAGGTGTGTCCCTTGCCCATACCCCCCACCCACAGCCTCCTATGACATGTCACATGTCCTGGGAGCCTGCAGTCCTACAGATCTTGCGCATCTTTCGCACTGGTATCTGATTTCTAAACAATTATCAGCTACCTTGCTCCTCTTTGTGTTTTTTTTTTGTAATATGTAAAGGTTATTTTTTTTCTATAATCTCTTTAACTCTAAGATCGTTTTCTACTTTAAACTGTAGATTTTACCAAGCTGAAGAATAAAGCTTATAAGCATCCTCATGGTAACTGAACAGTGATTGGACTTCCAACTCAAGTAGAGCAGGGTATCTTGTGCTTTTCTTCTGAGGGTTGAGATCATTAATTAGCTGTGGACTTTTGACATACCAGACAGGCCCTAAAAACGTTTGGCATGTGTGGTATACCCTGCTCCTCCTCCTCTGTTTCTGGCTGTATTCACTGGAAAATCCCTGCTGTTATTTTGACAGCCGGGACTTGTTTTTGTATCACAAAAGCATCTCCTGCGTACATTGACACGTGCAGAGCAACACTGTCAGAAAGAATTACAATATGGCATTAATTTTGCAACATTGTAATTACTCTGGTTCATCCATTGCAGATCAAATGGGTGACCTTTGAACTGCATATGATGGCAGTTAAAGCAAATAATAAATAAACTGTGTTTCTATTTAATCCCTAAGGGCTCATTTACACTTGCTTCGGCTTCAACACATATTAACGGCTAGTTTACACTTGCTTCAAACATGGCTTCTGAACGCTTTGTTAAAGCTCTCTGAACGCCAGTCAAAGCTTCAAAGCATCTTTAAAGCCTCCGTAGAAGTCTATGGCAAAGCTCGCTTGAAGCCCCACCGAAGCCCCACGAAGCCTCATCGAAGCCACACCAAAGGCTCATCGAAGCCACACCAAAGGCTCATCGAAGCACCAAGCTAAAGCAAGGTGTAAACAGAACTGTAAGCTAACCATTTTATTTAGTGACAGGAGCTTTGACTGGCATTCAGAGAGCTTTAAAAAAGCATGTCCAAAGCCTTGTTTTGAAACAAGTGTAAACTAGCCCTTATTAGTAACACTGATTTTGGCCATACACTATAGGAAAAATCGTCTGAAATTCGGTCATTTAGACAGTTTGTTTGTTTTCTGGCCAGTTAATGGGCACAAATCAGTAATCGGTTGGGACCTTTTTGAGACCAAAAAAACGAAGGACAAATTTGGAAATTTTCTGCCTTAATGAACGATAAATTGAAAGGTTAATGTGTTCCTCATCCAAACTGTTTGCACTAGGTATATGTGAAAAAAACAAAAAAAAAAATGATTAATTAATGACCATTAAATGATTTATTGGTCATTACATGATGGCACTCTCATTTGATCTCATGGTCGAATGTTCGTTTTTCGAAAATGGGTTTGAACAATTTTTCAGCATTAGACTGGCCATACATGGCTGTTTTTTTTTTCATTCAGCCAGCACATTGGAGGTGGATGGGGAAATTCTTCCTGGTGTGTCTTTGTATTCTGACAGCAGTGAGAATACACTGATCAGTGCTGCAGCCACTTGTGCCCATCAAATGCAGCCAGGGTCGGCTGTCATTTCACTAAACCCCTTCACTTACCGCTCCTCTCCTGGAGTGACGGGGCTCTCCTCCTCAGCGGCTCTCTTCCTCAGCAGCTCTCCTCTCTTTCTTGGCAGCTCTCCTCAGCGGGAAGCGGCGGCTGCGGGTCCTGTGTTCGCTCGTCTCCTCTTCCACCAAACCGTTAGGCATTCAATAGGATCGCCTAATGCTTTGGCCAATCGGGAGACAGGTCTCACTGACCTGCCTGCTGATTGTCAGGGAGGAACATTAGTGTGAAAATAGCGAAAATTTATTTGCTATGCCACACAATAGGGTGGGATCGGGACGCAGTGCTTTGCGCCCCGAGCCCACCCTATTTTGAAGCCTATTAGAGCCTCTGGCTCTAATCACTTGCTTCAAAATACACACCCCCCCCACCTATCCCCGCCATAGTATTTCATGTGTCCAGCATCCTGAAAGGGTCCGGGCACATGAATAGGTAGGGTGGCGGAGGTGTCGGGGGGGCGGCCCCGTGCGCCCACAATGCACGGGCCGCCACTGGATCTGGTGTCAAAAAGAACTCAAAAGACCTCAAAAGAGCTCACATGTACACTTAAATGCAATAAAGAAATATAATCGGGGTTATGGCAGCTATCTGCTGCCATAATAACGGTATTCAACGTCAAAGTACCGACGTCTAACATGGTGGTCCGGAAGAGGTTAAACCCAAACTCTTTTTTTTCCATTTACTTCACCTGGTGATCCTGCCAGTAACACACCTCCTGTCTAAAACCTGGAACACACGGGCTGAATATCTGCCGGTATCAGCTGGTTCAACATTTAGAAATTTATTTTTTGCTGCAGCATGTTCTATGCGTGCTACAGATGCGCCACCTTACAGGCAGACTAAGGGGACCCCCAGACACTATATTTAAGGTAATTTATTTTTCTTGTTGCACTTTAAGCATCAAAAAAATCACTGCTCCTGAAAAAACAATTGTTTTAAAAAAAATGTTTTACATTGAAACATGTCCCCCAGGGGCATTACACAGACCCCCATTCCCCTTTGATGGCCAATTACTTGCATATAAGCCTTCAAAATGGTCACTTTTAGATTTTTCTGTTCCCATAGACTTCAATGGGGTTCATCATTCAGGTTAGAACGTTTCCCCTGTTTGGGAGTTCTGCTGCAAACCGAACAGGGGGTGTTCCGCCCATCCTTAAAGAGAATCTATAGATCCCCCTCTGCACAACAGCCCTGCAGGAAAATTTGCTTTTGTGTAGGAAAGCCTCCAGTCTGTCAGAATACAATGACGCAGTGGGGAGGATTTCCCCATCCACCTTTTATGTGTGGATAGGAGAATCAGGTTCGTTTTTTTTTTTCAATCCGCTGGTTGACTCATCGATGGCCAGCTTAAAGTGGTTGTAAACCTTCTTGTTTTTTCACCTTAATGCATCCTATGCATTAAGGTGAAAAAACACCTGTCAGTGACCGGCACCCCAGCCCCCCGTTTTACTTACCTGAACCCTCAAACTTGACCCGGCGGGGACGCGCTGTCTCTCTGCCTGGGGTTCTCGGCTCTTGATTGGGTAGATCGATAGCAGTGCAGCCATTGGCTCCCGCTGCTGTCAATCAAATCCAATGACGTGGGCGCCGGGGGGGGCAAGGCCGAGTCTGGCATTCGTGTCTGTGGACGAAATGCTGGACTCCGGAGCGCGCCCGCAAGGTAACCCCCTCAGAGAAGCACTTCTCCGAGGGGGTTATCAGATGTGGGGGGGGGGGAGCCGCCGGGGACCCCAGAACAGCAGGTTCAGGGCCACTCTGTGCAAAACGAGCTGCACAGTGGAGGTAAGTATATGTTTGTTATTTTATTTTTTATTTATTTACCTTTACAGTCCCTTTAAGTTGAAAAACAACAAGAACTAAAGCAGCCACCACATCTAAGAATTTAATTGGTGAGCGGCAATTTATTAATATTTAGTTTTTGGGTTTAATACCACTTTAAGTTATGACAAAATTACCACTGAATCAATAGTCCCATAGCAGATATGTAAAAATTGCTCTGGTCTATAAGAAATACACAGGTGCGATCACTGAACTAGTTAAACATTTCAGTATTCATTTGATAATTTTTCACCTACAAGCTATACATCAGATTGCTTTGGTAACTGACTTGTATTGCTTTGGAAAGTATCATATAGGGGAAAGTACAGAATACCATGAAAGTATTTGAAGAAACGATCCTTAGAACATAAATTATCACAGTTAGTTTGCTTAACAGCATGTAGAGTACAGCATGGTACCATGGTTTTTGCCCTTCTTTATTGTGTGAAAACATTCCGTGAGCTTGGTTCCACTTTATAAAGAAAATATTTTATTCTATTCATCTCGTGTTTTATGTATTATTTATGTTGTTCTTTCATCTTTTACAGGTGATACTGTAGATTCATGGCCTGTGAAGGACTTTAGCGTGGCCGTAACAAGCTACAATGTTTTATCGCTGTTCACATCTTGGAGACTTCTTGTGGAAGAAATCAAGACTCCAAGGTTCCCATCATCTACCAATCCAGAGACCTTTAAGAACGTTCCCGTTTCATGTGCTCCTCCGTTTTATTCTAATAGGATTACTCATGAAACCTTTGGGCGTGCAGAGTGTGAACTTTACAGTGGGTGTGGTTGGTCCATGGAAGTGTGACACCCATTTTTCTAAGGCCTTGCCAGAATTGGCTGCTCGATTGGCAGTGACCAAAATCAACAATGACTCATCGCTACATCTGGCTCACAAGCTGGATTACAAAGTTCTGGAGGAAAACTGTGAAACCTCCAAAGCGTTAATGGAATTTGCAAACTTTGACAAATTTTCTTCTGCATTTATAGGTCCGCAGAACCCTGGATACTGTGACGCTGCATCGCTTTTAGGAAAAAACTGGGACAAAGCCATTTTTTCCTGGGCTTGCATTAACCATGAGCTGGATATGAGAGATAGCTTTCCAACATTTGCCAGGACCATGCCAACTCCAACCAAAGTTTTGTTTCTTTTTATGAAGTATTTTAGATGGGCTCATGTTGCGGTGGTGTCTTCCAATGAAGACATCTGGGTGGACACTGGAAGGAAGGTAGCTAGTGCGCTAAGAAATCAAGGACTTCCCATTGGTATTGTCACAAATATGGGCAATGGAGAGCGAGGTATTAAAGATACATTGACAGCTATAAAGGACATGCATGATATCAGAGGTAAGAAAACTATGCACTATATACTGATATACAGTAAAACCTTGGTTTGAGAGTAACTTGGTTTGAGAGCCTTTTGCAAGACAGGCAACATTTTTCAATACATTTTGACTTGATATACAAGCGATGTCTTGATATACAAGCGATGTCTTGATATACAATTAGCGTCATATCACAACTGAGTATGAAAGAGAAGAGAGGCGCCTCTAAGCAATAGGTTACATTTCATGAAGGTAAAACATTGTTTCTGTTAAAAAGTCCTAATCAGGTGACACAAAGAACAGAAAGAGCAGCGCCATCTAAGTGTACTGTAGATCACAGTTGGAATGTAAAAAAAGTGGAATGACACTCATTCCTCACAATGTTAAAAACGATATCCAGCGTTAAGGAGTCTGGTGCTCATCCACGTAAAGCCATTGGTGTATACGTGGCCAGAGGCTTGGGGGCGCTGGTGGCTCCCATCGCTTCCTGGAGACACTGGGGAACTGTTGAAGTCACTTCCGGGGGCTGCAAACGCATGCTACACCCGCCCCACCTGGCTGGGAGTGTCTCCGAGTGTCTCCGAGTTCTCCAGGAAGGGCTGGGAACCACCAGCGCCTCCGGATCTCTGGCCACGAATATATTTTTCGCATTGTAATTGTGTCATTCCACTTTTTTTTACATTAAAACTGTTATACTACAGTACACTTAGATGACACTGCTCGACACTACTCGTATTGCAAGACCTCACTCGTATATCAAGTTAAAAAAAAATTTAATTTTGATCATAATGCAAAACGCTCGCAGACCAAGTTACTCGCAATCCAAGATTTTACTATATATATATATATATATATATATATATATATATATATATATTTATATTGTTATTATTATATATTACCATCCCATCAATGTTCTCATTATCCCAATATAATCACCATCCCACTAGGTGTTATGATGTTTTTTTATTTTTTATTTATGCTTGTCTTTACTTATTTTCTATGCCACTAAAGGTACAAATTAAAATCAAACTAACTAACGTAACATCTTCAGTTTTTGAGTCACATGACCTATAAAAAGCACACCATAAACATAGAAAAATCGTGTAAATTTTGCAGCCAAATCGGGTGCATTTTCGGTGCTATTATCGGCACCTTTTTCCTCTTATCGGCAAAATGCTGATAACATTTTTGCCCGATATGTTTCCGCCGCCAGTTTTGGTACATCTCTAGACACTAGTGACAACCTATTCATTTTTATTAGTCTATCCATAAATTTTTTTCACACAAGATTCACAGAGTGTTCCCCCCAAGATTCCCAAATGTTTAATTAGGAGTAAATTAGAAGTAAATATGATTTAGTTTAGATTTCTTGTAGCACTCACCCCCAAAGAGGCTGCAGGAAGCAGACAGGTCCTCCCTGAATAGTACAGAGGCCACCAATCACACCAGCACACCAACAAATCACTGTCTAGGCCTAGGGGGATGTCTTTTTAGGATTTATTGCAGCAGAACATTAACAGTAGGAAGGGGTTTGGAGTCACGGGATACTCCAAAACGATCGGCAACAACAGCAAAATTACAAGGTTCTCTCTGGTCTCTAGCAGCTTCTCTGTAGGTAGCTGGGGATGGTCAACATATCCATGGGCGTCCGCAGGTAGGGGCAAGGGAGGGGCAAGTGACCCCCCCTTGAATCGGCAAGGGTCTGCCATGGCCGCATCTGTAGCTGTGCTGGCTCTCTGTGTTTGTGCGAGTCGGCTCCACAGCTGCTGCAGATCTGTGTCATTGAGCTTACAGAGCTCTTTGCTGCCACCTCTGGCTGCTTCCTGTGTGTGTGCCCCTCCTGTTTGCTTTGCTGCCTGTTGTATTTTTACAGTGAGATGTGGAAACAGGACTTGGGAGAAGGAAGACTACCTTACAAGTGGGGGCTGTGAGTACAAGTGAAGGGAGGAGGTTGTTTGTGTACAGGGGGGGAGCAGAGCTGTGTGTGTGGGGGCCTGACATATATACAGATGACGGGGCAGCTGAGTGAATACAGGTATGATCAGTAAAGGAGGGTGCCAGATTTAGGAAAGATCATATCATCTGACCTGTCCTGTAAGCCGCTATATACACCCCTCTTCCATCCTGCATTCCTCCATCATCACTAACTGCAGATATACATGATCTGTCCTGTATATATAGCTGTATACAGGAGAGATGATGTATATCTGCAGTCAGTGATGATGGAGGAAGGTCTCTATATACACAGGTAGCTGTATATACCTATATACCCACCTTCCTTCCTGTATATAGAGACATTCCTCCATCATCGCTGACTGCAGATATACATTATCTCTCCTGTATACAGCTATATACACCCACCTTCCTTCCTGCATATACTAATACCATCCACCTCCTCTATATACACCCTCCATACTGCACAGGCTACATTTCCTGGGCACAATGAGGCTGCAATTGATGGGCACAGTAAGGCTGCATATAATGGGCACATGCCTGCGCTTTATGTTATAATGACTAAGCCCCCTAAGCCCCTTACCCTTCATGACATTTTTGAAAAGGGGCGGAGCATTGGTTTTCTTAAAATTATGCCCCCCCCGATAAAAGTTCTGCGGACGCCCATGAGCATATATGAGGCCGCACAGCTGTAGACCTGTAGAAGCCGTTAGCAGCTGGTTACCTTTCGCTTCTACACAACCAGTCCCCAGTATAATTTTTACTCACTGTGTCCCAGGAGCTGTTTTCAACGCAGTCTCTATGAGCATATTCTTGGCAAAGTCCTGCTTCAGGTATGGACTCTGAAACAGTGTCCTTCAGCAGGACTCCCCTTTTCTTCAGCTGTTCTCCTCAGGTCCTTAACACAGAAAATGCTGAGGCCCAAAAGTAAGTCACTTATCTTAGTGATACTTCTCCAAGGGGCAACAGCCCCAGAAGTACTGGAACCTTCCCTGAAGAATAAAGAACAATCTTTTTAGGCCCCCGTCTCTTTATGACCTCCACAGCTACCTTATAGATACCCCAGGGATTGGCCAGGGAATGAGAAATATTCACCCAATCATTTGAATCTCCCTTCCTATGTTCTGGAAGCTTCTTCCGGAGGCAGGGGAAAGCAAACAAACCCTCAGCTCAGGATCCCAGACAGACTAAATTACCTCTTCAAGACCGCGCTATAGCTGAAAGATGGCTACAGCGCAGTCGCACATTGCTGGGAGGGCGTCTACGGACGTCCTTTAATGATCATGCTTCTTGCGCGCCCATGCGGCACGCATCAGCAGAGATCTGTAAGCACTGTATCCTTAGGATACAGTTCATCACAGATCGGGGTAAAGAGCCAATCACAACGGCTCTGTACCACGTGATCAGCTGTTTCCATTTACAGCTGATCACAGTGTAAACAGGATTTGCCAGTTATCAGCATTCCTCTCCTCACGCTGACAGTGCGTGAGGAGAATAGAGCCGATAACTGGCAAATGCACACAGAGGACATCTATACTGATAATCAGGACGCTGATCATCAGTCTCCTGATTATCATTGCAGCTCCAACAGTGCCAACCAGTGCTCCCAATCAGTGTCCACTAGTTCTGTCAATCAGTGCTCACCAGTGCTGCCAATCAGTGCTGCCTATCAGTGATGCCTACCAGTGCCCATCAGTGCTGCCCATCAGTGATGCCTACCAGTGCTCATCAGTGCTGACTATTAGTGCCCATCAGTGGCACACATCAGTGCTGCCTCATTAGTGCCCATCAGTGCTGCCTCATCAGTGCCCATCAGTGCTGCCTCATCAGTGCCCATTAGTGCCACCTCACCAGTACCTATCAGTGCCCATCAGTGCAGCCTATCAGTGCCCATCAGTGCAGCTTATCAGTGCCCATCAGTGCAGCTTATCAGTGCCCATCAGTGCAGCCTATTTTATTACAGAAAAACTTTTTTTTATAAAATTATTAGACTTTTTTTATTCGTTTAGCAAAAAATAGAAACCCAGTGATGACCAAATAGCACCAAAAGAAAGCTCTATCTGTTTAAAAAAAAAAATGATAAAAATTTTATTTGGGTACAGCGTTGCATGACCGCGCAATTGTCATCCAAACTGCGACAGCACTAAAAGCTGAAAATGTACCTGGGCAGGTAGGGGTTGAAAGTGCCCAGTAGGCTAGTGGCTAATCAACAAACACTTCGCTCACTACTTTGGAGCCAAACTAAATTTTCTTAACAGTCTAACTGGAAGCAACCACTCCACTCACTATCGTGGAGCCAATAACTAAAATTTACCTAACAGCCTAACTGGGAGGGTGCCACATCTACATAACCTGCCCCTACCTACATTGCAGCATTATATTTTCTATATAGTGCTGCCATTTTCCCACCTAAGCTCACCCCCTCATTTCTGGTGCCTAGGATGCAAAGCATATCAACCAGAGCCTTGGTCAAATTCTTTAGCCCTCTTTATGCTAATGGCATAACTGATACTGAATTAATTTTGAGCAAGCACAATTTATGCCATGAACTTTTGTAACTGATAAGCTGAAAAACTTGACACCTGTCAAAGATTGAAGACTTCACTGTAACCTTTGGCTTAAAATGCCATTCCTTTTGCTCTCCTACGTCTCTCTGCCAATCCGAAAAACATCTCCTATTCTTTGACAGTCATGCTCTTGTACGGTTATAGAAAAATAAATAAAAATAAAGGAAATAATAAATATTCCCAAGACCAAGAAATCTGAAATGAGCTTGCATGTTAAAAGGATTGACAGAGAATAAACAAGTATTGCAGCTCTGAGCCAGGCGTTGGCTATAAAAAGATGTTTTTCATATTAATGTGCGATAACTCGTGGGCAACATTGGATTTCATAGTGTACTCGTCCATACTAAGATAAACATGGATTAATTAGATTTAGATCGTTAATTTGTGTCTTATCAATTTTTTTTTATGCCCTTCAGCTTTTAAAATTATTCAAATCTATATTTATATCCAAAGTACATCTAAACCCAAGTAAACAAATTTCATTTATCTGAGCTTACTAGTCCTAATCCTTATGCCGCGTACACACGACCAAACTAGGTCCGACGAGATTAGGCCGTCGGACAATCCGTTCGTTTTTTTTTTCGGGAAAAAATTCCGGCGGACCTAGAAATAGAACATGTTTCAAATCTTTCCAAAGGACTCAATTCCGACAGACTAAAATCAGGAAAAACGTTCGTCTGTGTGCCGGTCCAACGGACCAAATACGACGCAAGGGCAGCTATTGGCTACTGGCTATTTTTTTGTCTCATTTACGTCACCACGTTCGAACGAACGGACTTTCGACCCGAATTAGTCTGTTTCTATGTGGCCAAGTCCATTCGTTCGGAAAGTCCATCGGAACTCCGCTGAAAGTCCGTCGGGAAGACCGTTGGACCTAGTTTGCCGGAAAGTCCGATCGTGTGTACACAGCATTGCATTTTCATTTTTTCAGGCTTTTTTCCTTTTTTTTTCTAAACCTGTGGATTCTTCCAGTAACACACTTCCTGTACCAGGGTAACAATGCTAACTCATCATACTATATCTATAAAGGAGAAGCATTAAAATAGATAAATATTGCTGCGCCTCCCCCTAAGGACACATATATAAAGTGAAAACTTCCAGAAAAATACATTCAGAGATACATTTATATATAAAGTGCTTTAAAGTGGTTGTAAACCCTTACAAACCACTTTGACCTAGAGGTAAGCCTAGATTAAGGCTTACATGTAGGTCCAAGAAATATCTCCTAAACCTACACGTTTAGGAGATATTTGCCAAAAGACAGGCACCGTTGTCTACGGCGCATGCCCCTCCAATCAGCTCTCAGAGCTCTCCTCACTCAGACAAGCTTTATAAATTCAGCACTTTGAGTGGCTGTAGAGAAGAGAAGGCAGCAGATAGACAGGTACAACTTATGTAGGAGTATTTGTTTAATCTCTGTGTATCACCTGAGGATAGTCACTTCACTGGTTATATGGAAGAGTTTTCAATCACTTTAACTGCTTGCCGACCACCGGCTGTCAATTGACGGCAAGGCGGCGTGGCTCTCGTGGCGGGAGGGCGTCATATGACGTCCTCCCCTTTCCGGCTCACCAGGGGGCACGTGCCCGCCGTGTCACTGGGGACTCGATGTGCGTGCCCGGCTCCCGCGATGTCCGCCGGGCACCCACGATTGCCCAGTAACACAGCAGGACCGTGGATCTGTGTATGTAAACACACAGATCCACGGTCCTGTCAGAGAAGAGGAGACCGATGGTGTGTTCTCAGTACAGAGAAACACCGATCGGTCTCCTCCCCTTGTGAATCCCCTCCCCCTACAGTTAGAATCACTCCCAGGGAACATATTAACCCCTTCAGCGCCCCTAGTGTTAACCCCTTCCCTGCCAGTCACATTTATACAGTAATCAATGCATTTTTATAGCACGGATCGCTGTATAAATGTGAATGGTCCCAAAAATGTGTCAAAAGTGTCCGATATGTCCGCCGCAATATCGCAGTCATGATAAAAATCACAGATCGCCACCATTACTAGTTAAAAAAATAATAATAATAAAAATGCTATAAATCTATACTCTATTTTGTAGGCGCTATAACTTTTGCGCAAACCAATCAATATATGCTTATTGCGATTTTTTTACCAAAAATATGTAGAAGAATACGTATCGGCCTAAACTGAGTAAAAAAATGTATTTTTTTTTTTTAAACATTGGATATTTATTATAGCAAAATAGGGGATAGATTTATGACATTTTTATTATTATTATTTTTTTACTAGTAATGGCGGCGATCTGCGATTTTTATCGTGACTGCAACATTGCGGCGGACATATCGGACACTTTTGACACATTTTTGGGACCATTCACATTTATACAGCGATCCGTGCTATAAAAATGCATTGATTACTGTATAAATGTGACTGGCAGGGAAGGGGTTAACACTAGGGGGCGCTGCAGGGGTTAATATGTTCCCCATGTTAGTGATTCTAACTGTGGGGGGAGGGGACTGACTGGGGGAGGGGACCGATCGGTGTCCCTATGTACAAGGGACACACCATCGGTCTCCTCTCCAGTGACAGGACGTGGATCTGTGTGTTTACATACACAGATCCACGTCCTGCTCAGTTACTGGGCAATCGCGGGTGCCCGGCGGACATCGCGGCCGCCGGCCACGCACATCAGGTCCCCAGCGACGCGGCGGGCACGCATGCGCGCCTCCCGCGGCACGCCCCCTAGTGGCCAAAATGGTAGCGCCGTCATATGAAGGCGTCCCGCCACAAGAGCCGCACCGCTCCGCTCCGCTGTCAATTGACAGTGGGCGGTCGGCAAGAAGTTAAGTAGGTAAAAATTGGCAATAAACTAATTATAAGACTATAGTTCAGATTTTGCTCCATTCCAAACATTTTCAGCTCTGATGATAGAAAAACCTCAAAATGGGATTTTAAAGGCAATTTTAGAGACAATGAGGAAAATTATATATAAAAAAGTATAAATTTATTAATACGAAATTAATCATAAAAAACACTACACTACACTACTTACCGTCTTTGGCTATCTGCTTGGATGGTTCAAATCTATGTAGTAGGATTTTACCACTTCTGTAAACTTCTGTGTAATATTTACAATGCATGTATATGTGTTTTTCTTGTGGTTTTCCATAAGAATTCTGTTTTTATGATTCAATTCGTATTAATAAACTTATACTTTTTTATATATAATTTTCCTCATTGTCTCTAAAATTGCCTTTAAAATCCCATTTTGAGGTTTTTCTATCTTCAATTCCTTCAGGGATGATGGCAATTTACATGCCAACCTATGGGAGTCTGTCAATTTTCAACATTTTCAGCTCTGTAGTTGGGTTGGGTAAAAAGACAGATGTCCACTAAATTAATCTTTTTATCTAAAAAAGTAAAGATTGAGAGACTGCACCAAGCTCAGCATGACACCACAATGACAGGGTGCCACAGCAAATGATAGTAAAACTGTCCAAAAGGAACAGAAAGGGCAACAAAAACACTTGGGAAGAAATGAAGAGAAGAAGTGAAGAAAGGTTAGCACATCTGTCAGGTTTTATAGCTGTTTGAGTCTTGCTGTTCTGTTGGGACTAGTTCCATTATTTCGGAGATCGGATGTCCCAGGGACGGTAGATGAAGGGAGGTCTTTCCAAATAGCACACCAGGATCTCGAAAATTGGGTCCAAAATTTTAATCACATAGTACCAAAAAACTAAATAAATTCGACTTTTCGGAGCCACGCAGGACCCCTTCATCAGGCATGTGACCACATGCCAGATGAAGGGGTCCTGCGTGGCTCCGAAACATTGCTTCTATTTATTTATTTTTGATACTATGTGATTAAAATTTTGGACCCAATTTTGGAGATCCTGGTGTGATGGTGACACTTCCTTCTAATGATTGTAGTCGATTCCAGCGGTTGGTCATTTCAGCACCCAATTTAAGATACAGCCGTTTGTGCAGGAACGTGTGCATTGTGAGTATTGCATTGGATCTTTCCAAATAGGTCACAGAGAAATAAAACCTATCCAAAATCAAATTAAAAAAAATGGGAAGAGTTGGGCTTTAGTCATATCAAGAATAATTCTTTGGAGAAACCTCAGCCTCTTGTATCTGTGATATTATTCTTTCGGTCATTACCCAAAGCTCATGAATATTGGTGTAGAGGTGGTGTACCAGTAGTGCAAAGACATAATGCTGCCCAGAGGATGGGGTATCATCACACATACTGTACAAATACCCCAAAATCCAAGACCACTCAACAGAAGCTTCCAGGGCCACACACCCTAAGTAGGGATGAGCCGAACACCCCCGGGTTCGGTTCGAACCAGAACCTTCGAACGGACCGAAAGTTCGCGCGAATTTTCGAACCCTATACGTTATAATGGACGCGAACGTTCGAAATCAAAAGTGCTAATTACAACGGCCAATATGCATGTTAATGTCATAAAACAGGTTTGGGGACCCGGGTCCTGCCCCAGGGGACATATATCAATGCAAAAAGAACTTTTAAAAACTAACGTTTTTTCGGGAGCAGTCATTTTAATGATGCATAAAGTGAAAAAAAAAAGTGAAATTTTCCTTTAAATATGGTACCTGGGGGGTGTCTAAAGTATGCCTGTGAAGTGGCATGTGTTTCCCGTGTTTAGAACTGTCCTTGCACAAAATGACATTTGTAAAGGAAAAAAAGAAGCCATTTAAAACCACTTGCGGCTTTAGGTTTGTTCTTAAGTAGAATCTGAACAGGTACATTATGAAGTGTAGCTCCATCCCAAAAAAATCTATTTTTAAGCTTTTTGGAGAACATAGGGAGGGGTTATCACCCCTGTAACATTTGCTGTCTTTGCACATCTGTTCAGAACATGTCACCTCACTTTCCGTCCCAATGACAAATGTTTTTGGAAAAGTGGGGTTTTAATTGAAACAAGGATTGGTGATAAAGTATCAGTAGAGAGGAGATACCTTTTTCCCAAATTAAATCTAACAGGATAGAATTTCCCTTCCTAGGGGTAGATTTCCTCTCACTTCCTGTTTTCTCTTTCCATTTGCAAGTAGGAGTCGTTTGTAAGTTGGATGTTTGAAAGTAGGGGCCTGGCGTATATACTCTGCAGAAATTTGCCCTATTAGATGTTGGTGTAGCCACAAGACTGGTGGGCACAGGAATGGGCCCTGCTATGAGTTAATAGATCAAGATTTGTAATTGCATGCACCTGTTGAACAGGGCAGAAAAATTGGGGTGGTGGTGGTGGTGGTGGACGGTGTTGCCACAAGACTGTAAGCTCTCACAGTTACTCTTGGTGGGCGCAGGAATGGGCCCTGCTGTGAGTTATTAGATCAAGATTTGTAATTGCAAGCACCTGATGAACAGGGCAGAAAAATTGGGCCTTTGGCGGTGGTGGTGGACGGTGTTGCCACAAGACTGTAAGCTCTCACAGTTACTCTTGGTGGGCGCAGGAATGGGCCCTGCTGTGAGTTATTAGATCAAGATTTGTAATTGCAAGCACCTGATGAACAGGGCAGAAAAATTGGGCCTTTGGCGGTGGTGGTGGACGGTGTTGCCACAAGACTGTAGGCCCTCATAGTTACTCTTGGTGGGCGCAGGAATGGGCCCTGCTGTGAGTTATTAGATCAAGATTTGTAATTGCAAGCACCTGATGAACAGGGCAGAAAAATTGGGCCTTTGGCGGTGGTGGTGGACGGTGTTGCCACAAGACTGTAGGCCCTCACAGTTACTCTTGGTGGGCGCAGGAATGGGCCCTGTTGTGAGTTATTAGATCAAGATTTGTAATTGCAAGCACCTGATGAACAGGGCAGAAAAATTGGGCCTTTGGCGGTGGTGGTGGACGGTGTTGCCACAAGACTGCAGGCCCTCATAGTTACTCTTGGTGGGCGCAGGAATGGGCCCTGCTGTGAACTATTAGATCAAGATTTGTAATTACCCGCCCCTGTTAAACAGGGGCTGAAAAATTGTGCCTTAGGCACTGGTGCTGGTGCCACAACACTGCAACCCCTCACAGAGACTGTACTTGGAGCACAGCAGTCACACGTGTTGCGAAGCATTTTTTTAAAAAATTGTAAGTACCCGCCCCTGTTAAACAGGGGCTGAAAAATTGTGCCTTAGGCACTGGTGCTGGTGCCACAACACTGCAACCCGGCCCTCACAGATACTGTACTTGGAGCACAGCAGTCACACGTGTTGCGAAGCATTTTTTTAAAAAATTGTAAGTACACGCCCCTGTTAAACAGGGGCTGAAAAATTGTGCCTTAGGCACTGGTGCTGGTGCCACAACACTGCAACCCGGCCCTCACAGATACTGTACTTGGAGCACAGCAGTCACACGTGTTGCGAAGCATTTTTTTTAAAAATTGTAAGTACCCGCCCCTGTTAAACAGGGGCTGAAAAATTGTGCCTTAGGCACTGGTGCTGGTGCCACAACACTGCAACCCGGCCCTCACAGATACTGTACTTGGAGCACAGCAGTCACACGTGTTGCGAAGCATTTTTTAAAAAAATTGTAAGTACCCGCCCCTGTTAAACAGGGGCTGAAAAATTGTGCCTTAGGCACTGGTGTGGTGGCATGGATCATTGAGGAGGAGGAAGAGGATAGTCAGTGAACATAAGAGGACAGTCACTCAGCATCAGCATAGGCAGTCTTGAAGGGATGTGACATTAAAAATTATTCGGTTATATCCGCCTCAGGTGCCTGGTAGCTGGTGGTGATCCAAGACTGATTCATTTTGATGAATGTCAGTCGATCAACCGAGGCGGTGGACAGGCGCACCCTATGATCAGTCACAAATCCTCCAGCAGCACTGAATGTGCGTTCGGAAAGAACGCTGGAGGCAGGACAGGCCAGTAGCTCAATTGCATACTGTGCAAGCTCTGGCCAGTGATCCATCCTCAGGACCCAGTAAGCCAGAGGATTTTCGGTGGGAAAGGTGTCCAAGTCTGACCTTGCCCCAAGGTATTCCTGCACCATGTATATCAGACGCTGGCGATGGTTGCTGGAACCGATCATACCTTGGGGCTGCGGACTAAAAAATTGTCTGAACGCATCGGTCAGACGTCCACCTTCCCCACCGCTCCTTCTGCCACTGACCGAAGCCTCAGCAACTCGTCGCCCAGGACCAGGAGTTTGTAGCCTCCCAGTTTCTGGGAACGCGTTGCACAGACCTTTCTGCAAGGCCTCCCTGAGATGTCTCATCCTCTGCTCCCTCTGCGACGGCAAGATAAGGTCCGCAACCTTACCCTTGTACCGCGGATCAAGGAGAGTGGCCAGCCAGTAATGGTCCCTCTCCTTGATCCGAAGAACACGAGGATCCTTCCGCAGGCTTTGCAGGATCAGGGAGGCCATGCAGCGTAGGTTAGCTGAGGCATTCGGTCCGGAGTCTTCTGGGTCACTGAGGATGACATGATCGCCAGCCACCTCCTCCCAGCCACGTACAAGTCCACTGGTTTGTTGGGACTGTACATCATCCCTAAAAGACTGCTGCTGCTGATGCTGAGTGCCAGGCTCCACCTCCATGCTCACACAATCCTCCTCCTCCTCCCTCCTCCTCCTCCTCATCCTCTTCCTGTGTGATGAGTGGGACAGAAGGAACACTGTCCGGATAAAGGGGGCCTTGAGAGGCAAGGAAGTCCTCCTCTTCCTGCCTCTGTTCTGCCTCAAGTGCCCCGTCCATTATCCCACGCAGCGTATGCTCCAACAGGTGGACAAGAGGGACAGTGTCACTGATGCATGCACTGTCACTGCTCACCATCCTTGTGGCCTCCTCAAATGGTGAGAGGACAGTGCATGCATCCCTGATCATGCTCCACTGACGTGGGGAAAAAAAACCAAGCTCCCCTGACCCTGTCCTGGTGCCGTAGTCGCAAAGGTACTCATTGATGGCCCTCTGCTGCGTGTGCAGTCGCTGCAGCATGGCCAACGTTGAGTTCCACCTGGTGGGCATGTCACATATTAGGCGGTTCTTGGGCAGGTTCAGCTCCTTTTGCAGCTCAGTCAGCCGAGCACTGGCATTATAAGATCGGCGGAAATGCACACAGACTTTCCTGGCCTGCCTCAGGACATCCTGTAAGCCTGGGAACCTGCCCAAGAACCGCTGCACCACCAGGTTGAGGACGTGAGCCATGCAGGGCACATGGGTGAGCTGCCCCTGTCGCAGGGCGGAGAGGAGGTTGGTGCCATTGTCAGAAACGACCATTCCTGGCTTAAGCTGACGTGGCGTCAACCACCTCTCGGCCTGCCCCTGCAGAGCTGCCAGAACCTCTGGCCCAGTGTGGCTCCTGTCCCCCAAACACACCAGCGCAAGCACGGCATGGCATCTTTTTGCCTGCGTACTTGCGTAGCCCCTTGTACGCCTACGGAGCACCGCTGGTTCCAAGGACAGAGCACTGGAGGAAGAAGAAGAGGAGGGGGTGGAGGAGAGAGGTGTGTCACAACCAGTAGCAGTAGTCGCGTTTTGGAGGCGTGGTGGCGGAACAACCTCCAACACTACTGCACCTTGTCCTGCATCCCTCCCAGCTGCCAATAGAGTGACCCAATGGGCCGTGAAAGAAAGGTACCGTCCCTGTCCATGCCTGCTGGACCATGAGTCAGCGGTAATATGCACCTTACCGCTGACCGCCCTGTCCAGCGAGGCATGGACATTGCCCTCCACATGCCGGTAGAGAGACGGAATCGCCTTCCGCGAGAAAAAGTGGCGTTTGGGAACCTGCCACTGAGGAACCGCACATTGAACAAACTCACGGAAGGGGGCCGAGTCTACCAACTGAAAAGGCAGCAGTTGAAGTGCTAGCAATTTAGCAAGGCTAGCATTCAACCGCTGGGCATGTGGATGGCTGGGAGTGTACTTCTTTCTACGGTCCAGCAGCTGGGGCAGGGAAATTTGCCTGCTGCAATCGGACGTCGGTGTACTGCAAGTACTTGGTTGTGACACACCGAATTCTACACCTTCAGTCCTCTCAGAGCAGCTTTCAGAGAGGACTGAAGGTGTAGTGGGGATGGAGATCCCAGCTGAGGAGGAGCAAGGAGAGGTCCGCTTAGTTCTTTGGTGTGGGTCTTTTATGTGTGCCTGCCAACGAGCTGCATGGCAGGTCGCCATATGTCTGGTCATGCTTGTCGTGCCCAAGCGGCTGATGTTTTGGCCACGCGAGATACGCTTGAGACAAATATTGCAAATAGCAGTGGTGCGATCTGCTGCACTCGTCTCAAAAAAGGCCCACACCAAAGAACTTTTCTGATAACGTGCAGAGGCAGCGCCCTGCACAGGCGGAGCTCTGCGGTGTTGTACAGTTGCTGTGCTGGCCTCTACCTGGCCTCCAGGGGGCATCCTGCCTCGTTGGACATGTGACGCCGCATCCTCCTCCTCCTCGTCCTCCTCCTCATCCTCTCTCCCTTGAGGCACCCACGTGGAGTCAGTGACCTCATCATCCCCTCCCTCTTCACCACTAGAGCAAACCTGGCAGTAAGCTGCAGCTGGTGGAACAGTACTGCCAGATTCCTCAAGCTGGGTATCGTCATCCGAGCCTTCGAATCGTTGGGCATCCTCCTGGAGCATGTACCCAACACTGTGCTCAAAGAGTTCGGGGGACTCCTCAGGAGGACATGGTGGGTCTAGGGAAGGGGTGGCTGATGATGCTCTGTCAGTACCCTGAGCCTGGGTGAGAGAGGATGAGGAGGATGAGGAGGGCTTGGTCATCCATTCTACCAAGCCTTCAGCATGATGCGGCTCCACATGTCCAGCTGCCGAAAACAAAGACGCGCGTGTCCCATGGCCACGTGCTGATGACGATGCACGACCACGTCCACGTCCACGGCCACGTCCACTAGAAACAGAGCCTGCCTGCCCTGTGTTCTTGGCTCTGCACGCTCTGCCTCCCCTTGGCGGTCTTCCAGCCATTGTAGTCGGTAGTCCTGTGGGTGCTGCTGAGAAGAAAATATAGGAGCTCTGTGTGATGCCACTAACACACTAGAAGTCCTATGGGTGCTTCTGCAAAGAAAATAGAGGAGCTCTGTGTGATGCCACTAACACACTAGAAGTCCTGTGGGTGCTGCTGAGAAGAATATATAGGAGCTCTGTGTGATGCCACTAACACACTAGAAGTCCTATGGGTGCTTCTGCAAAGAAAATAGAGGAGCTCTGTGTGATGCCACTAACACACTAGAAGTCCTGTGGGTGCTTATGCAAAGAAAATAGAGGAGCTCTGTGTGATGCCACTAACACACTAGAAGTCCTGTGGGTGCTTCTGCAAAGAAAATAGAGGAGCTCTGTGTGATGCCACTAACACACTAGAAGTCCTGTGGGTGCTTCTGCAAAGAAAATAGAGGAGCTCTGTGTGATGCCACTAACACACTAGAAGTCCTGTGGGTGCTTCTGCAAAGAAAATAGAGGAGCTCTGTGTGATGCCACTAACACACTAGAAGTCCTGTGGATGCTTCTGCAAAAAAAATAGAGGAGCTCTGTGTGATGCCACTAACACACTAGAAGTCCTGTGGGTGCTTATGCAAAGAAAATAGAGGAGCTCTGTGTGATGCCACTAACACACTAGAAGTCCTGTGGGTGCTTATGCAAAGAAAATAGAGGAGCTCTGTGTGATGCCACTAACACACTAGAAGTCCTGTGGGTGCTTCTGCAAAGAAAATAGAGGAGCTCTGTGTGATGCCACTAACACACTAGAAGTCCTGTGGGTGCTTCTGCAAAGAAAATAGAGGAGCTCTGTGTGATGCCACTAACACACTAGAAGTCCTGTGGGTGCTTCTGCAAAGAAAATAGAGGAGCTCTGTGTGATGCCACTAACACACTAGAAGTCCTGTGGATGCTTCTGCAAAAAAAATAGAGGAGCTCTGTGTGATGCCACTAACACACTAGAAGTCCTGTGGGTGCTTATGCAAAGAAAATAGAGGAGCTCTGTGTGATGCCACTAACACACTAGAAGTCCTGTGGGTGCTTCTGCAAAGAAAATAGAGGAGCTCTGTGTGATGCCACTAACACACTAGAAGTCCTGTGGGTGCTTCTGCAAAGAAAATAGAGGAGCTCTGTGTGATGCCACTAACACACTAGAAGTCCTGTGGGTGCTTATGCAAAGAAAATAGAGGAGCTCTGTGTGATGCCACTAACACACTAGAAGTCCTGTGGGTGCTGCTGAGAAGAATATATAGGAGCTCTGTGTGATGCCACTAACACACTAGAAGTCCTATGGGTGCTTCTGCAAAGAAAATAGAGGAGCTCTGTGTGATGCCACTAACACACTAGAAGTCCTGTGGGTGCTTCTGCAAAGAAAATAGAGGAGCTCTGTGTGATGCCACTAACACACTAGAAGTCCTGTGGGTGCTGCTGAGAAGAATATATAGGAGCTCTGTGTGATGCCACTAACACACTAGAAGTCCTATGGGTGCTTCTGCAAAGAAAATAGAGGAGCTCTGTGTGATGGGACTAACACACTTCAAGTCCTATAGGTGCTTCTGGGAAGAAAATAAAGGTCTGTGTGATGGGACTAACACACTTCAAGTCCTATAGTTGCTTCTGGGAACAAAATATAGCTCTGTGTGTGTGATGGGACTAACACACTTCAAGTCCTATAGGTGCTTCTGGGAACAAAATATAGCTCTGTGTGTGTGATGGGACTAACACACTTCAAGTCCTATAGGTGCTTCTGGGAACAAAATATAGCTCTGTGTGTGTGATGGGACTAACACACTTCAAGTCCTATAGGTGCTTCTGGGAAGAAAATATAGCTCTGTGTGTGTAATGGGACTAACACACTTCAAGTCCTATAGGTGCTTCTGGGAACAAAATATAGCTCTGTGTGTGTGATGGGACTAACACACTTCAAGTCCTATAGGTGCTTCTGGGAACAAAATATAGCTCTGTGTGTGTGATGGGACTAACACACTTCAAGTCCTATAGGTGCTTCTGGGAACAAAATATAGCTCTGTGTGTGTGATGGGACTAACACACTTCAAGTCCTATAGGTTCTTCTGGGAACAAAATATAGCTCTGTGTGTGTGATGGGACTAACACACTTCAAGTCCTATAGGTGCTTCTGGGAACAAAATATAGCTCTGTGTGTGTGATGGGACTAACACACTTCAAGTCCTATAGGTGCTTCTGGGAAGAAAAATATAGCTCTGTGTGTGTAATGGGACTAACACACTTCAAGTCCTATAGGTGCCTCTGGGAACAAAATATAGCTCTGTGTGTGTGATGGGACTAACACACGTCAAGTCCTATAGGTGCTTCTGGGAACAAAATATAGCTCTGTGTGTGTGATGGGACTAACACACTTCAAGTCCTATAGGTTCTTCTGGGAACAAAATATAGCTCTGTGTGTGTGATGGGACTAACACACTTCAAGTCCTATAGGTGCTTCTGGGAACAAAATATAGCTCTGTGTGTGTGATGGGACTAACACACTTCAAGTCCTATAGGTGCTTCTGGGAAGAAAATATAGCTCTGTGTGTGTGATGGGACTAACACACTTCAAGTCCTATAGGTTCTTCTGGGAACAAAATATAGCTCTGTGTGTGTGATGGGACTAACACACTTCAAGTCCTATAGGTGCTTCTGGGAACAAAATATAGCTCTGTGTGTGTGATGGGACTAACACACTTCAAGTCCTATAGGTGCTTCTGGGAACAAAATATAGCTCTGTGTGTGTGATGGGACTAACACACTTCAAGTCCTATAGGTTCTTCTGGGAACAAAATATAGCTCTGTGTGTGTGATGGGACTAACACACTTCAAGTCCTATAGGTGCTTCTGGGAACAAAATATAGCTCTGTGTGTGTGATGGGACTAACACACTTCAAGTCCTATAGGTGCTTCTGGGAAGAAAATATAGCTCTGTGTGTGTAATGGGACTAACACACTTCAAGTCCTATAGGTTCTTCTGGGAACAAAATATAGCTCTGTGTGTGTGATGGGACTAACACACTTCAAGTCCTATAGGTGCCTCTGGGAACAAAATACAGCTCTGTGTGTGTGATGGGACTAACACACTTCAAGTCCTATAGGTGCTTCTGGGAACAAAATATAGCTCTGTGTGTGTGATGGGACTAACACACTTCAAGTCCTATAGGTTCTTCTGGGAACAAAATATAGCTCTGTGTGTGTGATGGGACTAACACACTTCAAGTCCTATAGGTGCCTCTGGGAACAAAATATAGCTCTGTGTGTGTGATGGGACTAACACACTTCAAGTCCTATAGGTGCTTCTGGGAACAAAATATAGCTCTGTGTGTGTGATGGGACTAACACACTTCAAGTCCTATAGGTTCTTCTGGGAACAAAATATAGCTCTGTGTGTGTGATGGGACTAACACACTTCAAGTCCTATAGGTGCTTCTGGGAACAAAATATAGCTCTGTGTGTGTGATGGGACTAACACACTTCAAGTCCTATAGGTGCTTCTGGGAAGAAAATATAGCTCTGTGTGTGTAATGGGACTAACACACTTCAAGTCCTATAGGTGCCTCTGGGAACAAAATATAGCTCTGTGTGTGTGATGGGACTAACACACTTCAAGTCCTATAGGTGCTTCTGGGAAGAAAATATAGCTCTGTGTGTGTGATGGGACTAACACACTTCAAGTCCTATAGGTGCTTCTGGGAACAAAATATAGCTCTGTGTGTGTAATGGGACTAACACACTTCAAGTCCTATAGGTGCCTCTGGGAACAAAATATAGCTCTGTGTGTGTGATGGGACTAATACACTTCAAGTCCTATAGGTGCTTCTGGGAAGAAAATATAGCTCTGTGTGTGTGATGGGACTAACACACTTCAAGTCCTATAGGTTCTTCTGGGAACAAAATATAGCTCTGTGTGTGTGATGGGACTAACACACTTCAAGTCCTATAGGTGCTTCTGGGAACAAAATATAGCTCTGTGTGTGTGATGGGACTAACACACTTCAAGTCCTATAGGTGCTTCTGGGAACAAAATATAGCTCTGTGTGTGTGATGGGACTAACACACTTCAAGTCCTATAGGTGCTTCTGGGAACAAAATATAGCTCTGTGTGTGTGATGGGACTAACACACTTCAAGTCCTATAGGTGCTTCTGGGAAGAAAATATAGCTCTGTGTGTGTAATGGGACTAACACACTTCAAGTCCTATAGGTGCCTCTGGGAACAAAATATAGCTCTGTGTGTGTGATGGGACTAACACACTTCAAGTCCTATAGGTGCTTCTGGGAAGAAAATATAGCTCTGTGTGTGTGATGGGACTAACACACTTCAAGTCCTATAGGTGCTTCTGGGAAGAAAATATAGCTCTGTGTGTGTGATGGGACTAACACACTTCAAGTCCTATAGGTGCTTCTGGGAACAAAATATAGCTCTGTGTGTGTGATGGGACTAACACACTTCAAGTCCTATAGGTGCTTCTGGGAACAAAATATAGCTCTGTGTGTGTGATGGGACTAACACACTACAAGTCCTATAGGTGCTTCTGGGAACAAAATATAGGAGCTCTGCCTGCCTGCCACGAACACACTACAAGTCCTATAGGTGCTTCTGGGAACAAAATATAGGAGCTCTGCCTGCCTGCCACGAACACACTACAAGTCCTATAGGTGCTTCTGGTAACAAAATATAGGAGCTCTGCCTGCCTGCCACGAACACACTACAAGTCCTATAGGTGCTTCTGGTAACAAAATATAGGAGCTCTGCCTGCCTGCCACGAACACACTACAAGTCCTATAGGTGCTTCTGGGAACAAAATATAGGAGCTCTGCCTGCCTGCCACGAACACACTACAAGTCCTATAGGTGCTTCTGGTAACAAAATATAGGAGCTCTGCCTGCCTGCCACGAACACACTACAAGTCCTATAGGTGCTTCTGGTAACAAAATATAGGAGCTCTGCCTGCCTGCCACGAACACACTACAAGTCCTATAGGTGCTTCTGGTAACAAAATATAGGAGCTCTGCCTGCCTGCCACGAACACACTACAAGCCCCTCTTTCTCAATCAATCTTTGTAACTGAATCTATCTAACTCAATTTCTGTAAGTGAATCTCTCTACCTAACTAAATCGAGCAGAGTGTCACAGAATCAGCCTGCTCAATCTGCGCCGGAACAGCATGTGACCGGCGCAGACGGCGTGGCGGCCTTTTATAGGGGGGGGCGTGTACTACAGCCCCTGAGCTGTAATTGGCTACAGGCGTCCTGCCTGTAGCCAATTATGGCTCTTCGAGTTTCCGGGGCTGTGATTGGCCAAGCATGCGGGGTCACAGTGCATGCTTGGCCAATCATCAGCCAGCAATGCACTGTGCCGGCCGCGCCGGCCGCAATGCATTGCGGGGCCGCTCGCATCACACGAACGTGATGCGAGCGGCCAAAATAGTTCTGGGCTCGCCGAGCGAGCGAACGCCCGGTGCTCGATGCGAACGTGGGTTCGCATCGAGCACCGGGCCCATCCCTAACCCTAAGGTTTCTCAAGGTCAAACTGCAGTACTCAAGAGCTTTTTAAGTGGAGGTGCATGAGCCCCTATCTTTCTCTGCAGACATGAACCAGCTTTGGTGGAATCAACCATTTCCCTCCAGGTAGTATTGGGGAAAAAAAAAAAAAATATTTTTAGAATAATCTTAACTACTTGCTTACTGGACACTTAAACCCCTTCCTGCCCAGACCAGTTTTCAGCTTTCAGCGCTGACGCAATTTGAATGACAATTGCACGGTCATTTCTACACTGTATCCAAATGATATTTTTAGCATTTTTTTCACACAAATAGAGCTTTCATTTGGTGGTATTTAATCACAGCTGGGGTTTTTATTTTTTGCCAAACAAACAAAAAAAGATGCAAAATTTTGAGAAAAAAAAAAAATATATCATGTTTCAAGGTTTGTTATAAAATTTTGCCAACAGGTAATTTTTCTCCTTCATTGATATGCGCTAAAGAGGCAACAATGGTGGGCAATGATAGGCTGCACTGGGGGGCACTGATGGGGACAGACAAGGCGGCACTGATGGGGACAGAAAAGGCGGCACTGATGGGCACAGATAAGACGGCACTGATGGCCACTGATAAGATGGCACTGACGGGCCCTGATGGGTGGCACTGATGAGCACTGATAGGTGTTACTGATAGGTACCACTGATTGATGGCACTGATAGGTGGCACTAATAGGTGGTACTGATGGGCACTGGTAGGGGACACTGATGGGTACTGGTAGGTGACACTGATGGGCAGCGCTGTTGATGAGGCACTGATTGGTGACACTGATAGATAGCACTGTGGGCACTGATGGGTGGCACTGTGGGCACTGATGGGTGGCACTGTGGGCACTGCTAGGTGGCGCTGGTAAGCACTGGTAGGCGGCGCTGGTGGGCACTGGTAGGTGGCACTGGCAGGTGGCCACAGATGAGCTGGCGGCAGCTCTCCTTGATCAGGACCAATGTACCTCTGATAGCTGCCAGTGATCGGCTTTTTTTTAGCGTGAGGAGAAAAAATAGCCGATTACCGGCTCTGTTTACATCACATGATCAGCTTTCATTAGGCTGACAGCTGATCACGTGGTAAGGGATCGGGATTGACCCCTTACCCTGATCTGTGATCAGCCGAGTCTCATAGATGAAAGAAGTGTTTATAGCAGTGGCGGCTGGTGAAGTTTTAGGATGGGGGCACCAGACCCCGCCCTTCCTTTTTGACCCATCCCACTTTGCAAAAATGGGTGTGGTTTCAGCAAAATAGTGGGCATGACATAAAGGGGTGTAGCTCTAAGGGAGTGTGGTTAGCGTCTGAGATGAACAAGGGATGGAGGGAGAGAAGGAGAGAGAGATGGAGGGACAGCAGGCCCAGATCCTACACCACAATAGAAATGTGTATTCCAGAAAGTTTAACAATCAGCAGATAAATATACTCCAAACACCTGGTGTTTAGCGCTTCAATTATCCCGACACCATGGTTGTTATGGCGTCAGGATGATTGAAGCGCATTATTACTATTATTACATTGTATTCTAAAATGAAATCATTCAACTCACCATACTGCAGAATCAGTGGGAGCCCTGAGCGTGTCACCTGCCACGTCGCCTGCCACCAGATGCCATCAGGTGCCCCCAGCAGAGTCCGTCCTTACATCAGGTGCCCCCAGAGGAGTCCGTCCTTACATGAGGTGCCCCCAGCGGATTCCGTCCTTACATCAGGTGCCCCCAGAGGAGTCCGTCCTTACATCAGGTGCCCCCAGCGGATTCCGTCCTTACATCAGGTGCTCCCAGCGGAGTCCCTCCTTACATCAGGTGCCCCCAGCAGAGTCCCTCCTTATCTAAATGTCATTCAGTTAGGGTTCACATCTACTTTACATAATTTTTAAAGAAATATACAGTTCCAATAATTAGTGTTATTTCTGCATGCTTAAATCGGAGGTCCGTCCACCGCTGCAAAGATGAAAAGCCAGCAGCTGAACATACTGAAGCGGCTCACTTTTAATAATCGGAGTCCATCGATGTCGGCACCGCAGCTGATGTTTCCATCAGCTGTCGGGTGCATGCCGCAGCTGCTGACTTGTAATAAATCGGACACTTACCTGTCTTGGAGTCCAGCAATGTTGGCACTGCAGCTGATGTTTCCATCAGCTGTCGGGTGCATGCCGCCTCCATTGTAACTAAGGGAACCCAGCAGTGAAGTCTTTTGGCTTTGCGCCGGGAACCCTACTGCGTATGCGCGAGTCTCCGCTCCTCTCTCCTACTGGCCCGGCGGCGGGGGAAGGAGGAGGGGAAGGAGGGGGGAGCCCAGGTGGTGACGTCAATACAAGCGGCTGACGCTCCCAGAAGTGGGAACTGGATACCTGTGAAAGACAGGTATCCTGCCCCCCTCCTCCCCCAAAAGGTGCCAAATGTGACACCTGAGGGGGGAAGGAGTACAACGAGCGGAAGTTCCACTTTTGGGTGGAACTCCACTTTAACCACTTCCGGACCGGCCACCGGCGTTTTACGTCGGCTGTTTCAAGAGGAGTATCGTTATATCAGCAGCTAGTTGCCATTACCCCGGGATCCTCTTCTTCAGTGAGCGGCCCGGTTTAAGATAAAAGTGCTTTCTGCAGCGAATTCGCCGCAAGATCACTTTTATCGGTGGAGGTAGAGGGCCCCCCTTCCATTGCGCTCCGGTGCCCTCCGCCGCTTAGCAGAGCTGTCGGCAGCGGCAGAGGTGATCGAATCTTCACCCTTGCAGGGCATGGAGATGAGTGAGGGGAAGATGGCCCCCACCCCTCTCCATAACAATGCAGGGCGGAAGCGACATTAAAACTTCACTTCCACCCATAGCTCTTAAATGGCCATTTTTTTTTATTTTCTTTAAAAAAAAAATAATGTTTTATTGCATGTTAGTGTAAATATGAGATCTGAGGTCTTTTTGACCCCAGATCTCATATTTGAGAGGTCCTGTCATTATTTTTTGCTATTCAAGGGATGTTTACAAAAAAAAAAAACTGTTTAATTACTTTTTTATGGTCCAAATTTATAATGCATACATAATTTGGCATCACTGTTTTCAACATTCGACTAAGGCCCCTTTCACACTGGGGCATTTTTCAAAAAATAGCGCCTGTACACCGCCTGAAAAAAACGGCCCCATTCACTCCAGTGTGAAAGCCGGCAGGCTTTCACACTGGAGCGGTGCGCTAGCAGGACGGTAAAAAAGTCCTGCTAGCAGCATCTTTGGAATGGTATAGGAGCCGTGTATTCACCGCTCCTATACCGCTCCTACCCATTGATTTGAATGGGACACCGCGGTAATACCGCGGCAATACCGCCGCAAAGCGCCGGGGGATTTTAACCCTTTTATATACCGCGGCTAAAACGACGGTAAAGCAGTAAATATAGCGCTGCTTTACCGTCGCCGCGGCTCCCGCCCCAGTGTGAAAGGGGCCTAAAGGTGGACAATTTTTTTTTGCACTTGTGTTTGTGATATATGCACTCACAGGTTATTTGCAATCACTCAATCTTTAGAGCAGCTTCTTCTTTTTATATGTTTATTGGTGTTGTATATCACTTTAAGTTGCAGCTTGGTATTTATCTTATTTTTAATAGGGCAGTTTATTCTTTTTCCATTTCTAAAAATAAAAAATACAAGGTAAAATAAATAAGAAATTTTATTTATTTTTTTTAAATGCGCCCCGTTCTGACGAGCTCACGTGCAGAAGCGAACGCATATGTGAGTAGCGCCTGCATATGAAAACGGTGTTCAAACCACACATGTGAGGCATCCCTGCGATCGGTAGAGCGACAACAATAATTCTAGCCCTAGACCTCCTCTGTAGCTGAAAACATGGAACCTGTAAAAAAATGTAAACATCGCCTATGGAGATTTTTAAGGGTAAAAGTTTGTCGCCATTCCACGAGCGGGCGGAATTTTGAAGCGTGACATGTTGGCTATAATTTACTTGGCGTAACATTATCTTTCACAATATAAAAAAAAAATTGGGCAAACTTTACTGGTGTCTTATTTTTTCATTTAAAAAAATGTATTTTTTCATTTAAAAAAGTGTATTTTTTCATTTAAAAAAGTGTATTTTTTCATTAAAAAAGGGTATTTTTTCATTTAAAAAAGGGTATTTTTTCCAAAAAAAGTGAGCTTTAAGACCGCTGCGCGAATACGGTGTGACAGAAAGTATTGCAATGACTGCCATTTTATTCTCTAGGGTGTTAGAAAGAAACATTTATAATGTTTGGGGATTCTAAGTAATTTTCTAGCAAAATAAAAAGGTTTTTAACTTGTAAACAACAAATCTCAGAAAGAGGCTCGGTCCTTAAAGGGGAGTTCCAGGCATTTAAAAAGTCAGCAGCTACAAAAAGTGTAGTTGCTGACTTTTAATAAACAGACACTTACCTGTTCCACGGTCCAGCGATGCGGCCGATCGAGGTGTCGCTCCTCTCCCCCTCCTCTTCGCCGGCGCCTCCATTGCCACTCAGGGCACCCGGCCGTGACAGCTTTCGTCTTCATGGCCGGGCACGCACGGCGCATGCGCGAGTCGCGCTGCGCTCCCAGAGTGTATAGGCGATCTCCTGGGACCTGTCACGTGTCTAAGGAGATCGTCTAGAGGGAGGAGTCGCCTAGGCGGTTCCTGGGCGGAAGGAGGAAGTGGGACAGGAAGTCCCCCTCCTAATGAAGCCCCCACTCCCCCCAAAAAAAAAATTACATGCCAAATGTGGCATGTAAGGGGGTGAGGAGTGCTTAAAGCGGTAGTTCCATTTTTGGGTGGAACTCCGCTTTAAGTGGTTAAACTTCAAAGAAGGGCTCTTTTCACTTCACGTGAAAAATTGTAAATGGATCATTTAGCACCTGAGCTCTTTTTTCTCTTCTCAGGTCTAGCTTATGTTCCAGTAAGCCTTATAAGCGTATTAGATGCTCTTACATCAGATAACAGTATAGAGGAAGGGATGTGAAACCCAGCTTCATTCTGTTCCAAGTTTAACGTAAGCATACAGCAGATAATTAGTGGCCTACATCAGTTGTAATTTAGCTCCCTGATGCTGTCATGGATGTACTCGTCTTAACCAGTGTTGGTCATCTTACTTTAAAAAAGTAATTAGTTAAGTTACAAAATTACTTCTCCCAAAAAGTAATTGCGTTAGTAACTCAGTTACTACATTGGAAAAGTAATTAGTTACGCAGCAAAGTAACTGACTTTTTAAAAAATATTCTATACGTGTAACTAAGGGGTCTAGTATTACTGTAAGCAAGGGGCGCATTTATTATTATTGTTATATATCGGGTAACCAAGGGGCTGCTCTATTATTACTCTAACCAAGGGACAGATCTGTTATAGCGTGTAAGCAAGGGGCGGGTCTATTATTATTATATCGTGTAAGGGGCGGATGGCTACAGAAGAGGGTGAATGTTAAATGAATGGGCAGAGCTTGATATATAACAATAATAATAAATGCGCCCCTTGGTTACAGTAATACTAGACCCGCCCCTAGTTACACGATAGACGCCCCTTGCAGAGTAGCACGAGCATTGGTGTGGCATCGCCTTGTACAATTACATGTTAACTACGCCTGCGCGGTGTAGAGTTCACTCAGAGCTGTTTAGGTTCGGCAATTTTCGGAAGCTCCGTAGTCCTTCGTACTGCGCAAGCCCTGCGCCTGCTCAGTACAGGGGGTCCTTATCTGGCGGGGGAACTTTTTCGGCAGGACACCGGAATTACACTACTGCCATCTAGTGGCGGTAGAAGTAATTGAGGTAACGCCGCCCAAGTAATGGGAACTGAGTTACCATGAGGGGAAAAGTAATCAGTTAGATTACTCGTTACCCTCTAAAGTAACTGCGTTAGGTAACTCAGTTTATTTTAACTCAGTTACTTACATCACTGGTCTTAACCCAAATAATTACTCCTCCGTTGTGCTTTCTGGAGGCTGATGCCTGTCAAACTTTTTTACAAAATAATGTATGTTGTCCCACTTCCAGGGCACTTTAGCACTCTGGACCTTTGGAAGTCTTAGTCTATATGGTAGATGAACTGATGCATTCGTTAATTGCCATCACTTTGTTGAAACCCCCAATAAAACTTACTGACTGCACGCCATGGGTTTAAATGGCTACAGAAGCCCTTTATTTACCCACCAAATAAATGAACAGTTCCAATTAAAAAATAACATAACAATTGTTGATTACGAGAAGGGAATCTTTGGTGTCCAGCAGCCAAGAGGGAACAATCTACCAACATAGGACAATACAAAACACTAATGTAGACAATGCATTTGTTTATTTATTCTCCATAAAAAAAAAATCTCAAAATAATAAGGCCAGCACAAATATTCAGATCACACAACCTAGATTGTTCCATCCCTTTATATATATGAACCCCTCTGCAATGTATTATGTGTTTACGCAAGAATACCCAAAGATCTTCAAAGTGCTCAGTGGAGGGAGTTACTCAAAGTAATTACTGTATTTATTGGTGTATAACACACACTTTTTCGCCCTGAAAAATCGGGTGCAAATAGTGTGTGCGTGTTATACACCGATACTGCAATTTGGGCTGCCTAGGAGGGAACGGGGAGGGGGCGGACAAGCGCCATCAGATTTCATACAGTGAGAATCTCCTGTTTACTCAGCGGCCTCTGTGGTCTCCTGGGTCGGAATGGGACTAGTGTTCGGTCTATCATAGAAGCCGGTCCAGGAGGCGGAACTTCGTATTAAAGAGGAGATTCTAGCTGTATGTAATCTGATGGCACTTGTCCCGCCCCCCTCCCTGTCCCCTCTGAGGCAGCAGTAATCTGAGGTGAGGCTGCAGATGGGCATTGATCAGGCTGCATTCATGGCAATGGTGAGGCTCCATATGGGCATTGATCAGGCTGCATTGATGGGCAATTGTGAAGCTATAGATGGGCATTGATCAGGCTGCAGATGGGCATTGATCAAGCAGCATTGATAGGCAATTGTGAAGCTATAGATGGGCATTGATCAAGCTGCATTGATGGGCATTTGTGAGGCTGCAGATGGGCATCGATCAAGTTGCATTGATGGGCAATTGTGAGGCTTTAGATGGGCATTGATCAAGCTGCATTGATGGGCAATTGTGAGGCTGCAGATGGGCATTGCTCAAGCTGCATTGATGGGCAATTGTAAGACTGCAGAAGGGCATTGATCAGGCTGCATTGATGGGCAATTGTGAGGCTGCAGATGGGCATTGATCAGGCTGCATTGATGGGCAATTGTGAGGCTGCAGATGGGCATTGATCAAGCTGCATTGATGGGCAATTGTGAGACTGCAGATGGGCATCGATCAAGTTGCATTGATGGGCAATTGTGAGGTTTTAGATGGACATTGATAAAGCTGCTTTGATGGGCAATTGTGAGGCTGCAGATGGGCATTGATCAAGCTGTATTGATGAGCAATTGTGAGGCTGCATATGGCGTTGACCAGGCTGCAGATGGGCAATGGTGAGGCTGCATTGATGGGCACTGACCCTTATTTTGCTTCAAAGTTCTTTATATAAAAAAAAAAAACATTTTCCGTGAAACTTCACTCCTAAAATAAAGGTGCATGTTATACACTGATAAATACAGTACCACTTCCTTAGGAGATTAAAGGAGTACTGCAAGTACAATACATAGCATGCAATATAGCATCAGAATAAGGCTAGCCACATTAAAAACACTGATGTTTGTGCACCAAAATGATCCAAAATTAGCAGAAAACCCATGTGGAAAATCCAACATATATAGTGCCTTGAAAAAGTATTCATACACCTGGAAATTTTCCACATTTTGTCACGTTTCAACCAAAAACATAAATGTATTCTATTGGGATTTTATGTGATAGACCAACACAAAGTGGCACATAATTGTGAAGTGGAAGGAAAAATATAAATAGTTTTCAAATTTTTTACAAATAAATAACTGAAAAGTGTGGTGTACATTTGTGTTCGCCCCCCCCCCCCCCTTAGTAAATACTTTGTAGAACCACCTTTCACTGCAATTACAGCAGCAAGTCTTTTAGGCTGTATAAGGAGTAGAAGAACTGGCGCATGAAGTTGTACTCAAACAGTCAGGCCAACTGGGAGAAATGTCTCTAAAAACATATAAACACGATGATATGGGATTAAGAGGCAGTCCATAAGGATCACTGGGCTGTGTTGATGGGCATTTTCTGAGATGATATATAAGGGACCACCTGCGGCTGCTGTCCTCAGAGTTGTGACGGCTCTGTTGAAACCAAAGGAAGCAAGGAGAGAGAGGGAAGGACACGCATCCTTCCCTCCCTCTCCAGTTCTTTTAGGCTATATCTCTACCAGCTTTGCACATCTAGAGAGGGACATTTTTGCCCATTCTCCTTTGCAAAATAGCTCAAGCTCTGTCAGATTGGATGGAGAGCGTCTGTGAATAGCAATTTTCAAGTCTTGCCACAGACTCTCAATTGGATTTAGGTCTGGACTTTGACTGGGCCATTCTAACACGTGAATATGCTTTGATCTAAACCATTCCATTGTAGCTCTGGCTGTATGTTTAGGGTCGTTGTCCTGCTGGAAGGTGAACATCCACTCCCGTCTCGAGTCCTTTTACAGATTCTAACAGGTTTTTTTCTAAGATTGCCCTGTATTTGGCTCCATCCATCTTCCCATCAACTCTGACCAGCTTCAGTGTCCCTGCTGAAGAAAAGCATCCCCGCAACATGATGCTTCCACCACCATGTTTCACGGTGGGGAAGTGCAGTGTTAGTTTTTCCCCACACATAGCGTTTTGCTTTTAGGCCAAAAAGTTTAATTTTGGTCTCATTTGACCAGAGCACCTTCTTCCACATGTTTGCTGTGTCCCCCACATGGCTTCTCACAAACTGCGAACGGGACTTCTTATGGCTTTCTTTCAACAATAACTTTCTTCTTTTCACTCTTCCATAAAGGTCAGATTTGTGGAGATTACGACTAATAGTTGTCCTGTGGACAGATTCTCCCCCCTGAGCTGTGGATCTCTGCAGCTCCTCCAGAGTTCCCATGGGCCTCTTGGCTGCTTCTCTGATTAATGCTCTCCTTGCCCGGCCTGTCAGTTTAGGTGGACGGCCATGTCTCGGTAGGTTTACAGTTGTACCACAATCTTTCCATTTTCGGATGATGGATTGAACAGTGTTCTGTGAGATGTTCAAAGCTTGGGATGTTTTTTTATATTCTAACCCTGCTTTACACTTCTCCACAACATTACTCCTGACCTGTCTGGTGTGTTTCTTGGCCTTCATGATGCTGTTTGTTCACTAAGGTTCTCTAACAAACCTCTGAGGGATTCACAGAACAGCTGTATTTATACTGAGATTGAGATTAAATTACATACAGCTGGACTCCATTTACAAATTAGGTGACTTCTGAAGGCAATTGGTTCCACTAGATCTTAGTTAGGGGTATCAGAGTAAAGGGGGCTGAATACAAATGCACGCCACACTTTTCACATATTTATTTGTAAATAATTTTGAAAAAACATTTATCATTTTCCTTCCACTTCACAATTATGTGCCACTTTGTGTTGGTCTATCAGATAAAATCCCAAGAAAATACATTTACCTTTTTGGTTGTAACATGACAAAATGTGGAACATTTCAAGGGGTATGAATACTTTTTCAAGGCACTGTATTCTGAGCACTGTCCGTGAGACTTTTTTCATTTGCACTAACATACATCGCGTATCACGGACAGTTGATTTTGTCGCAAGTGCAGTAATACGGCTACAATCACCTCAAGCAAGATATATTCTGAATACTAAAGCTGACTTCAGGCGGATATAAAAGACACACATGAATGCAGCTCTTTACCAATTAACCACTTCAGCCCCCGGAAGATTTTACCCCCTTCCTGACCAGAGCATATTTTGCGATTCAGCACTGCGTCGCTGACAACTGACAATTGCACGGTCGTGCGACGTTACACCAAAACAAAATTGACGTCCTTTTTTCCCCACAAATAGAGATTTCTTTTAGTGATATTTGATTACCATTTTTTGCGCCATAAACAAAAAAAGAGTGCAATTTAAAAAAAAAAAAGCAATATTTCTTACTTTTTGCTATAATAAATATCCCCAAAAAATATATAAAAAATATATTTTTTCCTCAGTTTAGGCAGATACGTATTCTTCTACATATTTTTGGTAAGAAGAAAATTGCAATAAGCGTATATTGATTGGTTTGCGCAAAAGTTATAGCGTCTACAAAATAGGGCATAGATTATGGCATTTCTATTATTAATTTTTTTTTCTACTAGTAATGGCGGCGATCTGCAATTTTTATCGTGACTGCGACATTATGGCGGACACATGGGCCACTTTTGACACTATTTTGGGACCATTGTCATTTATACAGCGATCAGTGCTATAAAAATGCACTGATTACTGTGTAAATGACACTGGCAGAGACAGGGCTTAAACACTAGGGGGCGATGAAGGGGTTAAGTGTGTCCTAGGGAGTGATTCTAACTGTGGGGGGATGGGCTCCCACTGACATGACAGCGATTACTACTCCCGATGACAGGGAGCAATAGATCTCTGTCATGTCACTAGGCAGAACGGGGAAAATGCCTTGTTTACATAGGCATCTCCCCGTTCTGCCGCTCCGTGACACGATTGCGGGACACCGGCGGACATCAAGTCCGCGGGACCTGTGGGCATGGTCACGCTGTACGTGGTGGGCGCGCGCATGCCCACTAGCTCCACAAATTAAAGAGGACATACAAGTACGCCCACCGCTGCCATTGTGCTGACGTATATTGGCATGCGGCGGTCGGCAAATGGTTAATATATCATAAAATGCAATATTTTAATGTACAGTAAGCCATGTTAGTACCTGAATTTGACCTGGTATCGGCCTTTTGCAGTCTACTGTACAGTAGAGCTAGAAAAAGGGTTAAGAAGCAGCACAAGGAGCCAATTGGGTGTGCTACAGTGCAAGGGGCATGGTGATAGGAGGCAAGGAAACCCGTGAAGTGAAAGGGAAACTGTAGGAGAAAATGATCAGGCCTCCTCCTCCTCCTGTAAAGTATTTTGAAAATCATTTATTTTTTTCTTTCCACTTCACATCAGTCCATCCAGTTCAACCTAAGTGTCTACAATTGTCCCTATCCCTGTACATTGCACATTCACATCGGTCCCTACCCTCCAGGAGCCCACAATCCAAGGTCCCCATTCATATACTAGGGCCATTTTTTGGACAGAAGCCAATTAACCTACCTGCATGTCTTTGGATTGTGGGAGGAAACTGGAGTACCCGGAGGAAACCCACGCAGGCACAGGGAGAACATGCAAACTCCAGGCAGGTAGTGTCGTGGTTGGGATTTGAACCAGCGACCCTTCTTACTGCTAGGTGAGAGTGCTAACCACTACACCACTGTGCCACCCCAACTTTGTGTTGGTCTATCACAGGGGTCTCCAAACTTTCTAAACAAAAGGACCGGTTTACTGTCCTCCAGACTTTTAGGGGGGCCAGACTGTGGCCATAGGGAGTAGAAAAGATCAATGGGTAAAAATAATGCCCCATCGTTTGTTAGTAATAGTGCCTCATCGATGGTGTCAGTGGGAGGAATTGTGCCCCATCACTAGTGTCCCTGCAAGGAATAGTGCCCCATCATTGGTGTCACTTTGCCCCATTGCTGGTGTCATTGGAAGAAATTGTGCCCCATCGTTGGTGTCAATGATAGGAATAGTGCCTCTTCATTGGTGTCAGTGGGGAGAAATATTGCCCATTGTTGGTATTCGTGAATGAAATGGTACCCCAAGAGCCAGATTAAGTCGAGCAAAGGGCCGCATCTGGCCCCCGGGCTGCAGTTTGGAGACCACTGGTCTATCACATAAAATCCCAAATAAAATACATTTATGTTTTTGGTTGTAACATGACAAAATGTGGAAAATTTCAAGGGGTATGAATACTTTTTCAAGGCACTGTATGTTGTCCTGGCTATTCATTATAGCTTTGATTACGTCCTCCAAGTTATTATGTATTTAGTACTTATATAGCACTTACACAGCGCTTTACATATATGGTACATTTACATCAATCTCTGCCCTCAAGGGGCTCACAATCTAAGGTCCCTAATTCACATTCATATACTAGGGGCCAATTTAGACAGGACCCAGTTAACCTACCAGCATGTTTTTTGGAGTGTGGGAGGAAACTGGAGTATGTGGAGGAAACCCACACAGGCAGAACATGAAAACACCAAGCAGGTAGTGCTGTGGTTGGGATTCAAACCGACGACCCTAATGTTGCTAGGCAAAAAAAACGAACCACGCAGCCACTGTGCTGCTGGTAGGGTAGCTAGGACCTGCTTTTTCGCTGGTTAATTGGTGTCATCACCATGATGTATACACTGTCATCTCAAGAAAATTCATAGCCCATGACTTTCAGATGAACCCAACCCCTTTCACCACTCACAGGCCACCCTGTATCCCCCTTGATTCCCAGCAATCAGCAGAGGTGCCCCTGGAGTCCGCTCTTGCTCCACTGTAGTCCATTATCCAAATAATTAGACATGTGCACAATAGAAAAATTTGTTTAGTTTCGTTTCGTTTCTGTTCGTTTCCGTTGATTCGTAACGATTCGTAATTTCGTAAGTCGGCGGTGTTCGTATTCGTAACGATTCGTATTTTCGTAAGAGTTATTTTTTCGTTGATTCGTTTTTCCGTCAGTTTAATTTTCGTTGATTCGAAATTCGGACGCATTCGTATTTTCGTAGATTTAGTTACATTCGTACTTTCGGAAGATTGATTTATTCGTACTTTCGTAACATTGTTTTCGTAGATTCGTAATCGGAGCATAACTCATAATTTTATGGAATGTGTATGCTATTATTACATTGTAAGAGACACTGAAAATTACGAATCGAAAAAAAAAGTTACGAATGGACGAATTTTTTCGTTCAATCCATTCGAAGCACATTAAGCAGCGCCATTGTAAGAGACGCGGAAAATTACGAATCGCAAAAAAAAAAAAAGTTACGAATGTACGAATTTTTTTGTTTAAATCCATTCGAAGCACGTTAAGCAGCGCCATTGTAAGGGACACGGAATATTACCAATTCAACAACAAAAAAAAAAGTTACGAATGTACGAATTTTTTCGTTCATTTTGATTTTCGTTGTTCCTGTTTTCGTTTTTCGGATTTTCTTCTTTCGTAGTTTCGTTGTTTCTAATTTGGTTATTTTGGATTTTCATTGTTTTTCATATTCGTTCGATTCGATAATTCGTTATGCATTAAAATTTTTAGCGAATCATTCGTTCATTCGTACGATAACGAATGAACGAATATAACGAATTTTAACGGTAAAGAATAAAAACTAAACGAATTGCACACGTCTACAAATAATGGACACCAAAGACATTCAACTCCAGCCAAGGTTTATTGCAATGATAACACACATGATTAAGCCCCACTGTGGATGAAATATGTTGGGGGCATGGCTTTCGGTGTGCCATAATTTCAGTAAACCTTAGCTGGAGTTGAACATCTGCAGTGTGCCCCCTGATATTTGGATGATAGTCTATGACTTATCAGGGAGCAGGTGAGCAGGAGATGTAGTACTCACTGAGACCTGGTCAATACACAAGCCCAGGTCAGCAACAGGCGGGCCATGCAGTGCCAAGTCAGCAGGCAGGGAAAAGCCAGGTCAGTAACTTGTAGGGTTACAAGAGGGTTAACAGGGATGAACATTCAATGAGCAGAGAGGCAGAAGTTTCAGATCAGTATTCACAGGTGCTCGAGCTTGATTCCGACTATGCAGGCTGGCATCATTTTCTTTAAGGCTGGATTCACACCTATGGCATTTTTAGTGCTTTTTTGCATTTTGCAGATTTGCTCTACAGAACGTGTTCCATAGGAAACCATGTTAAATGTACTGTAGTGCAAATCTGCAACATGCAAAAAGCACTAAAAATGCATCGGTGTGAATCCAGCCTAAAGCCTCGTACACACGATCAAATTTTCCGACTGGAATTGTGTGATGAGAGGCTGTTGGCGGAAAATCTGACCATTTGTACGCTCCATCGGACAATTGTTGTCGGATTTTCCGCGGACAAATGTTGGATGGCAGGTTTTAAAATTTACTGTCTGTTGTTGGATTTTCCGAGCGTGTGTACACAAGTCCGTCGGACAAAAGTCTAAAGTACAAACGCATGCTCGGAAGCAAGGACGAGCCAGAAGCGGTCGGTCTTGTAAACTAGCGTTTGTAATGGAGAATTAACATTCGTGACGCGGCAAATTATGAAATCTGGAAATGCAGCGCACAATTCTCTTCTTCTTTAATGGGATAATAATGAAGCTGTTTTGCTGGTGATACTGATGGAGTTATTGCAAACGAATTTTCAAAGGCTTTTTTTTTTTCTGGTGATATCTAAAATAATATTATTATGCTTTTTTTTTTGGGGCAAGTTTTTGGGTAAGTCACCATTATCCGTAGTTTTTAAGATCAAAGATACAACTATGTTGGTGTCCCTTGTCAATTTTACATTGTATTTTTTAAAATGTAACTGTCGACTCCCAAACTGTCATTTGAAGTAAAACACATAGCCAAGTATTATTCTACACAATTGTTTTATTGTGCATTAAAAAAAGAAAACAAATAAAATTAGACATGCTATCTGCCAATAGAACTTAACCAAAAAGTGCATTCTATGCATCCAAAAATATAGAAAATATACCAAAACAAATCATTATTCAACCAAAAAATATAATGTCAAAGCAATAACTCCAAGGCCAATAATAAATAACACGTTATCTCCTCTGATTCCACAACATGTCTGGTTGATGAACGGCCATTCCGAAACTAACTGAAAAGCGCAAAATGAAAAACGCGAAAAAGTAAAGCGCGAATCAACACTCACCAAACTTCTACTAACACAAAATTAGCAGAAGGAGCCCAAAGGGTGGCGCTAAAGAGCTGAAAAACCACGTAGTACGTCAGTATGTTCAGGGGTCAAGTCCTGGGGAAAAAAGTGTGGGAACTCCCACCCAAGATCCACTCGCCCACCAACAAAAAAAAAAATGAAGGAGGGGCCTGCAGGGAGGAGCGCATCACGTGAGGTCTGACTAAATACAATCTCTTAGCAGCAGGGACCTGATCTACCTGTCAGCTAGCTGTGATTGACAGGTAGATCGAAGCGGAAGCTGTCATGGGGCCCCCTACTGGCAATGCCTGAATGGTGTGCGGCACTTACTATTGCGAGCTGTGTCGGCGGCTGCTGGTGTAGCACTTGCCACACAGCTCGCATACTTCAAAGTCTTGCGAACACGGCTGCTAATGGGAACTGAGTTCCTGTTGTGGAAAAAGTACAGGAACTCCGTTCCCATGCGTTCCTGCAGGACTTGAGCCCTGAGTACGTTCGTGTTTGTTGGCCGACAATTCCTTGCCGTTTGTATGCAAGACAAGTTTGGGCCAACGCCCTTTGACAAAAGTCAACGGTTTTGTTGGCCAACAATCGTGTGTACGAGGCTTAAGAGGGTGTAAATGGCAAAATACCGGTATATTTTTGCAGGCTAAACGTTTGACCTGTATACATTGTAGCTTTTTGGCATTGAGTTTTGTCGACCCCTCCTTTTTGTCCCCATTAGTCATGATCCTTCCTCTGTACAGATCATTGTTAACCTTGCGTGTTGTTTTTATGTTTTTAGTCATCATTATGTGCATGCATTCTGTCTTCATTGGAGGGGAAGAACAAGCCATCTTCCTCATCAAAGCGCATGAAATGGGACTGACCGATGGAAGATATGTCTTTGTACCCTACGACACTTTACTTTACAGCCTTCCATACAAAAACAACTCGTACCCTATTTTTGACAAGAACAGCAGTCTGCATGCGGCCTATGATGCTGTGCTGACCATCACCATGGACTACGAGGAAAAGTCGTTTTATGAGGTTTTTGCCGAGCTCAAAGAGAAGGGGGAAATAAAAACCAATCTGGAGCCACAGCAAGTAAGTAACCAAATAACTATGCTCTTAAAATTGTACTGTGTCCTTCAATTTTGAAATATGCAAAAGTATAGTGACAATACGGTACCTTTCCCAATGGCTGCACCACTGCCTGTCATTTTCCAGGGTCCCCTACAGCTCGCCATGGATCCCCCTCCTGCTGCCCCCACATCACTGCAGTATACTCTAGTGCGGGGGTCTCCAAACTTGCCATTATCTGGTCCTTGGGCACTTTTCCTGCCACTGATACGAGACACTATTCCTCCCACTGACACCAATAATGGGGCAAAATTTCTCTAGTTGACACCAATGATGGGGCACTATTCCTCAAACTGACACCAACAATGGGGCAATATTATTCCCACTGACCCCAACGATGGGTCACTCTTAATCCCACTGACACCAAAAATGAGGCACTATTAATTCCACTGACACCAACGGTGGGGCACTATTATTCACACTGACACCAACGATGGGGCACTATTAATCCCACTGACACCAATGATGGGCACTATTATTCCCACTGACCCCAACGATGGGGCACTATTATTTCCATTGACACCAATGATGGGTCACTATTAATCCCACTGACACCAAAAATGAGGCACTATTAATTCCACTGACACCAACGATGGGGCACTATTATTCACACTGACACCAACGATGGGGCACTATTAATCCCACTGACACCAATGATGGGCACTATTATTCCCACTGACCCCAACGATGGGGCACTATTATTTCCACTGACACCAATGATGGGTCACTATTAATCCCACTGACACCAAAAATGAGGCACTATTAATTCCACTGACACCAATGATGGGGCACTATTATTCACACTGACACCAACGATGGGGCACTATTAATCCCACTGACACCAATGATGGGCACTATTATTCCCACTGACCCCAACGATGGGGCACTATTATTTCCACTGACACCAATGATGGGTCACTATTAATCCCACTGACACCAAAAATGAGGCACTATTAATTCCACTGACACCAACGATGGGGCACTATTATTCACACTGACACCAACGATGGGGCACTCTTAATCCCACTGACACCAATGATGGGCACTATTATTCCCACTGACCCCAACGATGGGGCACTATTATTTCCATTGACACCAATGATGGGTCACTATTAATCCCACTGACACCAAAAATGAGGCACTATTAATTCCACTGACACCAACGATGGGGCACTATTATTCACACTGACACCAACGATGGGGCACTCTTAATCCCACTGACACCAATGATGGGCACTATTATTCCCACTGACCCCAATGATGGGGCACTATTATTTCCACTGACACCAATGATGGGTCACTATTAATCCCACTGACACCAACGATGAGGCACTATTAATTCTACTGACACCAACGATGGGGAACTATTATTCACACTGACACCAATGATGGGGCACTATTAATCCCACTGACACCAATGATGGGGCACTATTTATGCCACTGACACCAACAATGGGGCACTATTCCTCCCATTGACCCCAATGATGGTGCACTATTCCTCAAACTGACACAACAATGCGGCACTATTCCTCAAACTGACACCAACAATTGGGGCACTTTTACTCTCACTGACACCAATAAAGGGGCACTATTCCTCCCACTGACTCCAAAAATGAGGCACTATTAATTCCACTGACACCAACAGTGGGGCACTATTATTCACACTGACACCAACGATGGGGCACTATTAATCCCACTGACACCAACGATGGGGCACTATTATTTCCACTGACACCAATGATGGGTCATTATTAATCCCACTGACACCAACGATGAGGCACTATTATTCACACTGACACCAACGATGGGGCACTCTTAATCCCACTGACACCAATGATGGGCACTATTATTCCCACTGACCCCAACGATGGGGCACTATTATTTCCACTGACACCAATGATGGGTCACTATTAATCCCACTGACACCAAAAATGAGGCACTATTAATCCCACTGACACCAATGATGGGGCACTATTCCCCCTACTGACACCAGCGATAAGGCGCTATTCCTCCCCCTATTACCAAAAGATTAATTTTTTACTCCCACTGAGGCCAGGACAATTTCTACTTTCAATGGCCACAGTCCGGCCCCCAAAAAGTCTGGAGGAAAGTGTGAGAGCCCTGAAAGCTAAAAGCTGGTCAGGGCAGGAATGGGGGTTTAAGTGCCCAGTAAGCAAGTGGTTAAATGGGAAAATATTACCAACAGAATAATATATACAGGAACGTACCATAATATAACGTGTTGGTAACAAAATCATAATATTGATACATTTTGTGTTTCATCTGTACTTTTTAAAGCTGACAAAAATATACTGCAAATATACACATTTCAGATTAATTGTTACCTCTAACTGCTACACAGAAAAATTGGAATGCATGTGATTTGAGATTAGACTGACCAATCAACTTGATCCAACAGGTCTCACCGCTGTTTGGAACCATCTATAATTCTATGTACTTACTGGCCAAAGCCATGAGCAGCGCCTGGAAACAAGGGGCCTGGATGTCGGGAACCAATCTTGTGGAATACATGAAAAACCTGGACTACCCCGGATTCACACATACGTTGTATACAGATGGCAAGGGGAATGGGCTCAGCAGCTTTGTAGTCTTAGATACCGATGGGAAAATGAACCAGCTATTCCCGACCTACTCAGTGGAAGTTGGCATCAATTTAGTGCGCTTTTTAGGAAAGACTATACGGTTTCCAGGTGGGACGCCGCCGACTGCAGATTCCAGCTGTTGGTTTGACCCAGACACGCTCTGCATTGGAGGTAAAATACTTTAATGTCATTGATTGTGCAATATTGTAACAATTTAGGCTCTGTAAATGTGACCGCTAGGTTGTTACCACATACCTCAAATTAGAGTTTTTAATTCCCACTGCTATCCTGCAACAGACCTATTGCAAGCAAGGACACCTACTTAAAAGATAAGTTCACCTTTGTACACTTTTTTTTTCTAAATTCCAGCTCCCCATGCACCAATATAGCATTCATGTACTTTTTTTCGCAAAAATATCAAAGCCTTTCCATTAAATCTAGAGTCACTTACTTTTCTTGTATAAATCCACGTTTCCAGACGTTTCCATTAGTAATGTCTTCTTCCTGATCAGACTTTAGTGTCAGAAACCATGAATCAGACTGAGACAGAAGTACAGTTAAATCACACTTGTTTAATAATAAAAGTAAATAGAACAAACGTAGTCAAAACATAGCCAAATTTCGATAACTGGAACGGATAGTCAGACAAGCCAGAAAGTCAGGATGCCAGAGATCAGCGTAGTGGAACAGCAAGCAGGATCTGGAGCTAGAAGGAATGTCAGCCAAGCAAGTCTTTAAAAGGAACGCAGGAGATAGTCACTGTGATGTTGACCAAGGCGAAGGCAGAGATCATCTGGGCTAGACGGCTTAAGTAGGCAGGACTGACGAGCAGGTTATCATCAACAGGTGGGTCACTTTGGAGAGATAGGAGCTGGCAATTAGCCAACAGCTGAGCGGCCAGCTCAGGGGAAGGAAGGGCTGAGCCCAGCCCTGACATGTAGGTCATGACACAGGAAGGAGTTGACCAGCAGATCTCATTAGCATACACCCTGCATCATCCACCCTCCCATTCCCAGCTGCATGTTTTTTTAAATGAAATGCAATCACTCAGTGATCACCCTTCACACAGTGTACAAGGTGAACGTACCCTTTAAGGAATGCATTAGGATGGTGGTCTCTAAACTTTTTACACAAAGGGCCAGTTTACTGTCCTTCAGCCTTTAAGGCCGGGTTCACACCTATGCAAATTGGATGCGGCTTTCCCGGCATCCAATTCACATAGCAGGAGAATGTGACCGGCTCTCTATGAAGCCGGTTCACAAATCTCCGGGGCGGCTGCGGAGCGCACTGCACAGAAACACTGTGCATCTTTGGCTCCATTTCAGGGCCGAATTTAGGCATAGATTCGGTCCTGATTCATCCCTGAAACAGAGAACAGGGGCGCACAGCGTTCCTGTGCGATCCGCAGCCGGTTCCAGTGTGAACCTAGCCTTAGGGGGCCAGACTAGGGCCAGTGGGAGTAGAAAATATCCTGGCGTTCAGTGGGAGTAAACAATTCCCTATCTTTGGTGTCAGTGGGTGGAATAGTGCCATGGGCATCCGCAGAAGTTTTTTCAGGGGGGCATAATTTTACAGTCACCCATTATCCGCCCCTTTTTGACAATGTTGTGAAGGGGAGGGGCTTAGTCATTATCACAAAGTGCAGGCATGTGCCCATCGTATGCAGCCTCACTGTGCCCATCAAATGTGGCCTGTACGGTACGAAGGGTGTACAGTATGTATATATAGAGGGGGTGGATGGTATTAGTATATACAGGATGGAAGGTGGGTGTATATACAGTAGCTGTATACAGGACAGATGATGTATAACGGAAGTCAGTGATTATCGAGGAAAAGTGGGTATATACAGCTATATATACAGCCAACTTCCTTCCTGTATATAGAGACCTTCCTCCATCATCACTGACTGCAGATATACATCATCTGTCCTGTATACAGCTATATACACCCACCTTCCTTCCTGTATTCCTCCATCATCACTACCTGCAGATATACATCATCTGTCCTGTATACAGCTATATACACCCACCTTCCTTCCTGTATTCCTCCATCATCACTGACTGCAGATATACATCATCTGTCCTGTATACAGCTATATATACACAGGGAAGATGATGTATATCTGCAGTCAGTGATGATGGAGGAATACAGAAAGGAAGGTGGGTGTATATAGCTGTATACGAGACAGGACAGATGATATGATCTTTCCAGCAATAGCTGTTCCACTTCCAACTTCCCAATATATATTATGTTCCTCCTAATGTACTGTAACTGCTGTTACATGTGGTTCTACACTGCTGAAAGGTATGCCACTTGACTTCAGGATTTCCTCTCATGAGGCCTAGGCAGCGATGAGTCCTCCTTGCTTTCTCCCCATCCAGTCCTCCATAAGCGTTTCTACACCACTTTAGTCCACTTGAGTGAGGGTCGCCGGTGCCATGCCAGCCAGATTTATATCTGACAGTCTGCATTCAGTACAGGGACTGGAGGCTGGAGCCGAGCGGCCAAGCCATCGCATCGGATGATCGGGGGTGAGAGAGGGATGGACGATCAGAGAGAAGCAGCCAGCAGTCACTCAGCAGAGTCTGCCGCGGACCCTTGCCGATTCTAGGGGGGGGGGGCGAGTGCCCCTATCTGCGGACGCCCATAAATAGTGCCCCATTGTTGGTGTCAATAGAAGGAATTCTGCGCCATTGTTGGTGGCAATGAAAGGAATTCTGATTCTGCCCAATCGTTGGTGTCAATAGAAGGAATACTGCCCCATCATCTGTGTAAGTGAAAGAAATTCTGCCCCATTGTTGTTGTCAGTGGATGGAATAGTGCCCCAAGGGCCAGATAAAGGCAAACAAGGGGCCGCAGTTTGGAGACTGCTGCATTAGGAGATCAAGGACTGCACCATTTACCCTGACTGGCAATGCCGCTTTCAAATAAGTTTGGCTTGGTGCAGTGTGGATCAATAAACTCTTTATGTCTTGAAGGCATACCGTATATACTCGAATATAAGCCGAGATTTTCAGACCCTTTTTTAGGTCTGAAAGTCCACCCCTCGGCTTATATTCGAGTCACCGCCGTCTGCCTACATGAACAGCTTGTCATGCAGACAGACGGCAGTTCAAAAGCCGCGCCGCCTCCTCCCGCCCGTCCGTGATAGGCGGGACACTAATTTTCCCAGCAGTACAGTGTTCCGCCTATCACGGATGGCCTGTCATTCTCATCTCATGGACGAGGATGAGAGAAGGTCCGTGATAGGCGGAACACTGCACACTGACTTCTGGGAAAAAAGTGTTCCTCCTATCACGGACGAGGAGGAGGAAGAGGCGCGGCTTTTAAATTGTAATGGCGCCGTACGCCGTACACGCTGTGGAGGGGGACAGAGCGGGACAGAGCGGGACAGAGCGGGACCACATCGGCTGCACGGACCCCGGACACAGGACCCCGGACCCGGGACCCACGGATCGGCACAGGTAGGCTGCAATGGGGACACGGGGGTCTGTACAGGGGACATGCAGATGGGCATTGCTGACCCTTTTTCCACTTACAGTAGCTGCTGCATTTTTGCCCCTCGGCCTATACATGGGTCAATATGTTTCCCCATTTTTTTGTGGTGATTTAGGGGCCTCGGCTTATACTCGGGACGGCCTATACTCGAGTATATATGGTACATAATTTAAAAAAAACCTCCATGTGAATGAACCTTAGAGTTGGACACACAAAAGTGAAAACTTAACCTGCACCCAAGAGTATGCTACCCAGTACCACTGGGATATCTGGCACCATGACCGGGAATCACTCTGGGTAGTTACTGATCATGTGATCACCCTGACTAAACAATGACAGTATCACATGTATCTCTTCAAACACAAGATTCTGTGTTAATAAGAAAAAAAAAAAAGTTTAAATGAATAAATGTATTAAAAATAAAACACTAATATATTAAAGCTGAATTCCAGGAATTCTGCTCCTTTGAAAATAGTGAAGGCACACTATGAGTTTAGTCCATGGAACTGCATGACATCTCCTGGGCCTATCTCTATTATTTACATCTCACAGTTTTTTCACACTCCCAGAAGACGGCTATTGCTGTATTTCCTGGTAGCCCAATGCTTCAGGTCTAAGCATCTTCTGCTCCTCCCCTCCTCCTGCCCAATCACAGAAGCCTTTGTATTATGTGAACTTGTAAGCAGGTTGGGATTTTAGCCAGTTAGTTTTGGTGCTGTCCAGGCCGGGAGGGTAGGAGTTAGGACCTTTCCCGGTTCTTCTGCTTTTGGCAGGTCTTTTTGTTGGGTCTGTAAACAAAATAAATTCTATATATATAACATTGAAACAAGTGTGAAAAGAAATTAAGTGAAGATATAATCTGCAGCTGCTATTCACTTGTCAAACAAAAACAATTATATATTACAGTGCTCGCATTCATAAATCATATGATAAAATTCATTAATAAGTGAATGTCCATATAACAGTGAATGATGTGCTCCAATCCATAAAGTGCAAGGTGCTCCAAAAATGTCAAGGTGCGCAGACACCCCCTCCTGTGTCCTCACTTACCGGATGGAATGGACCATTAGCTTTTCAGTCTAGGGGTCGTTTCAGGCTTAAAAAGATGGCCAGGAAAGGCAGCTTTACATCAATTTACCAGGGAGATCTCATATGCTCATGATACTCATCCAAGATATTAGTACGCAAAATTAAATAAAAGGAGGGAACTATAGTGAAGTACCGTTTGGCAATAAGTTTATTGCGCAAGTACGAATGGATACTTACAAAATGCAGCGTAAAAACAGGCATAAAATGACAAGAGATTGCAAGTAGAAAACGCCGCTATTGGCGTGCGTTCCACCGATAACCGGAAGTGATGTCTTTTGGTCTCGGAACCGGAAAATACGTCAACGTGTTTCTCCTTCCCACAGGGCGTCATCAAGGACCCAATTTGACAGAGCCATCTATAAATACAGGGAGAAGGACACCTCCCCCTTAATTGATCAATCAAATTAATTGTGATGGCCATTTTGTTGGTGGGACAAAATATGTCTCCTCTACCGCTAGATCACCTACCATAGAAAAGACGCGGCCATGATATTGGTTGGATATATGTTGCTTACATGATTCCTACAAGGTTAATAATTCCAACTGATGTCAATACAGGTTTTTGTTGGGTCTGACGCACTGGTCTTGTGACATATAAAAGGGACTTTGGTCAGGATCTAAGAGAGACCAGAGGACAGCCTGGGTACAGGCCGAAATTGGTCAGTTTGTGGAGGTTCTTCACAGAGCCACAGAGATGCCACTTCTTACTTTCAGGATGTGAAGCTAACGGAACCTGGGATTCACCCTGCAGATACCACTGCTGGAAAGAGGATTTACACTTGCATGAGAGAGCCTCGCACTAGTTGAAAATGTGATATAAACAATTCAATAACCATTAATCCAATGGTGAAGTAATTATTGTGATAAAAATAATAATGTGTACAAAGTCCACGTAAAAAAAAAAAATATAGATCCTCATCACCACAAATGATCTTTAAAGTTTTGGCCCCTGCGTGGTGACATCACTGTGTCCCCACTGACCCTGGAAGTGCGGGTGGACTGTTCCTGTTTCTTGCGATTTTTACATATGAATTGTGTAAGTGCAATCTAAATATTTTAAAAAAGAGTTTATATTGTTTTACAATATTGGAAGGCTCTCTCCTTATATACCCTCATCCGTGGCACACGATATGGCTGGCCTGGAGATAAGTGGCAGGTGTCCATAGGAAGGCATATCTGTTCACAGCTTCCCATTGAGGGTTATTACTAAAGCTTAGTTGAACTTTCTAGCAATAGAAGATCCATATGATCTGGTAAGCGCCCCTGTTAACTGAGGTGATGGGTGTCACTTAAGCCTTAAGGAGCCCCCTTTTATGTTTGTGTCGGAAATTTAAAGATAATTTTTTCTGATGAGGATCTATTTCACTATTTCTCTTCACGTGGACATTCCACACTTTAATGTTTTTATCACAATAATTACTTCACAGTTGGAATAATGGTTATTGAATTTATATCACAATTTCAACTAGCTCTGCTTTTTTGGACAGTGGATTTTGAACTGTGGATTAAGGATGAGCCGAACACCCCCGGGTTCGGTTCGAACCAGAACCTTCGAACGGACCGAAAGTTCGCGCGAATTTTCGAACCCTATACGTTATAATGGACGCGAACGTTCGAAATCAAAAGTGCTAATTACAACGGCCAATATGCATGTTAATGTCATAAAACAGGTTTGGGGACCCGGGTCCTGCCCCAGGGGACATATATCAATGCAAAAAGAACTTTTAAAAACTAACGTTTTTTCGGGAGCAGTCATTTTAATGATGCATAAAGTGAAAAAAAAAAAGTGAAATTTTCCTTTAAATATGGTACCTGGGGGGTGTCTAAAGTATGCCTGTGAAGTGGCATGTGTTTCCCGTGTTTAGAACTGTCCTTGCACAAAATGACATTTGTAAAGGAAAAAAAGAAGCCATTTAAAACCACTTGCGGCTTTAGGTTTGTTCTTAAGTAGAATCTGAACAGGTACATTATGAAGTGTAGCTCCATCCCAAAAAAATCTATTTTTAAGCTTTTTGGAGAACATAGGGAGGGGTTATCACCCCTGTAACATTTGCTGTCTTTGCACATCTGTTCAGAACATGTCACCTCACTTTCCGTCCCAATGACAAATGTTTTTGGAAAAGTGGGGTTTTAATTGAAACAAGGATTGGTGATAAAGTATCAGTAGAGAGGAGATACCTTTTTCCCAAATTAAATCTAACAGGATAGAATTTCCCTTCCTAGGGGTAGATTTACTCTCACTTCCTGTTTTCTCTTTCCATTTGCAAGTAGGAGTCGTTTGTAAGTTGGATGTTTGAAAGTAGGGGCCTGGCGTATATACTCTGCAGAAATTTGCCCTATTAGATGTTGGTGTAGCCACAAGACTGGTGGGCACAGGAATGGGCCCTGCTATGAGTTAATAGATCAAGATTTGTAATTGCATGCACCTGTTGAACAGGGCAGAAAAATTGGGGGTGGTGGTGGTGGTGGACGGTGTTGCCACAAGACTGTAAGCTCTCACAGTTACTCTTGGTGGGCGCAGGAATGGGCCCTGCTGTGAGTTATTAGATCAAGATTTGTAATTGCAAGCACCTGATGAACAGGGCAGAAAAATTGGGCCTTTGGCGGTGGTGGTGGACGGTGTTGCCACAAGACTGTAGGCCCTCATAGTTACTCTTGGTGGGCGCAGGAATGGGCCCTGCTGTGAGTTATTAGATCAAGATTTGTAATTGCAAGCACCTGATGAACAGGGCAGAAAAATTGGGCCTTTGGCGGTGGTGGTGGACGGTGTTGCCACAAGACTGTAGGCCCTCACAGTTACTCTTGGTGGGCGCAGGAATGGGCCCTGTTGTGAGTTATTAGATCAAGATTTGTAATTGCAAGCACCTGATGAACAGGGCAGAAAAATTGGGCCTTTGGCGGTGGTGGTGGACGGTGTTGCCACAAGACTGCAGGCCCTCATAGTTACTCTTGGTGGGCGCAGGAATGGGCCCTGCTGTGAACTATTAGATCAAGATTTGTAATTACCCGCCCCTGTTAAACAGGGGCTGAAAAATTGTGCCTTAGGCACTGGTGCTGGTGCCACAACACTGCAACCCCTCACAGAGACTGTACTTGGAGCACAGCAGTCACACGTGTTGCGAAGCATTTTTTTAAAAAATTGTAAGTACCCGCCCCTGTTAAACAGGGGCTGAAAAAAATTGTGCCTTAGGCACTGGTGCTGGTGCCACAACACTGCAACCCGGCCCTCACAGATACTGTACTTGGAGCACAGCAGTCACACGTGTTGCGAAGCATTTTTTTAAAAAATTGGAAGTACCCGCCCCTGTTAAACAGGGGCTGAAAAATTGTGCCTTAGGCACTGGTGCTGGTGCCACAACACTGCAACCCGGCCCTCACAGATACTGTACTTGGAGCACAGCAGTCACACGTGTTGCGAAGCATTTTTTTAAAAAATTGTAAGTACCCGCCCCTGTTAAACAGGGGCTGAAAAATTGTGCCTTAGGCACTGGTGCTGGTGCCACAACACTGCAACCCGGCCCTCACAGATACTGTACTTGGAGCACAGCAGTCACACGTGTTGCGAAGCATTTTTTTAAAAAATTGTAAGTACCCGCCCCTGTTAAACAGGGGCTGAAAAATTGTGCCTTAGGCACTGGTGCTGGTGCCACAACACTGCAACCCGGCCCTCACAGATACTGTACTTGGAGCACAGCAGTCACACGTGTTGCGAAGCATTTTTTTAAAAAATTGTAAGTACCCGCCCCTGTTAAACAGGGGCTGAAAAATTGTGCCTTTGGCACTGGTGCTGGTGCCACAACACTGCAACCCCTCACAGAGACTGTACTTGGAGCACAGCAGTCACACGTGTTGCGAAGCATTTTTTAAAAAAATTGGAAGTACACGCCCCTGTTAAACAGGGGCTGAAAAATTGTGCCTTAGGCACTGGTGTGGTGGCATGGATCATTGAGGAGGAGGAAGAGGATAGTCAGTGAACATAAGAGGACAGTCACTCAGCATCAGCATAGGCAGTCTTGAAGGGATGTGACATTAAAAATTATTCGGTTATATCCGCCTCAGGTGCCTGGTAGCTGGTGGTGATCCAAGACTGATTCATTTTGATGAATGTCAGTCGATCAACCGAGGCGGTGGACAGGCGCACCCTATGATCAGTCACAAATCCTCCAGCAGCACTGAATGTGCGTTCGGAAAGAACGCTGGAGGCAGGACAGGCCAGTAGCTCAATTGCATACTGTGCAAGCTCTGGCCAGTGATCCATCCTCAGGACCCAGTAAGCCAGAGGATTTTCGGTGGGAAAGGTGTCCAAGTCTGACCTTGCCCCAAGGTATTCCTGCACCATGTATATCAGACGCTGGCGATGGTTGCTGGAACCGATCATACCTTGGGGCTGCGGACTAAAAAATTGTCTGAACGCATCGGTCAGACGTCCACCTTCCCCACCGCTCCTTCTGCCACTGACCGAAGCCTCAGCAACTCGTCGCCCAGGACCAGGAGTTTGTAGCCTCCCAGTTTCTGGGAACGCGTTGCACAGACCTTTCTGCAAGGCCTCCCTGAGATGTCTCATCCTCTGCTCCCTCTGCGACGGCAAGATAAGGTCCGCAACCTTACCCTTGTACCGCGGATCAAGGAGAGTGGCCAGCCAGTAATGGTCCCTCTCCTTGATCCGAAGAACACGAGGATCCTTCCGCAGGCTTTGCAGGATCAGGGAGGCCATGCAGCGTAGGTTAGCTGAGGCATTCGGTCCGGAGTCTTCTGGGTCACTGAGGATGACATGATCGCCAGCCACCTCCTCCCAGCCACGTACAAGTCCACTGGTTTGTTGGGACTGTACATCATCCCTAAAAGACTGCTGCTGCTGATGCTGAGTGCCAGGCTCCACCTCCATGCTCACACAATCCTCCTCCTCCTCCTCCTCCTCATCCTCTTCCTGTGTGATGGGTGGGACAGAAGGAACACTGTCCGGATAAAGGGGGCCTTGAGAGGCAAGGAAGTCCTCCTCTTCCTGCCTCTGTTCTGCCTCAAGTGCCCTGTCCATTATCCCACGCAGCGTATGCTCCAACAGGTGGACAAGAGGGACAGTGTCACTGATGCATGCACTGTCACTGCTCACCATCCTCGTGGCCTCCTCAAATGGTGAGAGGACAGTGCATGCATCCCTGATCATGCTCCACTGACGTGGGGAAAAAAAACCAAGCTCCCCTGACCCTGTCCTGGTGCCGTAGTCGCAAAGGTACTCATTGATGGCCCTCTGCTGCGTGTGCAGTCGCTGCAGCATGGCCAACGTTGAGTTCCACCTGGTGGGCATGTCACATATTAGGCGGTTCTTGGGCAGGTTCAGCTCCTTTTGCAGCTCAGTCAGCCGAGCACTGGCATTATAAGATCGGCGGAAATGCACACAGACTTTCCTGGCCTGCCTCAGGACATCCTGTAAGCCTGGGAACCTGCCCAAGAACCGCTGCACCACCAGGTTGAGGACGTGAGCCATGCAGGGCACATGGGTGAGCTGCCCCTGTCGCAGGGCGGAGAGGAGGTTGGTGCCATTGTCAGAAACGACCATTCCTGGCTTAAGCTGACGTGGCGTCAACCACCTCTCGGCCTGCCCCTGCAGAGCTGCCAGAACCTCTGGCCCAGTGTGGCTCCTGTCCCCCAAACACACCAGCGCAAGCACGGCATGGCATCTTTTTGCCTGCGTACTTGCGTAGCCCCTTGTACGCCTACGGAGCACCGCTGGTTCCAAGGACAGAGCACTGGAGGAAGAAGAAGAGGAGGGGGTGGAGGAGAGAGGTGTGTCACAACCAGTAGCAGTAGTCGCGTTTTGGAGGCGTGGTGGCGGAACAACCTCCAACACTACTGCACCTTGTCCTGCATCCCTCCCAGCTGCCAATAGAGTGACCCAATGGGCCGTGAAAGAAAGGTACCGTCCCTGTCCATGCCTGCTGGACCATGAGTCAGCGGTAATATGCACCTTACCGCTGACCGCCCTGTCCAGCGAGGCATGGACATTGCCCTCCACATGCCGGTAGAGAGACGGAATCGCCTTCCGCGAGAAAAAGTGGCGTTTGGGAACCTGCCACTGAGGAACCGCACATTGAACAAACTCACGGAAGGGGGCCGAGTCTACCAACTGAAAAGGCAGCAGTTGAAGTGCTAGCAATTTAGCAAGGCTAGCATTCAACCGCTGGGCATGTGGATGGCTGGGAGTGTACTTCTTTCTACGGTCCAGCAGCTGGGGCAGGGAAATTTGCCTGCTGCAATCGGACGTCGGTGTACTGCAAGTACTTGGTTGTGACACACCGAATTCTACACCTTCAGTCCTCTCAGAGCAGCTTTCAGAGAGGACTGAAGGTGTAGTGGGGATGGAGATCCCAGCTGAGGAGGAGCAAGGAGAGGTCCGCTTAGTTCTTTGGTGTGGGTCTTTTATGTGTGCCTGCCAACGAGCTGCATGGCAGGTCGCCATATGTCTGGTCATGCTTGTCGTGCCCAAGCGGCTGATGTTTTGGCCACGCGAGATACGCTTGAGACAAATATTGCAAATAGCAGTGGTGCGATCTGCTGCACTCGTCTCAAAAAAGGCCCACACCAAAGAACTTTTCTGATAACGTGCAGAGGCAGCGCCCTGCACAGGCGGAGCTCTGCGGTGTTGTACAGTTGCTGTGCTGGCCTCTACCTGGCCTCCAGGGGCATCCTGCCTCGTTGGACATGTGACGCCGCATCCTCCTCCTCCTCGTCCTCATCCTCTCTCCCTTGAGGCACCCACGTGGAGTCAGTGACCTCATCATCCCCTCCCTCTTCACCACTAGAGCAAACCTGGCAGTAAGCTGCAGCTGGTGGAACAGTACTGCCAGATTCCTCAAGCTGGGTATCATCATCCGAGCCTTCGAATCGTTGGGCATCCTCCTGGAGCATGTACCCAACACTGTGCTCAAAGAGTTCGGGGGACTCCTCAGGAGGACATGGTGGGTCTAGGGAAGGGGTGGCTGATGATGCTCTGTCAGTACCCTGAGCCTGGGTGAGAGAGGATGAGGAGGATGAGGAGGGCTTGGTCATCCATTCTACCAAGCCTTCAGCATGATGCGGCTCCACATGTCCAGCTGCCGAAAACAAAGACGCGCGTGTCCCATGGCCACGTGCTGATGACGATGCACGACCACGTCCACGTCCACGGCCACGTCCACTAGAAACAGAGCCTGCCTGCCCTGTGTTCTTGGCTCTGCACGCTCTGCCTCCCCTTGGCGGTCTTCCAGCCATTGTAGTCGGTAGTCCTGTGGGTGCTGCTGAGAAGAAAATATAGGAGCTCTGTGTGATGCCACTAACACACTAGAAGTCCTATGGGTGCTTCTGCAAAGAAAATAGAGGAGCTCTGTGTGATGCCACTAACACACTAGAAGTCCTGTGGGTGCTGCTGAGAAGAATATATAGGAGCTCTGTGTGATGCCACTAACACACTAGAAGTCCTATGGGTGCTTCTGCAAAGAAAATAGAGGAGCTCTGTGTGATGCCACTAACACACTAGAAGTCCTGTGGGTGCTTATGCAAAGAAAATAGAGGAGCTCTGTGTGATGCCACTAACACACTAGAAGTCCTGTGGGTGCTTCTGCAAAGAAAATAGAGGAGCTCTGTGTGATGCCACTAACACACTAGAAGTCCTGTGGGTGCTTCTGCAAAGAAAATAGAGGAGCTCTGTGTGATGCCACTAACACACTAGAAGTCCTGTGGGTGCTTCTGCAAAGAAAATAGAGGAGCTCTGTGTGATGCCACTAACACACTAGAAGTCCTGTGGATGCTTCTGCAAAAAAAATAGAGGAGCTCTGTGTGATGCCACTAACACACTAGAAGTCCTGTGGGTGCTTATGCAAAGAAAATAGAGGAGCTCTGTGTGATGCCACTAACACACTAGAAGTCCTGTGGGTGCTTATGCAAAGAAAATAGAGGAGCTCTGTGTGATGCCACTAACACACTAGAAGTCCTGTGGGTGCTTCTGCAAAGAAAATAGAGGAGCTCTGTGTGATGCCACTAACACACTAGAAGTCCTGTGGGTGCTTCTGCAAAGAAAATAGAGGAGCTCTGTGTGATGCCACTAACACACTAGAAGTCCTGTGGGTGCTTCTGCAAAGAAAATAGAGGAGCTCTGTGTGATGCCACTAACACACTAGAAGTCCTGTGGATGCTTCTGCAAAAAAAATAGAGGAGCTCTGTGTGATGCCACTAACACACTAGAAGTCCTGTGGGTGCTTATGCAAAGAAAATAGAGGAGCTCTGTGTGATGCCACTAACACACTAGAAGTCCTGTGGGTGCTTCTGCAAAGAAAATAGAGGAGCTCTGTGTGATGCCACTAACACACTAGAAGTCCTGTGGGTGCTTCTGCAAAGAAAATAGAGGAGCTCTGTGTGATGCCACTAACACACTAGAAGTCCTGTGGATGCTTCTGCAAAAAAAATAGAGGAGCTCTGTGTGATGCCACTAACACACTAGAAGTCCTGTGGGTGCTTATGCAAAGAAAATAGAGGAGCTCTGTGTGATGCCACTAACACACTAGAAGTCCTGTGGGTGCTTCTGCAAAGAAAATAGAGGAGCTCTGTGTGATGCCACTAACACACTAGAAGTCCTGTGGGTGCTTCTGCAAAGAAAATAGAGGAGCTCTGTGTGATGCCACTAACACACTAGAAGTCCTGTGGGTGCTTATGCAAAGAAAATAGAGGAGCTCTGTGTGATGCCACTAACACACTAGAAGTCCTGTGGGTGCTGCTGAGAAGAATATATAGGAGCTCTGTGTGATGCCACTAACACACTAGAAGTCCTATGGGTGCTTCTGCAAAGAAAATAGAGGAGCTCTGTGTGATGCCACTAACACACTAGAAGTCCTGTGGGTGCTTCTGCAAAGAAAATAGAGGAGCTCTGTGTGATGCCACTAACACACTAGAAGTCCTGTGGGTGCTTCTGCAAAGAAAATAGAGGAGCTCTGTGTGATGCCACTAACACACTAGAAGTCCTGTGGGTGCTTCTGCAAAGAAAATAGAGGAGCTCTGTGTGATGCCACTAACACACTAGAAGTCCTGTGGATGCTTCTGCAAAAAAAATAGAGGAGCTCTGTGTGATGCCACTAACACACTAGAAGTCCTGTGGGTGCTTATGCAAAGAAAATAGAGGAGCTCTGTGTGATGCCACTAACACACTAGAAGTCCTGTGGGTGCTTCTGCAAAGAAAATAGAGGAGCTCTGTGTGATGCCACTAACACACTAGAAGTCCTGTGGGTGCTTCTGCAAAGAAAATAGAGGAGCTCTGTGTGATGCCACTAACACACTAGAAGTCCTGTGGGTGCTTATGCAAAGAAAATAGAGGAGCTCTGTGTGATGCCACTAACACACTAGAAGTCCTGTGGGTGCTGCTGAGAAGAATATATAGGAGCTCTGTGTGATGCCACTAACACACTAGAAGTCCTATGGGTGCTTCTGCAAAGAAAATAGAGGAGCTCTGTGTGATGCCACTAACACACTAGAAGTCCTGTGGGTGCTTCTGCAAAGAAAATAGAGGAGCTCTGTGTGATGCCACTAACACACTAGAAGTCCTGTGGGTGCTGCTGAGAAGAATATATAGGAGCTCTGTGTGATGCCACTAACACACTAGAAGTCCTATGGGTGCTTCTGCAAAGAAAATAGAGGAGCTCTGTGTGATGGGACTAACACACTTCAAGTCCTATAGGTGCTTCTGGGAAGAAAATAAAGGTCTGTGTGATGGGACTAACACACTTCAAGTCCTATAGTTGCTTCTGGGAACAAAATATAGCTCTGTGTGTGTGATGGGACTAACACACTTCAAGTCCTATAGGTGCTTCTGGGAACAAAATATAGCTCTGTGTGTGTGATGGGACTAACACACTTCAAGTCCTATAGGTGCTTCTGGGAACAAAATATAGCTCTGTGTGTGTGATGGGACTAACACACTTCAAGTCCTATAGGTGCTTCTGGGAACAAAATATAGCGCTGTGTGTGTGATGGGACTAACACACTTCAAGTCCTATAGGTTCTTCTGGGAACAAAATATAGCTCTGTGTGTGTGATGGGACTAACACACTTCAAGTCCTATAGGTGCTTCTGGGAACAAAATATAGCTCTGTGTGTGTGATGGGACTAACACACTTCAAGTCCTATAGGTGCTTCTGGGAACAAAATATAGCTCTGTGTGTGTGATGGGACTAACACACTTCAAGTCCTATAGGTGCCTCTGGGAAGAAAATATAGCTCTGTGTGTGTGATGGGACTAACACACTTCAAGTCCTATAGGTGCCTCTGGGAACAAAATATAGCTCTGTGTGTGTGATGGGACTAACACACTTCAAGTCCTATAGGTGCTTCTGGGAAGAAAATATAGCTCTGTGTGTGTGATGGGACTAACACACTTCAAGTCCTATAGGTGCTTCTGGGAAGAAAATATAGCTCTGTGTGTGTGATGGGACTAACACACTTCAAGTCCTATAGGTGCTTCTGGGAACAAAATATAGCTCTGTGTGTGTGATGGGACTAACACACTTCAAGTCCTATAGGTGCTTCTGGGAACAAAATATAGCTCTGTGTGTGTGATGGGACTAACACACTTCAAGTCCTATAGGTGCTTCTGGGAACAAAATATAGCTCTGTGTGTGTAATGGGACTAACACACTTCAAGTCCTATAGGTGCTTCTGGGAACAAAATATAGCTCTGTGTGTGTGATGGGACTAACACACTTCAAGTCCTATAGGTGCTTCTGGGAACAAAATATAGCTCTGTGTGTGTGATGGGACTAACACACTTCAAGTCCTATAGGTGCTTCTGGGAACAAAATATAGCTCTGTGTGTGTGATGGGACTAACACACTTTAAGTCCTATAGGTTCCTCTGGGAACAAAATATAGCTCTGTGTGTGTGATGGGACTAACACACTTCAAGTCCTATAGGTGCTTCTGGGAACAAAATATAGCTCTGTGTGTGTGATGGGACTAACACACTTCAAGTCCTATAGGTGCTTCTGGGAACAAAATATAGCTCTGTGTGTGTGATGGGACTAACACACTTCAAGTCCTATAGGTTCTTCTGGGAACAAAATATAGCTCTGTGTGTGTGATGGGACTAACACACTTCAAGTCCTATAGGTGCTTCTGGGAACAAAATATAGCTCTGTGTGTGTGATGGGACTAACACACTTAAAGTCCTATAGGTGCCTCTGGGAAGAAAATATAGCTCTGTGTGTGTAATGGGACTAACACACTTAAAGTCCTATAGGTGCCTCTGGGAAGAAAATATAGCTCTGTGTGTGTGATGGGACTAACACACTTCAAGTCCTATAGGTGCCTCTGGGAACAAAATATAGCTCTGTGTGTGTGATGGGACTAACACACTTCAAGTCCTATAGGTGCCTCTGGGAAGAAAATATAGCTCTGTGTGTGTGATGGGACTAACACACTTCAAGTCCTATAGGTGCTTCTGGGAAGAAAATATAGCTCTGTGTGTGTGATGGGACTAACACACTTCAAGTCCTATAGGTGCTTCTGGGAACAAAATATAGCTCTGTGTGTGTGATGGGACTAACACACTTCAAGTCCTATAGGTGCTTCTGGGAACAAAATATAGCTCTGTGTGTGTGATGGGACTAACACACTTCAAGTCCTATAGGTGCTTCTGGGAAGAAAATATAGCTCTGTGTGTGTGATGGGACTAACACACTTCAAGTCCTATAGGTGCTTCTGGGAACAAAATATAGCTCTGTGTGTGTGATGGGACTAACACACTTCAAGTCCTATAGGTGCTTCTGGGAACAAAATATAGCTCTGTGTGTGTGATGGGACTAACACACTTCAAGTCCTATAGGTGCTTCTGGGAAGAAAATATAGCTCTGTGTGTGTGATGGGACTAACACACTTCAAGTCCTATAGGTGCTTCTGGGAAGAAAATATAGCTCTGTGTGTGTGATGGGACTAACACACTTCAAGTCCTATAGGTGCTTCTGGGAAGAAAATATAGCTCTGTGTGTGTAATGGGACTAACACACTTCAAGTCCTATAGGTGCCTCTGGGAACAAAATATAGCTCTGTGTGTGTGATGGGACTAACACACTTCAAGTCCTATAGGTGCTTCTGGGAACAAAATATAGCTCTGTGTGTGTGATGGGACTAACACACTTCAAGTCCTATAGGTTCTTCTGGGAACAAAATATAGCTCTGTGTGTGTGATGGGACTAACACACTTCAAGTCCTATAGGTGCTTCTGGGAACAAAATATAGCTCTGTGTGTGTGATGGGACTAACACACTTCAAGTCCTATAGGTGCTTCTGGGAACAAAATATAGCTCTGTGTGTGTGATGGGACTAACACACTTCAAGTCCTATAGGTTCTTCTGGGAACAAAATATAGCTCTGTGTGTGTGATGGGACTAACACACTTCAAGTCCTATAGGTGCTTCTGGGAACAAAATATAGCTCTGTGTGTGTGATGGGACTAACACACTTCAAGTCCTATAGGTGCTTCTGGGAACAAAATATAGCTCTGTGTGTGTGATGGGACTAACACACTTCAAGTCCTATAGGTGCCTCTGGGAAGAAAATATAGCTCTGTGTGTGTAATGGGACTAACACACTTCAAGTCCTATAGGTGCCTCTGGGAACAAAATATAGCTCTGTGTGTGTGATGGGACTAACACACTTCAAGTCCTATAGGTGCTTCTGGGAAGAAAATATAGCTCTGTGTGTGTGATGGGACTAACACACTTCAAGTCCTATAGGTGCTTCTGGGAAGAAAATATAGCTCTGTGTGTGTGATGGGACTAACACACTTCAAGTCCTATAGGTGCTTCTGGGAAGAAAATATAGCTCTGTGTGTGTGATGGGACTAACACACTTCAAGTCCTATAGGTGCTTCTGGGAACAAAATATAGCTCTGTGTGTGTGATGGGACTAACACACTTCAATTCCTATAGGTGCTTCTGGGAAGAAAATATAGCTCTGTGTGTGTAATGGGACTAACACACTTCAAGTCCTATAGGTGCTTCTGGGAAGAAAATATAGCTCTGTGTGTGTGATGGGACTAACACACTTCAAGTCCTATAGGTTCTTCTGGGAACAAAATATAGCTCTGTGTGTGTGATGGGACTAACACACTTCAAGTCCTATAGGTGCTTCTGGGAACAAAATATAGCTCTGTGTGTGTGATGGGACTAACACACTTCAAGTCCTATAGGTGCTTCTGGGAACAAAATATAGCTCTGTGTGTGTGATGGGACTAACACACTACAAGTCCTATAGGTGCTTCTGGGAACAAAATATAGGAGCTCTGCCTGCCTGCCACGAACACACTACAAGTCCTATAGGTGCTTCTGGGAACAAAATATAGGAGCTCTGCCTGCCTGCCACGAACACACTACAAGTCCTATAGGTGCTTCTGGTAACAAAATATAGGAGCTCTGCCTGCCTGCCACGAACACACTACAAGTCCTATAGGTGCTTCTGGTAACAAAATATAGGAGCTCTGCCTGCCTGCCACGAACACACTACAAGTCCTATAGGTGCTTCTGGTAACAAAATATAGGAGCTCTGCCTGCCTGCCACGAACACACTACAAGTCCTATAGGTGCTTCTGGTAACAAAATATAGGAGCTCTGCCTGCCTGCCACGAACACACTACAAGTCCTATAGGTGCTTCTGGTAACAAAATATAGGAGCTCTGCCTGCCTGCCACGAACACACTACAAGCCCCTCTTTCTCAATCAATCTTTGTAACTGAATCTATCTAACTCAATTTCTGTAAGTGAATCTCTCTACCTAACTAAATCGAGCAGAGTGTCACAGAATCAGCCTGCTCAATCTGCGCCGGAACAGCATGTGACCGGCGCAGACGGCGTGGCGGCCTTTTATAGGGGGGGGCGTGTACTACAGCCCCTGAGCTGTAATTGGCTACAGGCGTCCTGCCTGTAGCCAATTATGGCTCTTCGAGTTTCCGGGGCTGTGATTGGCCAAGCATGCGGGGTCACAGTGCATGCTTGGCCAATCATCAGCCAGCAATGCACTGCGCCGGCCGCGCCGGCCGCAATGCATTGCGGGGCCGCTCGCATCACACGAACGTGATGCGAGCGGCCAAAATAGTTCTGGGCTCGCCGAGCGAGCGAACGCCCGGTGCTCGATGCGAACGTGGGTTCGCATCGAGCACCGGGCCCATCCCTACTGTGGATATATCACATCATTTAGCCGCTGCTGTCACTATTTTTTTATTGAAGTCACTACAGACATTTGCGCGGTTTTAAAACAAATTTTACTATGAGAGAGCCTCGGAAGGACTGTGAACTCTGAACTGCACCTTTGTCAGGTATGCCGGGGCAGCACTTCACCTGTAGTGTTAGGGAACTAGGAAGGTATCATGGTTTGCCTGTTGGACTGTGAAGTGCCTATTCCTGCACTTTTGCCAAACGTTGTCCGTGTGTGGTCTGAAATAACTGCAAGTAACTGCCACACTCATTGTTCCTAACACATTGGGGTATAAAGTCATCAGTATGGAGTGATGTGGTGTGAAGACATAAGTGGTTATCCAGAGTAAGGGAAGTCTAACAAGCAGTCTGTCGGTAGTGTGTACCCATTATAGGTGGCAGAGCCTCTAGCAGGAAGGGAGATGTTGTCTGTACTCCTTCTGCCAGTGTGAACGGGAGCGAATTAGGCTACACAGGTTCCATCCTATGCAGGGGCACAGAAGTTAAAGTGTCAAGTTGAGTGCACATGTGGAGCCCTTTCAGAGTGCAAGGAGGGGCCCACTCCATTACTGGGAAGTAGTAGTGGAAAACGCTCAACAGGTGGTTGTGGACAATGGCTCAGCGTGTCCCTCCAAAATGCAAGTTACTCTGAAGGTGTACATTGTCACAGGGAGCCGATAGTTAACTGGAGAACTGTTGCAGTGCAATGTACATGGTGTCCGTTCATCTCTAAGGCCCCTTTCACACGAGGCGGATCCGCTTGTGCGGATTCCGCCTCTGTCCGCCGGCTCAGCGGGAGATCTCTCTGTTGATCTCCGCTGAGCCGGTGGATGACAGGTCCCTCTCTGCTCACTGAGCGGGGTGGGGCTTGTCGAGCGCCGCTAGTTTCTATGGAGAGATTGGATGAAAACGGACAGCGTGTCCGTTTTCATCAGATCTCACTCGTTCCGATCGGATCGGATGTCAGCGGACATGTCACCATAGACATGGCATGGAGCGCCCGTTCAGGTCTGCCGTCAAAACTGACAGGCGGACCTGAACGATCCATCAGTGTGAAAGGGGCCTAAGTGTAGAGGTCTGCCTTAAGGTTGTGTATAACCCACAGCAGCTTAGCCTTGTCCCAGGGGCATTGATGAAGATGACACAAAACAAATGTACTGTGACGGATCCGATCCCACACTCCAATTGAGTGCTTCCGTCAGTATATCCCGCTTCCTCCAATCTGACTATCATAGCTGCATTGAATACAAGTCTAGCCGGAAATAGCTTGTAGAATCTTGAATGATTTATTGGACAGAATACAGTCTTCTTATACACTTTTACACAAGGGGTTAGATAATGAGGTAGTGCTGCTCATGGATACTCCCCCTCCCCTATAGCAACAACTTAAAATACAATTACCTAATTAACATGTTAATTAACACGGCACTTAAGGCAGCCTAGGTGACCAGACAGTCCGTCTCCGCAGGTCAATGTAATCAGCTCTTTCAAGGATTGTGTTTTGTTCAGAATTAACAACCTAAGAATAGTCTTTACATATATCCTGGGAGATACTGTGGATAAATATTACTTACTTACCATATTTATTGGCGTATAACACGCGCTGGCGTATAACACGCACCCCAAGTTTAGGAGGGAATATTATAGGAAAAAAACTTACATTTAAATGCCCATCATTGCAGCCTTGTCCAGTGTCCATCTGCAGCCTTGTCCATCATTGTAGCCTTGTCCATCCTTGCAGCCTTGCCCAGTGCAGCCTTGCCCAGTGCCTTTGCAGCCTTGCCCAGTGCAGCCTTGTCCAGTGCCTTTGCAGCCTTGCCCAGTGCAGCCTTGCCCAGTGCAGCCTTGCCCAGTGCCTTTGCAGCCTTTCCCAGTGCAGCCTTGCCCAGTGCAGCCTTGCCCAGTGCCTTTGCAGGCTTGCCCAGTACATTTGCAGCGTTGCCCATTTAAAATTGGCGCCGAGTGGAGAGGACGAGCGCCGCGTGACATATCGAAAGCCGACAACATACAGAAATCCGAGTTCGGCTAGTCTCTGCTCTGCTCGCAGACAGGGGCGGGACTGCGAGAGGAGCCGAAAATAGCCGAACTCGGATTTCTTTATGTTGTCGGCGCTCATCTCCTCTCGCAATCAGTGGAGGTGGGCGGGACTGCGAGAGGAGCCTAAAATAGACGAAAATACACGCGGCTTTCGGAATATCGGCTCCGCTCACTCCCCTAAAAAGAAAATCAGCGGGAGATCGGCGGGGATCGGCGTATAACACGCACCCACGATTTTCCCCTGATTTTAAGGGGGAAAAAGTGCGTGTTATACGCCGATAAATACGGTACATTTTAAGTAATCCAAGATAGAGGATTAAGTGTGTCCTAGGGATGTGTTCTAACTGTGGGGGGGGGGGGGGCTACGTGTGTCACAACACTGATCACCATTCCCAATCACAGGGAGCTGTGATCGTTGTCCTGTCACTAGGAATAATGGGGAAATGCTTGTTTACATCAGTTCTTCCTCTCCGTGAGACGATCGCGGGTATCCCCGCAGGCATCGAGTCCGCGGGACCCGCGACCACACTCATGGAGCTCGCAGCGGGCGCGCGCACCCACAATGCTGCGTCTTAAAGGGAAATGTACAGGTACGTTAATATGCCTGTACGTGCCATTCTGCCGACGTATATCGGCGTGAGCCGGTCGGCAAGGGGTTAAACTACCAGAGACTGTCCAGCGTTACCATATAGAATCGTTGGTATAACATAAATTTGGCATAAATCAGAAACCTGAGGATGAAGATGTTGATATGAGGATCAAGGGGGACAGCTTGGGGTATTTTAGGAAGGGCGGGGTGAGGTGGGGAAAGGGGAGGGAGGGGATCAGAGTTCTGCCCTTCTCTACCGCCCGGAACTTGACGGTAATTCAAGTTACGGTATGTGTTGAATATATTCGTTGGCAGCCAGCATGACCATATTTTCCTAAATTTGGAGGGGGTATCCTTTGCTTGGTGTACAACTTCCTATTCTCACTTTTGTGAGATACTGTCTAATATATATATATATATATATATATATATATATATATATATATATATATATATATATATATATATATATATATATATATACACACACACACATATATAGACAGTATATAGGGCAGTAGAGCAGTGGATGGTGTCAGTAGGGCAGAGATTGATGTCAGCGGTTAATTTATTTTTTTTAAATTATTTTTTACAATCATTTTTTGTTGTATTTGTATTTTTTTTTTTTTATTTACAGTTTTTTAGGAGCCCCATTAGGGGGCTTTGGTGAAATATCAGGGGTCTGAATAGACCCCTTATGTTTCACTTTTGAGACAGAGAAAGCGACTGAGGACACAGATTTCCCAGTCCCTTTCTCTGCAGCCAAGCAGCAGAGGCAATCTGTGCAGCACAGCATGATTAGGTTGTGCCCAGGCACAACTGGCACACCCTGCGCGCATGCCTATGACGATAAGTGCCAAATAATGTCACAAAATGCGGGCATAGATGGTAAGAATCTGCAAATATAAATAAATGTTGGTAGTTCTACGTATTGGATACACAATGATAGCTAATTAGGGGCAAGACATATCACTCTGAAGGGTATAGAACATTACATACCTGCATAGGAGTATACCAAAGGTATGCAGCAATATCAGTACCCGGAAAGGGGCTTTTATTTTTTTAATCAATACAAGGCTTCTTCCGTTTGACGAGGTGGAGAGGAATTCCACATCGAACAATGAGAGAACGCCTTGTATTCATAGAAAAGATATAAGGCATTCTATGAATGGTGGTGCCTGCAGCCCGTCAAACTCTATGAGAGGCTGGCAGCTAACAGGGCTAGATGGTACACCTAGCAGTACTTACGTTTAGGTCAGTATGTGCCTAGGGACAATTGCTGTGTGTGCAAGCAGTCTGCGTTCCGAGCATTCATCCCTGGGTGTGAATACTGCCCTACATGTAAGTACTGCTAGGTCTACCACCTAGCCTCATCATCTGCTACCCTCTTAGAGTCTAACAGGCTGCAGTGGTGCACCTGTGCTTTCTGCCTATAGCCAAATGCTGGAGCCTCATGCAGCGGGGCTAAACGCCCAGTGTGCATCATCCTTGAGATGTTTCTACAACTTGATTGGAGTCCACCTGTGGTAAATTCAGTTGATTGGACATGATTTGGAAAGGCACCTACCTGTCTATATAAGGTCCTACATTTAACAGTGCATGTCAGAGCACAAACCAAGCCATGAAGTCCAGGGAATTGTCTATAGATCTCTGAGACAGGATTGTATGGAGGCACAGATATGGGGAAGGGTACAGAAAATGTCTGCAGCATTGAAGGCCCCGATGAGCACAGTGGTCTCCATCATCTGTAAATGGAAGACGTTTGGAACCACCAGGACTCTTCCTAGAGCGGGCCGCCCAGCCAAACTGAGCGATCGGGGGAAAAGGGCCTTAGTCAAGGAGGTGACCAAGAACCTTCCAGAAGAACAACTATCTCTGCAGCACTCCACCAATCAGGTCTGTATGGTAGAGTGGCCAGACGGAAGCTACTCCTCAGTAAAAGGCACATGGCAGCCCACCTGGAGTTTGCCAAAAGGCACCTGAAGGACTTTCAGACCATGAGAAACAAAATTCTCTGGTCTGAAACAAAGATTGAACTCTGTGGGCTGAATGGAAAGCGCCATGTCTGGAGGAAACCAGGCACCTATCAGCAAAGAGGTACTCACCGAGGCCAAGATGCAGAGAGCGGTGGCTGTTGCGACTCGGCGCACACCACCCCTGGAGGTGATACAGGGAGTGGGTTGCACCAAAAGGCACAAGCCTCCAGCGGGACACCTGACTTGTGTGAAGGTCTGGAAGATGGCTCATGCAGGATGGACCGGACCAGAAGGTAAGTAGCAAGCAGGTCTGTAAAACAGGTGAGGAAAGTCCAGAAACAGGCCGAGGGTCAAGCACAGGTAATCAGTCCGGGAGCCAGCAAGGCTAAGTGCTGAAGGCAGAAGATAATCCAGAGGCAGGCTGAGGGTCAAACACAGGTAATCAGTCCAGGAGCCAGCAAGGCTAAGTGCTGAAGGCAGAAGGTAATCCAGAAGCAGGCTGAGGGTCACACACAGGTAATCAGTCCAGGAGCCAGCAAGGCTAAGTGCTGAAGGCAGAAGATTATCCAGAGGCAGGCTGAGGGTCAAACACAGGTAATCAGTCCAGGAGCCAGCAAGGCTAAGTGCTGAAGGCAGAAGGTAATCCAGAAGCAGGCTGAGGGTCAAACACAGGAGAGAGCAGGAAGTCCGTAAAACAAGCCAGGGGTCAGGTCAGGAGAGATTCAGCGTAGTCTTCAAACGATCCGGGTCACAACAGGAAGTGGCAAACAGGAACAGGAAATGGTAAACAGGAAGCAGAGGAACACAGGTGAGCTGAGACAAACCAGCAACTTGTCTGTCTGCCAAGGCTCCTTTTATAGGCTGGTCAGGGGATTCACATTATGCGTGCACTTGTGCGTACGCGTGCGCGCCGCTGAGTAGGGCCGCGAATGTGCGTGCGCTGGAGTGCCAATCCATGGTGCATTTGTGTGCGCCTGCGCGCAGGGAGATGGTAAGATTGATCCAAGTTACTTCCCTGATAGCACCGCTCATCACTTGGCCAATACCATCTCTACAGTGAAGGATGGTGATGACCGCATCATGCTGTGGGGATGTTTTTCAGCGACAAAAACTGGGAGACTAGTCAGGATCAAGGGAAGGATGAATGCAGCAAAATACAGAGACATCCTTGATGAAAACCTGCCCCAGAGCGCTCTGGACCTCAGACTGGGGCAAAGGTTCATCTTCCAACAAGACAACGACCCTAAACACTAGGGTTGCACCGATACCAATACTAGTATCGGTGCCTATACCGAGCATTTGTCCGAGTACTTGTACTCGGGCAAATGCTTTGATACTTGGGCAGTGAGGGGTGATCGGTGGGGGGAGTTACAAGCACTGATCCCCCTGTATAGATTTAAAAAAAGCAGCTGACAACCGCTTCTTCTCCTCTCCCTCCCGTGGCTTTCAACTGCTTTATTGAAATCTATACAGGGAGATCGGTGCTTGTAACTTCCCCCACCGTCGCACCGATCATCCCATGCATAAATTCCTCCTCCTTCCAGTACAAATCTACCCCATGCTAAAATTCCACCTCACCCCCATCCCCCAAATCCCCCCAGCTCAAATGCCCCCCCCTCCAAAAAAAAATTCACCCTCCTAGCACTAATCCTTTACCCCTAAAATTGCCCCTTCAAATCCCCCCCCCCCCACTTCAAGTTCCCCCCCAGCACAAATTCCCTCCAAATCCCCTCTCCCAGCACAGATCTTCTTCCCCCCTCCCAACATAAAAGCCCCTATATCACCACTTCCAGCACCCGCTCCCAAATTTCCCCACTGATACCACAGTGCCCAGGGTAGCCGTCCCTCCTGCCCAGCCCTTTTCCTGGCCTTGGGTATACCCATGTGCACTGAGGAATAGGTGCACATTTTAATGTGAGTGTGGTTTTAAACCTTTTACTACATATGGTTTAAAGCAGTACACACTATGTAGTATGTTTTTGTTTGCCCTGAGTGAGTGGAGGAGGAGATGGTTTTTGCCAGCAGTATTTGAGCCCCAGCAAAGGAACAAAACTCTATATGACCTCTATTATATACAGTGACCCATGATAAATGCTTAAGAGTCCCTGCTCAGTCTGTCAAGGTCCGGTGAGTTTTATGTCACTGATCAGTGAGGGTGGAGGCTGAGAGAGGAGTAAGAAAGTAAAAGCATCCTCAGCTTGATTCATCCAGACAATGTCCCCAACATGTTTCGCCCCACCCTAGGGGCTTAATCATGGAGATGAAGGGCTGCTGGTGGCAGAGGAATAAATACCATCAGCCACCTAAATATTGATGTAGGTAAACCATTCAAAACATTTAAAGGGACAAGTAAGTAAAAAATGCACTGTGCAGCATAAGTTCAAGCCCCTGAAAAGCAACCAGCCATAGACAGGAATAACTTCATGTGTTAGCAATAATGAGAACTAGTAGACAGTTTGGAGGTATGCATACACTGAAGCAAAAAATATATTTTTTTTACTTTTTGAGTGGTTTATCTACATCAATATTTAGGCAGCTGATGATTGTATTTATTACTCTGCCACCAGCAGACCCTCATCCCCATGATTAAGCCCTGGGGGTGGGGCGAAACCTGTTGGAGACATGGTCTGGATGATTCGCGCTAAGGCTGCTTTTACTTGCTTACCACTCAGGTCGGGCGAGGTGGGCGGCGGCCGGGCTACCTCTCTCTATAATATACAGGCCATTCTTTTAAGGTGAGAGCACATCTACACTTGTGGTGGAGGAGAAGGGGAGTGAATAACTGGAGATACTGCACAGAGTGAATGGAACATCTGTGACACACAGTTGGACAGCACAGTTAGACTATAGATATTTATGTTGATCCTGTTTTTGGATTACGCGGTTGGACTTTAATATTTTATGTTTCTTCACAACACATTTATTTATGGTGTATTGTGTAATTAGCGCTGCACTGTTATACTTACAGGGGTGTGTCGATTTTTATTTCACTGTATGTAGAGCTATTGGTACTGCCATTCAATAATTAATGACCATCAGCTAAATCATAGCTCACGCTGTGAATGTCTCAAGCATATATACTCAGCAATAAAATTCTAGGAACATTCATCTCAAGTGTGGATCTTTTTTAAGGCTGTAATAAAAGGGGATTAGCCAGTCACTTTGGTTGAGAATAAACGTTAACTGATGCATACTACAATATAGGGGAATGAGGCCTCAAACACCAGACTATGCTCTTATCCTTTTCTATGGGCTTTTATTTAAAAAGTGTCCCTTCAATTACACAGTCTATGCTGGACAGATGCTTGGGAGGGCTTTAGCTCTTAAAATATTAAAGCTGAACTCCAGGAAACCTGAAAATCTTGCTGTGCACAGTGCAGTGGGTCTGCATCCACATTGCGAGGATTAACTGCTTGTCTAGGGGTCTTGGTAAAGCACTTTTACTTATCTGATCTTGTGGTCCTCCAGTCTCCTCTGTACTGCTAGATGGCTCCCTGCAGTCTCTTCTCAGCTATGCTCTGGCAGCCTAAGGGCCTCTGATGTCATCAACACTGATGCAGGGATCACAGCCCTGCTTTGGACCTGAGGACATTGAGGAACAGCATGGGGGAGCAGAGGACCAGGTAGGTAAAAACACTTTTCCATCGCCTAGAAATACACATTCCACTGCAATGGAGGATTTCCGTCGATTTTGTGATCGGAATGTCCGACTGTGTGTGCAAGACATTAGAAAGCGCACTGATGTAATATTTTTAAGAGTCACATTTTCTAAAATATATTTACACAAAAACACATAAAAATACAATTCACAGAGCGTACTCACTACTTTCTTACGCTGTATAATGTGACTGATGAGGCAGCAAAAAAGGTCAGTATATGTTTTAAGTAAAAATGTGGATATCTATAGTGGAGGCCACTAAGAAAGGCTAATGCCCCATACACACGGTCGGAAAATCCGACCACAAAATCCATCTGATTTTTTCCGACGGATTTTGACCGACACTGGTGTTGCATACACACGGTCGGACAAAGTTGTCGGAAAATGCGATCATTCTGAACGTGGTGACGTTTGTTGCCTACGACGGGACTACGTAGATGATAGTAGCCAATAGCTTTGGTCTTGTAATGTGATCTGAGCATGCGTGGCACTTTGTCCGTCGGAATTCGCTACACACGATCGGAAAAAGTCCGATAGGACTTTGTGGTCGGAAAATTTGAGAGCAGGAGATAAAACTTTGTCCGTCGGAAAATCCGACGGAAAAAGTCCTATGGAGCCCACACACGGTCGGAATTTGCGACAACATTGTCCGATAGGACATTTTCCGTCGGAAAATCCGACCGTGTGTATGAGGCATTAGACAGCTCAAAAACCATAAAGGAACCCCAGCCCTATATAGTAAGTAGTAAATAAAGGTAAGTAGAATGATTGGGAGTTAAATGGTAGTTCCCTGATGATTAAATATACAGATATATAGATTAAAAAAAGGGTTTATTCAAGTATAAAAGACAAACATACATCAAAAAGAGAGAGGGGCAAACAATGAAGCCCATGAATGTATATAAAATCACATATGCATGGTAGATGGTCAGAAATAACATCGACCATATTACATGGAGCTTGCCAACATGTTTCACGGCACAGGCCGCTTCTTCAGGGCTTCATTCCATTAATCTGGCTCCATAAATCTCTAAACAAATCATGCTAAGGGGAGACCTTCAACAATGCACCATCTTGCTGGCCACAAACACATATGTAGAACCCACAGCGGTCACTAATGGGATAGTGTGTCCACTCAAATTTAGACACAGCAGGTCACTTGATAACAGACCAATGGCCAAGCAGTCCCTACACCGGGCGAATGGCACAAAAAAGTTCTATATATACAAGTTCCACAAAAAAAGATCTCCACAACTGCAGGGTTCCAACACCCCCTGGGCAAAAATGGACAAAGAGGGTATGTATATGTTTCCAGAGAGAGGAGTGGTAAACTGACCATCATGCTTTACCCTGCATGGGCAAAGAAAAGGTTTGCTTTAAAGCTGAAATAAGCTTAATTGTGGACTTCATTGCCCTTGCCATAATGTGCAAGTTTTCCATAGCATTTTTAGACATTATGGCCCACTTACCTTCCAAAGTGCCCCCTTTCCCAGCGATGTGAGGCTTATGCTCCCCCCCTTATCGCTCTGTAACCGCTGCTATCCTCTTCCAGTGTCCTTATGATCTTCTTGCTCCAGAGTCTTCTGCATTGACCACCAACAGATGGCGTAAATCCTGCGCATGTACATGGGAGTTGCTTCATTACAGGTGCCGGGGTTGTACCCACAGCTGCGCATGTGCGGCGGTCAGTGTGTAATTAGGAAAAAGTTGAAAGCAGACAAGGAAAGAGCTTCTATGGAGGAAGGCCCATGCATATAGAGTCTCTTCTGCCATAAAACCTATCTGCTAGCATTTAAAAAAAAAAAAACTACCTTTAGTTTATCTGTAAAGATTAAAGTGATTGTAAACGATCACTTTGTAAAACAACCCATTCAGTTTAACCACTTGCTTACTGGGCATTTAAACCCCTGTCCTGTCCAGACCAATTTTCAGCTTTCAGCGCTGTTGCACTTTGAATGACAATTGCGCGGTCATACAACACTACCCAAATGAAATTTTTATCATTTTTTTCCCTCAAATAGAGCATTCTTTTGGTGGTATTTGATCACCTCTGCGTTTTTTTTTGTTGAAAAAATTTAAAAAGACTGAATTAAATTTTTTTTTAATTTTTTTATATTTTGTTATAAAATTTTGCAAACAGGTAATTTTTCTCCTTCATACGCTGATGAGGCTGGACTGATGGGCACCGATAGGGCTGCACTGGTGGGCACTGAGAGGTGACACAGAGGTGGCACTGATGGGTGGCATTGATGGGCATTGATAGGTGGCAATGGTGGGCACTGAGAGGTAGCACTCATAGGTGGCACTGATAGCTGACAGTGATGGGCACTGATGGGTGGCAGTGATGGGCACGGATGGGTTACACTGAAAGGCAGCATTGCTAGGTGGCACTGATGAGGCACTGATTGGCACCACTGGTGGACATTGATAGATGTCACTTGTGGGCATTGATAGGTGGAACTCATGGGCATTGATAGGTGGCACTCATGGACACTGGCAGGGGGTACTGATTGGCACAGAGGAGGCAGATGTGCCTCCTTCCTCTTCGGGACCGATGTCCCTTGAACATAAGCCGGTGATCAGCTTTTTCAGCATGAGGAGAAAAAAAAAACGCTTACTGAGCTTTTGCTTTGATCATGTGATCAGCTGTCATTGGCTGACAGTTGATCGCGTGGTAAGGGGCCGGGATCAGCACCTTACTCGGATCAGTTATCACCTGAGTCTCGGTGACTCAGTGATCACAGCGCGCGTCATGCGTGCCCTGCAGGGGACGCATGGGGAGCGCGCAAAGGGGAGGACGTCCTATGACGGCCTCCCGGAAATTCAGGTCCGCGATGTAGCCGTCATTCGGCTATAGCGCGAACGTCAAGTGGTTAAAATTGAAATGAAAGCATTTGTATATAGATATTAAGAAAAAAACATTATAAATATCTTTTTTTTTTCCCTTTTGTATAAGTGTTCACATTCCCTCTGTTCCCTCTGTTCTCAGCTGCATAAGAGCTGGGGGGGGAAGCAACATCACACTGATTTTCCCAGTGATTGGCTGTGCAGCGGGGGCGTGTCAGGACAAGTCTGATCATTGGAGGAACTGACCAAGCTGTGCTCTCCTGCCTAGTGTGGTCAGTTTTTAAAAGGAAAGCAGAGGGACTGGCATGAATATCAGGAATTTCACATACAGGAAGCAATACAAACAGGATACTTTTTCATACAAGTACATGGCACAGCAGGCACATATCCGGAATTTTAAATGCTGGGGTAACAAACTCTTTAAGACTCTTTAGTGGCATTTCTAATTTGTCTCATTTGTGTGTTTACACAAACAGATCCCGGTTCTCGCCCTGTCACGAGTGATCGAGGGTGCCCGGCGGTCATCGCGCCAGCCAGACACGCGCCTCTGCTTTGGGGACACGATGCGGGTGCACGCTTGCCTGCTACAGCATCTTAAAGAGCCGTCATACAGCTACGACGGCTCGCGCAGGGGAGCCATCCTGCCGCAGTAGAACTGTGGCTGCTACTCGGGAAGGGGTTACATTTAAAAAAATGGGAGGGCCTAAAAAATAATGTTTTTTAAGCTCCCATTAAAGTCTATGAGGCCAAAAATGCACAATTCTGCCCCAAAGAGCTCATCTACTTTCTTAACCACTTCAGCCCTGGATCAATTGGCAGCCAAAGGACCAGGCCCCTTTTTGCGATTCGGCACTGCGTTGCTTTAACTGACAATTGCGCGGTCATGCGACGTGGCTCCCAAACAAAATTGGCGTCCTTTTTTTCCCACAAATAGAGCTTTCTTTTGGTGGTATTTGATCGCCCCTGCGGTTTTTATTTTTTGCGCTATAAACAAAAATAGAGCGACAATTTTGAAAAAAATGCAATATTTTTTACTTTTTGCTATAATAACTATCCCCAAAAAATATATAAAAAAACATTTTTTTTCCTCAGTTTCAGCCGATACGTATTCTTCTACATATTTTTGGTAAAAAAAAATGCAATTAGCGATTATTGATTGGTTTGCGCAAAAGTTATAGCGTTTACAAAATAGGGGATAGTTTTATAGCATTTTTATTAATAATTTTTTTTTTTTACTAGTAATGGCGGCAATCAGCGATTTTTATTGTGACTGCGACATTATGGCGGACACATCGGACATTTTTTGACACATTTTTGGGACATTTGTCATTTATACAGAAATCAGTGCTATTTAAATAGCACTGATTCCTATGTAAATGACAGTTGTAGTGAAGGGGTTAACCACTAGGGGGCGGGGAGTCAGTGTGACGTGTGTGTGTGTTTTTTTTACAGTAGGGGGGCGTGGCTGTACGTCTGACGTCATTGATCGGTGTTCCCGATGACAGGGAACAGCCGATCACTGACAGTCAGTGTAGGAAGCGCGGGGAGAGGTTTGTTTACACAAACCTCTCCCCGTTCTTCAGCTCCGTAACCCGATCGCTGGTCCCGCGGCCGGGGTCACGGCGCTCCCGACCGGGTCGCGAGCGCGCCGCTGGCGGCGTGCGCGCGACCCACAGGCAGGCACATGCACGATCACGTACAGGTACGTGATTTTGCCTGCCCGTGCCATTTTGCCGACGTATATCGGCGTTAGGCGGTCGGGAAGCGGTTAAGCTTCACACCAAAGCTGACAACATACACCACGTTCAGATATGAAAGAGATTAATGGGATTCCTAATCTTAAAAGTTTTTGCGTTTCAGAAAAAACGCGACATAACCAGTGGCGGCCAGTTCATAAGAGGCCCAGGGGCGCCCCCCAAGTTTTGCCAAATAAGAAAGCTAAAAATAGAACAATTTATTTTTAAATAAATGATAATTATAAATTATAATTAAATAATTATAAATGATACATTTTTTTAAAATCTTAAAGTTAAAAATTTCAGTCATATTATTTATTTCGAAAGAAATCTTTCTATGTGTATGCACTGTGCGGGGCGCCGGACTAATGGGTGTCTATTAGGTCCGTCAATTTTTGACATGCATGTGATTAGAGATTGAGGCTCTAATTGGCTTGTTTTAGGATGTCCTTGGGGCGCAGAGCCCCGAACCCTCCCACTTTTAATTTTAGCAAATCAATATTCGCCATCGCGTCACTTCTGGTTTACGGCTTCTTATCCCGGCCAATCAGGAGGCTGAAGATTTGGAATTGGAACCCAGAAAGAAGACCGGGTTAACACGGAAGCTGCTGGGTATCAGGGGAGCCATGACTGTGTCTAGTATTACCTTGAAGGTTCTACACAGTAGGCAGGGCAACAGTTGTAGCCTATCATAGAGACATGAGTGACAAGGAGTCCTGACAATCATTTGTTGTCTCTGCATTGTGTTCATACAGCATATGCCTAATTTAAATCAGTAAAATAAAATAAAATTTTCTATGAAGGCTCCTGAGCCTGATATTATGTATGTAATAACTGAAACTCCCTTTCTTTTTCTAGGTATTGAACCATCGATTGTCATCCTGGTGTTTGGTCTGGTGTTTGCCTTGGCACTCTGTGGTGCTGGGGTCTCCTACCTTATCAGGTAACAATATAGAAGTCTTCTACATAGTTACATAGTTAGTCAGGTTGAAAAAAGACCATCCAGTTCAACCACCAAAAAAATAAAAATAAATATAAATAAAATAAAAAAAATATCATACAATCCAATATACCCAATCCTATACCCACAGTTGATTCAGAGGAAGGCAAAAAAAAAAAAAACAGAAATGCAGAATCCAATTTGCTACAGCAGGGGAAATAAATTCCTTCCTGATCCCCGAGAGGAAATCGGATTTTCCCCGGATCAACTTTACCTATAAATGATGGTACCCAGTAATATTATGTACTTTTAGGAAATAATCCAGGTCTTTCTTAAAGCAATCTACTGGGCTGGCCAGAACCACCTCTGGGGGGAGTCTATTCCACATTTTCACAGCTCTTACTGTGAAGAAAACTTTCCGTATTTGGGGATTAAATCCCCTATCCTTCAGACGTAAAGAGTGGCCCCTTGTCCTCAATGTTGACTGTAAAGTGAGGAAACTCAACACCAAGTTCACTATATGGACCCCTTATATATTTGTACATGTTGATCACATCCCCCCTTAATCTCCTTTTCTCAAAAGAGAATAAATTCAGTTCCTCTAATCTTTCCTCATAGCTGAGCTCCTCCATGCCTCTTATGAGTTTGGTTGCCTTTCTCTGCACTTTCTCCAGTTCCCTGATATCCTTTTTGAGAACTGGTGCCCAAAACTGAACTGCATATTCCAGATGAGGTCTTACTAATGATTTGAACAGGGGGGCAAAATGATATCTCTCTCTCTGGAGTCCATACCTCTCCTAATACAAGAAAGAACTTTGCTTGCTTTGGAAACCGCAGCTTGACATTGCATGCTATTATTATTATTCTACTTAGGTAAACACTAATGCCCAGTACATGTCACCTTCTTCTTACCACCCATCTACTTAAGGCGGTCCTGCACACATTTCATTTAGTAAATCTCTTTGCCTTCCAAATCAGGCAAAGAGTACTAAATGAAATGTTTTTTTTTTTTTTTTTTTCACTTACCTTGTAATCGATGACTTCCGGTCCTCTGTCTCTGCGGGGGTGGGCAGGGTCTGTGCGGGGATCCTCGTCACGACGCACTGTCTCCTGGGATCTGGTGTCATTGATCCCAGGAGTCTGTGCGGGCATCTTCCGAAATCTCGCGAGATTTCGGCACATCTTCCGAAATCTCGCGAGATTTCGGACACATCTTCTGAAATCTCGCGAGATGTCGGCAGATGTGCCGACATCTCGCGAGATTTCGGAGAACGTGAGCTGCACTTTGCCGTTACTGCGCACGCGCGAGCTTGGCGCAGTAACGGCGGTGCATGCTGGGCCATCTAAAGTGCCTGTGGGGTTTCACATGCCCACAGGCAAGATGGCCCCCAGCAGAAAAGCAGCAAATAAAGAACTTTATCGGAGGAAAACCGGCTGCGATCGCGATGGAAGATGGAACAGGTGAGTCCCCCAATTTAGTTATTAGTTAGCATATTCCCCAAAAAAAAAAAACCCAGTGCAGAACCGCTTTAAAGGGGTGTTTCAGCTATAAAAAAAGTAGCTGTTGACTTTTAATAAGTACACTTACCCTCCCAGGGCGCCCGCGATGTCGGTCGTGGAGGCCGAGATGTCCCTCAGCGCCACGGTCCCAGCGTCGCCATCCTCAGTAAGGGAAACAGGCAGCGAAGACTATGGCTTCACTGCCCGTTTCCTACTGCGCATGTGCGAGTTGCGCGGCGCTTTGTGAATGGGGAACGCGATGTGTTGTGGGACACACAGTTCCCATAACACACTGCGCCCCATTCACTAGAAGACGGCGCTAGGAGCAGAAGACAGAACAGCTCCGTGGAACAAAAAGAGGCAGATTAGGACGATCTGCCTAGCAACAGCCATTTCTGGTAAGTAAAAAAAGATTTTTTTTATTTTTTCATTTTAAATTTTTATTAACATTTTTATGAAGTTTTTTTTTTTTTCAGGGTGGCCCTCCACTTTAAAGTGGATGTAAACCCAATGTCATACTTTCTAAACTACTGCCATAGGGGTTATCTATAAGGATATACACGCCTCCTGCATGTATCTTTACCTGTCAAATGTCTCCCCTCTGTCTGTTATGAGACCCGAAAAACTGCAGATTCTGTGGGTGGGTCTGTTGTCCAGAGCTCGGTGGGTGGAGTCGTGATGTCAGTAGACTCCCCGCCCACCTCTACACTCCCCTTGTCAATATGCATTTTCTCCTGTGTATTTCTTACACTGAACTTCTGCTATGATCACTAACATCCAGTGAAAAGACAGGAAAGTCTCCACATGACTTCAGCATGCCATATTATGCTGAGGTGTGGAACATCCAATCCTGGCAGAGCAGAAGAAGAAAGGAGTGGGAGGGAATTAAAAAATAATGCATGTCTCTCAGGCTAGTGCACACGATATGTAAACCACCTGTCACTCATAGCAAGGGGGAGGATTTGACAAAGTTTTTCTCTGTTTGTCAAGATTTATCTCACTGAACAATAAAAGAGGATTGCTCAGAGCTGGATTAACTCTTTGCGGCAAGACTTGGCTAAAATGATAGGAAATCTTATACTCTATACTCTATATTATGACATCCACTTTAATTCTAGAATATTATTTTAAATACTTTTTTGTAATACTAATTAGACATGTGCATAAAGGATCCGAAAAACCGAAAGATCCGACATAAACAAATGCTTTATTTGACATGACGCTGACAATAGTAATCTGTGTCCATCGAACCTGTGGTCGAATGTGCCTAACCTTAGCTCTATTAGTCCAAGATTTTTCTACATAGAGACAAAAGATTTGACATTATAGAGACAATAGCAGAAAAGGTTGAATGTGCCTTAGCTCTATTAGTCCAAGATTTTTCTACATAGAGACAAAAGATTTGACATTATAGAGACAATAGCAAAAAAGGTTGAATGTGCCTAACCTAACTCTTAGTCCAAGATTATTCGACATAGAGAGAAAAGATTTGACATGAAGATTCGACGAAGCAGTCGCTGCAAGCGGACATTTATGGTCACATGCTCTGCACATAGGCTATAGAAGAATTCTAATGTTGGTTGACTGATTAACCGCTTAAGGACCGCCTCCTGCACATATACGTCAACAGAATGGCACAGCTGGGCACATCAATGTACAGGTACGTTGCCCTTTAAGAGCCCAGCCACGACCCGGTCCTGAGCTCCGTGACCGCGGCCGCGGGACCAGCGGACCTGATCACCGCTGGTGTCCTGCGATCGGGTCACAGAGCTGAAGAACGGGGAGAGGTAAGTGTTAACAAACTTCACTGTCACTGATCGTCTGTTCCCTGTCATAGGGAAAGACGATCAGTGATGTCACATGCCAAGCCACGCCCCCAGACAGTTAGAAAACACACACAGGGCTCACTTAACCCCTGCCCGCCCCCTAGTGGTTAACTCCTTCACTGCCAGTATCATTTACACAGGAATCAGTGCATTTAAATAGCACTGATTGCTGTATAAATGACAATGGTCCAAAAAATGTCCGATGTGTCCGCCATAATGTTGCAGTCACAATAAAAATCGCTGATCGCCGCCATTACTAGTAAAAAAAAAAATATTAATTAAAACGCTATAAAACTATCCCCTATTTTGTAAACGCTATAACTTTTGCGCAAACCAAGGATTCCACAGCCCTAATATATATATATATATGGCCTTAGATGGAAGTGGTTATATCAGGATCATGGCTGCAGCTACGTATACACTATAATGCCAAAAGTATCGGGACGTCTGCCTTTACACGCACATGAACTTTAATAAAATCCCAGTCTTAGTCCATAGGGTTCAATATTGAGTTGGCCCATCCTTTTCAGCTATAACAGCTTCAACTCCTCTGGGAAGGCTGTCCACAAGGTTTAGAAGTGTGTCTATACGTATGTTTGACCATTCTTTCAGAAGCTCATTTGTGAGGTCAGGCACTGATGTTGGACCAGAAGGTCTGGCTCGCAGTCTCCACTTTAATTCATCCCAAAGGTGTACTATCGGGTTGAGGTCAGGACTCTGTGCAGGTTAGTCAAGTTCCTCCACCCCAAACTCGCTCATCCATGTCTTTATGGACCTTGCTTTGTGCACTGGTGTGCAGTCATGTTGGAACAGGAAGCGGCCATCTCCAAACTGTTCCCACAAAGTTGGGAGCATGAAGTTGTCCAAAATTTCATGGTATGCTGACGCCTTAAGAGTTCCCTTTACTGGAACTAAGGGGCCAAGCCCAACCCCCGAAAAACAGCAGCACACCATAATCCCTCCCTCCACCAAATGAATTGGCCCAGTGTACAAAGCAAGGTCCATAAAGACATGGATGAGCGAGTTTGGGGTGGAGGAACTGGACTGGCCCATAGACACACTCCTAAACCTTGTGGACAGCCTTCCCAGAAGAGTTGAAGCTGTTATAGCTGCAAAGGGTGGGCCAACTCAATATTGAACCCTACGGACTTAAGCCCCATACACACGCGCGGATTATCCGAGGACCAGGTCCGTCAGACCATGTCCGTCGTACTTTGTCTGATGTTGGTTTTGCGTACACACAGTCGGACAAAGTTGTCGGAAAATCCGATCATTCTGAACGTGGTGACGTTTGTTGCCTACGCTGGGACTACGTAGAGGCTAGTAGCCAATAGCTTTGGTCTTGTAATGTGATCTGAGCATGTGTAGCACTTTGTCCGTCGGAATTCACTACACACGATTGGATTTGGTGTGATCGGACTTTGTTGTCAAAAAATCTATCCAGCAGGAGATAGGACTTTGTCCGTCAGACAATCCGATGGAAACTGTCCGATGGTGCCTACACACGGTCGGATTTTCCGACAACATTGTCCGATAGGACAGAATCCATCGGAAAATCCTACCGTGTGTATGGGGCTTAAGACTGGGATGCCATTAAAGTTCATGTGCGTGTATAGGCAAGTGTCCCAATACTTTTGACAATATAGTGTGTATACACACACACACACACACACAGACACACATATATATATGGCCTCAGATGGAAGTGGTTATATCAGGATTATGGCTGCAGCTGCATATATTTTCTTTTGTTACTGTGCCCAAACATACACTTTAACCCTTTTGAAATCCAAAGTAAAAAAACGATTTTGTCTTTCAACATACCCTTCCTCATACTGACAGCATAGATGGGGAATTCTTCCACCCACTGACACTGTCGACGGGGCACTATTCCTCCCATGATACCAACAATGGGGCACTATTCCTCCTGTTAAACCCAGTGATGGGGCAGTGTGTACTCCCAGTGATGTCGGAATATTTGCTACTCACACTGACCACAGTCTGGCCCCCCTAAAGCCTAAAGAACAGTAAACTGGTCCTTTGTTTAAAACGTTTGGAGACCCCCTGCTCCAGTGTAATGCCCCGTAAACACGATCGGACTTTCCGACAACAAAAATGTGTTGGTGGGAAATTTGAGAACCTGCTAGACAACATTTGTTGGCGGAAATTTCGACAACAAATGTTCGATGGAGCATACACACGGAATGACTTTCCGCCAAGAAGCTCACATCCAACATTTGTTGTCGGAAAATCCGATCGTGTGTACGGGGCATAACACACACACACACCCCCGGTTGCCATACCCCCCGGTCGGTCGGGTCTGGTGCACTTACCCCATCTATGATGGGCATCGCTTCTCCTGAGCTTCACCGGTGGCTTCCCTTGCTCGGCAGCGGCAATAGCTTTCTCTTCCCCTGCTCTCCACGGGCATTGCAGTGGCTTCCTCCCTCCTACTCTGCGGCCAATTGGGACTCTTCTCTATTCGGCCAATCGGAAAACGGGTCTCAGACCTGCTTCTGATTGGCTGGATTGAGGATCAGTGTTTCAATAGCGAATATTCATTCACTGTTGTAACACCTGGGTGGGCTCATGGCGCAATGCTCTGCACCACAAGCCCACCCTATTTGAAGCCTATTAGAGCCTCTGGATCTAATCAGGTGCTTCAAAAAAAACACCCATGTAATTCACATGCCCAGCATCCTGAAAGGGGCCGGACGCATGACTAGGGGGTGGCGATGTCCTGTCAAAATAGCGTCCATGGATAGGGCATGGGGGTAGCGGCCGTAGATAGAGGGGGCCACCACTGGTAACACATGTTCACCATAACATCCCAGCTATTTACATATTTATCTGTTAGCACTTAGCAAATATAATAGCTTACATTGGTTTCAGTTCAGTATTCGGCATGTGCTATATAACTAATAGACATGTGCACAATAGAAAAACTTGTTTATTTTCGTTTCGTTTCTTTCGTTTCGTTGATTCGTAACGATTCGTACATTCGTAAGTCGTCGGTGTTCGTATTCGTAACGATTCGTATTTTCGTAAGAGTTATTTTTTCGTTGATTCGTTTTTCCGTTAGTTTAATTTTCGTTTATTCGAAATTCGTACGCATTCGTATTTTCATAGATTTAGTTACATTCGTACTTTCGTTAGATTGATTTATTCAAACTTTCGTAACATTGTTTTCGTGATTCGTAATCGGAGCATAATTCATAATTTTATGTAATGTGTAGGAATGCTATTATTACATTGTAAGAGACACGAAAATTACAAATCGAAAAAAAAAGTTACCAATGTACGAATTTTTTCGTTCAATCCATTCGAAGCACGTTAAGCAGCGCCATTGTAAGGGACACGGAAAATTACCAATTCAACAAACAAAAAAAAGTTACGAATGTACACATTTTTTCGTTCATTTTGATTTTCGTTGTTCCTGTTTTCGTTTTTCGGATTTTCTTCTTTCGTAGTTTCGTTGTTTCTAATTTGGTTAATTCGGATTTTCGTTGTTTTTCGGATTCGTTCGATTCGAACATTCGTTAAAATTTTTAGCGAATCGTTCGTTCATTCGTATGATAACGAATGAACGAATATAACGAATTTTAACGAAAAACGAAAAAAAAAACGAAACGAATTTCACATGTCTAATAACTAAATGTACATATGAAACAAATGTAATATGGACATGGTAATGTACTTGGGAGGCGCGCTCCAGTCTTTTAGCCCAGATCCCTGGTATTCGGGTCTGGTGTGAAGTATACGTCCCATGGGGCAGATGACATCACTGACAGCTGGGATCTTGGCTCATCCCGGGCCGGGAGATATTTTCCTGCGGCTCTCAAGCTGCATCTTGAAGTAATCTCCAGAATTTAATTTGTGCTCTTTGTTTAATGTGTGCAAAATCCCTTTGACATGGTGATATAATTGAGGTTCGTGCAAAGGTTAAGCAGTTGTTGCTTGGAAGGTGTTGCGTCAGCAGAAAGGATTATACATTATATTATATATATATTATTTTATCCAAGCATTGAAGCATGGGACATTGGTTCCTGTTGCCATGACTGACACAGAAAACAAATTCAAACATTTCCTATCACGTAGAAAAGAAAAACGCTGCCATTTTTCTATTTTTCCTGTTTACGTATTTTCCCCATTTCTTGATTTTACCCATTGATACAAACACACAGTATGTATTTCATGTCTCTGCTGATCAAATATGAGAATATTATTTTATATAGCCATTTAACCACTTCAGCCCCAGAAGATTTTACCCCCTTCCTGACCAGAGCACTTTCTGCGATTCGGCACTGCGTCGCTTTAACTTTGCGCGGTCGTGCGACGTTGCACCCAAACAAAATTGACGTCCTTTTTTTCCTACAAATAGAGCTTTCTTTTGGTGGTACAGTAAACCCCCGCTCTATCGCGGTTCAGTTTTTGCGGTCCCGGTATATCGCGGTATTTTAATTAGGACCTGTTATTCTGATATTGCACTAATATTTCGCCATTTTGCAGTTTTGTACTCTATTTTTTACTGTACTGTACAGTATACTGTACTGTTAAGACAATATTTTTATGTTTTAAAAATCCTCTTGATCTCTCTCAATATCTTTTATGCCTTTCTATTGCGTAAAAGTGTGTTTAAAGACCTTTAAATGCTATTAAAAAATGAACAAAACATGCCTGGGGTGTATTTAAATAGGGTCTTTCTATTTTGCGTTTTTTCACTTTTCGCAGGTGTGTCCGGAACATAACCCCAGCGATGGAGGGGGGTTTACTGTATTTGATCACCTCTGCGGTTTTTTTATTTTTTGCGCTACAAACAAAAAAAGAGCAACAATCTTGAAAAAAAACGCAATATTTTTTGCTATAATAAATATCCCCAAAAAATATATAAAAAAAAATATATTTTTTCCTCAGTTTAGGCCGATATGTATTCTTCTACATATTTTTGTTTAAAAAAAAATCGTAATAAGCGTATATTGATTGGTTTGCGCAAAAGTTATAGCGTCTACAAAATAGGGGATAGTTTTATGGCATTTTTATTATAATTTTTTTTTTTTTTTTTACTAGTAATGGCGGCAATCAGCAACACTATGGCAGACACGTCGGACAATTTTGACACATTTTTGGGACCATTGGCATTTTTACAGTTTTTATTTCTCTGTTGGTTGAACTAGATGGACTTGTGTCTTTTTTTCAACCATATTAACTATGTAATTATGATTACATCAAGACCATGGAAAGACTATCTCTGGTACCCAATGTGGTGGTGCACCATCTGGGAGTCGTATGACCCTCTCAAGTAGAGTTCCATCTCCCAGCATGACATCACAAAAGGCAGCACTGAGCATTAGCTACTTATGAATTGCACAAATAATGTATTATTTTTTGTTATTCCAGGCACAGTCTCCTTCAGATACAACTGGTAAAAGGGCCAAACAAAATATTACTATCCCTGGATGACCTGACATTCATCAACCCCAAACTGAGTATGAAGGTGAGATGTCAAAAGATTAGTAAGCAGTACATGTTGGATGGATCAAACAGGAATTGTCAATTTTGTATCCCACACTAATGCTGTGTACACACAAGTGTAATTTCCGACAGAAAATGTCAGATGGGAGCTTTTCATCGTATATTCCGATCGTGTGTATGCCCCATTGGACTTTTTACGTCGAAAATTCTTACGGACATAATAAGAGAACATGTTCTAAATTTATCCGAAATTTTTCTTAAATGTGGGTGACTACATTTAAGTATGTGGACACCCCTCTAAAATATCATGCTCAGGGCATTTTCAGTGAAGTGTATGGCTAATACTACAGCATACAAAGGCCTTTTGGACAATTGTACATTACCAATTTTGTGGTAACAGTTTAGGGAAGATCTTTTCTTACACCATGACTGTGACCCCCGTGCACAAAGCCAGCTCCATAAAGACAAGGTTTGATGGGGTTGGCAAGAAGGAACTTGAGTGCCCTACACAGAGCCTTGACCTCAACACTCCTGAACACCTTTGATGTCTTCTTGTAGAACATCAGTACCTAACCCAACAAATGCTCTTTTGGCTGAATGGAACTCTTAAAAACCATCCCAGAAGAGTGGAGGTTACAAGGGAGGCCAACCCAATATTAATAAAAGTATATATAAAAAGCGCTTGCAGAGATTAAATACATATGCTTATATAATGTGCCTAAGTGCTCAAAAAGTGTATATATATATATATATATATATATATATATATATATATATATATATATATATAGTGCTGAAGTGCTTTAAGTATAACACACTCAATGTATAATAAAATAATGAATAATAAGAAAACAGTCTCTAATATTGTGCTTAGTGCTCCAAACAGATAAAGTACTATAGTGCTCCAAATCATTATTCCAGGTGCTGTGTGCCACATTCCCCTCTTGTGACCCCACTCACCAAAGATAATTGACCCCCAGCTTTGCAGTCTGTGGGTCATACACACTGTGATCTATTGATCTGGTAGGATGGGAAGAACTCCTCAGAAACTCTCCATACAAAACAAGGTGGTATTGGGGATGGCCAGAGAAACACAGATCTACCAGGCTCCAAAAACAGAAAGAGAAGCTAATAGTAGTGCAGGGTAAGACAATGAGCACAATCTAGGCGCCACTTACTAGACAATGGAAGATAACAGGCATCAGTATAGAGCAGTGATGTCGAACCTTGGCACCCCAGATGTTTTAGAACTACATTTTCCATGAGGCTCATGCACTCTGCAGTGTAGTTGAGAATCATGGGAAATGTAGTTCCAAAACATCTGGGGGGCCAGGGTTCGCCATCACTGGTATAGAGAAACAACTTTTCCGGGTTCGCCGCTGCTCGGCGTGCCTTCCATGGAGGGCGGAAGTCAATAGTTCGAATAGCCTGAAATATGTCAAATAAGTCAACGTATTTCAGGCTATTCTAACCATTGACGTTACTTTGACCCTCCGTGGAATGTACCCCAAGCAGCGGTGAACTTGGAAGAGTTGTTTCTCTATACTGATGCCTGTTTTCTTCCATTGTCTTGTGAGTGGCGCCTAGATTGCGCTTATTGTCTTACCCTGCAGTACTATTAGCTTCTGTTTCTGTTTTTGGCAACGAAAGGGGGGAAGTAACATCAATAGTTAGAATAGCCGGAAATACGTTGACGTATTTGACGTATTTCCGGCTATTCGAACTATTGACTTCCGCCCTCCGTGGAAGGCACGCCGAGAAGAGGCGAACCCGGAAAAGTTGTTTCTCTATACTGATGCCTGTTTTCTTCTATTGTCTAGTAAGTGACGCCTAGATTGCGCTTATTGTCTTACTCTGCGGTACTATTAGCTTCTCTTTCTGTTTTTGGAGCCTGGTAGATCTGTGTTTCTCTGGCCATCCCCAAGACCCCCTTGTTTTTAATCGAGAGTTTCTGAGGAGTTCTTCCCATCTTACCAGATCAATAGATCATAGTATGTATGGCCCACAGACTGCAAAGCTGGGGGTCCTTTATCTTTTGTGAGTGGGGTCACAAGAGGGTAGCGTGGCACACAGCACCTGGAATAATCATTGGAGCACTATAGTACTTTATCTGTTTGGGGCACTTAGCACAATATTAGAGACTGTTTTCTTATTATTCATTATTTTATTATACATTGAGTGTGTTATACTTAAAGCACTTCAGCACTTTATATATATATATATATATACACTTTTTGAGCACTTAGGCACATTATATAAGCACATGTATTTCATCTCTGCAAGCGCTGTTTATATGTACTATTATATTCTGGGGTTGTAGCACCCTGTGGACAGCTGCTGCAGGTTAATTTTATTATTTTTTGTCACTTAGCGCAAGTATTTATGTTTTAATAGTTCAACCCTATATTAATGCTCATGGTTTTGGAATGTGATGTCTAGTTATGTCTTTTAGGTGCCCACAAACTTTCGTCATATCTTGTATGATCCTCCAGCCTTTCAGGGACTATAGGTTTTGGCACACCCTTCTGGCCTCTGACTCGGATGTATATAGCAGGCTGCATAAGCTTATCCTCCTAGACTCTTCCCATTCGCTGGTTTTGTGCTTTTACTCATAATGAATAGATTGAACTAGGATTACAAATTTGTCATATGTCACTTGCATTACAGGGATATTAATTCCATGTTTTTCTCCCAGTGTTTTGTAAGCTGACTGTGAAATGGGGCTAAATCCTAAAGGATACTAATGAGAGCGCTACATGATATTAATCCTGCTTCACAGCAAAATTTGTATTAGTATTTTCTGCCATTTCAACAATGACTATAAAAATTATATTAATAATATACATAATAATAGAGATATTTTGTTATCTTATGCCGCGTACACACGATCGGAATTCCGGCCAGAAAAAGACCGACGAGAGCTTTTCATCGGAAAATGCGACCGTGTGTAGGCTCCATCGGAATTTTGCTGGCCGAATTTCCGACAGCAAAGAATTGAGCGCATGTTCTCAATTTTTCTGACGGAAAAGGTTTCTATCGGAAATTCCGATCGTCTGTAGCAATTCTGACATGGAAAATTCATACGCATGCTCGGAAACAATTTGACACGTGCTCGGAAGCATTGAACTCAGCTCTTTGGAGTGTTGTATGTCACCGCGTTCTTGGCGGTCGGAATTTGGTGTGACCGTGTGTAGGCAAGACAGTTTGAGCGTAATTCCGTCGGAATTCCGTTGGGACAACCATCAGAGCTTTTTCCGACGAGAATTCTGATCGTGTGTACGTGGCATAATAGTATTCGAAAGTGTATCTAAAACCACAAACTATTTGTTTTTAGTATGTAAAGCGGAAGTAAATCCTTCGATTTAAAGCGGAAGTAAACCCATCGATTTAACAGTTTAAAAAAAAAGGCATGCCGTGAATGCTAACTGCACATTGGCTGTGCTCTCAACCAAACAGTCAAACCATCCAATGGCTGGTGTCATAACGGATCACATGTGCAGCACCGTGGCAGTTGAAGATTAAACAGAGGCAAAGATGGCAGCTTCCTTGGCTGAAAACGATAGGAGGGTTTACTTCCACTTTAACAGGAATCTAACTGTCACATTGGTTGTGCTCTTAACCAAACTGTCAAACCACCAAATGGCTGAAGTCATAACTGATCACACCACCATGGCAGTTGACAATTAAACGGAGGCCAAGATGGCAGCTTCCTTGGCTGAAAATGATAGGAGTGTTTACTTCCACTTTGAGCAAAGGGGTTTGCTTTATGCTTTATGAATCTGTTACAAAGTGCCTTTAACATAACATATTTTCTTTCACAGAAAATTAATATCGATAATATTAGTGACACCAAAAGCATCTCAGACTGCAGGAGTTTGAAATCCATAGCTCGTTCCCTGTCTACAAAAAGTGCAGTCAACCATGAGAATTCCAACGTGGCTGTTTACGAGGTAACCAGAATCCTATATTGGGTTGTCAGTACACCTTTTAGGCCATGTGATACCTTTTTGGCAGCGAGGGGAGTGCTGTTTTGTGCTCTATAGGAGTGCACACATTTAATTTCTAATAAAACCTTTTGAATGGTGTGTGACACAGAACAAAGAGGACCACAGAAGCATACTGGGCATTTCTTTGATGGTCACTGTTTTCGCTCTTATTTCCTTATTTTCTGCTATGAGGCTGAAACCATAAACCAGAAAGCATCTAATATGTTTCTGAATACTGGGTTACCATTTCATCATTGTTCTCTGCCACATGTTGACATCTATTATCCAAGGGCATTGCTAGGATTGTAACTGACCTATGGTAAAGAAGGACACCTGACAATACATTATATGGCAAAAAATTGATGAACTCATGACCATCACACCTAATATATGACCAAAAGTATGTGTACACTCCTCTAAATTATTGAGTTAAAGACATAGTATGATGCATTCAGCGTGGAGGAACTTGAGTGGCCTGTATAGAGCCCTAACCTCAACTCTACTAAACACCTTTGGCCTCTCCTAATCCAACATCGGTAACTCAACAATGCTCCTATGGCTGAATGAGCACACATTCCTATAGACAGTGACGTCGCTAGGGGGGGGCTTTTGGGGCTATGGCCCAGAATATGGGGCCTACAGCCCGAGTCTCTGCAGGGGTCCCCAAGGGGAGGGGAGGCTCTCTGGGGACCCTGATGTAAGTGGGGGGCTCTCTGGGGACCCTAATGCAAGGGGGAGGCTCTCTGGGGACCCTGTGCAAGGGGGGGCTCTCTGGGACCCTGATGCAAGGGGAGGCTCTGGGGACCCTGATGTAAGGGGGGGCACACTGGGGACCCTGATGTACTGTATATACTGATGTAAGGGGGGCTCTCTGGGGACCCTGCTCCAAGCGTATGGCTTTCTTTACTACACTGTATATACTGTATATACATGTGTATGCCCGCCCAAGCGTATGACTTTCTTTACTACGCTGCTATGGGCTCTAGCCCCAGATCTTTTGTAGACCTAGCAACGTCCCTGCCTACAGATATACCTAAACATAACATTTTGTGTAATAGAGTCTGTTTTAGAGTACAGTAGAGTCTGTATTAGCTACAAAGGTTTTGAGTGGGGGCAACTCCATATTAATGCCCATTGATCATCTGGCAACAGTTTGAGGAATGTCATTTTTTTGCTCCATCATGACCCTGTGCACAAAATCAGCTTCCTAAAGCCATGGTTTGATGAGTTTGGTGTCGAGAAAACACAGGTGGTCTGCAAAGAGCCTGGAACTCAACGCTACTGAATACATTTGGGATAAATTGAAGCACTGATTGTGAGCCAGGTCTTCTAATCCAACATCAGTAACTGACGTCACTATCCTTATCCTTTTGGTTCAATGGATGCAAATTTCCACAAACACACTCAAAAATATTGTGGAAAGAGAAGAGTGGAGGCTGCAGCTACAAAGGTGGTGGTGATATGGAGGGAGGGGATGGGTTGAGTGAAGGCAGGTGATTAGTAGATTAAGGAAAGACGACACCCCGTACTTACCGTGTATTAGTGCAAAGAGCACCAGTGATGTCATCACATCAGCACCACTCTCTACATCTACGCACATGATTCAGGACTACCCACCTCTGGAAAAAGACCAAAGAATAAGAAGACCCACTAGACATATATAAAAATATAAGTAAAAAAAAAAAAAAAACACACACATAAAATAACACTAGGGGCCTAAAGTGGGAGAGAGTGAAGGTTACTGGGGTGGGACAGGTGGAGTTTAAAGTTTTATAGTGAACCCATCACTTTGCCCTGCACAAGTCTAATCTGAATCTACAACATCAGTGTTGATGTATAATGCACATTTCCACACTTCCTCCTAGTGGCAACCCAAAAAATTTGTATAATGCTTTGGACCAAAATAGTTAATTCGTAATTTCCCATTTTAAGCAGCAAATTATCAGATTGAACCCCTTAAAGTGAAACTGTACTCCATTTTATGATTTTAAAACTCAAAGTCTCGCCCGGCTCGAAGTTTAGCTGATTCAACATAATGTGGCTGAAAACCGAGTCATGTAAAGTGATTGTAAAGTCTTTTTTTTTTTTTTTTTTTCTATAAAAATAACAAACAAGTTATATTTACCTGCCCTGTTGCATTGTATTTGCACAGAGCAGCCCCCGATCCTCCTCTTCTTGGGTCCCTCTTCTGTGCTCCTGACCCCTCCCTCCTTTTCAGTGCCCCCAAAGCAAGCAGCTTGCTAGGGGGCACCCGAGCCGCGTCACAGCTCCCTGTGGCCATTTAGACATGGAGCCCCGACCCAGCCCTGCCCCCTCTCTCCACTGATTGGCTAGATGACTTTGACTGACACCAATGACACCGCTGCTGTGTCTCAGCCAATCAGGAGGGTGAATCTCAGACGGCTGAGACACTCGTGCACATCGCTAGAGAGAGAGACCTCAGGTAAGTGCTAGGGGGGCTGAGAGGGGCTCCTACACACAGAAGGCTTTTTATCTTAATGCATAGAATGCATTAAGATAAAAAACCTTCTGACTTTACAACCACTTTAAGGCACTGTTAGCAGTTGGCAGTTAGCAGAAGCCAGGCCAAGTCAGCGCCCAGTAACCCCATAAAACAAAACCAAAGAGAGGCACAAAATAGGCTTTCTGGGTTATTAAAGATTATAGCAGGTATCCTGTGATGTCCACTTTTGGCAGGACTTTTTTACAAATGTCAATAATACAAACATAGTAGTCATATGCAGTGTCTTCCAGATATTATGCTTAAGAAGCCCAATGTTTTTTGCAATGTTGGGCTTTAAATATGAGTACATTTTAACGTTAAAATTATTGCCTTTAGAATGTTGAAAAATATCACTATATATATATATATATATATATATATATATATATATATATATATATATATATAAGTTTGACGGTTATTTGAACAGATTCAGAAGGTGTGCATATGGGGGAAGAAAAATTGGAGGTCAGTTGCGGTGGTGAGAGCGGGAGGGGTTGGACTTTAAGCTTTAAGGTGCATCGGTAAGGTTTTTTTGGCATGGTGGTGAGAAGGGGGGGGGGGAAGGTGCAGGCACAGTGCTTATGGAAAGGTGTGCTTGACGGTGGTGGTGAATTTTTACCTCCGTGGAAGCCACAGAAGACGCAAGGTAGAGAGGTGGAGTGAGCTGATTGGGCCATAAATTAGAAAGACACTTCCCATTGTAACACAAACTCGTCTGCAACAAGGATTACTCTGGATATGCTTCTGCTGGCTATGGGTGTTATTGCTTGCGCTGGTCTACTTGTAAAATGTCAGCGCTGACGTTAAGCAAAAAATACCTAGTGTATTTGGCCAGCAGCACAATGGTAAAAATGCTACACTATCCCCATCCTGCCAATTATCAGCTGAGAAAGGGGTGACAATGTGGCTAAGTTGCTCTGGATATTGGGTTTAGTCAAAGCTTACTCCCAGTATACACTGCACAAATATTCTGCCATCCTTGTTCCCACAAAATACTCCATAGTTGGCCATGGTCGTCTATTGTGTGATGCTGGCTTGTCAAGTCAAGGTACATCTTCTGTGCTTTCTGCTACTGTTTTTCAGTAACGAGGTGGAATACGGGAGCTGTCCATCGGATTTTACTGATTAATCAGCTTTAAAGCGGTTCTGCACTGCTTTTTTTTTTTTTTTTGGGGAATATGCCAGGGATGATTAACTAAATTGGGGGACTCACCTGTTCCATCGTCCATCTCGATCGCCCTCCGTTTTCGTCCGATAAGATTCTTTATTTGCTGCTTTTGTGCTGGGGGCCATCTTGCCTGTGGGCATGTGAAACCCCACAGGCACTTTAGATGGCCCAGCATGCACCGCCGTTACTGCGCCGAGCTCGCGCGTGCGCAGTAACGGCAAAGTGCAGCTCACGTTCTCCGAAATCTCGCGAGATGTCGGCACATCTACCGACATCTCGCGAGATTTCGGAAAATGTGTCCGAAATCTCGCGAGATTTGGAAGATGTGGCCGAAATCTCGCGAGATTTCGGAAGATGCCCGCACTGACTCCTGGGATCAATGACACCAGATCCCAGGAGACAGTGCGGCATGACGAGGATCCCCGCACAGACCCCGCCCACCCCCGAAGAGACAGAAGACAGGAAGTCATCGATTACAAGGTAAGTAAAAAAAAAAAAAAAAAAAACACATTTCATTTAGTACTCTTTGCCTGATTTGGAAGGCAAAGAGATTTACTAAATGAAATGTGTGCCGAACCGCTTTAAGTCTTAACTTTTCTGATTTTGCCTTTTTGAAAAGAACTAATAACTTGTTTTATATGCCGAGATGTAGCATTTTTCTAAATTCCCTTTTTATATTTTCTGACCTGTTATTTTTAACCAGCTTAGCTATGTGCTGGCTAGTGTTCTCTAAGCACAGTGTATTATCTGGTGTGCTTAAAAAAACATTCTGTGTTAAAGTGATATGAAAGCTTTAATTATTTTAGCAAAATCTACTTCTGGGATATCCTGTTTTTTTTAAGAATAAAACTTGTCCTTTCAACCTTCATGCACCCTTCCTCCAGATTGAAATTTACTGACACGACACCCAAAATTTCCTGGCACAGCCAAGTTTTTACTGGCACTGCCAAAAGTTACAAAATTACATTTTTAAGTGCAAATTTTAGTATTTAGGCTACAACAACCAAGTACAATATACAATTATCAATGTGATTTAAAGAGGAGGGCCGGGCAAAAAAAATAAATTAAAAGTCAGCAGCTACAAATACTGCAGCTTCTGACTTTTAATAATCGTACACTTACCTGTCCCGGGGTCCAGCGATGCGGGGGAACGAGACCCCCCCTCGTTCCCCGCTCCGCTCACGGCGCCGGCATTCTTAATGTTTGAACCCGGCTGGGCTTCACAGCCGGGCACCCACTGCGCATGCGCGAGCGGCGCCGTGCGCCGTGATTCGACGCTCACTCATCTGGGACACATGACATGTCCCAGATGACTGTGCGTTGCCTACAGGAAGTGACTTTTAGCCCGGGCAATGAAGGTGGCACACTTCGAGGGACCCCCTAGCAACAGGCATTTAGAGGTGAGTAAAAAAATTTTTTTTTTCCAATTATTTTTTTTTAATTTTTTTTATGATTTTTAAGCCCCTTTTTGTTTTTTGGTTGCAACCCCACTTTAAGGTAGATATTAGGGCAAAAAAAATATTTCTTCTTTTATTTTCGATATAGTAAGTAAGTAGCTCAGGGACAAAACTTTGTTTTGTTTCGTTCTGTTTCGTATTAAAAAAAAAATCATAATTCGTATCCGAAATTTAATTCGGATTCGTACGAAATACGAATTTCGTACAAATTTTTTACAAATCGTAAATTTAAACGTTTCTGTTAATTTGGATCGGAAATTCGTAAATTAAATTTCGTATATTGCGTACAGAATTCTTCTGCATATTAACACCAGTCACGTTTCTGATACTTTCTGTTAATTTAAAACGGAAATTCGTTTACGAAATATCGTATTTCGTAAACGGAATTTCATATTTCGTACAGAATTCTTATGCATAAACACCAGTCATGTTTCTGTTAATTTGGATCCGAAATTCATAACGAAATTTCGTATTTCGTACGGAATTCGTATGCATAAAAATTTGTATTTCGGATTCGTACGAATGTACGAATTTCCGATTTGTACGAAACTAATCGCACATGTCCAACCCACACACGAGGCTCTGGCCGCTCTGCTTGGCTCCCTTGCACCATGACATCACACGACACGCTCGGACACCGCCTCCACCAGAGCTGCCGAACACACTGTAGCAGGGACTCGGATGGTCTCGGCCGGCTCTGGACTGAGCCGAACACCACAACCATATTTTTTACTGGCAACTTTTTCCTTTTACTGGCAGGAGAAAATTGCCTATTTTTTACTGGCTGCCAGTTAAAATACTGACGGCTGGCAACACTGCCTCCCCCCCCTCCCCTGATTTCTGTTTCAGGGTTTACTTCCCCTACAGAGCCACCCTTGCATGCGTGCTTTGGTCCAGGACTAGAGCTGACTCTATAACTAGAACCGATGCTGCGCCAACTCACACATAGCCCTAAAACCTTCAAACAGCAAGCCATTCCCCTGCTCACACCACCAGTGCTGGGATAAGATCATCCAGCGCCCAGGACAAAGATGCCAAACTGTACCCCCCTTCCCATAGGGTTAAAAGTGATATGAATGTCACTGTCGCTACTCCTGTCAGCCTTGTAACAGAAGCAACTGGCACAGGGTGCCCCTATCCCTGCAATGAACCATTGTGCCCAGGGCAGCCGCCTCTCCTGCCCTCCCCCACCTCCCCCCTCCAAGCTGCTGGCACCTTCACCGTTAATCATGATCTGCTAAAGAAAATGCGTGCTCTCCCCGACAGAAATTTCAGGGAAGTGCCACTGAGGGACTTGGAGCTGGCAGTGAAGATTTAAAAAAGTAGGTGCATGGGCACATTTAATAACTAAATAATGTACTGAGGAGTATTTGACTAATCGATTAGAATATATTTGTTTTAAAAAAAAACATTTAATACTACTTTAAGAATGTTTAATAACTGGCCAATCAGCTATTAAATATTTGAGTCACTTCCTAGCACAAGGTCTACCTCCAGGGTTTTACTCTGATGGGGATTGTCCAAGTGCCTAAGAACCAAGGATCTCCCCTCCTGGAGGAAACCTTGGAGATATTGGTCCCTATTGAGTGCTATTTTTGGGCCTTGAGGAAGCAGACTTCAGTTGTCCCCCAACATGAAGGGGCTTAATGTCCAAGTGAGTTGGAAATCAATACAGGAACCTTTCTATACATTCCTGCCTTGAATTCTACAGCTGAGGTACCACAAGATCAAGAACCTACGTTTTATAACCGTCTTAAACTTTAAGTGTCAACCAGTAAAGCCCTGTGAGAGGCTGAGTCCGAAGGTTGGAAAGACATGCAGAATGTCAAGGACTGTGTTTTAAGCAGAACCTACATGTGTCCAGTGCAACCCTCACCACTCTTCCTATTTCTCCATACACGATAAATCGATTCAAATCTAAAGCAAAGTGACTAGTGCCCATCATTCTAAACATCTAGAGCAGCCATTCTCAACCAGGATTCAATGGTCAACATCATAGGAGGAATTTTTCTCACGGACCCTAAATAATTTGTTTAGGCAGGGTTTCCCCAAGACCTGAAAATTATTTCAAGGGTTCCTCTGGGGTAGAGGTTGAGAAAGGCTGATCTAAAGACGAGAACTTTACCCTGAGAGGAATGTGCCTGGGGCTTTTCTAGCCAAGTAAGCGAGTCTGGTCAAATTCCTTTACTACTGTATCTGCTTGGCTACCAATAGCGCTACAGATACAAAGTTGTAGTAGTTATTTCACCTAAATGTGCAAGTAAGTTCAAGATGGTGGAACAAGGTAGGCTTCAAGGTACAACATTACACATTCTCTGGCTGCATCTGTTAGATAAATGACAGCAATGTATTAAAATTGTGAAATTATTTTACAGGGAGACTGGGTGTGGCTGAAGAAATTTGAGCCAGGGCCCTACCCCGAGTTGCGTCAGAGCACGACCAGCACACTGCGGAAAGTAAGGACTACACTATTCTGTCATTTTATATAATAGGATAATAATGCATTCTTCCTACATAAAGTAGAGCTACAGCCAACCCAACTGAAAGTGTTAAAGCTAAGTTCCGAGAGGAGCAAATATTGTGTAAATACAATAATCATGTGTATTCTTCCTTCAATCTTGGTGTGCTTTGTGTTTTTCTCCCAAATCTGTGCAGTAATCCAGTGTGAGACTTTCCCTCTGTGCAGAAGCTTCCTGTAAAAAAGACCAGTCACTGCTGCTTTCTCTCCTTGTGCAGGGTGACTGGTCTTGTCCCCGCCCCTTCCTGTTTTTTCTTGTCCAGGACTCCTGTGCAATTCTCTCCGCAGCCATCCCAGAGCTGTGTAAACCGGCTCCATAGAGAGCCGGCCACAGTCTCCCAACATGGGGAAATCCGCATCCAATTCACATAAGTGTGAACATAAGTTCACATAAGTGTGAACCCAGACGTAATCAAAACTGGACTAGAAGGGAAAGTCTCCAATGGCACACCTGTTTCAGTGATATCCATCTAAAAAGGCATTAGAGAGATATCCTCTCACTTCCTCTTGTGTGTTTAGGATAGAAAATCAAGGAAGCTCAACTCAATTGAACGCTAAAAAACAAAAACTGACAGGCGTTTTAACCATTCCTTACTTTAACTGATTCCCGACCGGCGCACGACGATGTACGTCGACAGAATGGCACTGACAGGCATAGGGGCGTACACGTACGTCCCCTTTAAGATGCCGCCGTGCCATCGAGCGCGCCGGTCGGGACCCCCGTGAGTCCGGTCGCGGGTCCCACGGACTCGATCGCCGCGGGGATACCCGCGATCATCTCACGGGAAGGCTGAACGGGGAGATGCGGAAATAAACAGCATCTCCCCGTTCTGCCTAGCAACTAGTGGCGCCGATCTCTGCTCCCTGTGATTGGAGCAGAGATCAGCATTCACTAGCTCACAGCCACGCCCCCCCCATAGTTAGAAACACGCCTCTAGGAACATGTAACCCCTACACTGCCACCTAGTGGTTAACCCCTTCCCTGCCGGTGTCATTTACACAGGAATCAGTGCATTTAAATAGCACTGATTGCTGTATAAATGACAATGGTCCCAAAAATGTGTCAAAAATGTCCGATGTATCCGCCATAAGGTCGCAGTCACAATAAAAATCGCTTATCGCCGCCATTACTAGTAAAAAAAAATGTATTAATAAAATTGCTATAAAACTATCCCCTATTTTTTAAACGCTATAACTTCTGCGCAAAGCAATTAATAATCGCTTATTGCTATTTTTTTTTTACCAAAAATATGTAGAAGAATAAGTATCGGCCTAAACTGAGGAAAAAAACGTTTTTTTATATATTTTTGGGGGATATTTATTATAGCAAAAAGTAAAAAATAATGCGTTTTTTTTTTAAAATTGACGCTCTTTTTTTGTTTATAGCGTAAAAAATAAAAAACTGCAGGGGCGATCAAATACCACCAAAAGAAAGCTCTATTTGTGGGAAAAAAAGCACGTCAATTTTGTTTGGGAGTCACGTCGCAGGACTGCGCAATTGTCAGTTAAAGCGACGCAGTGCTGAATCGCAAAAAGTGGTCTGGTCTTAAGCCAGCAAAATGGTCCGGGGCTTAAGTGGTTAAAATGATAAAAAAAAAATTTTGGCTTTAGAAATACTTCATCTTGAAGCTTGTTTTAACCCACTTTACAGAATACAGAACCTTATTCCCGTTTTCATTGGTTAAACAGTCCTGTGCTTTAGTAAAGAGGAAGGTCCTTCCCATGCTTGTTGAAAAATGGAAAGCAAATTTCTCAACTGGGACCTACTGCCATCAAACCTGGAGCGAAGGGTAGGAGGATATGCTTCCCTCCTGCAGTCTGCCGGTGACTTGATCCCTGACCTCCTAATGCCGCGTACACACGGTCGGAATTCTCGTCGGAAAAAGCTCTGATGGTTTTCCCGACAGAATTCTGACGGAATTTCTCTGAAACTGTCTTGCCTACACACGGTCACACCAAATTCCGACGGTCAGTAACACAGCGGCATAAAACACGTTCGACAGCACTATAAAAGGGAAGTTTAATGCTTCCGAGCATGCGTCAAATTGTTTCCGAGCATGCGTCGGAATTTTACGTGTCGGAATTGCATACACACGATCGGGAAATCCGATAGAAAGGTTTTCCGTCGGAAAAATTGAAAACAGGTTCTCAATCCAAAGTCCGTCGGAAATTCCGACAGAAAAAGACCGGGCATACACACGGTCGGAAAATCCGTTGAAGAGCTCCCATCGGACTGTTTCCATCAGAAATTCCGACCGTGTGTACGCGGCATAACCCTCATGTCCTCTGACGCATTTTGCAGGCTTGTTGTGTTTAGGTGCTCACCTGCATCATCTGTTAGCAGACAGTCATCACCACGGCATGGCTGGCATACATAGGGCACTGGTTTTAATTCTGGATCTGGAAAGAATTAGGCAAACTATATTTCTGAATTTAGCGTGCCATTAACCAGCTGTTTCTGCACTGTTTCCAGATGAAGGACCTGAGAAATGAGAACGTTAACCCATTTCTGGGCTTTTTCTCTGACTGTGGAATCTTTGCCATTGTGACGGAGCATTGTTCTAGAGGAAGTTTGGAGGATCTGCTCAGAAACGACGACGTCAAATTAGACTGGATGTTTAAATCTTCACTGCTTCTAGATTTGATCAAGGTAATTACTGCGCTGAACTCACTCCACATCTCTATGACTTGGGTAGCACTGAAAGGCCCACCCCAACTTCTGGAACCAAGTTTTAGAGAGTCAATGGGGTTGATTTACTAAAGGTAAATCCACTTTGCACTACAAGTGCAATGCAAGTGCACTTGGAAGTGCAGTCGTTGTAGATCTGAGGGGAAGATCTGAAATGAGGGGAAGCTCTGCTGATTTTTTCAGCCAATCACGCACAAGCGAAAATTGCGTTTTTTTTTCCTTGCATGTCCCCCTCAGATCTACAGCGACTGCACCTCCAAGGGCACTTGCAGTGCAAAGTGGATTTGACTTTAGTAAATAAACCCCCCCCCCCCATGTTTATGCTCCCAGCACAGTGACACCCCACATTTTAAATGTCCACTGGAAGATGGGAATGAATGAGATATCTCTGTATATGGCGCTTAGAAAGGAGCTTGTGTTGCAAATATCTAAAATAACATGACCTACTGCTTTTAAAAAAAATTAAAAAAATGTAAAGGGGAAGTGGGTATGGCGCTGCTCTTGTGTAGATGTGTGTTCCCCTTTAAATCAAAAAAGGTGTTTGGTGCTCTGTTCTTTCACATGTATTAGCACATTATTTGTGGTGAGAAAGTATATACCGTAGTTTTCGAACTTAGGTTTTAGATGAGGAAAACAAAAAATATTCTGAACCAAATGGCTGCGGGGTCCTGCTGGGAGGCCAGCTGCTGGCCTGTGGGTCCTGCTGGCCTGTGGGTCCTGCTGGGAGCTGGCCCTGGCCAGCTCCCAGCAGGACCCACAGTGTCAAGGGCTATTTTGAGGTTACTGGGTGGACACTGGGGCAGAGAAAATGGAGTGTATGGAGGGGGGGGGGGGATAGATGAGATGTGGGGGTAAGCCGGCCCTGGGGGTGTCAGAATCTCTGCTAGTGCCAACTCAGCAGCAGGTCCTTACACAGCCTTCTCCAGTCCTGGGGGGGGGGGGGGGGGCTTCTGTCCTGGGGTCAAGCAAAGTTGCAGCCCGAGCCAGTCACATTGGTCCCAAGTCCCAACTCCCTAGCATGCTCAGCCTCCAAGATCCTGGGTGTTGTAGTTCCCTGGCTGTGCTGCGCTGCTGCTCCACCCACCGGGAGCTTGTGCGTGCGCGGAGTGGACTACAACTCCCAGAATGCAACAGCATCAGCTAGTTGGCGGCCAGCCGCAGCAGTCATGCCCCCTCCCTGACTATTCTAACACGGCGCCGGGGGGGGGGGGGGTGTTGTTCAATATTCGCTCCATAAGACGCACAGACATTTCCTCCCATTTTTAGGGGGGGGGGGGTGCGTCTTATGGAGCAAAAATTATGGTATGTGATCTATTGTTTAAATTTTGCAAACATTAAACTATTTTATAATATGTGCAAACAATTAAATTCCCAACATATTCAATTATAAAATAAAGTGACAAGTGCTTGGAACTAGTAAACATTGAACTCTGTGGTGGTAGATATAACCACCCAATCTGTAAACCATCAAATCCTGGTGAGAATAATTAGTCCATAGACATAGAAAATATTGGAAAGAAAGGTTTTCAAAATAAAGTGACAGGTGCTCTTTATTCGTACTTGTAACACATCCAGGACAGGTGCTCCACTCTTTGCTCCTCTTATGCTATTGCACTCACCAGAAGGTACTCCCCTTACTCCTCTTAAGGGGGGTATAGACGCTTTCACAATCTGCTGTATAACAGGATCCAGATCCACGTGTAAATTCCTCTCCTTTCTCCTTTAACCAGTTTGCTCCTTCTCCTTAGTACAGGGGGTCCCCGGGTTACAAACAAGATAGGGACTGTAGGTTTGTTCTTAAGTTGAATCTGTTTGTAAGTCGGAACAGGTAAATTTTTTAAGTGTAGCTCCAGCCAAAAAATCTATTTTTAAGCTTTTTGGATAACATAGAGAAGGGTTAACACCCCTGTAACATTTGTTTTGCTGTCTGTGCCCCTGTTCAGAAGATTTCACCTCACCTTCTGTCCCAATGACAATTGGATTTTGAAAATTTTGGGTTGTTAGGGAAACATGGACTGGTGATAAAGCATCAGTGGAGACACCTTTTTCCCATGTTAACTCTTACAGGAGTGAATTTCCCTTCCTAGGGGTAGATTTCCTCTCACTTCCTGTTGTCTCCCTCCGTTTGTAAGTAGGAGTCGTTTGTAAGTCGGATGTTTGTAAGTCGGGACCCCCTGTAATATGTGGAAAGAAATTACATCCCATAGCGCAATACCATTTTTCGTTTTTTTGCTCCATTAAACGAACAGAAAGTCGTCGGTGTTCGTATTCGTAACGATTCGTACATTCGTAAGAGTTATTTTTTCGTTGATTCGTTTTTTCGTTAGTTTAATTTTCGTTTATTCGTTTATTCGAAATTCGGACGCATTCGTATTTATTCGTACATTCGTAACATTCGTAGATTCGTAATCGGAGCATAATTTCATAATTTTATGTAATGTGTATGCTATTATTAAATTTTAAGAGACACAGAAAATTACGAATCGAAAAAAAAAGTTACGAATGTACGAATTTTTTCGTTCAATCCATTCGAAGCACGTTAAGCAACGCCATTGTAAGAGACACGGAAAATTACGAATCGAAAAAAAAAAAAAGTTACGAATTTTTTCGTTCAATCCATTCGAAGCACGTTAAGCAGCATCATTGTAAGGGACACAGAAAATTACCAATTCAACTAAAAAAAAAAAAAAGTTACGAATGTACAAATTTTTTCGTTCATTTTCGTTGTTCCTGTTTTCGTCTTTCGGATTTTCTTCATTCGTACATTCGTTGTTTCTAATTTGTTTTTTTTGGATTTTCGTTGTTTTTCAGATTCGTTCGATTCGAACGATTTGTTAATCGGATTCGTTCGATTCAAACGATTCGTTATTCGGTAAAATTTTTAGCGAATCATTCGTTCATTCGTACGAAAACGAACGAACGAAAATAACGAAAAAAAACGAAAAACGAAAAAAAAAAAAAAAAAAAACGAATTGCACATGTCTACCGATAAGCCCCACACCCGCAGACCCCCACAACCACCGTCCAGGGTTGTGGGGGGAAAAGGCCCTTGTCCCCATCAACATGGGGACAAGGTGCTTTTGGGTGCTTTTCTGGCATTCCGGGCTGGATGCTCAGATAAGGGTCTGGTATGGATTTTTGGGGCTACCCCCCGCCGTTTTTAAAAAAACATTTTAATGTGGCGTGTTTTTTTTCTGACTTTTTTATTGCCGGTATTCTTTTGTTTACATTTCAGCTGTCAGAAGCTGATGAATCATCGGCGACTGGCTTCCCGCCCCACTCCTTAACAACCAAGTATTCTTCACACAGAATTCAAATTGGTTGATCATTTTTTGACCGATCCGAAATTAGAATTGTTTTCAAAAATTTGGAATTCGTTAGAAAATTTATAAACAAAGCAAAACAAAACAAAATATTAATAAAACTAAATAAATAAAAATAAAACTAAAAAATAAAAATAAAATTTAGAAATGAAATTAGTAATCTATCCGAACCTGAACAATTTTTTCCATTCTGCGCATGTCTACTTATCACTTCCTGTGAGATGAACTGAATGTTATCTCCCTTCTGTAAACTACTAATCTACACACCCCCTATGTAATGGAGATGAAAAAAGGCAGACATGTTTGAAGTCCCACCTGGGTGTCAGCCATGGGCGTCCGCAGGTAGGGGCAAGGGGGGTCAAGTGCCCCCCCCCCCCCGGAATCAGGGATCGGATCTTAAATTCAGCACAGTTGCGTCGATATCGGGATGTGGGCAGCCCACACCACCGGCCAGTGGGGTGACATCATCAAGGTGCTGTCAAGCCCCCCCCCCCCCCATCAAGTGCAGTGTTACTTGGGGCTCTTTTCCCTGCTCAGTCTAGCAGAGAACTCGGCAGCGCTGTGACAGGAGAAAGGCGAGCTGCGGGCTGTCAGAGGTTTCCCCCGCTCGCCCCCCCTTTCTCCTGTCAGGGAGAAGAGACAACGGCTCTCAGCATGTTCCCCACCCAGCTTCCTGCCCACTCCGTTCCATCCCTATTGGCCATAACTGAGGGCCAATCAAAGGAAAATAGGAGAGGAAAAGTCCCAAAGATTGGCAGCCCCATTTTCCACAGGGAGGATCTACAGCTGGATCAAGAGAGAGATTGAGAGACTGCAGCCTGGAAAAAAGCTGAGAGAGAGTGTGCTACAGGACAAAGAATGAGTAGTGTGCTGGGCGGAAGCCAGAGAGAGAGCCACGCTACCCAGCGCCACCAGAGAGAGGGCCACACTGCCCAGCGCCACCAGAGAGAGCCACACTGTCCAGCGCCACCAGAGAGAGCCACGCTGTCCAGCGCCACCAGAGAGAGCCACACTGCCCAGCACCACCAGAGAGAGCCACGCTGCCCAGCGCCACCAGAGAGAGAAAGACTGAGCCACTACCAGGGTACAGACGTGCTACACTACTGACCAGAGTTGCCCCCGGGGTCAGAATGAACGATCGTCCAGCCTGGAGGGATCACTGCTGTAGTTTCGCTGGGTCTGATAAGAGGGCCTGTTGGCAATTATCCATTACTTATCCTAGGGACTGTACTACATCTGCAGTCTCTAACCATGATAATGTGATAATGACATTGTCGAAAAGGGGCGGTGCATGGGTGACCCTAAAATGATGCCCCCCCTGAATAAAGTTCTGCGGACACCCATGGTGTCAGCCATGCCTTCCTCCATAGAAACAGTGGAGTGAGTTAGTGTAGCTACCCTAGTACAACAAGTGTATTACTGGCAGGATTAGCAGGCACAAATTATGGAAAATAGCCTGAAAAAAAGAAAACGTATGCAACCACCACATCTAAAGCCCCATACACACGGTCGGACAATCCGCGGACCAGGTCGGTCGGATCCTGTCCGTCATACTTTGTCTGATGTTGGTTTTGCGTACACACGGTCGGACAAAGTTGTCGGAAAATCCGATCATTCTGAACGTGGTGACGTTTGTTGCCTACGACGGGACTACGTAGAGGCTAGTAGCCAATAGCTTTGGTCTTGTAATGTGATCTGAGCATGCGTAGCACTTTGTCCGGTCGGACAACCGTACACACGATCGGATTTGGTGTGATCGGACCGTATTGTCGGCAAATCTTTCCAGCAGGAGATAGGACTTTGTCCGTCGGACAATCCGACGTACACTGTCCGATGGTGCATACACACAGTCTGATTTTTCAACAACATTGTCCGATCGGACAGAATCCATGAAAAAGTCCGACCGTGTGTATGGGGCTTAAGGAGTGAAAATGCAATATATTACATTTTTTCTTGGGTTTAGATACACTTTAAAGTAAACTTGTGGCTAACCTGGGCAACAAAAAGAGAATGTGATGTTGCTATTCAGTTACTCATTTGGAGTTAGAGAGTGTGGCTCCCTTATTTCTTGTGGCATAGGTTATCTTCTGAAGCCATTTAAAGCATCTACATGTGTAAGTTTGTAGACTTGTAGACTTCACCTCCGTAACATCTCACAAATTCGCCCCTTTTTAACAAATGACACCGCCAAGCTCCTCATTCACTCCCTTGTTATCTCTCGCCTTGACTATTTTCCCCCTTCTCATTGGCCTGCCTCTCCATAGGCTCTACCCTCTTCAGTCTATCATGAATGCTGCTGCCAGACTTATCCACCTTACCAACCGTTCAGTGTCTGCCAACCCTCTCCTCCAATCCCTACACTGGCTCCCAATCACCCAGCGAATTAAATTCAAAATACTAACCACAACTTACAAAGCCATCCACAACTCTGCCCCGAGCTACATCACCAATCTTGTCTCCAAACATATCCCAAACCGTCCTCTCCGCTCTCCTCAAGACCTCCTCCTGTCAAGCTCTCTTGTTTCCTCCTCCCATGCTCGTCTCCAGGATTTCTCCAGAGCCTCTCCCATCCTCTGGAACTCGCTGCCTCAACCTGTCCGGCTATCCCCTACTCTTGCTACCTTCAGGCGATCCCTGAAAACTCATCTCTTCAGGGAAGCCTATCACGTCTCCAACTAATCTTCTACCACTTCCATCAGCTCATTCCCCACAGTTACAACCTTTTGTATCACCTCCCCCACCCTATTAGATTGTAAGCTCTTCTGAGCAGGGCCCTCTTAATCCTCTTGTATTGTATTGTATTATAACTGTATTGTCTCCCTTTTTATATTGTGAAGCGCTGCGTAAACTGTTGGCGCTATATAAATCCTGTAATAAATTAAAAAAAAAATAAAGTATTCCACGCAGGCTCAGGTAAGCTTTCCTGGATGTCCCTGTGTATGCCTCAAGTTTCCTCCAGCACCATGAAAGATGCTGTGTATAGGGAATGTGTGGGGCTGTGTATATCTCTGAGGTCCATGGTCTTTGGGAACCTCCAAGTGAGGCTTTAGTCATTTATCATATCTCCTTTCTTTCTTCCAATGTTGGCACAGGGTATGCGATATTTACACCATCGTGACTTTCAACATGGACACCTAAAATCCCGCAATTGTGTGGTTGATGGCAGATTCGTCTTGAAGATCACTGATTATGGTTATAATGAAATTGTGGAGACCCAGAAAGCTCCACGGCAGACTTCTCGTCCTGGAGGTGAGTCAAAAATACACAATAAAAAATGATATGGAAAGATTGTTGTTTATGATTAACACTTTCACCCCTGAGTCAAAAGAACTTTCACTGTATACCGGTGGTCCTCAAACCGCAGTCCAGATATGGAACTTGGCCCTTGGTTTCTCCCACTGACACCAATGATGGGGCACTATTCCTCCCACTGACGGGACAGTATTCCTCTCATTCTGGGCTTTTTTCTCAGAGAATAGGTGCAGGAACTCCCCCCTTCTGAGTCCTCCCTTGTCTCCGTCCCCTACCCACCTCCAAGCACCGTCCCTTGATTCCACCCCCTACCCACCTCCCAGTACTGCCCCAAGTATCATTTGCTAAATAATTTGTATGGAATTGGTTCTTGTCTAATAACAAGAAAAACACAAAAAAATTGATGCACTGGAGCCAGCAACAGTAGACCCCACAACAGTAATAATAGATCCTCCCCAAGCAACAATAGATTCCCCTCCCACCAATAATAGACCCCACCCCAACAATATTAGGTCCTCCCAAGCAACAAAAATTCCCCTCCCAGCAATAATAGACCCCACTCCAGCACCAATAGACCCCCCCCAGCAACAATGGACCCCAACCCAACAACAATAGGTTCCCCTCCCAGCAACAATAGATGATCCCTCACACAACAATAGACTCCCCCAGCAACAATGGTCCCCACCCAAGTAACAATAGTTACCCTCCAGAAACAATAGTTCTCCACACAACAATAGACCCCCCCACACAGAAACAATAGACCATCCACAACAAAATACCACCCTCAGCAATAAAAGATCCACCCCAGCAACATTAGACCCCCCCCTTCCCCCAGCAGCATCAACAGATCTCCCAGCGGTCAGCATTAATAGACCCCCCAGCAGCCAGCAACAATAGACCTCTCTCTCAACAGTAGATCCCTACAAGCACCATAAGACACCCCCCAGCAACAACTTATCCCCCACAAGCAATAATAGACCCTCACACAAAAACAGATCCCCACCAGTGACCATAAATCCCCCAGCAGACAGCATCAATAGACCCTCCAGCACATCCCTTACCATTACATACATTGCTAGAGGTACCGGAACTGCGTTCCCCCGACATTCCCACTGAAAAAAAGCCCTGCTCTCATTGACACTAATGATGGGATACTATCCCACCAACAGATAACAATGGTGGGACACTACTTTTCCCACTGACACCAACAATGGGACACTATTTCTCCCACTAACACCGACAATGGGACACTATTTCTCCCACTGACACCAATAATGGAACATTATCCCAGATAGCAAGCAATTGTGCTGCAAGTTTGAAAATGACTTGCTAATTTATTGCTAGACTTGCCAGGCTTCATAAGTTTGTTGCACAATTGCAGCAAGTCTGCATTGCATGACTCAAGATCCACTTTCTTTGCAAACATTCTGCAAGTCTGCTGCAAGTTCTGGTTCAGTTATGTTGTGCAATTGTCATCCCACCACAGGGGTCACTGTGGCTGAGTTTTCATGCTGTAGACTTGCAGAGCTCTTGCTGTAGACTCACCACTGCAACTTTGCTCTTGCTAATGTCTAAACCAGGTTCTAGATGTTCTAGATCTTCTCCTCCCGGCTGAACAGGAAGTGGGTCCTGAAAACCAACTGGCCAGGAGTCCTAAGACTCCCTGGCCAATCGGGTCTCAGGACCCGCTTCCTGATTGGCCGGAAGGAGAATCAGGAAGACAATATCGAATATTAAATCGCTATTGTCACACAACCGGGTGGGCTCTGGGCGCAGTGCTCTGCACCCCAAGCCCACCCTTTTTTGAAGCCAATTAAAGCCTAAGGCTATATTTATGCGCTAAAAAACCCCCCATTGAAATCCATGGGTCCAGCACCCTGCATGTAGATTAGGGGCCGGGCACATGGATTAGGAGGGGCGGTGCCCCTGCGCCCCCTATGGACGGCCACCACTGTTCCTTTCACATCACAGCCCCCCTACATCACAGTCTCGCCAATCACCTATATGTTAACATGAAAAGTTGGGCAGCTTCTGCCCTCCATCCTGTACCGCCCTCGTCTGCCCTACTATGAGCGCCCAAAAATAGGATACATAGGCTGCTACTGCTTGGGTAGGACCGTCACTTGGTCTGGGTCTCTTTAATGATGTCTGGTTTAGAACATCTTCTCTGTTTATTATTGTATGTGTCTTCCCATCCTGGTGACAACCATTTCCCTCATTCTTCTCCAGTCTGCTGCAAGTTCTGGTTCAGTTATGTTGTGCAATTGTCATCCCACCACAGGGGTCACTGTGGCTGAGTTTTCATGCTGTAGACTTGCAGAGCTCTTGCTGTAGACTCACCACTGCAACTTTGCTCTTGCTAATGTCTTGCCACGCAAATTTTCTACAAAATGGAAAAGTGTCAACTAGAAATTGTGCTTCAAGTGCTCCGCAATTGTACAACTTGCCAGTGAAAATGTGCAGCAAGTTAACAGGCTTACAATTTAACACTGCCACAAATTTGTGGCAAGGTATTCTTGCTATCTGGGATGCCTCCCACTCCAACTGGTACCAACAATAGAGCAGTAGTCTTCCAGTAAAATCCACGATGGGGCTTTTTTTCCACCTCCTGCAATGGTGTTCAGCTATTTTGTACACCCACTGGCCACAGTCAGCCTACCCCCGAGGTTTGAAACACAGCTCACCGTCCCTTTGTTTTAAGACCCCCTGTCCTATACAGTCCCAGTTCTACCTACTCTAAACCTAAGCACTGTAAAATACTCTCTGTTTGATTGCTTTTTCACTTTGTTATGTTTAATCACAGATGTGGCACAGCCTGCTGGCAAAGTCGGGTATAGCAGTGAGACCTGAAAATATATTTATTCCCTACAGGAACGACTATGTTGATCTTTATCTGACCAGCAATAGGAGATGTTACTACTTAGTAGAAGCCCTATTAAAATAAGGAATTTCAGTTTTTCTTGGAGATATCCTTTAATTTCAGCCTTAATTTTAAAATGTTTTAAATTACATTACTGTGTTCTTTCATACAGAATTGTTTTGGACAGCACCAGAGCTACTCCGAGATCAAAATCTGGCCAGGAGAGGAACATTTAAAGGCGATGTCTTTAGTTTTGCTATCATATTGCAAGAAGTGGTTGTCCGAGGTCCACCATACTGCATGTCAGGACTTTCAGCAGAGGGTAAGAGTTGGATTCCTTTGTCTTGAGAATAGAGAGGGTGGCTTAACATAGGGGTTGATTTACTAAAGGCAAATAGACTGTGCAGTTGCACTCTGCAGGAGCAGTTGCTTCAGATCTTAGTAAATGAGCAGAAGCTCTGCTGACTTCCATCATCCAATCACATGCAAGCAAAAATTCATTTTTTTTTTATTTTCTTTGCACGTGATTGGGTATTCTTTGCAAAGTGAAGCTTTACCCCATTTACTAAGCTCTGGAGCAACAGCATTTGCAGAGTGCAACTTTGAAAATGAACCCCATTGTGTCCACTGAGCCAAGCAACCTTCATCTATAGAGTATACATTTGTACAGCTAGACCTGGAACTGTCGGCAGATTGTAAATTCTTGCTGTACTACCCACTCACCTTTCAAAATTATCAAATTTTTTGGGCTGCTTCTCACCATTCTCCTCACTAATAATGTTTACCTGGCCAATCTATGTAGAAGCGAGGAATCACTGTTTAGTGAATTACAATCTCTCCCCCTAGCTTCTGGGTCCTGTGCCGGGAAGCTTCCCTACTGCATTATTAACACAGGAGGTTGCTTGCTCCGCAAAGGTGCCGTTCAGAGAACACTTGCATTTTAGTGAATGCAAAGCATTCTGTGATTGGACAAGGTGGAGATTGTGACATCACTGCCCGCGTCTTCACCTTGTCCAATTAGAGAATGCTTTTTATTCACTGAGAAAATGTTCTCTGAATCGTGTCTATGCCAAGAGCGCAACCTTCTGTGTTCACTAAGCAGCTAGGAAGCTGTTTGGCACAGGACCTGGAAGCTGGCGGTGATAACTGTGGTATCAAAGAATACATTTCAGGTTGAAGATTTCGCCATATACACCACCTCCTTTAACCATCTCAATACATGGCATTTTCACCCCCTTCCTGCCCAAGCCATTTTTCAGCTTTCAGCGCTGTCACACTTTGAATGACAATTGCGTGGTCATGCTACACTGTACCCAAATTAAGTTGTTATCATTTTGTCCCCACAAATAAAGCTTTCTTTTGGTGGTATTTGATCACCTCTGCGGTTTTTATTTTTTGCGCTATAAACAAAAGAAGTGGGACAAGTTTGAAAAAAAACCCAATCATTTTTACTTTTTGCTATAATAAATATCCAATTTTTAATTTATTTTTTAAATACATTTTTTCCTCAGTTTAGGCCGATACGTATTCTTCTACATTTTTTTGGTAAAAAAAAATTGCAATAAGCGTATATTGATTGGTTTGCGCTAAAGTTATAGCGCCTACAAAATAGGGGCTAAATTTATTGCATTCTTATTATTATTTATTTCTTACTAGTAATGGCGGCGATCTGGGATTTTTATCGTGACTGCGATATTGCAGCGGACATATCAGACACTTTTGACACATTTTTGTGACCATTCACATTTATACAGCGATCCGTGCTATGAAAAAGCATTGATTACTGTATAAATGTGACTGGCAGGGAAGGGGTTAACCACCAGGGGACGCTGAAGGGGTTAATATGTTCCCTGGGAGTGATTCTAACTGTAGGGGGAGGGGATTCACAAGGGGAGGAGACCAATCAGTGTTTTTCTGTACTGAGAACACACCATCGGTTTCCTCTCCTCTGACAGGACCGTGGATCTGTGTGTTTACATACACAGATCCACGGTCCTGCTGTGTTACCGGGCGGTGCGGGTGCCCGGCGGACATCGCGGCGCATCGAGTCCCCAGTAACATGGCGGGCGTGCGCCCCGCTGGCGGCGCGCGCGCCCCGCTGGTGGCGCGCGCGCCCCCTGGTGGGCCGAAAAGGCGAGGGCGTCCTATGACGCCCTCCACCACGAGAGCTGCGCCGTCTGGCCGTCAATTGACAGCCGGTGGTCAGCAACCAGTTAAATTCGTTAAAATTATTACCAAGGACAGAATTGGAGTTTAGAAAGGTGCAAACATTCAATGAAAATTGATATTACAAAAGTACATAATTTCTATTAGACAAATTTATAAAGCGAAAAAACAACAATTTAATATAAAAAAAGAGCACAATAAAGCTCAGTGGTCACTATAAAAAATAATGGTTGCCTCTACATGTTTCAACACAATCGTGGCTTCTTCTGGAGCTTTTGTAGGACCTTAATACATTACCACCCTTTAAAAGATCACAGTTCCAAGGAATCCTCAGAACCCGTCAAGAGCTCCAATGAGGTGTCTGTGTGCCAAAAATAACCCTGTAATCACACCCTGTTATAATACGAAGGTTAATGAGTTTATGGACTGATACAAATATCCTCCCCAAGACGCAAACTTCATATACTAGCAGCAAACTTCAAAGAAATGCCATCTTAACAATTCCTTCTCTGAGAGTGCCAAGTGTTCCTTAAAGCGGGGTTTCACCTTCAAAAAATTTTTTTTTAAAGTCAGCAGCTAAAAAAAAAGTCGCTGCTGACTTTTAATAAGTACACTTACCCTCCCAGGGCGCCCGCGATGCCGTTCATGGAGGCCGAGATGCCCCTCGGCTATTCGGATCCAGCGCCGCCATCCTCCGTAAGGGAAACGGCTTCACGCGGCCTACTGCGCGAGTCGGCGCGCGGCATACTGCGCATGCGCGAGTCGGCGCGCGGCATACTGCGCATGCGCGAGTCGGCGCGCGGCATACTGCGCATGCGCGATCGGCGCGCGGCCTACTGCGAATGCACGAGTGTCATTTGTGAATGGGGAACGCGGTGTGTTGTGGGACACACACAGTTCCCATAACACACCGCGCCCCATTCACCTGAAGACGGAAGAAGAGAAGATCACCGCGGCGCTGGAGGAGGCAGATTAGGACGATCTGCCTAGCAACAGCCATTTCTGGTAAGTAAAAAAAATTTTTTTTTTTTTTTTTTTTTTAATTTTAAATTGTTACTAACATTTTTTCTAGTTTTCATTTTCAGGGTGTTCCACCACTTTAATTTGGTATCAATATGATACCTTTAAACCAGGGAATATCAAAGTAGTTGGTCTGTCCCAAAGACCGATCACCTTGTTACCTGTAGGTTCACTAAACCAAGTAAAAAAGGGGTAATCCCTTTGAAACAGACCAACTACTTTGTTCTTCCCTGATTTAAAGGTATCATATTGATACCAACTTAAAGTGGTTGTAAACCCTTACAGACCACTTTGACCTACAGGTAAGCCTAGATTAAGGCTTACCTGTAGGTCCAATAAATATCTCCCAAACCTAAAAGGTTTAGGAGATATTTAAAGAAATAGCGGCACCACTGTCTACAACTGTAGACAACGGCGCAGGCGCACTGGGCGCACCACAATTGAAGGCAAACATGCCGTCACTTACGGCTCCCATGTTCATGCGCCAGAGTGACATCATCGCTGCTCCGGCCACTCACAGCGCCAGAGCCGCGATACCCGGAAGGAAGATGGACGCTTCGTGCAACCGGGGACAGAGGTGACATCGTTGACTCCTGTGTCAGGTAAGTGACACATAATTGGCTACTATACGATGCATAGTAGTCCATTATGCTTTACCTTTGCAAGGAAACAAATCAGGGTTTACTTCCTCTTTAAGGAACACTTGGCACTCTCAGGCATTCCAGCTAGAGGTGGTGGTCACTGAAGTCACTAGATAATATGAATTAACAATTCTATGAACTGTCACCTTGATTTGCAAAATGGTGGAATTTTCACATTATTTGGACTTAATTTGTTGCTTTATTGGTTGCACTACACAATTATTTTGTCCATTAGTATTGTACTGAGAGTCACATGTGGATACACTCTGAGAGGTAGCAATCACGATAAGCCTAGCAGTAGGCTATTGACATTTGATTTGTATAATATTGTGTGGCACTGAATATTTTATTCACATTTAGTTTGACTATTGCGCTGATTATATATTTTTTCACATTTATGCAAAAATAAATATACCTGGAAGCTCAAAGGATGCAAGCTTTCAGAACACATTAGGTTCCTTCCTCAGGCATGGAATTGTGTAATCCCCGAGGAAGAAACCTAATAAGTTCCGAAAGCTTGCAACTTTATATTTTTAAGTTAGTTCATAAAGAGTATCCCTGAAACTCCAAATTTTCAGCATTAATTGATGGATAACATAGTCAAATACTATAATAATAATAGGAATATGAATTTTGCTGCAGTGATGTATTACATTTGTGCTTTTTCTATTCCAGAAATCATCAGAAAGGTCAAAAAGCCGCCTCCATTATGTCGGCCCACAGTGGCCCCTGATCAGGCCCCACTGGAGTGCATTCAGCTCATGAAGCAGTGCTGGAGTGAACTACCAGACAGAAGGCCAACCTTCGATGAGATCTTTGATCAGGTTGGTGATTAATTCTCTTTTTAAAGGATATATTATAACTTGCATTTCACATAAATTATAAAGATGATACAAGTAGCCCTTTTTGAAATAATTACATGCAAGGGGGATGAATTAAGGCACAATTCCAAATCACCCAGGATTGGACAGGCTAATGGAAGGGCCACTACACAAAAACATTTGGGGACCTCAGTGACTGTTATATATTGGGGCCCTTGTGAATTCCAGATATGTAAATATTTTACATAGTTAGGTTGAAAAAGATACAAGTCCATCTAGATCAACCAATATAAAAAATATATACAGGCATACCCCACTTTTAAGTACACAACGGGACCAGAGCATGTATGTAAAACCTAAATGTACTTAAAGTGAAGCAATACCTTTTTTCACTTCTCAATGCATGTAAATATACTAGCTCTATGGGAAATCTTGGTCAGCTTAACATGCACTGCTCCCAGTCTTTAACATTTAAAGAGGAGTTCAGCCGTTTCTGTGTTTATTAAAAGTCAGCAGCTACAAAAAGTGTAGCTGCTGACTTTTAATAAACACACACTCACCTGTCCCATGGTCCAGCGATGCGGCCACCCGATGCCTCGGTTCTCTCCGTCTCATCTCTGCGGCGTCAGCATTTCAAGTGTGGGCACCCGGCTGTGACAGCTTGCGGCTTTACAGCTGGGTGTGCACTGTGCATGAGCGTCCTGAATGGCCGGGCAATCTTCTGGAACCTGTGACGTGTCCCAGAAGATTGCAGGGGAGAGGAGAATTTCCACTCGTGTCGCAGCGGGGCTCCGAGCAGAAGTGGGAGCTGGGTACCTGTCAAAACTAGGTATCCGCCCCCCCCCCCCAAAAAAATGACATGCCAAATGTGGCATGTCAGGGTGTCAGGAGTCCTTAAAGCAGAAGTTCCACTTTTGAACTTCACTTCAGCATTGACGTCTATGGGAAATCTTGGTCAAATTGACATGGCACTTCTCCCGAACCATAAGTGACAGGGACACCAAACTTGGGGACCCAGGACTATGACATGGTAGATTACCTAGGCAAGCTGACCGACCCCAATTTCCATCTGTTGTAGTCCTGGGTTCCCTCTCGGTGCTCCCCAAGTTTGGTGTCCCTGTCACTTATGGTTCAGGAGCAGTGCCATGTCAAGCAGACCAAGATTTGCCATAGACGCCAATGTTAAAAACCAGAAGCAGGGCCATGTCAAGCTGACCAAGATTTCCCATAGATGCCAATGTTAAAAACCAGGAGCAGTGCCATGTAAAGCTGACCAAGATTTCCCATAGACACCTATGTTAATATTATGTTCTATTACCTTTTGTACCACCCCCTCCCTTTTAGAATGTAAGCTCTACGAGCAGGGCCCTCCTGTCCCTTCTGTATTGAACTGTACTATAATAATTTTCCATATGGTTGCCCAATTAAATAGTCCGCTTGTAAATTGGAGACATCCTGTAAGGACGTTATTCCTGTACATAGCTTGGTGTCCACTGCAAACACTGAATTTGTAGTTTTAATCCCAAATTCTATACCATTGATGAATGGCCCAAAAAGTTAGGGTTCCAACACTACCTTGGGGTACACCACTAATAAGTTTAGACTATTCAGAGTATGAATTGTTAACTACTACTCTCTGAATATGGCCTATTAGCTAGATTTCTGACTTGTCTGCCCCTGTATATTCTAATTCTCCTTTACCCCTCAATCTTAGTTTAAATACTCCTCCAGCCTTCCCATAAACCTCTCCCAAAGCACAGCAGACCCCTTCTCATTAGGTGCAAAACCCATCTTTAGCGCAACAAAAAGTCAACCCAGTGCTCTAGAAACTCAAATCTTTCCCTCTTACACCAGATCTATAACCATGCATTCGGCTATCTTAGCTCCCTCTGCTTCTTCTGTGTTGCACATGGCACAGGCCATATTTCAGAGAATTTCACCTTGGAGGTCCTTCCCAACTTGCAGCCTAGTTTTTTTAATTGATTCTTAAGGATCCTCCATCTTCCATGTATTCTGTCATTGGTCCCAACATAGACCAAGACAGCGGGGTCATGTCCAGCCCCTTCCACTAATTTGTCAACCTAGTCCGCCACATGCTGAACCCTGGCCCAAGGGAGACAGAAAACTATTTGGTTAAGGCGATCCTGGTGACACGTTTTTTTTTTGTCCCGGCTGTTAGGGGTGGCAGTGACACCTGGGGCTGCCACTTCTGAGTTTTCCACCTCCACATCTTCACCCAACTTGTCAAATGTGTTTGGGTGCTTAAACACTGGACTGGCCTTCCTTTTCTGTGAGCCCCTACCACTCCCTCTAAAAACATTAGCCCATATTCCTACCTGATAATCCTGACTTACCCCCACCCTCCAAATCAACCCCATTAACCACCAGCATCTTGAGCACAAGTCTCCTTCCAAGGTTGTTTGTTCCGCATTATTTTCTTGTACAGATAAAAATGATTATGGCCAATGTTGACTAATGTCAGTATGCAGGGGCTGTCTCTTGAGTAGTGGTTGATGCCCAGAGGACTTTAGGTGACATACTGGGGATGGGAAATCATCTCAAATCTGCCTCAGTTTATTTACATCTTCTATTGAAATATGTTCTCTGATTACGGTATAGACTCACAGGTTTGCAGATCACACTTGTATCATAGGGTACACTATTAGCCAGAAACAACTATCGTTCAGTGAGTTCTTTGGGTCGAGACATCAGAGACTATGCCCCATTCCTTGCAGCTATCAACTGGCCGTTGTTCTCAGCTTAACGCAAGAGGCATTACCTTCTTTCTGGGATCCTCCACTATGAGTTCAGTTTTGGGCACCAGATGCAAGAGGGATACCACCCTCACTCAGTGTAGACACCTTGCCATTATTTGGTCTCATTCTGTCACTGCATTCCCCACTAACTTTACATTTCACATGCACAGGTAAATATTTAACACTGCTAGATTCAGTGGACACTCAGATACAGTATGTCAGTGCTTGCAATGAGGAAAGGGTGGGTGGGAGCACTGTGAAGGTGAGTATAAGGTGGTCGTGGGTGGGTTTTAAATAGACCCCATCACTTTGCCCTAAATATATGGAAAGAAAGGATGTGAGTGCTTGGTCTATGGAGATTGCAAAATCTAGTGAAGCTCTGCATAGAAACCAATCAGCTTCCAGGTTTTTGTCAAAGCGTAGTCGAGTAAGCTGAAGTTAGAAGCCGATTGGCTAGCATGCACAGCTGCACCAGATTTGCACTCTCCAGTTTTAGTAATTCAACCCCAATGCGTTTCAGGGGCCATACACAAATTATCCTTCACTGGGGTTTAGGATTACTGTGCGAGAGCAACCTGGACAGTTGGTTAATCTTGGGTTTTAGTTCTTTATAATTTTATTTTGGACCTTGCTCAATAAAGTTGTCTGGGAGTATTTCTCCTGAATAAGTAAGATGACAGGGATTCCACACAGGAATTCCTAGGGGAATGTGGCCTCTGACTTGTGTTCACACCAGGAGAGGGGAAAGATAATGTTCACATGGTGGGCCACCAGCCAAAAAGAGCCCTCTTCCCTCTGACTGCATTATGCCCCTTTCACAAGGGCTGTCCGATCAGGTTCACCAGTCAGTTTTTCAGGTGGACCTGATCAGACCCTCCAGTCTCTTCTATGGATCGGCGAATGTCAGCGGACATGTGTCTAAAGACACCCGCCGCCATCTGATCTGATCCTGTCCACCAAAAACAGATGGGGGTCCTATTCCCCATCTGTCTGGCGGATCGAGTTGGATGGCATTGGATGCAAACGGACAGACCCATAGAGGAGAGCAGGACTGTGTCCGTGTCGGCTCTGCATAGCGAAGCGGACAAGGACCTGTCATCCACCTGCTCAGTGGGGATCGTTGGAGAGATCCCCTGCTGAGCAAGTGGATTTCGCTTAGCGGAGGCACCCTTGTGAAAGGTATAAACAGAAAAGTCAGTGCTACTACCCATACACCACATAGATAGCAGAGCCCCCAGGTGCTCGATCCACAGTCGCTGGCTGAGTAGAGTAATGTAGAAAAAAAAACGTTCCGCACTCTGGTTATTGCTCTTAAAATGTCTTCATTTTATTGAATAGCCACAGTGAACAAATGCAGATTAGGTCAGTTGACGCGTTTCAGCCTATAAGGCCTTAGTTATAAGGCCTTATAGGCTGAAACGCGTCAACTGACTTAATCTGTGTTTGTTCACTGTGGCTATTCAATAAAATGAAGGAATTTTAAGAGCAATAACCGGAGTGCAGATCGTTATTTCTACATTACCCTTGTGAAATGGGCCTAACATATTTAACCCTGCAACCAGCTTCCCTTGCTCCTGATTTGAGGAGGATTTCTGCCAATCATAGAATGGGACCCTAGTAGCCCACTACAATGGAAGAAAAGGGGCAGACATATATAAGCACCCCTTACATGTGCAACAGTACAGGAAGTTTAATTCAAGGAAAAAATCCTTGCCTGGACAGGCTACAGCACAGGTGTCAAACACAAGGCCCGTGGGACGAATCCGGCCCTCCAGGCCATTTCATGTGGCCCTTGCACCTCTCCTGCAGCTGGGAGAGCTCCAGCCCTACTCTGGTCCTCCTCCAAACCCCTACTTCAAGCAATGCATCCAGCTTCTTCCCAGCAGCAGCATAAAGAAAGGTGGGTGCACTGTGATGTAAGGGAGAGTGATGGACTCAACTTCTGATGGTGGGGTGGCTCTTGACATCTAATGTAAGGGGAGGGGATGCGCTGGACTACTAATCTTGCAGATACAACCGGCCCTTTTGAGGACAATCATAATGCTGATGTGGCCCACAATGAAATTGAGTTTGACACCCCTGGGCTACAGCATCTAACACGGGTGAACAAATTATTACGGCATTCAGGAGCCAGCTTGTCCAAAGCAGGATTTTCTTTATTAGCCAGCTCCATTGACAGCCACTAGGGAAAACCTCAAAATGTAGGTGCCAGCTGTAACTTTTAAAAAGCATTGGCTAAATAACTCTGATCTAACAGCCAGCTTTTGCTTTCCTTACCAGTTTAAAACCATCAACAAAGGGAAGAAAACTAACATTATTGACTCCATGCTAAGGATGTTGGAACAGTACTCCAGTAACTTAGAAGATTTAATTCGAGAAAGAACAGAGGAACTGGAGGTGGAAAAGCAAAAAACAGAAAAACTTCTCTCCCAAATGCTTCCTCCGTGAGTATTACCTGTATGAAATGAATATTTCTAGCATGTAGGCTAGTGGAATCTGGTTTAACAAACTAAGGCTAGGTTTGACCTCCGGAAGATTTACCAAACTTGATGACCAGGCCATTTTTTTGCGATACGGCACTGCGTTACTTTAACTGACAATTGCGCGGTCGTGCGACGCTGTACACAAACAAAATGCATGTCCTTTTTTTCCCACAAATAGAGCTTTATTTGGTGGTATTCACCTCTCTTTGGTTTTTATTTGTTACGCTATAAACTAAATAATCCAATAAAAAAATTGAAATAATCAAATTTCTTCATCAATTTAGGCCAATATGTATTCTGATACATATTTTTGGTAAAAAAAAAAAAAATCCCATTAAGCATATATTGATTGGTTTGTGTAAACCTTATAGCGACTATAAACTATGGGAAATTGTGAATCATTTATTTAAAAAAAAATTTTTTTTACTAGTAATGGCGGTGATCAGCGACTTATAGCGGGACTGAGATATTGCGGCAGACAATTTGGACTCTTATGCCCTGTACACACGTTCGGAATTTCCGACAGAAAAAGTCAGATGGGAGCTTTTGGTCGCATATTCCGACCATGTGTATGCTTTATCGGACTGTTTCTGACGGAACTTAGATAGAGAGCAGGTTCTCTATTTTTCTGACAGAGGCTTTCCCATTGGAAAGTCGGACCGTGTGTACGCGGCATTAGGCCTCATGTACACTGCTGTTGATATACGGACGTTTAGGGGCAGTTGGGCATTTTTTTTCAGCAGCCCCTGATCTCTCCTCTATGTTATCTTATCTGTCCGTGTACACTGAGTAGTTTATAGTCATTTAGAGGCAGTTGAGTTTAGTGCCATTTTTTTTAAAGCAAAAAAAAATGCGTTTAGGACGGAAGTTTATTGGCATTTAAAACGCCACATGCTTGAAAACGCGTCTAGACGCGGTCACTCGTGTTTACCCGCATTTCATTTATAGGCGTTTTTAATGGAGATACATTTCTGACCATTTAACAGGGACGTGCAGTCAGGGGAGGCAGGTGACGCAGAGCCTCACCTGCCATGAACATAAAAAAAAGAATCTAACAAACAAGGGGAAAAAAAGGTTGCGTTTCAAGTCTCGTAGCTCAGTGACCTGAGGTCACAGAGACCCAGAGGCTGAAGTCCTACCCCACCAATGGTCAACCTTTGGGGCTCCTGTGACCTATGGTTCCAGACATACTGGGCTTCTTGTTTAGTTTAAATACAAGCTGGCACACTCTGTTTGCAGCAGACTGAGAGGATGAGCTCACAGTGCCTCTCTTCTTGTCAGATGCACTGAGCTTAATGGACAGCTTGGATCCTTGGACCAATGGTAAAGCACCATTGGAACAAGCTGTCCAATAAAAATGCTGCAGTGGAGGCTGCCCTCTCACTGCCATGTCATAGAAGGGGTCATGCTCCCTTCAAGCCCAGTGGCAGAACTTGGGGCTCCCTTCAAGCCCAGCCCTCTTAACTAGAAGGAAAAAGCATGGGTTTATGGGTATGAGATTTACCCACAATCCCATGTTTTTCTCACACAGTTAAGAGTGAGAATGAGAATCTGCTGCCTGCTGAAAAGGTACAACCTAAATCATATATTATTATGCTATATGTTATAACATAATAATTTATTATTTATCTATTTACTATGAAATTACTGGTTTGAAATTATAACTTCAAACTTCAGTAGTTTGTCCGTTAAGCCACCTGCTTGAGTACAGATTTTGAAAATATAGTAAATTACTTTAAGAGCAATATATAATAATTATTTGTATATTACATATTTATGGTAATTAACCCCTTGCCACCCAGGCCAATTCTGACACGTCTCTCCTACACTTAAAAATCATAAATTTTTTTGCTAGAAAATTACCCAGAACCCCCAAATATTATATATATATATATATATATATATATATATATATATATATATATATATATATATATATATTTAGCGGACACCCTAGGGAAGAAAATGGTGGTTGTTGCAACTTTTTATGTTGTATGGTATTTGCGCAGCAATTTTTTAAACGCCTTTTTTTTGGGGGGGGAAAAACTGTTTCATGAATATATTAAAAAAAAACCACTAAAGTTAGCCAGATTTTTTTGTATACTATGAAGGAGGATGTTACGGCAAGTAAATAGATACCTAACATGTCACGTTTTAAAATTGCGCACACCTGCGGAACGGCGCTAAACTTCGGTACTTAAAAATCTCCATAGGCGGCGCTTAAAATTTTGTACAGGTTGCATGTTTAGAGTTACAGAGGAGGTCTAGTGCTAGAATTATTGTTCTCGCTCTAAGCCCCCGTACACACGGTCGGACATTCCGACCACAAAATCCGTCAGATTTTTTCCGACGGATTTTGTCCGAAACTTGTGTTGCACACACACGGTCGGAACAAAGTTGTCGGAAAATCCGATCGTTCCGAACGAGGTGACGTACAAAATGTACGACTACATAGAGGCCAGTAGCCAATAGCTTTCATCTCAAAATTTCTTCTGAGCATGCGTGGCACTTTGTGCGTCAGAATTCTCTACACACAAAGTTCGATCGGATTTTGTTGTCGGAAAATTTTAGATCCTGCTCTCAAATTTTTTTGCCCGCTAGAGCCCACACACGATCGGATTTTCCGACAACATAATCCGACCGTGTGTACAGGGCATAACGCTTGCGGCCTATGTAACCCGTGTTTATCTGGCTCTGATACTAGCCAGTGCCTCACCAGCCACTGACCTCACCGCACGACCTTGCCATTTACAAGGCAAAAAACTCTTTTAAACGCAAACACGGCTAAACACAGCATGTAAACGCGGCACAAGGGACGTTTTAAACCCTTGGTTACTAGCTGTCAAGTTCTATCGTTCAGGAGAGGTTTTAAAACATCCCGTGTACATGAAGCCTAACTGACACTTTTTGGGGAACAGTGACACTTATACAGTGATCAGTGCTAAAAAAATATGCACTGTCACTGTACTTATGACACTGGCTGGGAAAGGGGTTAACATCAGGGGCGATCAAAGGGTTAAATGTGTGCCTGACCAGTGCTTTACTACTGTTTGGGAGGTGCTTGTACTAGTGGAAGGCCTGCTTAGCAGAGACACAGGATCCATGTCTTCTGTACTGACAGGACGAGATCTGCCTTGTTTACATAGGCAGACTGCTGTTCTGCCTGTGTAACAAAGCATCTGCGGGTACCGGAGGACGTCGAGTCCCCCGTACCTGCCGATCAGCTCCCGCTGTGTCTAATCGCATAGGGAGCAGGCCACAAGCGGTGCGCGCCCCGCACCAGAAGTGCAGGATCACTTGTCTGTGTTTAGCGTCCTCCGACTGTAAAACTAGGCCTAAATCTCAGGAACGAAAGTACAAATCCTTTGTCGGGTAAAACCACTCTCACACACACAATATATTTCATCTCTGTATTTAGCTGTTTGCCTGGAGTTCAGCCTTTCTAATAATTGCCTGTGGCTCTGTCTAGGTCTGTCGCGGAAGCTCTAAAAACAGGAGGCACGGTGGAGCCGGAATACTTCGATCTAGTCACCATCTACTTCAGTGACATTGTTGGCTTTACCACGATCTCGGCACTCAGCGAGCCCATTGAAGTGGTCGACCTTCTGAACGACCTCTATTCTTTGTTTGATGCAGTTCTGGGCAATCACGATGTTTACAAAGTAAGGGGTGTGACATTTCACAAGGTTGTTTTTTTTTTCAGACAAAGGTTTTTTTTTTTTTTTTTTAACGCCAATAACTTAAAACTCTTAGGCCCCTTTCACACTGGGGCGTTTTTCAGGCGGTACATCGCTAAAAATAGCGCCTGTACACCGCCTGAAAAATCCGGCCCCATTTACTCCAGTGTGAAAGCCGACGGGCTTTCACACTGGAGTGGTGCACTAGCAGGACGGTAAAAAAAAGTCCTGCTAGCAGCATCTTTGGAGCGGTATAGGAGCCGTGTATTCACCGCTCCTACCCATTGATTTCAATGGGACACCGCGGTAATACCGCGGCAATACCGCCGCAAAGCGACACTACGGCGGCGCTTTGCGGGGGATTTTAACCCTTTTTCGGCAGCTCGCGGGGGTAAAAGCGCACCGCGAGCGGCCGAATCCCGCGGCTAAAACTACGGTAAAGCAGCACTAAATATAGCGCTGCTTTACCGTCGCCATGGCTCCCGCCCCAGTGTGAAAGGGGCCTTATGCAAACAGAGGAGCTGGGGGGCATTTGGTGGATTTACTTAAGGCAAATAGACTGTGAACTTTGCAAGGGAATTTGCAGAGCTTAGTAAATGAGGGAGAGCTCTGCTGACTTCCATCATCCAATCATGTGCAAGCACAAATGCAATTTTTTTTATTTTCCTTGTACGTGATTAGGAACTTTTTGCAAAGTGAAGCTTCTTCTCATTTACTAAGCTCTGGAGCAAATTGCAAAACGCACAGTCTATTAGCTATGTGCAGAACGGAAAGATTTCTTTAGTTTCAGATATATTTGTTATGTTACTCATTTTGTTTCATTGATCCGTTTAGTTTCAGCTCAGCTTTTGTTTTGTTTTTATAAATTTTCTAATTTTTTGATTTCACATTTTTGGACCTATTCGAATTCTGTCTGAAGAATAGCTGGTTGTTAAGGAATGGGCCGGGAACAGCGTGCATAGAACTCCCCCCGCCCAATCCACACCAGGCTCTTTGGGTCTGGTATGGATTTTAAGGGGAACCCCATGCCAAAGTCCATACTGGACCCTTATGCGAGCATGAAGCCTGGCAGGCCAGGAAAGGGGGAGGACGAGCAAGCGCCCCCTCCTCCTGAACCATACCTCGCCACATGCCCTCAACACCCAAATGGACCTTGTTCCCACGTTGATGAAATCTTAAAACCCATTCCAGACCCAAATTCAAATCATTACGAATATTTGGAATTCGTTAGAAAACAAAATTAAATGATTTCAACGAAATTCGTTAATATTTCATTTGGAGATTCGGATACATTCGAATCCCTGAATAACCAAAAATGTATCCGAATTTACATTCAGACCGAAACAAATTGCACGTGTCTACAGTCTATTTGCCTTTAGTACATCCACCTCAGTGTGTGGCCTCGGGCAGTTGGTAGGGCAGTTGGTAGGGCAGCAGCTGTCATCATGAACTTGTATCGCTAGCCAAAACTTTATTTATGAGTAGGGAAGGGTTGGAACAAACCAAATAAAGGGCACTCTCTTCAATGGAAGCTTAATAGCAATGAAAAAACAAAAACAAAACAGAAGCTGACCTCCAGCTTTCCCTTCAGGCTTGCACAGTTGTACTGGCTCCCCTCCTGTACTAAAATGGTTTGCTTCACTGCACCCTGAGAGCTTCTCACAGTGTGCATTTGAAGCTGCAGCAAGTCAGATAGAGCCCCCCTCATTTCCTGGTTTTGGGATGTCCAGCATAATCTAGCTCAAGGGTCTGCAAGCTTTCCAAGCAAACGGACAGTTTACTGTTCTTCAGGATTTAGGGGGGCCAGACTGTGGCCAGTGGGATTAGAAAATGCCACGGCATCAGTGTTATGAAAACAGTCATGAAAACAGAAAGGTTTTATTTAATAATTTCATAATGGGTTGATGAGGAAGGAATAACTAGGAAAGAGAACATGTAAACAGCTTTGATCACTCTTCACACTATCCAAAAACATTAGTGTTGCTAGAGATAAGGCCCCCCATTGGTGGCTCCAATATTGTCTGATCCTTGATAAAATTCAAACCATGGGTGGCCTTGAAGAAAATATTTGGCCAAACAGTGACTGCGTCCCATCAGATGCAGTCATTATTTGGCAATGCCAACAACCATGGAAGGCTGGGTTACCTGAATACTTTGAAGATTCCTTCTTCCACATTTTTTAGCATAGAGGAATTGACTGATTTTCTCTTTGTCTCTCATTGGCTGAACAGCCAAAATTTAAGCCATCTATGCCCAGCTATATACTTTATTTAGAAATAGACAGATGAAAATTGTTCTTTACATAACACCTATGTTATTCCTATTGTAATGACTTGTCTCTTCACAGGTGGAAACAATCGGTGATGCTTATATGGTGGCATCAGGTCTTCCCAAGAGGAATGGAAACAGACACGCGGCAGCCATTGCCAGCATGTCACTAGATATCCTGAGTTCTGTGGGCACCTTCCAGATGAGGCACATGCCTGACGTACCGGTCAGGATTAGGATAGGTCTGCACACAGGTATCCAGATCACTATTCTGTTTTTCAGTAAAGTTGTATGGTTGTGATCAGCCAGCATTCCTTAGATCAGTGGTTGTCAACTTATGAGCTAAAGGAGGCCTCAAATGTGGCCTCTGACATCATCATAATTTGAGGTGTCTCTAAAAAAGTTTTGGTGAATGGTATCAGAAAACAAACAAAACAGAAAATACAAAATAAATTACCTTTATTGACTTTTAAAATAATCGTTGTCCTTCATAACACACTTTGGACAACGTTCATAAAGGTTCTGGAAACAAAGGCCTCTTTAGGAATCGCAGAACCACTGTCGCACATTCTTGGATTTCCTTATGATTGAACATTGTTGTCGAAAATAGGTGATCAACATTGTTTTTTTTTTTTTTTTTAAACTCTTTATTTCTATTTTTTAAACAATACAATTCATATTTACAATGTTCCTTAGTATGTAACATTTCTACTATTACAATCATTTTCTATGAGGTGAGTTGCTTGTACTTTGCTTCTTCTATCCTCATTTTAATTCACACTTCTCTCCGTCTCTTACCCCATCCCCCCCCCCCCCCCAAAAAAGAAAGAAATAAACAAAAAAAAAAAAAAAAGGGGCAAAGTCCCTCTCTCCCACTCCCCCTCCCCCCGTCCCCTTCGGAGTATTATCTTGTTATTGTTCCCTCTCCTCCTCTCTTTTGTATGCAAAATAGGGAGCCCATGTTTCCCCATACCTCTCCTCCTGCTCCTTCAATGCCATAGTCAAATTTTCCATTTGCTGAATTTCACCGACTCTGGCCCACCAGTGGGCCCTCGTTGGTATTGCTTCCTTTTTCCACAAGGCCGGGATACAGGCTCTCGCTGCCGTAAGGAGATGCTTCATTAAAGATTTATTATATTTTTCAACCGACATGGGAACATCGTTTAGTAAAAATGCAGCCGGGTTTTCTCCAAGTGACACACCTGTAATTTTCCTTACCGTTTCCTCCACCATTTTCCAATAGTCTCTGATTTTCCCACATTCCCAAAATATATGCAGCATCGTGCCCTCTGTTTCTCTACATCGCCAACATACGTTTGGAATCTGCGGGAGTATTCTATGTAACTTACTTGGGGTCCTATACCATCTGGTGAGGATCTTATATCCCCCTTCTTGGTATCTGCTTGCTAGTGACGTTTTGTGGACAGAACTCAAAATTTTTTCTTTTTGTTTTTGGGAAAATGTGACCTTCAGTTCTTGTTCCCAGGCTTGCACAAAACCTAGGTTTTCGGGCGCCTCTAGTCCTATAATCATTTTGTAGAAATATGACAGGGGGTGTCTCAGGTTTTCCCCGTCCAAGCATACCTGCTCAAACCCCGACAATCCCCGGATTTCCGGGTATTTTCTACTTTTTGAGCGTATATATGCTCCCAACTGCATTACTCTGAAGTAGTCTAGCTCTGGGGTAAGTTCACTTTCTATCTCCCCTCTTGTCATTAATCTACCCTCTTTTGAAAAATGTATGACCCTGCTTATCCCCCTACGTCTTAGGTCGGTGAATTTCTGGTCTATAATACCTGGCTTGAATTCTGGTGTGCCTAGTATAGGTGACATAGGGCTAGATTCTGTTGATATCTTGTTTTTTTTAAAGATTCTTCTAATTGTGTTTAGAGTTGCCCCTATCAATGGGTGTTTTTTTACTGCCGTTGAAATATCCTTTCCAGCCATCCATGCCATCCCCTCCAAGGGGACTTTACTCGATGTTTGTTCCAACCGGACCCATGGCTTTTTTTCTTTGGCACACCATTCCATCACTCTAACTAGGTGTGAGGCCTCCTGATACTTACAGGGGTCTGGAAACCCGATTCCTCCTTTTTCTTTGGGGAGAACCAATATAGATCTCCGTACTCTTGCAGGCTTTCCAGCCCATGTAAATCTCAGGAATCCTGACCGAAGTTCTCTCATAAAACTTTGGGGGATCTTTATCGGCATGGTTTGGAACAAATATAAGAGCCTTGGCATTACATTCATTTTTTATAATATTCGTCCTACCAAACCAGGTAAAGATCTCTTTGTCCCATCTTTTCAGGTCGGTCTTTATTTGTTTTAACATTGGGGCATAGTTTAATTCAAATATCCTGCTTAAAGTCCTTGGTATTTTAGTCCCCAAGTAGCTGATATGGGAGTCAGTCCATCTGAAATTAAATTGAGATATTATCTGTTGAGTCAGGGAGTCATTCATCTCTATACCCATGGCTTCTGATTTGCTATAATTCACTTTGAAATTTGTTATGTCCCCGAATTGCTGTAGTTCCCCCAGGAGGGAAGGCAGGGATATAGCTGGAGAGGATATAAAAAAGATCAGGTCATCAGCGTAGGCTGCTAACTTGTGTTCCTCAGTCTCTGTTTTTATACCTCTAATGTTACAGTTTGATCGTATTTTTCTTAGGAATGGTTCCATTATGAGGACAAAAATAATGGGCGACAGTGGGCATCCTTGTCGAGTTCCGTTTAGAATTCTGAAGGGCTCCGAGATTCTGTCATTTACCTTCACCCTTGCGGTCGGAGCAGAGTATAGGTTTTGGAGCCATCCCAGCATTCCCTCCCCTAAGCCGATATGTTGCAACATGGCCCTTAGGTACACCCAATCCACCCTGTCAAATGCTTTTTCTGCATCTGCTGATATTAATGTTAAGGGTTTATGTTGTCTCTGTGACCAGTAGATGGCGTTTACTACTCTCTGTGTATTCTCCCTTCCTTCTCTTCCTGGAATGAACCCTACTTGGTCAGGGTGGATCAGTGCCGGGATATGTTCCACCAGTCTATTGGCTAATATTTTAGAGAAAATTTTTAGATCAACATTTAGCAACGATATCGGCCGGTAGCTGGAACATTGAGATGGGTCCTTCCCCTCTTTTGGAATCACCGCTATATGTGCTAGCAGTGTCTCCTCCGGTATCCTCCGTCCTTCCCGAATTGAATTAAAGGCTGCTATGAACCTCGGGGCCAGTTTCTCTTCAAATGCTTTATAATAGGACAGGGAATACCCGTCTGGGCCTGGTGATTTCCCTGAGGGTAAGAGGTTCAATACTTTCTTAAATTCCTCCGCCGTTATCGGCCTGTCTAGGTTTTGCACTACCTCATCAGTTAACTTCGGCATTTCCGAGGATCGCAGATATTCACTAGCTACCTCCTCCTTTTCCTTTCTTTTTCCTAGGGTGCTTTCTCCCTCGAGTTGGTAAAGACCCTCATAATAAGTCTTAAAGGCCTGGGCCATTTTCACTGATGAAATCAGGGTCTCTCCAGATTGCGTTTTAATACCCGTTATTTGTCCCTTAGTGTTTTGTTTTAGAGCTTTCGCTAACATCCTGCTTGGCTTGTTCCCATATTCGTATATTGTTTGTCTGTTACGCTTTATCTTGGCTTTTGCTTGTTCAATAAGCAATGAGTTTAGTTCGGCCCGTAGGTTGTTTAATTTTACTTCAATACTTTGTGCCTGTGATTTCTTATGGACCATTTCTGCTTCCCTGATATTTTTAAGTAGGGCTTCTATTTGTTCGTTCAGCTTCTTTTTCTTGTGTGAGCCTAGGGAGATAAGAACTCCTCTCATCACACATTTGTGCGTCTCCCATAAACCAAATGGTGTTATTTCTTCCGTCTCGTTGATTTGAAAAAAAAAATCAATTTCTTGGTTTAGTGTTCTTCCGTATTCTTTATCTTTTAGAAGGGATTCGTTAACCTTCCACTGCCATTCACGGTACTCTACTTCCCCCAAATCCATTTCACAACTTATAGGTGCGTGGTCTGACAGTGTACGAGGACCTATGTCGGCCCTCGTTAAATATGTCACTCCCATCTGTGAGATGAAGATATAGTCGATTCGGGTATACGTTTTATATTTTGCCGAGAAAAACGTATAATCTCTTTCTTGGGTATGCAGTGTCCTCCATACGTCTACCAACTGCGAGTCGTTAAATAATAATTTTTTAATTTTTCTTAATTTTGTATATGTCATATGGGAGGCCCCTCTTGATGTGTCCAAAAGAGGGTCTAGTGCAACATTTAGATCTCCGCCCATTATCACTAGACCATCTTTATGTTGTTGGATCTCCTGAAGACTGATCTCCAGATACTTGACCTGGTCCTCATTTGGGAGATACAGATTGACCAGTGTAACCTTTTGCTGTCCTATTAAGCCTTTCACAATTAAAAGACGGCCCACCTCATCTTTTATTACTTCCGTTTCCCTCCATGGTATCTGCTTAGCTACCAGGATGGCTACCCCGCTTGATTTGGGATTCTGAGATTTCCCATGATACACGCTGGTGAATCTATAATTTCCCAAATTCTGTGTTTTATTGCCACTAAAATGTGTCTCCTGGAGAAAAACTATCTGTGCATTTAATCTTTTCAGTTCGGCGAGTAGTCTGACCCGTTTTTCCAGGATATTCAATCCCTTGACATTGTAGGAGGTGAACTTTATTTTAGTCATCTTTAAGAAATTTTATTTGGAGGAGTATGTTCGGCTATGGGGGCTAGGGGGAGAGAGGGGGAGAGAGAGGCGGAGGGGAAAGAGAGAGAGAGGGGGAAAAAAAAAAAAAAAAACCCTTGTTCTTGGAGCACCCCTGGTGCGGTTTTCCTATACCGTTGCGCTCCCCCCCAAAAAAAAATAAAAAAAAAAAATTATAAAAAAAATCAAAAACAAAAAAAAAAACGACCCTCTGTTCAGTTTGCACCAGTACTTTCGATCATCGCAAGAGTTCGGAACCAAATAACGAACCCCATTGAAGTCTATGGGACCTGAACTGGAAAAATCAAAAGTGCCCATTTTGAAGGCTTATATGCAAGTAATTGGGCATACAATGGTTATGGGGGTCTGGGTGGGGGAAAACGTATCAATGAAAAAAAAGTTTGTAAAAAACACAATTTTTGAATGAGAAGTGATTTATTGATGCTTAAAGTGAAAGCATAAAAATTAAGGGTCCCCTTAGTCTACCCTTTAGGTGGCACATATGTACTGTGTATAGAAGCTGCTGTAGCAATAATGGCATTTATAAAGCCAAAAAAATGTTTATTTTCCCTGCAAGCTTTTTTTATTTTGTCTTGCGGAGCCAGTCTGAATGAAATTTTTGGGATACATTCTGGTGTCCCTCTTCCACAGACTTTGGATAGAAGTAACAGGTGCGGAAAAATTGGTCTTTGGGTGCCTTCACACCGTAACCCTATAGAGGTACTCTTGATGAAAGCCAGAATTGGCCTTGCTGTCAAAAATTGCATTGATATGTACCTGTCAAACAGGTGCGGAAAAATTGGTCTCTGGGTGTTAATTGGATCGCTCCAATGGGAGTGTTTGTATCCTCAATGGGATTTTTAAATGGGGTTGCCAACACTTAGTAAGAAAGTAATATTACTTTCTTACTAATGCCCCGTACACATGGTCGAAAATTCCGACCACAAAATCCGTCGGATTTTTTCCGACGGTTTTTGTCCGACACTGGTGTTGCATACACACGGTTGGACAAAGTTGTCAGAAAATCCGATCATTCTGAACGTGGTGACGTTCGTTGCGTATGACGGAACTACGTAGAGGCTAGTAGCCAATAGCTTTGGTCTTCTAATGTGATCTGAGCATGCGTGGCACTTTGTCTGTCGGAATTCGCTACACACGATCGGAAAAAGTCCGATCGGACTTTGTTGGCGGAAAATTTGAGAGCAGGATCTCAATTTTTTCCGACGGAAAAAGTCAGAGGGAGCCCACACACGGTCGGATTTTCCGACAACATGGTCCGATAGGACATTTTCCGTCGGAAATTCCGACCGTGTGTACGGGGCATTAGTGTTGGCAACCCCATTTAAAAATCCCATTGAGGATACAAACACTCCCATTGGAGCGATTCTTTTCTATTATAATAGGGATGTGGGTTGGCCTACAACACTTGAATGCGCATATAGGGGGAACACCAAACCTATTCTGGGTGTTAATTGTGCCCATTAAACCTACACCAAAGAAATGATTTCAGATGAAATCAACACCCACAACGGCAGGCAGCCTAGAAGTCCTGCAGAGATTCCAGATCCCAAGAACACTTAATCAGTGACATCAGCATCAGGGGCTTCATAGCTGCTGTTAATCCAGAATGGATTCATTTTGATACACTTTTGATAGATTTTTGAACAGGTCTGCATAAACTCCTCGAGAGATAAAGGCTTAATCTCTCTATTTTACAAGGACCTTAAAGAGGAAGTTAAGCCTCCTTGAAAAAAAAAAAAAAGAAAAAACGGAACCTGCAAGGCAAAGGCATAATGAGCTAGTATGCATAGCATACTAGCTCATTATGAATAACTTACCTGAGAACGAAGCCCCCGAAGCGACCCTCGTCCACGACCTCCTCCGCCGCCATCAATCCCGGAGTGACTTCCGGGTCTCGCCGCTCCAGCGCTGTCATTCGCTGGAGCGGCGATAACGTCACTCCCGCGAATGTGCACGAGAGCGGCATATCGCCGTGATCTCGGCATGCTCAGTGCGCCTGCGCGCCGCTGTCTACGGCGCATGCGCCGTAGACAGCGATGACTCTTTTTTTCTAAATATCTCCTAAACCGTGTAGGTTTAGGAGATATTTATTGGACCTACAGGTAAGCCTTAATCTAGGCTTACCTGTAGGCCAAAGTGGTTTGTAAGGGTTTACAACCACTTTAAGTTGTTCAGGTTGGTGGGGTCCAGAGAGGGCTTTTTAAGTATGGCAGTGATCTGCACATGTTTTAGAGGGGAGAGGAAGGTGCCACTAGAGAGGGAGAGATTGAAGATGTGAGGGAGGGAGCATAGGATAGAAGAAGAGGGTGACCGTAGTAGTTATGAGAAAACAGGATCCAAGGGACAATTGGTTAGGTGAGCATCTGAGAAAAGTTTTGTAACCTCTCCTCTAGTAGCCAATTCAAAAGAGGAGAGTGTTGAAAGTGCTGTTAGGCAAGGTATGTTGGGTGGGGAAGATGTAAGCACAGTGGAGGTGTCCTTACGAATTGCATCAATCTCGTCTTTGAAGTGATTGTCAATCTCTTGTGGGCCGTATTATGCTGGAGGATACATCTTGAATTTTTACCCATGCTCATTTGACTACCTGTAATAGGTGTCATGGTGGTCTGGTGCGTACATGTTTGCCTAATTATCAGTGGAAGATGACACTTATTTCTCACAGCTATAAAAAAATCTCCACTTTTGACTTGGATTGAAGAATTTGGTGGTGGTTTTATGGACGTTATTATTTGTTATACATAGTTGTGATTTATGTGCGCGGTATGGAATTTATATATCGTTTCTTGTTTCACAGCTTGTCAAACAAAGTCCCGTCTCCTGGACCGGCTACAATGATAGACAGAACACTGGTCCAATTCCAGTCCAGGATGAGGGACTTTGACAGTGGCCGGCTATTTGAATACAAGCTGTGTCTCAGCGGGAGATCCCCCACTCTGTGTAATCCAGCAGCCAGATCCTCCCGATTCCTCCCTGTTTCACTTATGAGCACTGTTAGGCTGCGCTGATGGGCAATGTTAGGCTGCATTGATGGGCACTGATAAGTACTGGTGAGGCTGCACTTATGGACACTAATAGGCTGCACTGATGGGCAATGATAGGCTGCACTGATGGGAAATGATAGGCTGCATTGATGGGCACTGATAAGCACTGATGAGGCTGCACTTATGGACACTAATAGGCTGCACTGATGGGCAATGATAGGCTGCACTGATGGGAAATGATAGGCTGCATTGATGGGCACTGATAAGCACTGATGAGACTGCACTTTTGGGCATTTATAGGCTGCACTGATGGGCAATGATAGGCTGCACTGATGGGCAATAATAGGCTGCATTGATGGGCACTGATAAGCACTGATGAGGCTGCACTGATGGGCACTGATGAGGCAGGACTGATGGCCAATGATGAGGTGTCACCGATGAATACTGATGAGGCAAAACTTATAAGCTGCACTGATGGGGCGGCACTGATATTCTGCACGGATGGGCACTGATATGCTTCACTGATGGGCACTAATGAGGCTGCACTGATGGCCACTGATGAGGCGGCAATTATGGGTACTGATAAACTTCACTGATGGGCACTAAGGAGACTGCACTGATAAGGCAGCACTGATATGCTGCACTGATGGGCACTGATAAGGCTGCACTGATGAGGTGGCACTGATATGCTGCACTGATGGGCACTGATGAGGTGGCACTGATAAGCTGCACTGATGAGTTGGCACTGATAAGCTGCACTGATGAGGCGGCACTGATGGCCACTAATGAGGCGGCACTCTTAAGCTGCACTGATGGGGCTGCACTGATAAGGCAGCACTGATATGCTGCACTGATGGTCACTGAAGAGGCTGCACTGATGAGGCTGCACTGATGGGCACTGATAGGTTGTGCTGATGGGCACTGATAGGCTGCACTGATTGGACTGTACTGATAGGCACTGATAAGGCTGCTTTGATGGGCACTGATAAGGCTGCACTGATGGGCACTGATGAGGCTGCACTGATGGAAACTGATATGCGTTATGTTAATATTGTTAAAGTTGTTGTTATTATTTATTTTTGTAACTTAATTCTGCATAGAACATTTAACAGTGTAATTTCATGAGATAATTTATGAGGGTCTGTTAAGGGGCGGACTTAGGGGCGAGGCAGGGTAGGGGTTGGGTGTGGCAACTGGTGGTGAGCAACTCTTAAGGCCTTGCTAGTGGCTCAGGACTTTAAATTTTGAGCCCTGCCCTAATCAATGTTTCTACTACAAACTACGCACATTGGGCACCAGGGCCTTAGATGGTAATTTTTTCCCCCTATAAACTGCTGCCCTGCAGCAGCTGGTGGAGATAGTGTCAAGTTCTGCTTACTTTTGTATTCTTATACTCCAATCAGCGATAGAATTATGACCACCCACCATAACCTGTTGAACCCCTGAAGGAATGCTGTGGTATCTGGCACTAAACCGTGAGTAGCAGATCCTTTAGGACGGTCCTGTAAGTTGTGAGGTGGGGCCTCCGTGGATTGGACTTGATTTTCCAGCACATCCCACAGATGCTCGCTTGGACTTAGATCTGGAAAATTTGGAGGCCAAGTCAACATCTCAAACTCATTGTTGTGTTCCTCAAACCATTCTTGAATTCATCCAACTAGACCACCTTCTTCCATTGCTCCATTATCCAGTTCTGATGCTCACATGTCCAATGTAGGAGCTTTTCGGTCAGCATGGGCACCCTAACTGGTCTGTGGTTACGCAGCCCAACAGACAACAAACTGCAATGTACTGTGTGCTCTGACACCTTTCTTTGGGAACCAGCATTAACTTTTTCAGCAATATGAGCTATTGGATTGGACTACACAGACCAGCCTTCACTGCCCACCTATGACCTTGTCACTGGTTTTCCTTCCTTGGACCATTTTTTGTGGGTTCTTACCACTGCAACATCCCACAAGAGCTGCAGTTTTGGAGTTGCTCTGACCCAGTCTTCTAGCTATTACAATTTTGCCCTTGCCATAGTGGCTTGAATCCTTACACTCTGGCATTTTTTCTGCTTTCAACACACAACTTCAGGAACAACATGTTCACTTGCAGTCTAATATATCCCACTGACTTACTGGTGCAATTATTGAGCACCATGTATTGCATTAATCATTATTCACAATTATTCATTTTCCTTCCACTTCACAATTATGTGCCACTTTGTGTCCCAATAAAATACATTTACGTTTTTGGTTGTAACATGACAAAATGTAGAAAATGTCAGGGGGTATGAATACTTTTTCAAGGCACTGTATATCTAAAACCAAAGTATTTTTATTTTGTATAGAGTCAGGAATGTTTAAAACCCAATGCTTTTTTTTTTTTAGTCTGTGTCCTAATCAGAAGATTTTCTTCCACATTCTGTCCCGTAAACACAAAGGGAGGTGAGATGATATTGCTCCATGGGGAGAGAAGTGCCCTCTTAGGCCTCTTTTACCTCTTTTACATGGGTGCATGGGGCCGGTAAGAACACGTGGCTGAGGTTTTGCCACCCCCTGGTCACCCACCTAAAGAGTAAAATTACAACCAGAGGAGGCTGTTCACATGCTATGGCAAATTTAACAAAGCATGCCGATCTGAAAGGTAGCACTGCCAGGTCAATGGGGCCACGGCGCATATGCAAGTCAAACTGACGTTCCGGAACTTCTTTTGGGCAACACGCATCGGGTGATTTGTTGTGTGACAATAGCGCCAAAATCGCACCACATTTAGGGTATCATTAAGAAATAATGGCATTGCAAGCGTGTACCAAGTTTTGCCGCAATTCTGGAATCATAGGCAGAATCGCGGCAATTTCACCCGTGAATCAAATCGCCTATGTGTGAACTGAGCCTTACTGATGCATCTTTATACTACTCATAATAGAAATGTTTATTTATATATTTTTTTTCTTTTTATTAAAATTTTCATAATAAAGTTACAAACAATAAAAAAATAAGTAAAAAAATAAGTCAATATCACAATTTTATTTCTTTTTCCTAAAGGGCCATGTGTAGCTGGAGTTGTGGGCCTTACTATGCCTCGTTACTGTCTGTTTGGAGACACAGTGAATACGGCTTCACGAATGGAATCCACGGGATTGCGTAAGTCGTAATGATTATCCCACATAATTATACATGCAGAGATACTGTACATTGGCGGCTGTTGCTGATATGGCTTTGTTGACCACCAGAAAGTCATTGATCAACTTTCAGCACTGACATTGGGAGCACAAGGGTTTTGATCATAAACAAAGGATTATGGTTACAATTAAGCCCCTTTTAATCCATCCAATCGGATCCGCCTGCTCAGCGGGGAATCTCTCTGCGGATCCCTGCTGAGCAGGCGAATGACAAGCCTGTGTCTGTTCCGCTATGCAGACACTGCCTGCTCCCTTCTATGGGGGAGTCGGATGGAAACATACTGCATGCCCGTTTCCATCCGATTGTCATACGTTCCGATCCGCCCAAAGAATGGCAAACGTATCTCCATATGTCTGTTTTTAGATCGGATGCCAGTGGATACATATCTGCTGACATCTGCCACCCCATAGACAACAATGGGTGGTCCGACCTGATCAGTCCGCTGCTGTAAAAGGTGCCTTAGGGTTAGGGCTTGCTCACACCAGGAGGTGTGTTGATCTGCACTAATCAAAGGAGGCACATTGCAAGGCCATTGAAAAACCATTTGATCCAGTGGCTGCTGGTGTTTTTTTTTTTTTTTTTGGGGGGGGGGGGCGGCAGAAACCACCCATCCACCCCTCCCCCACTGAGCGGCAACCACCCTCCCCCACCCCCCGCTGTTTGTCGGTTGGTCCGGCACTTACCCCATCGGCGGCAAGTGGCAGGCAGCAGGCAGAGTGGTGCAGCGAGTTCTGGTCCTCTTCTCCATGGCGGCTTCCAGTAGACATGTGCAATTCGTTTCGTTTTTTTTCGTTTTTCTTTTTTTTTCTATATTTTCGTTCGTTCGTTTTCGTACGAATGAACGAATCATTCGAATCGTACGAATCCGAATAACGAATCGTTGGAATCGTACGAATTTGATTAACGAATCATTCGAATCGAACGAATCCGAAAAACAACGAAAATCCGAAAAAAAATAATTAGAAACAACGAATGTACTAATGAAGAAAATCCGAAAAACGAAAATGAACGAAAAAATTCGTACATTCGTAACTTTTTTTTGGTTGAATTGGTAATTTTCCGTGTCCCTTACAATGGTGCTGCTTAACGTGCTTCGAATGGATTGAACAAAAAAATTTGTACATTAATAACTTTTTTTTCGATTCGTAACTTTTTTTTTCGATTCGTAACTTTTTTTTTTCGATTCGTAACTTTTTTTTTTTTCGATTCGTAATGAATGGATTGAACAAAAAAATTTGTACATTCGTAACTTTTTTTTCGATTCGTAACTTTTTTTTTTCGATTCGTAACTTTTGTTTTCGATACGTAAATTATTAAAATGTAATAGCATACACATTACATAAAATTATGAATTATGCTCCGATTACGAATCTACGAATGTTACGAATAAATACGAATGCGTCCGAAAATTTAACTAACGAAAAACGAATCAACGAAAAAATAACTCTTACGAATGTACGAATCGTTACGAATACGAACACCGATGACTTACGAATGTACGAATCGTTACGAATCAACGGAAACGAAAAAAACGAAACGAAAATAAACAAATTTTTTTGTTGTGCACATGTCTAGCTTCCAGCTCCTCCTCTCCTCCTCCTAGGCGTCCAATAGAATCGTCTGGGAGGTTCAGCCAATCGGGTGACCGGTGTCAAAACCCGCTTCCCGATTGGCTGGGAGGAGGATCAGTGTTACAACAGTGAATATTTATTCGCTGTTGTAACACACCTGGCTTGCGATCGGAGCGCACTCTCTGCGACCCAAACCCACCCTATATCGAAGCCTATTAGAGCCTCTGGGTCTAATTGGTGCTTCAAAAAAACAGCCTTGCCGCATTGGAATCCATGCGCCGGTGTTCTGAAAGGGGCCGGACACATAGATAGGGGAGGCTGTGATGGATGGGGGGGGGGGGGTGGTGGTGCCCACACTCCCTTAATGGACGGGCCGTCCCTGATTTGATCTCTATGTGCCCTGTTCACTCCATAAAGTGCGTTGAGTAAAAATGCAGACATGCTGTGTGTCAAAGCTTGTCAACTTTATATCAATCAATAAAAATATTTCATAAAAGTGAATACTCAGAAAAAGACCATATACTCCTAATGCAATATAAGAATTGATACCCGTGATCAAGATATCAACTAATTAATGTGAATGTCACAACATATTTAATCAAACAACAAATAATTAAAGGTACAAACTTCATATTAAACGTAAATAAAGTCCATAATCAAGGTGCCTTCATGGTGCTAAAATAGATAAGAAAGTGCTTCAGTGCTGCAGATAATGAAGCCTCTCACCAGACAGGAATGATCTGGAATTTCAGGGAACATAAGCGCTTTATATCCAAACTGAAGGCTGACACTCTCATCATCAAACCTTCCAATGGAAAATTGTGACCCCATTGGTAAGATATAACATCGATGTCCCCACACCTAAGATGCTTGTCTCAGCCTCTACCTGAATCAGCTCTCTTCACCATAATAAATTTAAATACGAAAAGGGAAAAGCCTCATAGTTCAGTACTTTTAAAAGCCTTTTTTTTATTGCCATATATAAGTATAGGTCGACCCGAATATAAGCCGAAGCACCTAATTTTACCACAAAAAAAATGGGAAAACGTATTGACTTGAGTATAAGCCTAGGGTGGGAGAATGCAGCAGCTACTGGGTAAACAATGCCCATCTGCAGCCTCACTGTGCCCATTTGCAGCCTCACTGTGCCCATTTGCAGCCTCACTGTGCCCATTTGCAGCCTCACTGTGCCCATCTGCAGCCGTACCTTTGATTAATAAAACAGTGGATGTCTCCCGCTGTGTTATGTAGTCTGTTCGGCGGCCATCCATTGTAAACAAGCCCCACCTCCTCTTCGTCCATAATAGGTGGAACACTGATACAGTTTCCCAGCATTGTATCAGTGTTCCTCTATCACGGACGAGGAGGAGGCAGGGCTTTGTTACAATGGATGGCTGCCGAACAGACTGTATAACACAGCGGGACACACCCGCAGTTTTAGTTATCAAAGGTACGGCTGCAGATGGGCACAGTGAGGCTGCACCCTCACTCGAGACCCTCACGAGAGTATAAGCCGAGGGGGAGTTTTCAGCCTAAATTATGGGCTGAAAAACTCAGCTTATACTCGAGTATATACGGTAATTAAAATTGCACTTACAAATAAATTAATTATACAGGTGGTTAATCAAAAAAACAGCAACGGCCACGGGACCTTCCAGCTCCGTCGTGCGTGATGACATCACTTCTGTAATTCCGCCGGATGCGTTTCTCCAAAAAATATATAATTTTTTGACATTTAATTCACTTAAATAAAATCAAAGGGTCCAAAGTTTTGTCCACCCATATTAAAGATCCCACCACAGTGCCAGGATAAGTAAAACACTTTAACTTAGGTTAAATGCTAACGCTGCCACTTAAATTAATAATAATAAACTACCGTATAAACTGCTAAAGCGAATAGTGGTGCTGTAAATGAATAACTAAATTAACATAGAATAATAAAAGAATCACCCAGTGACAAGTGATAAAGAAACAAAACAAAAACAAAAGTCCATTGACTGAATAAGTCCTTAAATGTAACGGTGATTAATCAATAAAGATTCACAATGCGTTGAAAGCTGATTCAATATAGTTCATTCCACTTCCCTCTGGGTGTCCACTTACCAAATGAAGTTGCCTTGCACTCTCATGCTCGGCAAATAGGCATCAACCCATATAGGGTTAAATCATCAATCGATCTCCCATCCATGTGATTGATCCCATGGAAAGATCCACATATAAGAACACAAAGTGCTCCGATAGTGCAGTAACGTTTGATCAAATTTATTATAAAAAAAGGTTTCAAACATTGCACTCACATAGGTTAAATTAAAATTGTGCATGTGATACATCCACTGCAGCAGCGTGAGACTGGCAAAGCATGGTCACAACGAACTCAGCGTGTAGTAGTATCACACCCACACCGGAATCGTCACCACCGGAACGTCACTTCCGGTATTGCTTCTGATGTCACTAATGGCTGCCGTACAGCCATGTACCGACGCGTTTCGTCATCATGATTTACTCATGGGATTTAATTTACTTAGCCTGCTTAATATTTAAAGGGACAGCACACTTTTTTATTAGGAGTAATGGGTAAAAAAAAGTCCTCTTATCTGTATGAATTCCAAAGTCCATAATATTTATCTATTATATAATATTTGCAATTATATTTTGTGACATGCCCTTTTTTTATCCCATCACAGCTTACAGAATTCACATCAACCAAAGCACAGTGGCCACACTTCGCACTCTACCGGAAAACTATAAAATAGAACTTAGAGGAAAAACAGAATTAAAGGTAACTTCAACTATAAAGTCATATTGGGCCTTCACAATTTGAGATACTTAGACCATTCCTCTACCAGTTTTCCTTGAAAGACCCTTCATAGCTCAGGTTGCCACAACAAAAAGATTGACTTTATTATTTTATTTTTTCCAATTGATAACATTGGCATATGTTTGAGCATACAGTAGATGCAATTGTCAGGTGTCCACAACCTTTGGCCATATAATGTATTACGGGTTGACCTGACAAATTTATTGAAGGGCAAGTGTATTGACATAATTTCTTCTATTAAAAATGATTCAAACTGGTTTAAGGAACTTTTTGGATGTTCCATTGTGTATACTCAGGGCTTTTTTCAGCAGGAACAAGGGGGAACGTACCGGCAGCACTAAACTTATGTAATGGGATTCTGGGGTGTGCTGGAGGACCTACTGATGTTGGCTGCTGGTGGATCTATTTCGCTGGTAGAGTGGGTTCTATGTTGCCAGGGGGGGGCGGGCAATGGGTGGAGTGTCTATTGTTGCTGGGATTGATCTCCTGTCTAGGGAGTGGTCTATTGTTGCTGGCAGCTGGGGGGTCTATTAATGTTGGTTGCTGGAAGATCCATTGTTGCTGGTGGAGATCTATTGTTGCTGGGGGGAGTATTTTTTGCTTGTGGGGGATCTATTTCTGCTAGTTGCAGGAGAATTGTTCTTTTTTTTACTGCTTTTCTTGTTGTTATTATCAAATTAAATACAGCTTACTTAGCACCACAAAATGATACTGGTTTCTGTTTTCTCTAAAAGGGGCAGTACTGGGAGGTGGGTAGGGGGTGGAATGAAGGAACAGTGCTCAGAGGTGGGTCAGGGGTGGAACCAATGGACAGTGCTCAAAGGTGGTTAGGGGATGGAACCAAGGGAAAGTGCTCAGAGGTGGGTAGGGTTTGGAACCAAGGGACAGCGCTAAGAGGTAGGTAGGGGGTGGAACCAAGGGATAGTGATCAGATGTGGGTAGAGGGTGGAACCAAGGGACAGTAATCAGAGGTGAGTAGAAGGTGGAACCAAAGGACAGGACTTAGAGGTGAGTAGGGTTTGGAACCAAGGGACAGTGCTAAGAGGTGGGTAGGGGGTGGAACCAAGGGACTGTGACCAGAGGTGAGTAGAGGGTGGAACCAAAGGACAGGGCTTAGAGGTGGGTAGGGGATGGAACCAATGGACAGCGATCAGAGGTGGATAGGAGGTGGAACCAAGGGACAGTGCTCTGAGGTGGGAAGGGGGTGAAACCAAGGGACAGTGATCAGAGGTAGGTAGGGGGTTGAACCAAGGAACATTGCTTAGAGGTGGGTAGAGGGTGCAACTAAAGGACATTGATCAGAAGTGGCTAGGGGTGTAACCGAGGGACAGTGCTCAGAGCTGGGTAGGGAGTGGTACCAAGGGACAGTGCTCAGAGGTGGATAGAGTGTGGAACCAAAGGACAGTGCTCAGAGGTTGGTAGGGTTTGGAGCCAAGGGTCAGTGCTAAGAGGTAGGTAGGGGGTGAAACCAAGGGACAGCGATCAGAGGTGGATAGGAGGTGGAACCAAGGGACGGTGCTTAGAGGTGGGAAGGGGGTGGAACCAAGGGACAGTGATCAGAGGTAGGTAGGGGGTGGAACCAAGGAACAATGTTCAGAGGTGGGTAGAGGGTGCAACCAAAGGACATTGCTCAGAGGTGGGTAGGGGGTGGAACCAAGGGACAGTGCTCAGGGGTTGGTGGGGGTGGTTCCAAGGGACAGTGCTCAGAGGTGGTTAGGGGGTGGAACAAATGGACAGTGATCAGTGGTGGATAGAGTGTGGAACCAATGGACAGTGCTCAGTGGTGGATAGGGTTTGGAACCAAGAGACAGTGCTAAGAGGTAGGTAGGGGCTGGAACCAAGGGACAGTGATCAGAGGTGGCTAGGGGTGCAACCGAGGGACAGTGCTCAGAGCTGGGTAGGGAGTGGTACCAAAGGACAGTGCTCAGAGGTAGATAGAGTGTGTAACCAAAGGACAGAGCTCAGAGGTTGGTAGGGTTTGGAACCAAGGGACAGTGCTAAGAGGTAGGTAGGGGGTGGAACCAAGGGACAGTGATCAAATGATCAAAGGTGTGTAGGGGGTGGAACCAAGGGACAGTGATCAGAGGTGGCTAGGGGTGGAACGGAGGGACAGTGCTCAGAGGTGGATAGGGGGCAAAAACAAAGGGTGAAACGGAAAGGGGAAGTACCTGCACCTATTCTCTGAGAAAAAAAAACCCTGAGTATACATAATAGTGTGATGGAGAGTCTAAAAACGTGTATGAGGCTGAATACATGTAGTAAACTGTAAACTACAGAAAAAAAGACCCATAAATGCATCTCAATCCATTGAAAGAACTAGCCCGTACCATTGTGGGTCAGGGGTGGGAGTTTTTTTTCTTTCCTTGCTCAATGTGAACTAAAAATTGTATTCTTATTTAGGGAAAAGGTGTAGAAGAAACCTTTTGGCTAGTTGGAAAAGATGGATTTAACAAACCTTTACCAAAGCCTCCAGATATAAAGCCAGGGTAGGTATTTCACCTTATTCATAACATGATCGGAGAAGCCAGTATGCATGTCATGTACAGCCAGTCATAAGCAAGGACCTATTTTATTTTCTATTTTATGCTTAAAACCAACACATTTTAAATGTGAAAATTTCACATTAATCAGGTTTATTTGGTATGATGTATACCAAGGTGTGATTACCCATAAAAGAAGAACAAGACAATGTTCATCAAGTAGAAAAATATTGGTCATTTTATAATGTATAACTTTTTTGCTTGGAAAACAGCATAACATGTCTTTCCTCTTATGCCCCGTACACACGATCGGTCTTTCCGCCAACAAAACCGTGGATTTTTGTTCGAAGGTTATTGGCTCAAACTTGTTTTGCATACACACAATCACACAAATGTTGGCCAACAATTACGAACGTAGGAACGTGGTGACCTACAAGACGTACGACGTGCCGAGAAAAAGAAGTTCAATAGCCTTCTGCTTGATTCCGAGCATGCGTGAACTTACGTGCGACAGACTTGTGTACACACAATCGGAAATTCTGACAACAAAGTTTTGTTGGTGGAAAATTTGAGAACCTGCTAGCCAACATTTGTTGGTGGAAAGTCCGACAACAAATGTTCGATGGAGCGTACGCACGGTTGGATTTTCCACCAACAAGCTCACATTCAACATTTGTTGTCGGAAAATCCGTTCGTGTGTACGGGGCATTCGTGGAAATACACTCATTGATCTCCGACTCCAGTGCTCTATGCTGCTATAGATTATTATCAGGCACCCCTCATCACAAGTGTCCTTACACAGACCTCTAGTGTTGAGGAAAAGAGGGGGGTGCCTGACAAGGTCAGGAAGTGTGGAAGTGTGGTCAGAGAAGTGTGGTCAGAGAAGTGTGGTCAGACTCTTGTGCCTATTGGACTGTGCAGTTTTATTTAGACATGACTAGTGTAGTCACGATCAAACCCCTTAGCTGTAACCATAAAACCCCATAAACTTAACTTAATTAATAAATGAGAGACCACACCGGTTATGGAGTAAAATGGCCATAACAGCTAATTTATTTAAATAACCAATAATAAGAACTCCAGTTTCTTATTAGAAAATAAAACATAAATAACAATAACAATAAACAATAAACACTTTCAGACCCCTTGCTGAAAACAAAACAAAACAGGTTAAACCCCTATATACATGTTGGTCAGTGACGGAGCTAAGTGCTTATCACACAACCTGATATCAACTGATATCAACACAAGGGGGCACTGCGGGCTAAAGAAACCAAATGGGTCTCTACCGTACCGCCCGATAACCAACATACCCGCAGTGCACAAAACCATTGGACATCAACAACGTTTGATGTAACAAGGAGGGGCCATCTATTGATGAGCCCCCCCACCCACTTACCACCAGTATAACTGCTGCCGTCACTGACCAACAAACAACTAACGCCACAGCCTGAAAGGGGGACCACCTCACCCTTGATGGCACCTCCACACCCGCAGGGCCGCCTGGATACCCTCCTGCAGACCCAATGACCAGAGGTCAATACCCACATCTGTAAGATGCACTCCATCCCACCTCAAGTACATCCCTACATTTACTTCCAACTCCCGGTGGCGAACAACTAGGCCACCTTGCCATGCTATGAACCGTCCCACCACTTTATTGACCCGGATTCTGGCTTTATTAATCCTAAACACCGACCTGGCCATGCGCCAGTTGGTCCTGGCTACCATATCCGACCAAATCAGAATGGTGCCCGGGAAAGTGGCCCGGAGGAACATGATGTCCGCCTTGATATCAGCTATCAAGTCCCTCACGGTCCTTACACCCAAGTCATTGCCGCCTGCATGAATGACCAACACTTCAGGTGGTCTATCTAGCCAGGCGTATCTCTCAACCTCCGGGACCACCCTGCCCCACATCATACCAGGCCTACCTAACCACCTGATAACTGCATCCCTCCTGGAGATGCCCAGCTGTCTCCCACCTGGTCTCACGTCCCCCCTCCTGGCACCCCAGCACACGTAAGAATGGCCGAGGATCCATACAAGGAGTTGTCGCCCTGCATCTGTAACAACAAGAACAACGTTACACGCACAACACCCCTTACTACATCCACCTTATGCAGTACCCCTACATACCCACCAATACTACTATTGGCACTTTAATTAAATCAACAACCAAACCCCTTTTTTTTTTTTTTTTTATTCACACACCAACTGTGGCCGAACATAACTGCGGAATCGCTGAGATTCCCATCTCCCTAACTTTTGCACATCCGCTTCATCCAACCCACACCTGGCGGCTTCAGTAGCTGCCCCAATGCAGAAGGAGTGTGAAGCGTAGGCGTTACTATCCAATCCCAACCTCCCCAAACACTTTCTCAACACCGCCACAAACTGAAATTTGGACAAGTACCGTCCATCCGCATGTAACAACAGCGGACCCTCCCCCCCTGGTCTTACTGCCAGAAACTTCGTCACCGTTAATAAAGGGCAAACACCGCACCCCTGTACAGCATACAAACTCACCTGCGTCCCTCGTCCTCTTTGGTCTGTTTTTGATCTTCTCAACCTGACCATCACCTTATCTTCCCCTATATCCACATCCTGAACCATCAAGCCCCCGCCACCTCTTTTGATGGGCTGACCAATTCCCCAATACGGAACGCTCCAAAGAATGCCAATGCAAATGCAGCTGAAAACAACCTCACCTCGTACGCTGACTGACACACCCCTTTAAGCTGTACACTTATATCCAACAAGTTCCCAAATGTGATGGGGCGCCGCTTGTCCTTGCTCCTATGCAACTTCCGATACCCCTTTATGGCTTGCTTCACCCAGAAATCCTTCGTTAGATCCTCCCTTCTCCTCAATTTAAACCAAAACGTAAGCCCTGCCATTTTCTTTTCAATAGACGACACCGATTTTCCCATTTCCATATCCCTGGCCACCCAATCCAGCAATAACAACCTGTCTCCCGGGTCCTCCCCCCCGGCTTGTGCCATACCCCGAAGGTCAGTCCATTCCTTCCACACTTTAGAGTAGGCCAGCCATGTCGACTCACTTACAGACCTCCGTATCCACTCTGCCGCGGTTCCAATGCTAAATCCCACATCCAGCCCGGGCATGGAACACCCTCCGCTCTTGCTGTCGGCGCCAGCTCCCTGAACTTGTCCCACTGAAAGCGAGACAAGGCATCAGCTAAAGTGTTCTCAACACCCGGGATGTGAACAGCATACAAAAAGATGTTCAAACGCATGCAACGCAACACCAGATGTCTCATCAATCTGATGACAGGAGGAGAAGCCGCAGACATGTTGTTGATCACCTGAACCACCCCCATATTATCGCAGTTCAGCCTCAACTTGAGGTTCCTGCACGACTCCCCCCACAACTCCAAAGCCAGCACCACCGGAAACAGTTCCAGCAGTACCAAGTTTTTCTGAAAACCCACCCGTAACCATGATTGCGGCCAAGGCTCCGCACTCCACTGTCCCTGGAAGAAAGCCCCATAACCTGTAGATCCAGCGGCGTCTGTCACCAGCTCCACATCAAAGTTACTGACCGGTCCCGACATCCAAACCACCCTGCCATTGTAACCTTCCAGGAACTGATCCCATATCTTCAAATCCTCTCTATGTTCCTTGTTAAGCCTAATGAAATGTGTCGGTATTCGCACCCCCTTAGTCGCTGCCGACAACCGCCTACAAAATATCCTACCCATGGGAATAATCCTGCACGCAAAATTCAACTTTCCCAACAACGATTGTAACGTGCGCAACTGAACTTTTTTCCAACCATAAACCTCTCCCACCATTTTCCTCAAATCCCCTACCTTCTCTTCCGGCAGTCTACATTCCATGGCCATGGAATCTATTACTATGCCCAAAAAACTCAACTCTGTCCGCGGGCCCTCCGTTTTATCGGCTGCCAATGGCACCCGAAATTTGTCCGCAATGTGCTGCAACGTGGACAACAGTATCGCACAAACATTGGAAGACGGAGGACCCACGCACAAGAAATCATCCAGGTAGTGGATGACAGAATCGATCCCTGTCACATCCCTCTCTACCCATTCCAAGAAGGAACTAAACGCCTCAAACATGGCGCAAGAAATGGAGCATCCCATCGGTAAACACCGATCAACATAAAACTCGCCCTCCCAGCAACAGCCCAATAACCGAAAGCTCTCTGGGTGTACCGGTAATAGCCGAAATGCTGCTTCCACGTCAGATTTTGCCATTAGCGCCCCTTTTCCGTACCGTCGCACCCAACGCACTGCGGCGTCGAATGACGTGTAAGACACCGTACACTCATCTGGGTCTATGAAGTCATTGACCGAGCCCCCTTTTGGGAACGACAAATGGTGAATGAGCCGAAACTTGTTCGGCTCTTTCTTGGGTACCACACCTAACGGCGACACCACCAGGTCCTGTAACGGCTTAACCTTAAAAGGCCCCGCCATCCTACCCAACCCCACTTCCTTGGAAAGTTTCTCCGACACTACCTCAGGGTGTTGCAAGGCGGATCTCAAGTTCTTGGCCAGTGGTGGAATCACTGACAAGTTACATGGAATCTTGAAACCCTCCCTGAAACCCCTGCTCAACAAAACCGCCGCCCCTTTGTCTGGATATCTATCTAGGAAAGGTTGCATCCTTTCCCACATCACCGGCGTCGTCCCTCTTGTGGCCAGATTCGCCTCCCCGCTTGCCTTTTTTAAAACATCTGGCGAGGGTGTGACCCCCCCCCCCGCATCCTGAACATTCATGCTTGAATTTACAGGTCCCTCCAAACTTACAGGCCCCTTCATTAAATTGCCAGCATACCCCCCACTTCTTACCGGCCGAAGGTCCCGAGGCCTGGCTGCCTCCGGCCCCCCCTTGAAATGTCTGAGTCGGCGTCTTAGCCGACGCCATCAGCTTCATCCAGAGGCTAATATCTTTGTGATCCCACCTTAAAGCCGGGCGTACAGCCCTACGCTGGCGGAACTGCTCGTCGTACCGCAGCCACGCCGTTCCACCGTACACCCGATAAGCCTCCCCAATTGCGTCCATGTAGCAGAACAACGCCGAACAATGTTCGGGGTTCTTCTCCCCAATCACTCCCGCCAAAATGGCAAACGCCTGGAGCCAATTGGCGAAAGTCCTCGGAATGAGTCTATACCTCCTTTTTTCCTCATCATCCTTTTTGCTACTATCCGGTTTTACCCTGTCCAGGTTGAATTTTTCCAGGGGGAGTAAGAAGAAAATCTCCACGTACTCCCCCTTCCAAATCTTCTCCCTGACCTCCTGCTTTAAATGAGCCCCGAGCGGTCCTTCAAAACAGACATAGACCTCGCATTTTGCTGCATCGGCCATCCGTACTATATCATCCCTCACCGTCTGTTCCTTTTCCCCTTTTTCCACCTCATTCCCCTTCTCTGCTCCCCCCACAACGGAGGTCGGCTGACTTCCTGCCGTGGCCTCTGCCGCCACCCCTCCCCCGACTGTTACACCAGCCCCCACTTCTCCAACTTCCATACTCACCCCTACTGCTGGAGCATCCCTCCTCTCGCCAAAACGGCCTATCAGCACCTTTAACCCTTCCAACAATTCCTGCAGTTGCCCAGGACTAGTATCCGCCCTCCCGCTCACCGCTCGCGCTTGGTCCGTCTCTGCCAACGACGATGCGGGAGGTATCCCTGGGCTTCCCCCACTGCTACCTGTCCCTAACAGGGATTGTAAAACTTTTACAAAAGAATTATTGTCAGTGGACTTACCGGGCTGACCGGGCGGGATTCCCACAGCCGCTGCACGGGCCTCCACCGGCGGGATAGGGCGACTGAGCTCCTCCTCCTCTTCCGACAATTCACCTTCAGACCGAGAAACGTCCTCCTGCGTAAAAGACAAGGCACGCACCCTAGGGGAGGGGGTCCTGTAAGAGTTACGATCCCGCCTGCCCGTTCCCACTTCGGGCTGCTGGCTGGTCCCTGGCTGATCCAAACTCGCATGCGCAGGTGGGCCGGTTCGGGCTCCGCTCCTGCTGACTCGGGTCACTGCCGTGCTTGCTGGTGGCGTCCCGCCATCCCTTGCCCGTTGTGCTGAGTGGGTCCCCCTCCCCCCCACCCGTGATGACCCTCTGACCCTTCCGTCCTCCCCCCCTGACTCGTGCAGAGCCTCTGGGGGGTTCGCTGAAAAGGCATGTCCGGGGGGTGTGACCCCCCTCCTGGCCGTTGCCCGAGTGGCCCTTGAATCCCCTCCCCCCTGCTCGTGCAGAGCTGCTGGGGCGGACGTGGTCCCTGAAGAGCCTGATGCGCCGGCCATCTTCCTCGCTTCTGGAAGAATGGTCAAACATTCCCATAGACACACTCCTAAACCTTGCGGACAGCCTTCCCAGAAGAGTTGAAGCTGTTATAGCTGCATAGAGTGGGCCAACTCAATATTGAACCCTACGGACTAAGACTGGGATGCCATTAAAGTTCATGTGCCTGTAAAGGCAGGCGTCCCAATACTTTTAATAATATAGTGTATAAAATATTAATTTGCAGTATTTCATATTTAACTGAACATAAGAAAGGCAATAACATCAGTTCAAAAATGAATAAATCATGTGATATTTACATTGTCATGCTTTTTTTTTTTTGCTCCTTTTAATTAGTCTGCTAAATTTACCATAGAAGTATAATAATGTTTTATTAATAATTTTTTTTGAGTTCGGTATTTGAATGTCAATTCAGAAAGAATGCCGTAATCACTTTGAGAATTAGACATGTGCACAACAAAAAAATTTGTTTATTTTCGTTTCGTTTCCGTTGATTCGTAACGATTCGTAAATTCGTAAGTCGTCGGTGTTCGTATTCGTAACGATTCGTACATTCGTAAAAGTTATTTTTTCGTTGATTCGTTTTTTCGTTAGTTTAATTTTCGTTTATTCATTTATTCGAAATTCGGACGCATTCGTATTTATTCGTACATTCGTAACGATTCGTAACATTCGTAGATTCGTAATCGGAGCATAATTCATAATTTTATGTAATGTGTATGCTATTATTACATTTTAAGAGACACGGAAAATTACGTATCGAAAAAAAAAGTTACGAATGTACGAATTTTTTCGTTCAATCCATTCGAAGCACGTTAAGCAGCGCCATTGTAAGAGACACGGAAAATTACCAATTCAACAAAAAAAAAAAGTTACGAATGTACGAATTTTTTCGTTCATTTTCGTTGTTCCTGTTTTCGTTTTTTGGATTTTCTTCATTCGTACATTCGTTGTTTCTAATTTGTTTTTTTCGGATTTTCGTTGTTTTTCGGATTCGTTCGATTCGAACGATTCGTTAATCGGATTCGTTCGATTCGAACGATTCGTTAATCGGATTCGTTCGATTCGAACGATTCGTTAATCGGATTCGTTCGATTCGAACAATTCGTTAATCGGATTCGTTCGATTCGAACGATTCGTTCATTCGTACGAAAACGAACAAACTAAAATAACGAAAAAAAACGAAAAAAACGAAACGAATTGCACATGTCTATTGAGAATATTTTGACAAAATTTTATAATTTTGTCAACTTGAATTTCAGTCATTTTCTCAGGGTGTTTTTTAAAGCTTTAAAAAGGCTCCTGAAGGTTATGGAGGTTCGGCATCTATGTAGGTTCATTTAGCACTTAGGTTGTAGTTCAGCATTAGAGCATTTTTAAAAAAAATATTAATTTGTTGCACATATGTAAAAATCTTCATTTTTGGCCATAAAATTGCTTACCCCCTGAAACATTATCTATTTTCTAAAAGCAGAGGCCCTGTAGAATAAAAAGATGATAGTTGTAGTTTTTTTTATCTCACATGATATTTGCACAACTGTTTATTAACCCACATTTTCACCAATGTAGCAAAGTCCCTGGGCCCCTGAAGCCCAATGGTGACCTCCAGAGATGGGGACCACTGACACCCTTCAGTGTAGAGTGGGTTACAAGGCATGGTGGGTGTAATGCAAGAGGAACAGGTGGGCGCCGGACACTTTTTGAATGCAAAGAGATTTATTGTCTCTTAAACAGAACTGTGGGAGAGAGGATTAGGGCCAGGACACCCTTAGGTAGATGCAATGTTAACCGCTTCCCGACCGGCGCACGCCGATGTACGTCGGCAGAATGGCACGGACAGGTACGTCCCTTTGAATTTGCCGCCGTTCCATCGTGCGCGCCGGTCGGGACCTCCATGAGTCCGGTCGCGGGTCCCGCGGACTCGATTGCCGCAGGGATACCCGCGATCGTCTCACGGGGAGGAAGAACGGGGAGATGCTGAAGTTAACAGCATCTCCCCGTTCTGCCTAGCAACAAGTGACACTGATCTCTGCTCCCTGCATTTGTATAGCACTGATTGCTGTAAAAATGACAATGGTCCCAAAAATGTGTCAAAAATGTCCGATGTGTCCGCCACAATGTCGCAGTCACAATAAAAATCGCTGATCGCCGCCATTACTAGTAAAAAAAAAAATTATTAATAAAAATGCTATAAAACTATCCCCTATTTTGTAAACGCTATAACTTTTGCGCAAACCAATCAATAATCGCTTATTGCAATTTTTTTTACCAAAAATATGTAGAAGAATACGTATCGGCCTAAACCGAGGAAAAAATATGTTTTTTTATATATTTTTGGGGGATATTTATTATAGCAAAAAGTTAAAAATAATGAGTTTTTTTCAAAATTGACGCTCTTTTTTTGTTTATAGCGCAAACAAAAACGCAGGGGTGATCAAATACCACCAAAAGAAAGCTCTATTTGTGGGAATAAAAGGACGTCAATTTTGTTTGGGAGCCACGTCGCACGACCCTGCAACTGTCAGTTTAAAGCGACGCAGTGCCGAATCGCAAAAAGTGCTCTGGTCTTAAGCCAGCAAAATGGTCCGGTCTGAAAGTGGTTAATTGGCAAACTCCGAGACTTCTATAGGTAGACACTAGACAGCTATACAGGTGAAGGAGTCCAGCCGGACACCACTTCTGTATAGGTAGGACTGCTGTCTCCTATGGCAACAATCTTGTAGCTGTTACTAACGGTAAGGTATTCAACTATCTGCAACACGAACAGTTCTCCTTACCCCACACTCACTTACTGTGGGTCTTCACTTAACGAGCTTCCAGTCTCTCTCACTAGAGTTCAGATCCAATAGCCACTTGATCTCTTGAGCTCTTTCACTGTAGCACTCAGTATCCTCCTGAAGCGTCACCCCCGCTTTCCTGCTGGGTCCCTAGCTTCACCCCTGCTGACACGTTGGGTCCCTGGCTTGGCACTCCACAAGCGTCACCTCTGCTGTCCCGCTGGGTACCTGACTTGGCATTTGCTGATGCTTTCCCACTTCTTCACCATCCCTGGATGGCGAGAAGTCTGCTCTGGTACTGGCCTCAGCTTCCTCACAATGGTCACCGGTAGCAAGGTGGATGGTCCCTTTGTGGTGACAGCTTCCCCTCTACCTCCGACCACGACTTGCTCACCGGCCGGTGGAACTGTTACTTCTGGTTGGAGCGGAACCGTTACTTTTGGTTGGACTACAAGCCCGCAGTCCCAACCCTGCACTACTTCTGGATAGGCTCTCAGATAGCCTAGCAGTCAGATGTCTCCAGGATAGGCCTCTACAATAATATAAACCTAAACCTAAAATAAAATCACCTGCCAATGACACCCGAAGAAGCCGGTAGAAAATGCCGGTGAGGAACCTTGGACTTTTGAAGGAGAGGCAGGTATTGCAAACTTAAGTACTGCTTTAAGTTAACACACAACGAATTTAAGTCCAACTTCAGTTAAAACTTTTAGACAGGTAACATAGCTGGTAAAATAGTAGAAGTTGCAATTCTTCCCCTACTTTCACTATAGCAAAACAAAGGCTCTCTCATACGGGGGGCTGGGGTACAGTAAGGTAGGGCCACACAGGCCCGCACACATACTGCTTCGCCGTCCCATTTTTAACTAGGGCTGTAGAGTTTGACAGCTGGCCCTGCCTGTCAAACTCTCCCCATTGAGATCAATGGAGCCTCCCTGCAAACCGCAAGCCAAACAATTTGCTCTAGGGTCCCCTGAGAAGAGATCCACCGAGGAACACTTTTCAAAGTGCGATAAGCATTGAAAGAGCTCTAAGCCCCCGTACACACGGTCGGAAATTCCGACCACAAAATCCGGAATTTGTCCGAAACTGGTGTTGCATACACACGGTCGGACAAAGTTGTCGGAAAATCCGATCATTCTGAACGTGGTGACGTTCGTTGCGTACGACGGAACTACGTAGAGGCTAGTAGCCAATAGCTTTGGTCTCATAGTTTGATCTGAGCATGCGTGGCACTTTGTCTGTCGGAATTCTCTACAAACGATCGGAAAAAGTCCGGAAAATTTGAGAGCAAAAAGTCCGATGGAGCCCACACACGGGTGGATTTTCCGACAACATGGTCCGATCGGACATTTTCCGTCGGAGTTTCCGACCGTGTGTACGGGGTATTAGATGTTTTGACTTTACATACACTTTAAACATTTTGATGTGAAAATGATCATGATATAAAAAAAGGAACCCATCTTAACCTCCCTGGCGGCTTTCTCGAGTGTGGCTCGGGGTTAAATTTTAGTACCATTAGCGGTAACCCTGAGCCACATTGCAGGATCCTGGTGTGGTGTACTTACCTTGTCCCCAGGATCCTGCAATGTCCCCCGCTGTGTCCATGGGCTCTGTCCCCCGCCCGATGCCTCTGTGCTCCGCGCTACGTTCCCTGCGAGCGTCGCGACACACGGGGGCGGAGCCTGGCGGCAAATTCAAAAATTTTTAAATTCATAATACATACAGTACACTGTAATCTTACAGATTACATTACTGTATGAAATTATTTCACATCCCTTTTGTCCCTAGTGCTTTGTCCAATGTCCTACATGCAGTTTTATATTATATATACTGTTCTTTCTGCCTGGAAACTTGAGATTGTCCATGGCAACCAAAAAGTGTCCCTTTACGTCAAAAGTGGTTTTAGACCGAAAACAGCGATAGTAAATTAGAACACTTGCAGTATTGAGCGATAATGAATCGTGGGGCAATTCCTTTTATTTTTATTATATTATTATTTTTTTATAATTAGTTATTTATTATATTATAATTTATGATTTTGTGTTTCCAACTTTATCATACCCGGGATATCTACTAGACTCTTGTTTGGACAGATTTACGTGTGTTATTGCTAAGGATTACAGGGCTACAATATAAAATGCCAAATTTCTAAACAATTTTACCGCTTTGAGATGCAAAAATCTGACATAATCATACCGCCAGGGAGGCTACATAAACTATTGCGGCTTGGTGAGTTGTATACAGTAACAAAAACAACAACAAAAAACGCACATTCTCTTTAAGTCTGTTTTATGCTTTTGCTATATTTTTACAAACTTATTTGTGTTACCGAAAAAGATTTGAAATTCACGATCCCGCACCTATAAATGTGATTATACATAATAGCGTTATGGCTTCTTTCCCCCCGCTGTTTACTTTGCATATAAAGCACCGTCTTTAGCCAATGTATGCCTAACTTATATGTTGTCATAAAAACGTGCGGCAGATGTTGATTAATGACTGCGTCTTCAAGGCTCTGCTTTTATGGGGCGCCATAAATTGTCTTTAATAGGGTAATATCTCAGCACAATGAAAATCGCTTGCAGCGTTCTAAACTTGATAATTGGAACTGAAAAGATGTGAAGGAGAAAAAAAAATAAAAATATAACAACAGACAAAATAAATCCAGTGACCAGCATAATAAGAGGAAAGGGTTCTGTAAACCAGGGAATTTGAAGAACTGCAGGACATGTAAATAACAAACATTGGACTGTTAATATGCAGTCAGAATAATATAGAAGGATGAACTTCCCCTGAATATTGATGATGAAGTTGCGGTAAAACGTATGATGTGAGTATCGCTACATTTCATAGAGTTGGAAAGAAAGAGGGTTAAGTCTTGATTATTAACCGCTTCAGCCCCGGAAGATTTCACCCTCTTCCTGACCAGAGCACTTTTTGCGATTCGGCACTGCGTCGCTTTAACTGACAATTGCACGGTCGTGCGACGTTGCACCCAAGCAAAATTGACGTCCTTTTTTTCCCACAAATAGAGCTTTCTTTTGGTGGTATTTGATCACCTCTGTTTTTTATTTTTTGCGCTATAAACAAAAAAATAGGGACAATTTTGAAAAAAAAACACATTATTTTTTACTTTTTGCTATAATAAATATCCCCCAAAAAAATATAATTTTTTTTTTTCCCTCAGTTTAGGCCGATATGTATTCTTCTACATATTTTTGGTAAAAAAAAATCGCAATAAGCGTTCATTGATTGGTTTGCGCAAAAGTTATAGCGTCTACAAAATAGGGGATAGTTTTATGGCATTTTTATTTTATTTTTTATTAGTAATGGCGACGATCTGTGATTTTTATCAGGACTGCGACATTTTAGCGGACACTTTTGACACTATTTTGGGACCATTGTCATTTATACAGCGATCAGTGCTATAAAAATGCACTGCTTACTGTGTAAATGACACTGGCAGTGAAGGGGTTAACCACTAGGGGTGATGAAGGGGTTAAGTGTGTCCTAGGGAGTGATTCTAACTGTGGGGGGTGGGCTACTAGTCACATAACAGCGATCATTGCTCCCAATGACAGGGAGCGGTGATCTCTGTCATATCACTAAACAGAACGGTGAAATGCCTTGAAATGCCGTTCTGAGGCTCCGTGACACGATCGCCAGGAGACTGGCGGACATCGAGTCTGCCGGTCCCGTGGGCACGGTCACGCTGTACGCGGCGGGCACTCGAGCATGCTCCCGGCGGCGCGCGCACCTGTTATCCCAGGCTCTTAAAGGGGACGTACAGGTACACCCATTTGCCCACCGCTGCCATTGTGCCAACGTATATCGGCGTGCAGCGGTCGGCAAGTGGTTAAAGAATTTGCAAATTGCTTACATTATATATATTTATATATTTTTAAGCAGAGGCCCTAGGGAACAAAATGGTGGTTGTTGCAATTTTTTCATGTCTCACGATATTTGTGCAGCCAATTTTCAGGGAAAAACACACTTTAATTTTAGTGCACGCAAACACAATATAGTACCCAATTTCTGGTAAAATATAAATGAATGATGGCACAGTGGCTGCGTTTGATGGGCATAGTGGCGGCAATTGATGGGCACAGTAGCTGCATTTGATGGGCACAGTGAGGCTGCAACTGATGTTTTTTTTGTTTTTTTTTCAGTTTGCGTCCCCCCAAAAATTTTGAGCACCAGCCGCCACTGCCTTTGTCCCACAGAGGCTACTGCACAGAGTGATGTACAGGTACTTCACTTCGTGCAGCCATGCCGACTGTCCGCAGTAAATGTGCAGAAGGTGGTCCAGAAGTAGTTAAAGGCGCTAAAATTATGTTTCTGATATAACACTCCTTTTAATTCAGTGCTACAAAAACATGCTAATACAAATTTTAATTATTTACATATAAATTGTAATTTAAAAAATTATCAGCACAAAAGATAAGTAAGGGAAGTAGAAGATCAGGATGTTAAAATGGAGAGGGACCGGCACAATGTTTTTGTTGAGTAGGGCAGTGATATCACATTTTTATGAATAAAATGATAAAATTGCACTTACAAAACAATGACTTGATTAGGCCATAAAAAACAACAAGAACCTATGCTATGTGTAAAGGGTAGGTGTATGATTGCAGACCTTCCTCCATGCTCCCCATTCGTTGGGTACCAAGCGTGGGTCACATAAGAGCATACCCCCCAACATTTTGTGATGGGAATGAGGGACACCTACTAGCCAAAGTATGTAGGTATAAGACACACCCCCCTGCCACACCTCCTTAAAGGAGAATTATACAAAGAAAAATGATTAGTTAATCCCACAAGTGCTTTTTTTTTACCACTACTATTCCTTTATATTGGCTTTTGAACTTTACAAATGCAGCAATTTATAAATTGGATGAAAGGTCTTCCTTTGCACTGCAATAGGATATCTCTTTAGGTGCTGTCTTTATACTCCAATGCACCTGGTTATCCAAAGCTGGAGGTTGTGTGTGTTGGTTACTTGAATCACACTCATTTGAGAACTTCACACCAGGCAGAAGGCAAAGTTTAAAAGCTTTACTCAGAAAAAGGTGCAAAACATGACAGAGTCCTTATGCACAAGAAACTGTTATTTTCCTTAAATCCCTACTCCCTAACTCTGGTTTGTGTGCTGCCCCGGCATACCATAGCTGGTGTCTTCTGGAGGACTAAAGGTCTCAGGAGCCCCAGGTATGCTGACAGGCTCCTCTCTCCAGTGATGTCAGCTGGACGAGAAGAAAGCTAAAGGAGAGCCGAGTAGGGCCCCCTCAGAGTCAGGGCCGGATTAACATAGGGGCTATTGGAGCTGCAGCCCCAGGCCCCTTTCTCAAGATAGGCCCATTTGCCCCCAAAAAAAAAAAAAAATTAAAAAAAAAAAAAATTATAAAAAAAAAAAAGATCGACTTCGAGGGTTGTAGCTCAACGATCAGGAGTCACAGAGACCCCACATTTGGGGGGTAGGTAGCTAAAGACCTACTCCAGCACTGGTTAAAATATGGGGCTGCTATCATCTATGGTTCTGGAGATATGGGGTTGCTTGCGCAGTCAATCAGAAGCTACATACAGAGCAGCTAGTATAAATACAAGCTGGCACACTCTGCCGAAGACTGAGAGGATGAACTCACAGTGCTTATAATAATTATTTGTATATTACTTATGATAATTAACCCCTTGCCACCCGGGCCAATTCTGACACTTCTCTCCTACATGTAAAAATCATCATTTTTTTGATAGAAAATTACTCAGAAGCCTCAAGCATTATATATGTTGTTTTAGCAGACACCCTATGGAATAAAATGGTGGTCTTTGCAACTTTTTATGTTACACAATATTTGTGCAGCAATTTTTCAAACGTTTTTTTTTGGAAAGAAACTGTTTCATTCATAAAGAAAAAAAAAACTAGCACGATTTTTTTTGTGTACCAAGCGATGCTTTAATTTTTTTACAGGTTACATGTTTAGAGTTACAGAGGAGGTCTAAGGCTAGAATTATTGCTCTCGCTCTAACGATCGCGGCATATGTAACCTGTGTGTATCTGGATCTGATACTAGCCAGTGCCTACCCAGCCACTGACTAGTATCTCTCCCCAGCCTGTCCCCACACACCCTCTCACCTGCTGACCTGTGAATGGGGGAATCACTCCTGCAGTGTTATTGTGTTCTGCCAGTGAATACAATGATCAGTGTTGCTAACTATAGCTGGCAGCACTGATTGTTTTGGGGAAAACCTGACAGGCTGGTTGTACTCAAGTCGGTTAATAGGTTGACTTGTGTAAAACCAGGTAGCCCATACATAGATCGACTATGGCTGGTCTCTGCTTAATTGGTGCAATTTCAATCCATGTATGGCCCGCTTAACCACTACACAGTCCCTAAACAGCCTTCCACAAACCTTTACATTTTTCCTTCCCAGATTCCTTCATCCTCCTCTCCTATACATAGTGCCCACTGTCATACTCTCCACACTTCTCTCCTGTACATACTGCTCACTGTCATACCCTCCACACTTCTCTCCTATACATAGCGCCCGCTGTCATATCCTACACACTCCTCTCCTGTACATAGTGCCCGCTGTCATACACTTCTCTCCTGTACATAGTGCCCACTGTCGTACCCTCCACATTCCTCTCCTGTACATACTGCTCACTGTCATACCCTCCACACTCCTCTGCTGTGCATACTGCCCACTGTCATACTCTTCACACTCCTCTCCTGTACATATTGCCTTCTGTCATACCCTCCACACTCCTCTCCCTCACCTGCACATACTTCCCACTTTTATACCATCCATTCTCCTCCCCTATGCCTCTTACCCACAAAAACAGTTCTTTAAAATTGCCCCATTATTAGTACTTATTTAATTTTGTAATTACTATTGTGATGTATAGAGGAACATAGGGGATGTCAGCTACTCTAAATATAGCACTTGTAAAAAAAGTGTCCCCGAAAATATTTTTGAAATGTTGGCAACTATGCGGGTCAGTAGAGGGCCCCATGAGAGGCTCTTGGGTTCCAATGATATTAAAGCGGTAGTAAACTTTTCTAACGTTACTATTTTTTAGAGGCCCTGAGGTAGGTTATACCATAATGTACAAGTATGCATAGCATATTAGCACATTAGGGTACACTTAAATTGTCAGACTGAGCCCTCCAGTGCTGTGCTGTGATCAATCCAGCCCGGGCGCTTCCATCGTCTTCCTTCCGGGTTCTGTGCCTTCGGTCACTTGCCTTGGCCGGGCTGTGTTGATGTCATTCCCACACATGCTCATGTGCATCCTCTTTCTCTCATCCCCCCTTTCTCTCTCATACTCTTTCCCTTACCCCTCACACCTCTTTCATCCCCTTTCTCTCTCTCTCTCTCTCTCTCATCCTCCCTCTCTTTTTAATTTAATTTGTTATAACAAAAAATTGTTTGCATTTTTATTTATTAATTTATTGTTTATAAAAGGCCCCACCAAAATCCTCAGCACCAGGCCCATGATGTTCTTAATCTGGCCCTGCTCAGAGTGAATGATGGAGGATCAGATTACATTGCAGCAATCAGTCTCTCTTCTTCCCACGTGGCTGGTCTTGTCTTGGCAGAACTCACTTCTAATTTTATATGCACAGGAAGGGGGCAGAGCCTGAAATCAGGCAGTAATTAACTAGCACTTTCCAACCTGCTTACATGTGGGATACCATCAATCAAGAGTTGATGAATTCACTGTCACTAGACAGCTGGCAAAAGAACATTAAAGGAAATAAAAATGTGCAAAACATGACAGAGTCCTTATGCACAAACAGTTTTTTTCCCTAAATCCCTACCCCCTAAAGCCCCATACACACGCTCGGATTATCCGAGGACCAGGTCCGTCGGATCATGTCCGTCGTACTTTGTCCCATGTTGGTTTTGCGTACACACGGTCGGACAAAGTTGTTGGAAAATCTGATCATTCTGAACGTGGTGACGTTTGTTGCCTACGACGGGACTACGTAGAGGCTAGTAGCCAATAGCTTTGGTCTTGTAATGTGATCTGAGCATGCGTAGCACTTTGTCCGTCGGAATTCGCTACACACGATCGGATTTGGTGTGATCGGACTTTGTTGTCAAAAAATCTATCCAGCAGGAGATAGGACTTTGTCCGTCGGACAATCCGATGGAAACTGTCCGATGGTGCCTACACATGGTCGGAATTTCCGACAACATTGTCTGATAGGACAGAATCCATCGGAAAATCCGACCGCGTGTATGGGGCTTAACTCAGGTTTGTGTGCTGCCCCGGCATACCATAGCTGGTGTCTTCTGGAGGACTAAAGGTCTCAGGAGCCCCAGGTATGCTGACAGGCTCCTCCCTCCAGTGATGTCAGCTGGACGAGAAGAAAGCTAAAGGAGAGCCGAGTAGGGCCCCCTCAGAGTGAATGATGGAGGATCAGATTACATTGCAGCAATCAGCCTCTCTTCTTCCCACGTGGCTGGTCTCATCTTGGCAGAACTCACTCCTAATTTTATATGTACAGGAAGGGGGCAGAGCCCCAAGTCAGGCAGTAGTTAACTAGCACTTTCCAACCTGCTTACATGTGGGATACCATCAACAGTTGATGAATTCACTGTCACTAGGTAGCTGGCAAAAGGAAATTAAAGGAAAGATGGAGGCTTCTGGAGTGAACACTGACAAAAAAACATGGAGCAAGGCAATACACAACAACACCAAGAACAGTATGAAAAAAGGGACCGATATTGTATTCTGTATCAGCAAGCCCCTGCATATGTTTTGGGATAATTCTCCATCGTCAGTGTCAATAACAAAGGGACATGGCCCATAACATGTAATTCTAGGTACATATGCTAACAATTCGGTCTGTTTTTTACAACGGTTCTTGGGGTTGTATTGTAGTGCCTTGCTCCATGTTTCATTCAGTGTTCACTCAAGAAGCCTCCATCTTTCCTTTCATCTCTGCTTTTGCCAGATGCCTAATGACAGGGAATTCAATTATTGTTGATGTGACATGGTACCCCACGGGTGCTGCTTTGTTTTTCACAGTCAAATTCTGTCTAAGCTTTAACCTGCTCCCACCCTTATTCTAAGCCCTATGCTAACTACCCTGTAAAGATGTCTCTACTTACCTAATCTAAGGTCTGGTCATATGATCGGCTCCCAGCTCTGGCTTCAGTGTAGAGGAGAGACAGCCGACATTGGATTTCCCATAGTAAGTCTATGGGTGATGACAACCCTGTCAGCGATCTCTCCTCTTTACTGGAGCTGGCCACGGGGGAGATCTCGTGGAAGCACCCTCAGAATAGGTAAGTATAGACATTTTTCCTTTACAGGGCAGTTAGTAGAGGGCATAGAATGGGGATGGGAGAAGGTTTAAGTATAAATAGGATTTGATTGTACTTTCACTTTAAAGAGGAAGTAAATCCTGGTGGGTTTTACTTCCTCTTTATTTCCCTGCAAAGGTAAAGCATAATGGGCTACTATGCATTGCATAGTAGCCCATTATGTGTCACTTACCTGAAACCGAAGCCTGCAATGTCACCATTGTCCCCACTAGCAGGGAGCGTCCATCTTTGCCCCTCTTCCTTCCGAGGCCATGAACTCTGGGTCTGTGACTGGCCAGAGTCGCGTGACGTCACTCCCGCGCATGCGTGGGGGAGCCGCCAGTCATGGCATGACCCCAATTAGAAACAGCACGATATGCCGTATGTCATTGGCGATTGGGTCTTTCGTAAATATCTCCTAAACCGTGGAGGTTTAGGTGATATTTCCAGCACCTACAGGTAAGCCTTAATATAGGCTTACCTGTAGGTAAAAGTGGTTGTACAGGTTGTACAACCACTTTAAGGTACATTAAGGGCCTATGTAGAAGGGGTTTTGCTGCTCTAAATGGGTTTTGCTTTTCCATACAATACTATAGAAATGCAAGGGGAAGCAGATGAAATGCAGGTCAGCAGCAGGTATTCTTCAGGTCAAATGCGCCTAATAAATTCTAAGTGATCTCAAATGGATGTCACACTTCGACACAAGCCTAAGCCCTTCAACACAGGCCCTGAGGCTGCATTCACACCTGAGCCTTTTGTCACCTGAAGCCTGAAGCTACAAAACGCTAGAGGGGAAAAAATACATTATTCTCTATGGAGATGGTTCACATCTCCACTCCAAAACGCCTGAAGCCCTACGCCTGAAGCTCAAACAAGTTTGTCGCTCGAATTGGGCAGATTTGGGCGTTTTTTTACATTGGTGACCTTTTCTGCCTGAAAACGCTGCGCTCAGGTGTGAATGCGGGGTTAATGCAGCCTAAGTGATGTGATTGGGTATTCACTGTGCCCATCCATTTCACTTGCTCACTATAGCATCCTAGTAGTGGTAATGCTAGCTTCTCATGAGCAATGTGGAATAATGCCCCGTACACACGGTCGGAAATTCCGACGGAAAATGTCCGATCGGACCATGTTGTCGGAAAATCCGCCCGTGTGTGGGCTCCATCTGACTTTTTCCGTCGGAATCCCCGACGGAAAAAATTTGAGATCCTGCTCTCAAATTTTCCGACAACAAAATCCGATCGGACTTTTTCTGATCGTGTGTAGAGAATTGCGACGGACAAAGTGCCACGCATGCTCAGATCAAACTACGAGACCAAAGCTATTGGCTAATGGCCTCTACGTAGTTCTGTCGTACACACCGAACGTCACCATGTTCAGGATGATTTTCCGACAACTTTGTCCAACCGTGTGTATGCAACACCAGTGTCGGACAAAATCCGTCGGAAAAAATCAGACAGATTTTGTGGTCGGAATTTCCGACCGTGTGTACGGGGGCATTAGTCTAAAATGGCCCATGGGTCGTACATTGGAGAAACTTTATCTAATATACAGTTATGACCTCACCATAATGGATGCTGTTGATTAGGAATCACATTGCTTGTTCTTAGAGAGCTTTCAGATTCATAGATTTATTTTGGAAGGGAAAAATTTCCAGGCAGATTTGGATCCAAATTGTATGCAACCCTCCATATGTGTTCATACTTTAGGATTAAACTTTTTTTTTTATGTTAAAACAAAGATGTGCCTATAAGGTAATTTTTCTCCTTGTTCCAGGGACAAAGTCACTCTACTAATTATTACATATATATGTCTACAGGTGTATTGCCCATGGTTTAACAGCGGAGGAAATTGCAGAGTTCAAAAGGAGGAAAGCTGAAAAGTTGCTTTCTAAAAAGGAGGCAGAGGTATGAGGAAGAGGCAAAACGATAAACGAATTATGTCTGGTTGTTGTGTGTGCATGTCAGTGTATACCATCTAGAATACACCATGCATGGGCTCCATTTTTATTCTTTTTATTTATTTACTTTTGCATGCATGCCTACAATCACTCAACATGATTTACCCTCTTGCTTGAGAAATTAAAAAAAAAAAGCACATTCCTTTTGCACATCACTGAATGATTGAAGTGAATATATGTTCATTAACCACTTAAGCCCGGACCATTTGGCTGGCCAAAGACCAGAGCACTTTTTGCGGTTCGGCACTGTGTCGCTTTAGCTGACAATTGCGCGGTCGTGCGACGTGGCTCCCAAACAAAACTGACGTCCTTTCTTTTGGTGGTATTTGTTCACCCTGCGGTTTTAATTTTTTGCGCTATATACAAAAAAAAGAGGGAATTTTTTTTTAAAAAAAAAAGCAATATTTTTATCTTTTTGCTATAATAAATATCCTCAAAAAATATATAAAAAAACATTATTTTTTCCTCAGTTTAGGCCGATACGTATTCTTCTACATATTTCTGTTAAAAAAAAAAATCACAATAAGCGTTTATTGATTGGTTTGGGCAAAAATGATAGCGTCTACAAAATAGGGGATAGTTTTAGGGCATTTTATTTTTTATTATTTTTTTTTTTACTAGTATTGGCGGCGATCTACGATTTTTATCGTGACTGTGACATTATAGCGGACACATCGGACATTTTTGACACATTTTTGGTACCGTTGTCATTTATACAGCAATCGGTGCTATACAAATGCATTGATTCCTGTGTAAATGACACTGGCAGTGAAGGGGTTAACCACTAGGGAGCAGTGTAGGGTTAAGTGTGTCCTAGGGAGTGATTCTAACTGTGGGGGGGAGGGGCTATGTGTGACACTTTACTGAATACCACTCCCAATTAAAGGGAGTGGTGATCAGTGTAATTAGGCAGAATGGGGAAATGCTTGTTTACATTAGCATTTCCCGGTTCTTCAGCTCCGTGAGACGATTGCAGGTATCCGGGGGCGGACTGACAACTCATGGGGCCCCCGGGGCAATAGGAGATTATAGGGGCCCCAGGCAATCAGAGATTATGGGGCCACACAGTATACAATCACACAGTATACACATACATGTACACACAGTATACACAGACAGGTTTCTATTGGCTGAGAAGGTAGATGGGGCAGCTAGAGAGATGGGGCAGCTATAATCTTGTGATTTTTAGACCAAAAGGATGTCGGTAAGGGACATTTCAGAAACAGATGTAAAAAAAAAAAAAACACAGATTTTTACATACTGTCCCAGGTTTTACTGAGACTGGCAACCCTGATGGGGCCCCCTAGTGGCCCGGGGCCCTCGGGAAGTGCCCGAGTGGCCGAATGGTCAGTCCGCCCCTGCAGGTATCCCCTCAGACATAGAGTCCGCAGGACCCGCGATCACACTCACGGAGCTCGCGGCAGGGTCGCGCACTCGACCACACGTGACCGCACGTGCCATTCTGCCGATGTGTATGTACAAGCAGTTAAAATACAGTAAGTTCTTTAGTAAATTAATCCCATTGGTGCTACCTTACTAAGCTTCAGTATCACATATATGGGGTCATCAATATATGTCCTGCCCCTCCAAGATTACTTGTATGGCCCCCTCTCCTATCCCAGGGTACTACCTAGTGTTAGGGGCTGATTTATAAAGCAGCAGTAGGACCCTACTGCAACCATTACAGTTCTGTGCTGTGTGATCAGAACTTGGCTAAGGTTTAAGGCATCCCCAGAGCATTTTATGTACAAGAGTTGTGTATTTTGAATGTTGCCCTTTAAGCCACAGAATTCCAGGTTAAACCTAACTAGTCTTAAAAATGCTCCCTCCCCTCTTCTAACATCTATGCTGACTAACCTGTGTAAGAAAGATGTGTATACTTACCGATTTTTAGCCTGCTCCGGCCTGTCATGTTATTCCCTGTGCCAGCCAAAGGTGGCTGCAGGGGAAAGGTGAGAGCACTCAACAATGGCTGGTAAAGCCTGGTGTGTTGACATAGGCTCTTTTGGCCCATCCATTGTCTGTACTCCCTCGTCTCCCCTGCAGCTGCTTCTGACTGACACAGGGGAGCCAGATCATTTGACCAGGCCAGAGCGGGCTTAAAATAGGTAGGTATACAGATCTTTATTACACAGGTTAGTCAGCATAGGTGTTATGAAGGGGAATTCTACTTTAGCCTGGAATTCTACTTTAAAGGACCCTCTCCAAATAGAGACAGTATTTATTTTTTTTTTATTTTTTTAATTGGTACTTGGTAAATTGGAATTTGTCCTCCATGGCAGTGCCCAGCTACCAATGTCCTTCTTTTAGCAAAAGCTGGCAAATTGGCCTTGAAAAGGGTCAGCAAAAAACACATTTCAGCTCCCATAAACTTAAATGGGGTTTTGGCACTATGTTAAGTAGACATGTGCAGTTCGTTTCGTTTTTTTTCGTTTTTTAAAATTCGTTATATTCGTTCATTCGTTATCGTACGAATGAACGAACGATTCGCTAAAAATTTTAACGAACAACGAATGTTCGAATTGAACGAATCCGAAAAACAACGAAAATCCGAAAGAAGAAAATTCGAAAAACGAAAACAGGAACAACGAAAATCAAAATGAATGAAAAAATTCGTACATTCGTAACTTTTTTTTTGTTGTTGAATTGGTAATTTTCCGTGTCTCTTACAATGGCGCTGCTTAACGTGCTTCGAATGGATTGAACGAAAAAATTCGTACATTCGTAACTTTTTTTTTCGATTCGTAATTTTTCGTGTCTCTTAAAATGTAATAATAGCCTACACATTACATAAAATTATGAGTTATGCTCCGATTACGAATCTACAAAAACAATGTTCCGAAAGTACGAATAAATCAATCTAACGAAAGTACGAATGTAACTAAATCTACGAAAATACGAATGCGTCCGAATTTCGAATAAACGAAAATTAAACTAACGGAAAAACGAATCAACGAAAAAATAACTCTTACGAAAATACGAATCGTTACGAATATGAACACCGACGACTTACGAATTTACGAATACGAACACCGACGACTTACAAATTTACGAATCCTTAGGAATACGAACACCGACGACTTACGAATTTACGAATCGTTACGAATCAACGGAAACGAAAGAAACAAAACGAAAATAAACAAATTTTTCTATTGTTGCTGGGTTCGCCAAACTTCTTTTGCACTGAACTTTGCCTGGTTTTCTCATCCCTATCCAGATCATTCAGACTTCATTGCTTATGCATTTGACCTGCAGTTGATCTCCATCTGAACAGCATTTGACCTAATTCATGCTGCTTTTACATTCCCATAGACTTATATCTAGAGTAGTAGTTCTGACAAAAGCCCATCAACACTGGTCCTTGCATGCATGTTGACTACTATTTTAAGAACTAGCTGTTGTTTGGTTTTGAAACCCAACAACAGCACTACAACTTGGAGGGAGAAGCTGGTGGCTTGCAGCAGTAGAAGGGTTATAAACCCTTTGTACACTAAAGTAATCGGGAGGTAAAAAGTAACTTCAAAAGCATGGCATTCTGACACTCTTGAAGGTGCTCAAATGCATTTATTAAATAAATAGTAACCTCAAATGTCATGGTATCCCCGTGATTCAAATGACCAAGAACTCAAAGGGCAGTGGCGGCCCGTCCTAATCTACATACAGGGTGCCAGACGCAAGGATTTCAATGGGGTTTTTTTCTTTTTGAAGCCTGAGGCTCTAATTGGCTTCAAAAAAAGGGTGGGCTCAGGGCGCAGAGTTGAGTGATAATAGCGAATTAATCCGGCCAATCGGGTCTCAGGACCCACTTCCTGTCTGGCTGGAAGGAGAAGCAATGGCCCCAGAGCGAGGAGCAGCAGCCCTACCCTGGATCCTCGTCATCTGCCTAAGGTATCTGATCGCCACCTTCCCGTCCATCTCCCACGGTGGGGATCACATTCCTGCCCATCTCCCGCAGAGGGGATGATCACCGCCCTCCGGTCCGTCTCCGCAGGCAGGTTGGCGTTGGTTTGCTAACCCCCCCCCCCCCCCCCCCCACACACACACACACAAAATTATGAGCATCAGCCGCCACTGTCAAAGGGTAACCTCCTAGAGGAGGAGGGCAAGTGAAAAAGCATGCAGAGTCCCAGCCTTAGCCCCCGTACACACGGTCGGAAATTCCGACCACAAAATCCGTCTGATTTTTTCCGACGTATTTTGTCCGACACTGGTGTTGCATACACACGGTCGGACAAAGTTGTCGGAAAATTTGATCATTCTGAACGTGGTGACGTTCGTTTGCGTACGACGGAACTATGTAGAGGCTAGTAGCCAATATCTTTGGTCTCGTAATTTGATCTGAGCATGCGTGGCACTTTGTCCGTCGGAATTGTTGACACGCGATCGGATTTTGTTGTCGGAAAATTTGAGATCCTGCTCTCAAATTATTTCCGTCGGAAATTCTGACGGAAAAAGTCCGATGGAGCCCACACATGGGGGGGTTTTCCGACAACATGGTCCGATTGGGGCTTTAGACATCATTATGGGGCTGATTCTACCAGATAAAGTACCTCTGGCAGGGGTTGGAGGTCTAAGGTAGTATCAGAGACGTACTTACCGAGACCGAGATGCTGAGAGCGGTTCACCCTTGCGACCCGGCGCAATCTGCCCCCTGGTGGTGAGACAGGGAACAAACGGCACCAGGAGGCACAGGTCACCTCCGATAGGTGGACGGGACTAGTGAGACGTCTGGAGGAGATGTGGACCTGGCCCGGGCAGACCGGCAGATGGCAGGAAGGAGAGGCAGGAGCCCAAACACCCGGCTGAGGGACTAACATCGGTCACTGAGCAGTCGGCTGCTATGTAAGTCCTGAATGCAGGCCGAGGGTCAAACACAGGATCAATGGCAGAGTCCATGGAAGCAAGCCGGGGTCAAACACAGGATCAAGCAGCAAAGTCCGTTGAGGCAAGCCGAGGGTCAAACACAGGATCAAGCAGCAAAGTCCGTTGAGGCAAGCCGAGGGTCAAACACAGGATCAAGCAGCAAAGTCCTTTGAGCAGGCAGGGGTCAAACACAGGAGAAAGCAGCGGAGTCCGTTAACAAGCCAGGGGGTCAAACACAGGAGGAAGCAGCAGTCCGTTTACAAGCCAGGGGGTCAAACACACAGGGTCAGATCTGATTTACACAGGGACGCACAGGCACTAAGCTGGAAAGACAGACCAGCAAAGTGCCTGTGCGTCAGGCAGCTTTTATAGGCGCCCAGGACGCTAATTGTGCGCCACAGCGCACAGGCGTGCGCTATTGCGCATGCGCGAGCGCCGGACCGCCGAGCCGCGAGTGCGCATGCGCCGGAGCGCCGGGCTCCCGCGCATGCGCACTGGAGAGCGGGCCGTCCGTCCGACGCTGGAGCCCTGACATTCCCCCCCCGAGGGGTGGCCTCTGGACACCCAAACTGGCCATTAGTTCAGGGTGAGCCTGGTGGAATGCCTGGATCAAACGTGGGGCGTGTAGGTTCCTTGAGGATTCCCATGAATTGTCCTCGGGAGGGTAACCCTTCCACCTAATCAGGTATTGAAGCTGCCTGCCCTTTTTCCTGCAACTCAGAATTTCCTCCACCTCAAACTCCTTCTCGCCCTCGACTAAAACAGGAGGAGGAGGTGGTTTTTCCCTGGCAGGAAAAGGGCTGGGGGTGGTGGGTTTCAAAAGGGAAGCATGAAAAACAGGATGAATCCTATAACTTGGTGGTAGGTCAAGTTCGAAGGCCACAGGGTTTACTATCCTTTTGACCTTGAATGGGTGGATGAATCTTGGCCCCAATTTTCGGGAGGGGACAGGTAATTTCAGGTTGGTGGAGGACAGCCAGACCTCTTCGTTGACCCCAAACGCTGGATTCTCTTTCCTCCCTTTGTTAAAGTGCTTGCTGTACCCTTCTTGGGCCTCTTGCATACATTTTCACAATTTTTGAAAATTGATTTGTAGAGACTCCACACGATCTTGAGCTGCAGGGACAGAGTTTTCCGGGGGAGATTCAGGAAGAAATGAGGGATGGAAGCCAAAGTTGGCCCAGAAGGGTGTTTGCTTGGTGGCGGAATGGATAGAGTTATTATATGAAAACTCGGCGTATGGTAAGAGGGTCGACCAGTCATTTTGGGAATCAGAGCAGAAGCAACGGAGGTACTGTTCCAGTGTCTGGTTGGTCCTTTCCGTTTGACCGTTGCTTTGGGGGTGGTAGGCGGAAGACAAGCAGATTTTTATTTCAAGAGACTTGCATAACTCTTTCCAAAATTTTGAAGTAAACTGGGTACCCCTGTCCGAAGTGATGCTTTTGGGTACCCCATGAAGTCTTACGATTTCCTTGAAGAATACGTCAGCCGTGGTGGAGGCGGACGGAGTACCCACCAGGGGTAAAAAATGTGCCATCTTAGAGAGCCGGTCCACGATGACAAGAATAGTGGTGTATTCCTTAGAAGGGGGCAATTCAACGATAAAGTCCATGGAGACTTCCGCCCAAGGGCGATCAGGGATGGGTAGTGGTCTTAATAGCCCCCAGGATTTGGTCTTAGGTCCCTTGCTGCGCTGGCATGGAACGCAGGAGGCGACATAGTCCCTACAGTCCTGCCTCCAGCCTGGCCACCAAAAAGAACGAGAGACAAGCTCCGCGGTTTTCCTGGAACCAAAATGGCCTGCTAACTTGTGGTCATGAAAGGTTTCGAGTACGAGAGGTCTTACTCCAAGGGGAACGAAGATCTTTTCCCCAGACCACAGGAGATCGTCGTGCTTGGCCAGAGAGAGGTTGGTAGGGGCCTGGTCATGTTCAGTAGCAGTTTTGATTGTAGTCATAAGATCCGCCTGAGTAAGTAGGCCGAAGTTTTGTGGGGACAAGATAGTGCTAGGTTCGGTTTCTTGGGTAGACTCTAGGAACATGCGGGAGAGCGCATCAGCCTTTCCGTTCTTGGAGCCTGGTCTATAGGCGATGAGAAAATTGAATCTGGAAAAGAAGAGGGCCCATCTAGCCTGCCTGGGTCTCAGTCGTTTGGCTGTCCTGAGATATTCGAGATTCTTATGGTCGGTCCAAACCATAACAGGGTGAGATGCCCCCTCCAAGAGGTATCGCCACTCTTCAAGGGCAAATTTAATGGCCAGCAGTTCCCTGTCCCCCACCTCATAATTCCTCTCTGGTGGGCTCAGCTTCCGGGAGGCAAAGGCCACCGGGTGAAGGAGGGCCTTGGCGCCCTGGCGCTGGGAGAGGATGGCACCGAGAGCAGTTTCAGAAGCATCCACCTCCAGTACAAAGGGCAATGCGGGGTCTGGGTGCCATAGGATCGGGGCGGAGGAGAACAGGGACTTCAACTGGGCGAAGGCCGCCTGGGCTTCTGCGGACCAACTGAACTGACTGTGTTGGTGGGTGAGAAGGGTGATTGGTGCCACAATGGAGGAGAAGCCAATGATAAATCTCCGATAAAAGTTGGCAAACCCGATAAACCTCTGAACTCCCTTTTTATCTTTAGGGGCTGGCCAATCTTGGATAGCTTGGACTTTTTGTGGGTCCATGGCGACCCCATTGGTAGAGATAATAAACCCCAGGAACTGCACAGTGGACCTTTCGAATTCGCATTTTTCTGCCTTGAGGTAGAGTTTGTGTTGCCTGAGGATGGTGAGGACTATCCTAACATGCGTTCGGTGGAGTTCAGGAGTGGCAGAGAAAATGAGGATATCATCCAGATAGACCACTAGGAAGTCGTCCAGGTATCTCCGGAAAATATCATTCACCAAGTGTTGGAATGTCGCCGGGGCGTTACAGAGCCCGAACGGCATTACAAGGTACTCGTAGTGCCCGAACCTTGATCTGAACGCGGTCTTCCACTCATCACCTGCCCTGATCCGTATGAGATTGTAGGCCCCGCGGAGATCAAGTTTGGAGAAGATCTGTGCAGACCGAAATCGCTGGAATAATTCGGGAATGAGGGGAAGAGGGTACCTGTTTTTAATGGTAATTTTATTGATTTCTCTGTAGTCAATACAGGGTCTCAGTGAGCCGTCCTTCTTCTCGACGAAGAAGATGCCGGCTCCGGCTGGTGAAGAAGGACGGATGAATCCTTTGGCCAGGTTCTCGTCAATGTAGGTTTTGAGAGTTGCTAACTCGGTTTCGGATAGGGGAAAAATACGGCCGAAAGGGACCGCAGCACCGGGCAAGAGGTCTATAGGACAGTCGTAGGGTCGGTGAGGTGGTAGGCGGTCGGCCTGTTGTTTGTCAAAGACGTCCCTAAATTCCAGGTAGACAGGTGGGACGTGTTTCAGGCTGTCAGGCACTGGTACTAAAGCCGAGCAGGAAGCTGGGGTTGGAGAGGAGCAGTTTTGGGAACAGTATTGGGAAGGGAAGGAGACCTCCTTCGTTCGCCAGTTAATCAGGGGTTCATGTGCCTGCAGCCAGGGGAGCCCCAGGATGATGATGAACATGGGAGACAGAATAATATCCAAGCGGAGGAGCTCCTTATGGCCAGAATCGGTGGTGACAAGGATGGGGCAGGTTTCGAAAGTTATCAAGCCGGAGCGCGGAAGGGATCCATCGGCTAGATGAACCTGGAGGCACTGCTTCTTGGGGACAAGGGGAAGCTGGAGCCGGGGAGGAATCCAAGAAGCAGCTGCAGGCCCCGGAATCAATTATGGCTGGGAGGCGGACCTCCTTTCCCGTTAACTGCAAAGAGATAAAGAGAATAATGTAAGTTTGGGACAGACCGGAAACCTGGTAGTTAAAGTTGAGCTTGGAAAGGGACTTACTAGGCCTAATGGGGCAAGTGCGAAGGAAGTGCCCGGAACCTCCGCAATAAAGGCACAGGTTGGCCTGTCGCCTGCGCAAGCGCTCCTCTGGGGTTAGAGGGGCACGGACCAGGCCCAACTGCATGGGTTCAATTCTGGGAGGGGCCACAGGTGGCGCATGGAACGAAGGCTGGGCAGGACTCGGCTTGGGCAACATCCAACTGGGACGAGGCGTTTGAAAACGTTCAGCGCGGCGTTCGCGCAAGCGTCTGTCGATCTTGGTGACTGCTTGTATGAGGTCCTCCAGAGTTTCCGGGACGTCGATCCGGGCAAGTTCATCCTTGAGGGTGTCGGAAAGTCCTTGGCGGAACTGATATTTGAGGGCCGGCCCGTTCCAGCCGGTGTCAGCTGACCATTTCCTGAATTCGGCAGTGTAGTCTTCGACCGGTCTCCGGCCTTGGGAGAGGTTGTGTAGGGTGGTTTCAGCGGTGGCCCCTTTTTGGGGATCGTCATAGAGCTGACCCATGCTCTCAAAGAAGGTATCTACAGAGTTCAACACAGGGTCCCTCTGTTCCATTAGGCTATGGGCCCAAGCCTGGGGTTCTTCGGTCAGGAGAGAGATGATAAACCCCACTTTTACTACCTCAGAGGAGAAGGTTCTGGGTTGCAGGGCCAAGTACAGGGAGCAGGCATTCTTGAACACCCTGAATCTCTTGCGGTCGCCAGAGAATCGTTCAGGTATAGGCACCCTAGGTTCAGGAGAAGCCACGACCACTGTGGGATTGCTAGGAGCTGCAGACGGGGGGACCCCGCCGATGGTGGCAGAGTTGCCGGCTGCGGGGACAGATGGCCCGGTCAATTGTTGTAGGCGGCTGTCAATTTGGGTGTAGCCCATCTGTAGTTTTTGGACAGCCTCAGTAAGTGCTGCCATCTGCTGACACAGGATCTCAAGGGGAGAACACGCTCTGTCGGTCTCGGACATGGCTGGTCTGTACTATCAGAGACGTACTTACCGAGACCGAGATGCTGAGAGCGGTTCACCCTTGCGACCCGGCGCAATCTGCCCCCTGGTGGTGAGACAGGGAACAAACGGCACCAGGAGGCACAGGTCACCTCCGATAGGTGGACAGGACTGGTGAGACGTCTGGAGGAGATGTGGACCTGGCCCGGGCAGACCGGCAGATGGCAGGAAGGAGAGGCAGGAGCCCAAACACCCGGCTGAGGGACTAACAGCGGTCACTGAGCAGTCGGCTGCTATGTAAGTCCTGAATGCAGGCCGAGGGTCAAACACAGGATCAATGGCAGAGTCCGTGGAAGCAAGCCGGGGGTCAAACACAGGATCAAGCAGCAAAGTCCGTTGAGGCAAGCCGAGGGTCAAACACAGGATCAAGCAGCAAAGTCTGTTGAGGCAAGCCGAGGGTCAAACACAGGATCAAGCAGCAAAGTTCTTTGAGCAGGCAGGGGTCAAACACAGGAGAAAGCAGCGGAGTCCGTTAACAAGCCAGGGGGTCAAACATAGGAGGAAGCAGCAGTCCGTTTACAAGCCAGGGGGTCAAACACACAGGGTCAGATCTGATTTACACAGGGACGCACAGGCACTAAGCTGGAAAGACAGACCAGCAAAGTGCCTGTGCGTCAGGCAGCTTTTATAGGCGCCCAGGACGCTAATTGTGCGCCACAGCGCACAGGCGTGCGCTATTGCGCATGCGCGAGCGCCGGACCGCCGAGCCGCGAGTGCGCATGCGCCGGAGCGCCGGGCCCCCGCGCATGCGCACTGGAGAGCGGGCCGTCCGTCCGACGCTGGAGCCCTGACAGGTAGATTATAATGGTTATCTGTCAACTTTTCATTTTTTTTTCTGTTTAACAGTCCATAAACTGTTTTAAATGATTTTATTTGCTTGTATAACATCTTCATGATATAAATAGACATTGTAGTCAAGGCTTAGTTTGCAGAGCATGCTGGTCTTTATAATAAGAAAGCCCATCAATGCCTGCATAGCTGTTGATGGCCTTTGCAGCCTAAACTCTTGATGAGTCCATCTCTGCTAATACAAAGAAAGGTCTCACCTCCGAATCATCAGCTATGTGTGTGTGATTTGATTTACATCTATTCTAAGATAGGCTTTTCACAACAAAGTTGTAGGCCAACCTCAAGTACTCCACATCTTGGTAACTCTATTACCTGTATAAAAAAATAAACAAATACATAAAATAATATTATATAAAAAGTTTAGGACCTACACATAATAAATAAAATGTATAGAAAGACATAAAACTAACATATTGCTTTGTAATGTTTTGAATATATGGGGGAGTTGACATTATATTCACCATCTGCTTTTTATGTTTACTTGGAAATAATAAATCTTATGCCGCGTACACACGATCGGAATTCTCGTCGGAAAAAGCTCTGATGGTTTTCCCGACAGAATTCCGACGGAATTCCGCTCAAACTGTCTTGCCTACACACAGTCACACCAAATTCCGACCGCCAAGAACGCGGTGACGTACAACACTACAGCGAGCCAAGTTCAATGCTTCCAAGCATGCGTTGAATTGTTTCCGAGCATGCGTAGGAATTTTGCACATCAGAATTGCTACAGACGATCGAAATTTCCGATAGAAACCTTTTTCGTCTGAAAAATTGAGAACATGCTCTCAATTTTTTGCTGTCAGAAATTCGGCCAGCAAAATTCTGATGGAGCCTACACACGGTCGCATTTTCCGATGAAAAGCTCTCATCTGTCTTTTTCTGTCTGGAATTCCGATCGTGTGTATGCGGCATTATTTTAGGTTAATGCATATATGTATGGAAAATGAGGTAATTTATGAACATCAAGCCTCAATGTCCGTTCTATCAGAACTGTAAGGGCTGAACGGATAGTGAAGCTTGACCAAAAGGCTAATTACTAGTGTGGACTGGTATGATTAGCCCTTTGGGAATACAGTATTATGAAAGTTGTGGAGATATCATGGTTGCTTAATTGTAGATATTAGCATCCCATGGCTATTTCTTAAGACCCAGCTACTTTTTTTAGTTTAAGTTTTAAATAGAATTGAAGAGGGTTGGTTTGCTTGTCATGTTTTTATTGCTGTCCATGTTCCCTCTGGAAATCTTGATGACCTCACATGAGAGAAATCTGGTCAACAGGGACATGAACAGAAGACATGAGAAAAAAAAGTGACAGATATTCTATACCTTCTTCGCTGTACTAAACAAATATGCCTTTATTGTTGTCTGTGACCCCAGTGGAGAGGTTCTCCTTACTTGCTGTCCTGGTGACCATAGATCGCAAAGTGACAGTTCAACAATGGGAACACAAACAGCAAAAAGACTTACCGTATATACTCGAATATAAGCCGAGATTTTCAGACCCTTTTTTAGGTCTGAAAGTCTACCCCTCGGCTTATATTCGAGTCACCGCCGTCTGCCTACATGAACAGCTTGTCATGCAGACAGACGGCGGTGTTTAAAAGCCGCGCCGCCTCCTCCCGCCCATCCGTGATAGGCGGACACTAATTTTCCCTGCAGTACAGTGTTCCGCCTATCACGGATGGCCTGTCATTCTCATCTCATGGACGAGGATGAGAGACGGTCCGTGATAGGCGGAACACTGCGCACTGATTGCTGGGAAAAAAGTGTTCCTCCTATCACGGACGAGAAGGAGGAAGAGGCGCGGCTTTTAAATTGTAATGGCGCCGCACGCCGTACACGCTGTGGAGGGGGACAGAGCGGGGACACAGCGGGGACACAGCGGGGACACAGCGGGACCACAGCGGCTGCACGGACCCCGGACACAGGACCCCGGACCCACGGATCGGCACAGGTAGGCTGCAATAGGGACACGGGCTGAAATGGGGACACGGGGGTCTGTACAGGGGACATGCAGGTGGGCATTGCTGACCCTTTTTCCACTTACAGTAGCTGCTGCATTTTTGCCCCTCGGCCTATACACGGGTCAATACTGTTTCCCCATTTTTTTGTGGTGATTTAGGGGCCTCGGCTTATACTCGGGACGGCCTATACTCGAGTATATACGGTAATATGGGATCTTACCTTTCTCTATTCTATCATTTTATTTTAAGTTTTGCCTGGGTTTGGGGTTTAAAGTGGAAGTAAACCCTCCTATCGTTTTCAGCCAAGGAAGCTGCCATCTTTGCCTCTGTTTAATCTTCAACTGCCACAGTGCTGCACATGTGATCTGTTATGACACCAGCCATTGGATGGTTTGACTGTTTGGTTGAGAGCACAGCCAATGTGCAGTTAGCATTCACGGCATGCCTTTTTTTTTTTAGACTGTTAAATCGATGGGTTTACTAACGCTTTAAATGTATTTAGCGTTGGAAATGTATTGCGTATATTTTATATGTTTTGTAGAAGTAGAACTCCTTAGTTTACGAATGTGCAATGGGTTTTGAGAAATAACCAGTCATTTTGAGTTACCAGTAGTTTTTCTGGAATCCAACTCCACTATCCCCCTTATCCAGATTATACACAACTTGATAACTAGATGTTGGTACATAAATTAGATAATTATAATATATATATATATATATATAGCTATATATATATATATCTGTATATATAAACCAAAAAAGAGAGCGGCACTCACCGGTCTTGAAAGGTGAATGCACAATGGTGGTTTAATTAAACGTTTCGACCTGGCACAAGCTCGTCTTCCTCAGGAGCTTGTGCCTCATCAAAACGACAAATTAAATCGTCATCGTGTGTTCACCTTTCAAGACCTGTGAGTGCCGCTCTCATTTTTGGTTTATATGCACTACAGTCTTTGCTGTGCATCTGGGCCCATTTTTTAACCCTGATTTGTGTGCGGTGGCAACCATTAGATATTTTCTATATCTATATCTATATCTATTTCTATCTATCTATCTATCTATTATCTATCTATCTATCTATCTATCTATCCTATTATCTATCTATCTATCTATCTATCTATATATCTATCTATCTATCTATCTATATATATATATATATATATATATATATATATATATAAAAACGAACCTTTAGCCAGTCTTTGGACAGCAAAAGAATAACATTATAAAACAAGGTACAGCCCCTGAGAATTGAATCTGAAATTTCACAGTAAGAGCGGCTTGCATTCAAGTTGCTCTCCCGGGCTGGCCTGCTAACCTTGCTGTCTCCCCTTCCATTGGTCACATTGTAGCCTCTTACCGCACTCTTGCCCAATCTCCCTGACAGGCTGTAGAATGTAACCAGTATGGAAGTAAATAGTAAACAGTCATTGGAGCATGAAGATCTGTTTTAGATCTAATTAAATATTGAAGAAGCTATCCTATGAGATAATTGCCAGGTATTTAGCACCACCACCTGTCCTGGAGGAATCTAAAATGGCTGCACCCCTGGCACAGTAAAAGCACTATGCCCATCATATGTGAACAATATATGTGCTTAGACTGCTAAAATTAGGGAACCTATTACAGCTTCTTCGGTTAACCATTAGGCTGTATATCAGGTCTGTGCAATCCTCCTGTAGACCTTATAGGCAGCCTAACAGCCAACTAAAGGTGCATGCATGGCAGGCCAACAAGGCTGCTGCTAATTGCGAGGCAGCGGCGTAACGTTGTCAGCCGGCAACGTGAAGTGCTGTTACTGGCAGGATCTCCAAGTAAGAGTCTTTGCGAAAGGTTCACAATGATACAGTGTATACAGTGAGGCATGATGTCAAAATACTAAGGCTTCATGCACACTGGAGCTCCTAAACGGCCGTTTTTGGAGTTTGGGCATTTTTTTAAACAGCCCATAAACTCCCCTCTATGTTATCCTATGTGTCCATGCACACATGGACATTTTTGAACTTTTATCAGCAGTGGGCTGCTTTCTAAACGCCATAAAATCGCCTTCAAGAGTCGTTTTTCTGACCACAAAAAACGCCAAGCGCTCATAAATGTCGATAAACGCTCAAAAACGTGTCTCACCAGCGTTTTAATCCATTGAAAAAAAAGATTTTTTTCAAAAATATAAAAAATTCTAAAAAAACACTAACGTGGAAAAATGCTAGAAAACGCTAACAAATGCTATTGCAAAAACGTTAGAAAAAGTTGAACGACTCACTGCAAAGCTACTGGTGTTTTTATAATGTTATTTTAACGTCCAGTGTGCATGGAGCCTGAAAATAGATTTTGAGTTGATATACACTTTAAGTTTAAAAGTCCTGTTTTTTAATTGAAATTGTTTCTGTTGTTTTTCTTCTAGGGAGGACTGGCAGGAAATGGTAACCAAGGAAATTAAATCTATCTTCTGGAAAGCCAGGAAAAGTATATCTTTGGCCAAAAAGGCATCATTTACAGGAATTTTGTAATGGACCACCTCTAAATTCTTTGGAGAAGGATGGGGTTTTTTTTTTTAGAGGACGCCGTTACTGAAGGGTTCCTTGGAGTGAACGAGGACTCTTTTTAAGGCAGAAGTTTTAACAGTTGGATGGATAAAGTTGAGGAAGTCTCTCAACTCTCTGCTTTGAGGCTGGACCAGATGACATCACACACAATGTAGTTGCACGTTAGAGTGTTTGCTAATGCTTTGTTTGAACACACTACTGCATTACAATAGTGGTCATCCACAACAGACCGCATGGAGTGTCAGTGCTCCGCTCAAGTTCAGACTTTGTCGGGTGTCATGACCCCCAAAAGCTCATAAATATATGTTTTAGGACTTGATTTTCCTTCAGGTTACGCCTAGTGTGTGTATATTGGTTGGCTTGTTTTAAATAAATGAAATTGCTTGTTCCAATGGATCCCAAGCTGACTTAAATGTTTGCTGTTCTGTATTAAATACTGTGCATGGAAAGACCAAGAAGACGGGAGAGATACCTATTAAAATGAGCACTGGAAGTAGAAAAGCTAATCTCAGTAATTAATAAATGAAAGTAAAGTAAGTAAAGACACAAAATAATATAATACTTAGAGCAAACCTTGCACTAAAGTGCAAGGTCCACTTATTCAGTAGTGGACCTCCCAATGTATGATCTTTTGTACAATAACTTAGTTTCCACAGGCTTTTTAAATTTAAGGATTGCGGAGATCTGGGCCACTACTAAATAAACAAACCTTGCATTTTAGTGCAATGTACTGGGACGCCTGCCTTTACACCCACGTGAATTTTAATGTCATCCCAGTCTTAGTCCGTAGGGTTCAATATTTAGTTGTCTCACCCTTTGCAGCTTTAACAGCTTCAACTCTTCTGGGAAGGCCGTCCACAAGGTTTAGGAGTGTCTGTGGGAATGTTTGACCATTCTTCCAGAAGCGCATTTGTGAGGTCAGGCACTGATGTTGGAGAGAAGGCCTGGCTCGCAGTCTGCTCTCTAATTCATCCCAAAAGGTGTTCTACCGTTTAACCACTTCAGCCCCGGACCAATTGGCAGCCAAAGGACCAGGCCCCTTTTTGCGATTCGGCACTGCGCCACTTTAACTGACAATTGCGCGGTCGTGCGACGTGGCTCCCAAAACAAAATTGGTGTCCTTTTTTTCCCACAAATAGAGCTTTCTTTTGGTGGTATTTGATCGCCCCTGCGGTTTTTATTTTTTGCGCTATAAACAAAAATAGAGCGACAATTTTTAAAAAAATTCAATATTTTTTACTTTTTGCTATAATAAATATCCCCAAAAAATATATAAAAAAACATTTTTTTTCCTCAGTTTAGGCCGATACGTATTCTTCTACATATTTTTGGTAAAAAAAATCGCAATTAGCGATTATTGATTGGTTTGCGCAAAAGTTATAGCGTTTACAAAATAGGGGATAGTTTTATAGCATTTTTATTAATATTTTTTTTTTTACTAGTAATGGCGGCGATCAGCGATTTTTATTGTGACTGCGACATTATGGCGGACACAACGGACATTTTTGACACATTTTTGGGACCATTGTCATTTATACAGCAATCAATGCTATTTAAATGCATTGATTCCTGTATAAATGACAGTTGTAGTGAAAGAGTTAACCACTAGGGGGAGGGGAGGGGTTATGGGCTCTGACGTGTGTGTGTTTTTTTACATTAGGGGGCGGGGCTGACGTCTGACGTCATTGATCGGCTTTCCCGATGACCGGGAACAGCCAATCAATGACAGGAAGGAAGCGCGGGGAGAGGTTTGTTTACACAGACCTCTCCCCGTTCTTCAGCTCCGTGACCCGATCGCGGGACACCAGCGGCGATCGGGTCCGCTGGTCCCGCGGCCGGGGTCACGGAGCTCCCGGCGCTGGCGGCGCGCACGCAACCCATGGGCAGGCATTTAAAGGATCACGTATATATACGTGATTTTGCCTGCCCGTGCCATTCTGCTCACGTATATCTGCGTGAGGCGGTCGGGAAGCGGTTAAGGTCAGTCAAGTTCCTCCACCCCAAACTCGCTCATTCATGTCTCTATGGACCTTGCTTTGTGCACTGGTGCGCAGTCGTGTTGGAACAGAAAGGGGCCATCCCCAAACTGTTCCCACAAAGTTGGGAGCATGAAATTGTCCAAAATGTCTTGGTATGCTGACGCCTTAAGAGTTCTCTTCACTGGAACTAAGGGGCCAAGCCCAACCTCTGAAAAAAAAAAACACACCATAATCCCCCTTCACTCAATGATTTGGACCAGTGCACAAAGCAATGTCCATAAAGAAAATGGATGAGCAAGTTTGGGGTGGAGGAACTGGCCTGCACCTCAACCCGATAGAACAGGGATGAATTAGAGTGGAGACTGGGAGCCAGGCCTTCTCGTCCAAACATCAGTGCCTGACCTCACAAATGCCCTTCTGGAAGAATGGTCAAACATTCCCATAGACACACTCCTAAACCTTGTGGACAGCCTTCCTAGAAGAGTTGAAGCTGTTATAGCTGCAAAGGGTGGGCCAACTCAATATTGAACCCTACCGACTAAGACTGGGATGCCATTAAAGTTCATGTGTGTGTAAAGGCAGGCGTGCCAATACTTTTGGTAATATAGTTTATTTTTTAAAGGTTTTTAGGTATATATATATATATATATATATAAAAAAATATATATTTTTAGGTACATGTAAATGTGATGAATTAAATGTAAATACTCATATTAATAAGTGTCAATGTTTTAAAAAGATTGTTTATGTGTATAGTCTGTAAATACACATGTTTATGGGGGCAGCTACGTTTGCTCGTTACATATTTTCTGCATACAGTGGAACCTCGAATTACGAGCATAATCCGTTCCAGGAGAATGCTCGTAATCTGAAGTACTCGCATATCAAAATGAGTTTCCCCACTGAAGTCAATGGAAATGAAAATAATTAGTTCCGCATTGACTTCAATGGCATGCAATACCGCATGCGGCCAGAAACGAGGGGGGGGGCGCCGGAGAGCCTCGGAAAGTCCGAAAAGACCTGAGGCCACCTCGGCTGACCTCAGCAAACCTCAGGACTTTCTGTGCATTTCTGAAGGATGCTGATCGTCGATGTTCGGCTCCGGCGCCCCCCCCCCCCAACTCAGGCCAAACGTGGTACTGCACACTGCTTTGGCCTGAATCGTGTTCATTTTGCGAGACGACACTCGCAAACCGAGTTACAATTTTTAAAAATACAGTGCTCATATTGTGAAACGCTTGTTAACTGCGTTACTCGCAATCCGAGGTTCCACTGTAGAAGTGTTGCACAATGATTGTACTTCACTGTTCTGCTCTCCCAATAGGAGTCTATAGGGTTGATTTACTAAATAGGGTCGATTTACTAAAGGCTTAAAGGTTGTGCTCTTTGCAAGGGAACTTTTACTTTGCAAAGGAAATTTCCTTAGAGCTTACAGAATGAGGTGAAGCTTTGCTATCTTCTATCATCCAATCATGGGCAAGCAATTTTTTTTTTTCCTTGTACATGATTGGGTATTCTTTGCACAGTGATTTTCACCACATTCACCTACCCTGTTTCCCCGAAAATAAGACCTAGCGTTGTTGTCGGTGATGGCTGCAATATAAGCCTAACCCCCCCAAATAAGCCCTAGTTAATTATTAAGCCCTTATTTTCAGGGTAGGGCTTATTTTCGGGGAAACGGGGTAGGGCTTATTTGGGGGGTAGGGCTTATATTGCAGCCATCACCGACAATCACCCTAGGTCTTATTTTCGGGGAAACAGGGTAGCTAAGGGAAAATTTCCTTGCAAAGTAAGCAGACTATTTGCCTTTAGCAATCCAACTTCTATTGGGTCAGGTCAGTTCTAACTAAAGATCACCAGGCTGTCTGTAAGTCTAAAGCTGGCCATACATTGTTAGATTTTTTTTTTTCTTTAACCGCTTCAATACCCGGCCATTGTCATATGACGCCCACAAGGTGGATCTACCATCCTGGGTGGGCGTCATATGACGTCCTCGGATTCCCGGCCGCCTGGGGGGCGCGCGGCATCGCTCGGGACCCGGTGCGAGTGCCCGGCGGCCGCGATGTCCGCCGGGCACCCGCGATTGCCCGTTAAAACAACGGGACCGGGCGGGACCGTGGAGCTGTGTGTGTAAACACACAGCTCCACGTCCTGTCAGCGGGGAGGAGACCGATCATGTGATCCCAGTACGGAGGATCACATGATCGGTCTCCTCCCCTTGAGTCCCCTCCCCCCACAGTTAGAATCACTCCTATTAGGGACACACATTAACCCCTCCAGCGCCCTCTAGTGTTAACCCCTTCCCTGACAGTCACATTTACACAGTAATCATTGCAATTTTATAGCAACGATCGCTGTGTAAATGTGAATGGTTCCAAAAATGTGTCAAATATGTCCGAAGTGTCCGCCGCAATGTCGCAGTCACGAAAAAAAAATCGCAGATCCCCGCCATTACTAGTAAAAAAAAAAAAAAAAAAAAATTCAATAAATCTATCCCCTATTTTGTATACGCTATAACTTTTGCGCAAACCGATCAATATACGCTTATTGCGATTTTTTTTACCAAAAATATGTAGAAGAATACGTATCGGCCTAAACTGAGGAAAAAAATAGTTTTTTTTTAAAAAAAATGGGATATTTATTATAGCAAAAAGTAAAAAATATTGTGTTTTTTTTTCAAAATTGTCGCTCTTCTTTTGTTTATAGCGCAAAAAATAAAAACCGCAGGGGCGATCAAATACCCCCAAAAGAAAGCTCTATTTGTGGGAAAAAAAGGACGTCAATTTTGTTTGGGTGTAACGTCGCACGACCGCGCAATTGTTAGTTAAAGCGACGCAGTGCCGAATCGCAAAAAGTGCTCTGGTAAGGAAGGGTGTTTAAAAGCCCTGTATTGAAGTGGTTAAGCCTCTGGGCTATACAGTGTGGATGGATATGTCTCCTGCTGTGCCTGTTGTATTCTGATAGCCTCCCAAACAGTGACTGCCTCTGATTGGATGAAGGCACTCTTCAGCTGAAAATGTTCAGCTTGGCTTTGATTATTTAAACAAAGGATGTTGGGCAGGTTTGGGGGGCGGCAGTGCCACCCCATATTGCAGGTTTCCACCAATTCATTAGGATGCGGGACAAAATTTGCACAGTGTATGGCATTATGATTAAGTGGGCTTCACTCAACAGTCTTAAAAGGCTTCTCTTAAAAGTAATTGAAATTATCATGAATGAAGCTGAAAGTGGTACCCCGAGCGGCCCGGTATAATATCTCTTTTACAAAAATAGTGCTTCCTTTTTGAGATTATATTCTCTTTTGCTATGGAGCCTCAATTTAGGGTACTGACTCATGCCCCTAAAAATCTAAAAGTTGATTCTCCTTGGTAAATAGAAAATATTCTCATACAGGAACTTTTCTGGAAAAGTTATATGAAAATAGACTGAGTCAGAGGTTTCAGTTATTACATGTTGGAAAATTTACTATAGCTTACCTTAAAAACACATATATTCGTATCTTATGGACAAAAAAACAAATAAAACAAAATAAAAAAAAAAAATCGAGAAAAAAAACCCCCCAAAAAACTATTCTCGTCGGAAAAAGCTCTGATGGTTTTCCTGTCGGAATTCCGAGGGAATTTCACTCAAACTGTCTTGCCTACACACGGTCACACCAAATTCCGACGGTCAATAACACCACGGCATACAACACGTTTGACAGCCCTATTAAAGGGAAGTTTAATGCTTCCGAGGATGCGTCGAATTGTTTCCGAGCATGTGTCAGAATTTTGCGTGTCGGAATTGCATACACACGATCGGAAAATCCGATAGAAAGGTTTTCCGTCGGAAAAATTAAGAACAGGTTCTCAATCCAAAGTCCGTCGTAAATTCCGACAGAAAAAGACCGATGGGCATACACACGGTCGGAAAATCCGATGAAAAGCTCCCATCGGACTGTTTCCATCGGAAATTCCGACTGCGTGTACGCCGCATAAGAGAAAAGCAAATAAAACCACAATGGAGTGGAGACATACAGTTAAAAGAATGTTTCTTTACGTCAGTCATTCATGTCTACTATATAACTTAAGAATGTATTACTCAGTTAATGATGGCTTTTTCGGGAGAGCCTGAAAGGGGAGTATAATAGGAATACATATACAGTGGAACCTCGGATTAGGAGCATAATCCGTTCCAGGAGTATGCTCGTAATCCAAAGTACTCGCATATCAACGCGAGTTTTCCCATTGAAGTCAATGGAAAACGAAAATAATTTGTTCTGCATTGACTTCAATGGGATGCAAGACCGCATGCGGCCAGAGGCAGAGGGCGCCGGAGAGCCTCGGAAAAGGCCGAAAAGATCCAAGCACACTTCGGCTGACCTTGGAAAGACTCCGTTAACGAGCCATTTCGAGGTTTGCCGAGGTCAGCCAAAGGGTGCTCGGGCCTTTCCGTGCATTTCCGAACGCCGACGATCGTCGCTGTTCGTTTCCCGCCCCTCCCACCTCAGGCCAAAAGCGGTACTGCATACCGCTTTTGGCCTGAATCCTGCTCGTTTTGCAAGATAACACTCGTAAACCGAGTTAGGATTTTTAGAAGTACAGTCCTCGTTTTGCAAAACGCTCGTTAACCACGTTACTCGCAAACCGAGGTTCCATTGTAGTATAAAAAAAAGACAGTATTATAACCATAAGGTATGAGTTCAAAAATGAGCTCACTTTAATTTGTGTGCCCGCAAGTACTAACCTATTGAGCAAAAGACTTCTAGCTTGTTAATATATTAACATTTTATATATACATATATATATATATATATTTATACACACACAAACAGTCATTCAAATCCAATGAATGATACCTTCTGGAATAATATTAAATATACTGTGGGGAAAATAATTATTTGATCCCCTGCAGATTTTGTAAGTTTGCTCACTTACAAAGAAATGAAGGTTCTATCATGTTTTATCATAGGTGTATTTTAAATAACAGAGATAGAATATAACCCAAAAATCCAGAAAAAACACGATGCAAATGTTATAAATTGAGTTGCAGTTCAGTAAGTAAAATAAGTATTTGATCTCCAAGCAAAACTTGGAGATAAGACATTTCTTGTAGTTGGTGACCAGGTTTTGCACACACCTCAGGAGGGATTTTGGTCCACTCTTCTTTACAGATCTTCTCTAAATCCTTAAGGCTTCTTGGCTGTCGCTTGGCAACTCGAAGTTTCAGCTCCCTCCATACATTTTCTGAAGGATTAAGGTTGCCTTGGCGGTATGTTTTGGGTCATGTCATGCTGGAAAACCCATCCACGACCCATCTTCAGTGTTCTGGCTGGGGGAAGAAGGTTCTCATCCAAGATTTTCCAATAATAAAGCCCCATCCATTGGCCCCTCAATGCGGCAATGTCCGCCTGCACCCTTAGCAAAGAAAAATCCCCAAAGCATAATGTTTCCACCTCCATGTTTGACTGTAGGGATGGTGTTCTTAGGGTCATAGTTTTCTTCCGCCAAACACAGCAAATTGAGTTAATGCCAAAGAGCTCAATTTTGGTCTCATCTGACCACAGCACTTTCCCCCAATCTCTGAATCATTTAGATGTTCATTGGCAAACTTCAGATGGACTTGTACGTGTGCATTCTTGAGGAGGGGGGACCTGTGGGCGCTACAGGATTTCAATCCATGGCAGCGTTTTGTGTTACCAATGGTTTGTGTGGTGACTGTGGTCCCAACTGCCTTGAGCTCATTCACAAGCTCCTCCTGTGTAGTTCTGGGCTGATCCCTCACTTTTTCATGATCATCCTTACCCCATGAGGTGAAATCTTGCATGGAGCTCCAGACCGAGGGCGATTTATGGTTATTTTGTATTTATTTCATTTGCGAATAATCACTCCAACAGTTGTCTCCTTCTCACTAAGCTTCTTGCTGATGGTCTTGTAGCCCAATTCAGCCTTGTGCAGGTCTACAATCTTGTCCCTGACATACTTTATCAGTTCTTTGGTCTTACCCATAATGGTGAGGTTGGAATGAGATTGTGTGGACAGGTGTCTTTTGTACACATAACGAGTTGTCAATAGGAGCACCTTCTTAAATTGAGAGGTGTGATGTGTGTAGCACATGAGAAAATACTGTAGCCAGTCTGTGGGAGCCAGAATTATTGTTGTTCAGTAGGGGATCAAATGCTTATTTTTCTCACTGATCTGCAACAAATTTGCATTTTTGGTTGATATTCTGTCTCTATCATTTAAAATACACCTACAAAAAAATTATACACCCTTCATTTCTTTGTAAGTGGGCAAACTTACAAAATCTGCAGGGATCAAATAATTATTTTCCCCACTGTATATGTTAACTTTAAATATTGTTAAAAATTGTATAAAAATTATTTGAACAAACGAGTTTATAACAAGATTGTATCACTTTTAAAATGTTTCCTGTCAAATGTTGCTGCTTCTCTCACTGTTTTTTTTCCCAGTTAGGTTTAGTTGAATTGCTTGGCCACAGAAAATTATCTTTCAGAAATATTGTTAAAAATCTTTTATTTTTTTTTGCAATATCTAGTATTTACTTTATTAATCACTTCCCGACCAGCCACCGCAGTTATACTGTGGCAGGTTGGCACAGCTGCACGAGCAGTCGTAGCTGTACGTCGGCTCTTTAAAATGCTGTTGCAGATGCGCGCACCCCCGATGCGTGTGCCCGGCGGGCACAATGACCGCTGGGCACCTGCGATCGCTCGTGACAGAGCGAGAACCGGGGTCTGTGTGTGTAAACACACAAATCCTGGTTCTGTCAGGGGAGAGAAGAGAGATCGTGTGTTCCTACTAAGTAGGAACAACGATCTCTCTCCTCCTATAGTCAGCCACTTTCCCCCCACAGTTAGAAACACACATAAGGAACACAGTTAACCCTTTGATCACCCTCTAGTGTTAACCCCTTCACTGCCAGTGACATTTATACAGTAATCATTGTCTATTTTTAGCTCTGATCACTGTATAAATGTCACTGGTCCCAAAAAAGTGTCTGATGTGTCCATTGCAATATTGCAGTCCTGATAGAAATCGCAGTTTGCCACCATTACTAGTAAAAAAATAAATAATAATATAAATGTCATAAATCTATCCCCTATTTTGTAGACGCTATACCTTTTGTGCAAACCAATCACCAAAAAATATGTAGAAGAATAAACGAAACTGATGAAGGTATTTCGTTTTTTTTTTTTTTAAATTGGGGGATATTTATTATAGCAAAAAGTACAAAATATTGTGTTTTTTTCAAAATTGACGGTCTTTTTTTGTTTATAGCGCAAAAAATAAAAACCGCAGAGGTGATCAAATATCACCAAAAGAAATCTCTATTTGTGGAGTAAAAAAGGACATACATTTTTTTTAATACAACGTCGCACAACCGCGCAATTGTCAGTTAAAGCGACGCAGTGCCGTATCGCAAAAAATGGCCTGGTCAGGAAGAGGGCAAATCCTCACACATCAAGTATATATACTTATAAATATGAAAATATGAAAAATGTTACCACAGTTATTTTGGAGAAATTAATGTGACATTACTAGGTAAATAATACATCATAATTAGTAAAGAATACTTATAAAAAATAAAAATATATATAAAAAAATAAATAAAAATATAATAAAAATAAAAAATTACCTAATAACACAACTTGAACATATTTAGGTTTTAATGGGTTCAACTGAAACTGTGCGCAGTGTAAGTTTTAGACATATTATATACAGTGAAATGTTACCTCTTCATTAAAAATGTGTCTTCTTAAAATACCAGCTAGCTTGCTTCTGCCTTAAATTGGCACTGCCATTTGTCACAGTAATTAAATGTTATTGCTGTTTTTTTTAATAAAACGGCTCCACAAGTAAATATTCATGTAAAGAAGAGTGATGAAACCTTCCTGATTGTTGTAACTTCAAATACCCAATTATTTGCAGGTAAATTTAAGGTGGATCCTTTTTTATAGGTTTTTGGAGGCATTAGAACCCCTGTCAGACTTGTGTTGCTGAGTGTTTCTTCTAGAGAAATTCACCCTTGTATGGGTCCTGGTGACCAATGACCATTGACACAGAAAGTGATGGAAAATACACAATTATGGGTTTTTAATATAACAAGAGGTGGAGGAAAAAAATCTTCAAAAAGGGCACTTTTTAAGACAGCTTTCATAGAGTGGATTTACCTAATTTTGGAGAAATTTCTTCTCACTTACTGCTGTATCTTCAGAGAAGTAAGTAATCCCCAGCAGCAGTGTCGGCTGGTGTTGGGGCCTAGAGGGAACGGTGGCGATACCCTCTTTTGCCCCGTACACACGATCGGATTTTCCGACAACAAATGTTGGATGTGAGCTTGTTGGCGGAAAGTCCGACCGTGTGTATGCTCCATCGAACATTTGTTGTCGGACTTTCCGCCAACAAATATTGGCTAGCAGGTTCTCAAATTTTCCACAAACAAATGTTTGTTGTCGGACTTTCCGATCCTGTGTACACAAGTCCATCGGACAAAAGTCCACGCGTGCTCAGAATCAAGTACGAGCCGGAGATATAACTAGCGTTCGTAATGGAGATATCACGTATGTCTTGTACGTCACTACGTTCGTAATTGTTGGCCAACATTTGTGTGACCGTGTGTATGCAAGACAAGTTGGAGCCAACATCCTTCGAACAAAAATCCACGGTTTTGTTGTCAGAAAGTCCGATCGTGTGTACGGGGCATAAGTCATGTGACAGGGTTTGATAGACCCCAGTGCTTCTCCATATCCAGAAGCTATGGAAAGCCCCAGATTTTTATTGGAAGGGTGCCTTTTCACAGACAATGTCACTACCCTGAATGTTCAACGACAGTGTCTCTTTAATACATAATCAAAGCAAAAAAACATCCCTTATATTATTTTGTATTACCCTGGCATGATGGCATTTTAACTGTGAACGCATGGTACTCACTTGTAATAAGTAACAATAATTATGAATTAATAATCATATTTAATAGTCAATTAATAGTTAATTGATATCCCTATGTTTTTGTTTTACTAATTGATTGTTGGCTTAACAAAATACAATTGAAAGAGTTAAGGTTATACATAAAACATCCCTTTCGATTCAACATGTTTTTATTTAAAAGTAGAATTTATATAGCAAGGTTCATTGGGCAGATTAGAAATGTAAGTGTCATTAGATTAAAATGTAGCAGATTCAAGAAATTCATGATTTTGCAGAGTAAGTAGCTAATCTGTAAGCAATTCTAACAAAAGAAATGGCAGTTACTTTTGACTATGCAGAGTAACAAAAACAAACAGTATGTGTGTACATAATTTGATTGGGACAAAGTTTGATATAAATATAATCAACTTGATGACCCAATGGGATCTTTATGTGAGCTGTAATGCAGTATGTAGCTTGATTATAAAATATACGTTCCATGATTAAATAGACTGCAGTTAGTACTAGACCATACTATATATTTTTATATGTGCAATATTTTTAGGTTTGTACAATATATTTCTGTAAATAAATATACTTTGGTTAAGCTTTGGTAACATTCTGTGTCGTCATTTGGCTAAATAAATATTGAAAAAAAATAGAGTTCTTTGGAAACTGAAAATCTGTTCATGAAAAAACTTTGTAAAAAAAAAGGAAAAACAAAAACACCCCCTCTTTAATACCCCAATCTCTACCCTCATTGGGCTCCATGGAGCCTTTATAGTGATGCTTCTGAATGAATAATTTGTATAGCGCTACAATGCGAACCAAATCGCCTCAAGGCGCTTACTACTCTTATGCCGCGTACACACGATCGGAATTCTCGTCAGAAAAAACTCTGACGGTTTTTCAGACGGAATTCCGCTCAAGCTGTGTTGCCTACACACGATCACACCAAATTCCGACGGTCAATAACACAGCGGCATAAAACACGTTCGACAGCACTATAAAAGGGAAGTTTAATGCTTCCGAGCATGCGTCGTATTGTTTCCGAGCATGCGTCGGAATTTTGCGTGTCGGAATTGCATACACACGATCGGAAAATCCGATAGAAAGGTTTTCCGTCGGAAAAATTGAGAACAGGTTCTCAATTCAAAGTCCATCGGAAATTCCGACAGAAAAAGACCGATGGGCATACACACGGTCGGAAAATCCGATAAAAAGCTCCCATCAGACTGTTTCCATCGGAAATTCCGACCGTGTGTACGCCGCATTACTCTTAAGCCTCGTACACACGATCGGGCTTTCTGACGGGAAATGTTTGATGATAGGCTGTTGGCGGTAAATACGGCCGCGTGTACGCTCCATTGGACAATTGTTGTCAGACTTTCCGCCAACAAATGTTGGCTCACAGGTTTTCAAATTTTCCGCGGACAAATGTCTGTTGTCAGATTTTCCGATCGTGTGTACACAAGTCCGTCGGACAAAAGTCCAAAGTACAAACACACATGCTCGGAAGCAAGGACGGTCAAGTAAACTACCGTTCGTAATGGAGAATTAACATTCGTGACGCGGCAAGTTATGAAATCTTGAAATGCAGCGCACAATTCTCTTCTTCTTTAATGGGATAATAATGAAGCTGCTTTGCTGGTGATACTGATGGAGTTATTGCAAACAAATTTTCAAAGGCTTTTTTTTGTAGTGATATCAAGAATAATATTATTTTTATTTGGGCGAGTTACCACAACACCATTATCCTGTAGTTTTTAAGATGAAAGATACAACTATGTTGGTGTCCCTTGTCAATTTTGCATTGTATTTTTTTAAATAACTGCCGACTCCCAAACTGTCATTTGAGGTAAAACACATAGCCAATTATTATTCTACACAATTTTTTTTATTGTGCATTAAAAAAGAAACAAATAAAATTAGACATGCTATCTGCCAATAGAACTTAACCAAAAAGTGCATTCTATGCATCCAAAAATATAGAAAATATACCAAATCATTATTCAACCAAAAAAATAATGTCAAATCAATAACTCCAAGGCCAATAATAAATAACACGTTATCTCCTCCGATTCCACAACATGTCTCGTTGAGGAAAGGCCATTCAGAAACGAACTGAAAAGCACTAAATAAAAAAACGCCAAAAGAAAAGCACGAATCATCACTCACCAAACTTCTACTAACACGAAATTAGCAGAAGGAGCTCAAAGGGCGGCGTAAAGAGCTGAAAAACCACGTAGTACGTCAGTACATTCGTAATTATTGGCCAATAATTGTGTGGCCGTGTGTATGCAAGACAAGTTTGGGCCAACCGCCCTTCGGACAAAATTCCACGGTTTGTTGGCCAACAATCCGATCGTGTGTACGAGGCATAACTTTTGCTAAGCAGGTAACTTAGGAGAAACGTCCTGTAGCAGTTTTGCCACACTGACTGACAAGCCACGCATTGACATTGTCTTCTTTGCAGGACCTCTATTTCCAAAAATTAAGTTAACCACTTCAGCCCCGGACCAATTGGTAGCCAAAGGACCAGGCCCCTTTTTGCGATTCGGCACTGCGTCGTTTTAACTGACAATTGCGCGGTCGTGCGACGTGGCTCCCAAACAAAATTGGCGTCCTTTTTTTTTTTTTCCCACAAATAGAGATTTCTTTTGGTGGTATTTGATCGCCCCTGCGGTTTTTATTTTTTGCGCTATAAACAAAAATAGAGCGACAATTTTGAAAAAAATGCAATATTTTTTTCCTTTTTGCTATAATAAATATCCCCAAAAAATATATAAAAAAACATTTTTTTTCCTCAGTTTCGGCCGATACGTATTCTTCTACATATTTTTGGTAAAAAAAATCGCAATTAGAGATTATTGATTGGTTTGCGCAAAAGTTATAGCGTCTACAAAATAGGGGATAGTTTTATAGCATTTTTATTAATATATTTTTTTTTTTACTAGTAATGGCGGCGATCAGTGATTTTTATTGTGACTGTGACATTATGGCGGACACATCGGACATTTTTGACACATTTTTGGGACATTTGTCATTTATATAGAAATCAGTGCTATTTAAATAGCAATGATTCCTATGTAAATGACAGTTGTAGTGAAGGGGTTAACCACTAGGGGGCGGGGAGGAGTCAGTGTGACGTGTTGTGTTCATTTTACTGTAGGGGGGTGTGGCTGTACGTGTGACGTCATTGATCGGCGTTCCCGATGACTGTTTTTTTTTTTAATAAAACGGCTCCACCAGTAAATATTCATGTAAAGAAGAGTGATGAAACCTTCCTGATTGTTGTAACTTCAAATACCCAATTATTTGCAGGTAAATTTAAGGTGAATCTTTTTTTTTATAGGTTTCTGGATATTGTTGAGGCATTACAACCCCTGTCAGACTTGTGTCGCTGAGTGTTTCTTCTAGAGAAATTCACCCTTGTATGGGTCCTGGTGACCAATGACCATTGACACAGAAAGTGATGGAAAATACACAATTATGGGTTTTTAATATAACAAGAGGTGGAGGAAAAAATCTTCAAAAAGGGCACTTTTTAAGACAGCTGTCATGGAGTGGTAGACATGTGCACAATAGAAAAATTTGTTTAGTTTAGTTTTGTTTCTGTTCGTTTCCGTTGATTCATAACGATTCGTATTTTCGAAAGAGTTATTTTTTCGTTGATTCGTTTTTCCGTTAGTTTAATTTTCGTTTTTTCGAAATTCGGACGCATTCGTATTTTCGTAGATTTAGTTACATTCGTACTTTCGTAAGATTGATTTATTCGTACTTTTCGTAACATTGTTTTCCTGGACTAGTAATCGGAGCATAATTCATAATTTTATGTAATGTGTATGCTATTATTACATTGTAAAAGACACGGAAAATTACGAATCAAAAAAAAAAGTTACGAATGTACGAATTTTTTCGTTCAATCCATTCGAAGCACGTTAAGCAGCGCCATTGTAAGAGACACAGAAAATTACGAATCGCAAAAAAAAAAAAAATTACGAATGTACAAATTTTTTTCGTTCAATCCATTTGAAGCACGTTAAGCAGCGCCATTGTAAGATACAAGGAAAATTACGAATCAAAAAAAAAAAAGTTACGAATGTACGAATTTTTTCGTTCAATCCATTCGAAGCACGTTAAGCAGCGCCATTGTAAGAGACACAGAAAATTACGAATCAAACAAAAAAAAAAAGTTACGAATGTACGAATTTTTTCGTTCATTTTGATTTTCGTTGTTCCTGTTTTTCGTTTTTCGGATTTTCTTCTTTCATAGTTTCGTTGTTTCTAATTTGGTTATTTCGGATTTTCGTCATTTTTCATATTCGTTCGATTCGATAATTCGTTAAAATTTTTAGCGAATTATTCGTTCATTCATACGATGACAAATGAACGAATATAACGAATTTTAACGGAAAACGAATAAAAACGAAACGAATTGCACATGTCTATAGAGTGGATTTACCTAATTTTGGAGAAATTTCTTCTCACTTACTGCTGTATCTTCAGAGAAGTAAGTAATCCCCAGCAGCAGCATCGGCTGGTGTTGGGGCCTAGATGGAGCGGTGGCGATACCCTCTTTTGCCCCGTACACACGATCGAATTTTCCGACAACAAATGTTGGATGTGAGCTTGTTGGCGGAAAGTCCGACCGTGTGTACGCTCCATCGAACATTTGTTGTCGGACTTTCTGCCAACAAATGTTGGCTAGCAGGTTCTCAAATTTTCCGCAAACAAATGTTTGTTGTCGGACTTTCCGATCGTGTGTACACAAGCCAGTCGGACAAAAGTCCACGCGTGCTCGGAATCAAGTACGAGCCGGAGATATAACTAGCGTTCGTAATGGAGATATCACGTATTAGACATGTGCACAACAAAAAAATTTGTTTATTTTCGTTTCGTTTTTTTCGTTTCCGAAAAAAAATGTGTTTTTTTTCGTTTCCGTTGATTCGTAACGATTCGTACATTCGTAAGTCGACGGTGTTCGTATTCGTAACGATTCGTACATTCATAAGAGTTATTTTTTCGTTAGTTTCATTTTCGGACGCATTCGTATTTATTCGTACATTCGTAACATTCGTAACATTCGTAGATTCGTAATCGGAGCATAATTCATAATTTTATGTAATGTGTATGCTATTATTACATTTTAATAATTTACGAATCGAAAAAAAAAGTTACGAATCAAAAAAAAAAAGTTACGAATCAAAAAAAAGTTACGAATGTACAAATTTTTTTGTTCAATCCATTCGAAGCACGTTAAGCAACGCCATTGTTAGAGACACGGAAAATTACGAATCGAAAAAAAAAAAGTTACGAATCGAAAAAAAAAGTTACGAATGTACAAATTTTTTTGTTCAATCCATTCGAAGCACGTTAAGCAACGCCATTGTTAGAGACACGGAAAATTACGAATCGAAAAAAAAAAAAGTTACGAATCGAAAAAAAAAAGTTACGAATGTACAAATTTTTTTGTTCAATCCATTCGAAGCACGTTAAGCAGCACCATTGTAAGGGACACGGAAAATTACCAATTCAAAAAAAAAAAAAGTTACGAATGTACGAATTTTTTCGTTCGTTTTCGTTTTTCGGATTTTCTTCATTAGTACATTCGTTGTTTCTAATTAGTTTTTTTCGGATTTTCGTTGTTTTTCGGATTCGTTCAATTCGAATGATTCATTAATCGGATTCGTACCATTCGAACGATTCATTATTCGGATTCGTACGATTCGTACGATTCGAACGATTCGTTCATTCGTACGAAAACAAACGAACAAAAATAACGAAAAAAAAAAAAAACGAAACGAATTGCACACGTCTATCACGTATGTCTTGTACGTCACTACGTTCATAATTGTTGGCCAACATTTTTGTGACTGTGTGTATGCAAGACAAGTTGGAGCCAACACCCTTCGAACAAAAATCCACGGTTTTGTTGTCAGAAAGTCCGATCGTGTGTACGGGGCATAAGTCATGTGACAGGGTTTGATAGACCCCAGTGCTTCTCCATATCCAGAAGCTATGGAAAGCCCCAGATTTTTATTGGAAGGGTGCCTTTTCACAGACACTGTCACTACCCTGAATGTTCAACGACAGTGTCTCTTTAATACATAATCAAAGCAAAAAAACATCCCTTGTATTATTTTGTATTACAAGCATGATGGCATTTTAACTGTGAACGCATGGTACTAACTTGTAATAATTAACAATAATTATGAATTAATAATCATATTTAATAGTCAATTAATAGTTAATTGATATCCCTATGTTTTTGTTTTACTAATTGATTGTTGGCTTAACAAAATAAAATTGAAAGAGTTAAGGTTATACATAAAACATCCCTTTCTATTCAACATGTTTTTATTTAAAAGTAGAACTTATATAGCAAGGTTCATTTGGCAGATTAGAAATGTAAGTATCATTAGATTAAAATGTAGCAGATTCAATAAATTCATGATTTTGCAGAGTAAGTAGCTAATCTGTAAGCAATTCTAACAAAAGAAATGGCAGTTACTTTTGACTATGCAGAGTAACAAAAACAAACAGTTTGTGTGTACATATTTGATTGGGACAAAGTTTGATATAAATATAATCAACTTGATGACCCAATGGGATCTTTATGTGAGCTGTAATGCAGTATGTAGCTTGATTATAAAATATACGTTCCATGATTAAATAGACTGCAGTTAGTACTAGACCATACTATATATTTTTATATGTGCAATATTTTTAGGTTTGTACAATATATTTCTGTAAATAAATATACTTTGGTTAAGCTTTGGTAACATTCTGTGTTGTCATTTGGCTAAATAAATATTGAAAAAAAATAGAGTTCTTTGGAAACTGAAAATCTGTTCATGAAAAAACTTTGTAAAAAAAAAGAAAAACAAAAACACCCCCTCTTTAATCCCCCAATCTCTACCCTCATTGGGCTCCATGGAGCCTTTATAGTGATGCTTCTGAATGAATGAATGAATAATTTGTATAGCGCTACAATGCGAACCAAATCGCCTCAGGGCGCTTACTACTCTTATGCTGCGTACACACGATCGGAATTCTCGTCGGAAAAAACTCTGACGGTTTTTCCGACGGAATTCCGCTCAAGCTGTGTTGCCTACACACGATCACACCAAATTCCGACGGTCAATAGCACAGCGGCATAAAACACGTTCGACAGCACTATAAAAGGGAAGTTTAATGCTTCCGAGCATGCGTCGTATTGTTTCTGAGCATGCGTCGGAATTTTGCGTGTCGGAATTGCATACACACGATCGGAAAATCCGATAGAAAGGTTTTCCGTCGGAAAAATTGAGAACAGGTTCTCAATTCAAAGTCCATCGGAAATTCCGACAGAAAAAGACCGATGGGCATACACACGGTCGGAAAATCCGATAAAAAGCTCCCATCAGACTGTTTCCATCGGAAATTCCGACCGTGTGTACGCCGCATTACTCTTAAGCCTCGTACACACGATCGGGCTTTCTGACGGGAAATGTTTGATGATAGGCTGTTGGCGGTAAATACGGCCGCGTGTACGCTCCATTGGACAATTGTTGTCAGACTTTCCGCAAACAAATGTTGGCTCACAGGTTTTCAAATTTTCCTCGGACAAATGTCTGTTGTCAGATTTTCCTATCGTGTGTACACAAGTCCGTCGGACAAAAGTCCAAAGTACAAACACGCATGCGCGGAAGCAAGGATGAGCCAGAAGCGGTCGGTCTTGTAAACTAGCGTTCGTAATGGAGAATTAACATTCATGACATGGCAAATTATGAAATCTCGAAATGCAGCGCACAATTCTCTTCTTCTTTAATGGGATAATAATGAAGCTGCTTTCCTGGTGATACTGATGGAGTTATTGCAAACTCATTTTCAAAGGCTTTTTTTTTCTAGTGATATCAAGAATAATATTATTTTTATTTGGGAAAGTTACCACAACACCATTATCCTGTAGTTTTTAAGATCAAAGATACAACTATGTTGGTGTCCCTTGTCAATTTTACATTGTATTTTTTTAAATAACTGCCTACTCCCAAACTGTCATTTGAGGTAAAACACATAGCCAATTATTATTCTACACAATTTTTTTTATTGTGCATTAAAAAAATAAACAAATAAAATTAGACATGTTATCTGCCAATAGAACTTAACCAAAAAGTGCATTCTATGCATCCAAAAATATAGAAAATATACCAAATCAAATCATTATTCAACCAAAAAAATAATGTCAAATCAATAACTCCAAGGCCAATAATAAATAACACGTTATCTCCTCCGATTCCACAACATGTCTGGTTGATGAACGGCCGTTCAGAAACAAACTGAAAAGCACTAAATAAAAAAACGCCAAAAGAAAAGCACGAATCATCACTCACCAAACTTCTACTAACACGAAATTAGCAGAAGGAGCCCAAAGGGCGGCGTAAAGAGCTGAAAAACCACGTAGTACGTCAGTACATTCGTAATTGTTGGCCAATAATTGTGTGGCCATGTGTATGCAAGACAAGTTTGGGCCAACGCCCTTCGGACAAAATTCCACGGTTTGTTGGCCAACAATCTGATCGTGTGTACGAGGCATAACTTTTGCTAAGCAGGTAACTTAGGAGAAACGTCCTGTAGCAGTTTTGCCACACTGACTGACAAGCCACGCATTGACATTGTCTTCTTTGCAGGACCTCTATTTCCAAAAATTAAGTTAAAGGAGTTTTAGTAACCGCATCAAAGGGAGAGCCCTGTGGCCATTCTAAAATGTATAAAACGGAATTCTGAGTTTCAAAGTCAGAATTCTGAGCTTTTAAATTCAGAATTCTGGGATTCAAAGACAGAATTCTGAGTTTCAAAGTCAGAATTCTTAGATTAATATTTTTTAGGAGGGTACCAAGTTTAAAACAAAATTCTGAGTTTCAAAGTCAGAATTCTGAGCTTTTAAGTTCAAAGATCTGGGATTCAGACAGAATTCTGAGGTTAAAACTTGGGACCCTCCTAAAATGTATTAAACTAAAATTCTGAGTTTCAAAGTCAGAATTCTGATTTCCAAATTCAGAATTTTGAGTTTCAAAGTCAGAATTCTGAGATTAAAATGTGGGACCCTCCTAAAATCTATTAAACAAAAATTCTGATTTTCAAAGTCAGAATTCTGATTTTCAAAGTCAGAATTTTGATTTTCAAAGTCAGAATTCTGAGTTTTTAAATGCAGAAATTTGGGGTTTAAAGTCAGAATTTTGAGTTTCAAAGTCAGAATTATGAGATTAAAACGTGGTACCCTCCTAAAAATTATTAAACAAAATTCTGAGTTTCAAAGTTAGAATTCTGAGCTTTTAAATTCAGAATTCTGGGCCACTCGGCTGTTATTACAAGCATCGCGAGGGGACGTCCCCACCTCCCGTGGCTTGCCCGGGCTCTCCCGTCTTACCGGGAGGCCTGAACGACCAGCCTACACGCTTGCTGGCTGGCCTGAGACCTGAACAAAGCTGGAATTTGATCTCGGATCTAGTAACCCAGAAGCAATGTCATTACATCACTTCCTGTTTACTGGAGCCTTAAAGGTGCCAATTTTAAAAAAAATTACAGTATTCAAAAACAGCCAAACTTGGTGTTTTGAATGCTTTTAAGTGCAAAAGGGGGGTCTTATAGACCCCAGATTCCACCATAAAGGGTACCTGTCACTACCTATTATGCCTCGTACACACGTAGGGACTTTTGCCGGCGGACCTAGTCCAGCGGACAATCCCGCGGGACTTTCCAGCTGGGTCCGCTGGACTTTCCGAGCGTGTGGACTTGCCCACACACGCACGGACTTCTCCAGCGGATAATCCGCCGGCCAAAAGTCCGCGGGACTTTTGAAAATGAACGGACTTGCCCACACACGGAGCAGTCCGTTCATTTCGAACGTAACTTCAGGTTACGTAGCTAGCGTAGGCAGTAAATGCCGCCGCGCTAGCTCCGCAAGCTGGCATGGATTTAAAGGGAATCCCCACGCCGAAAAAAACGGCGTGGGGGTTCCCCCCAAATCCATGTCAGACCCTCATCCGAGCACGCAGCCTGGCAGGCCAGGAAAGGGGTGGGGACGAACGAGCGCCCCCCCCCCCTCCTGAGCCGTACCAGGCCGCGTGCCCTCAACATGGGGGGTGCCCTGGGGAAAGGGGGGCCGTGCGGCCCCCCACCCCAAAGCACCTTGTCCCCATGTTGATGAGGACAAGGGCCTCTTCCCGACAACCCTGGCCGTTGGTTGTCGGGGTCTGCGGGCGGGGGCTTATCGGAATCTGGGAGCCCCCTTTAATAAGGGGGCCCCCAGATACCGGCCCCCCACCCTATGTGAATGAGTATGGGGTACGATGTACCCCTACCCATTCACCTAAGGTGTAAAATGTAAAGTACAAAAAACACACACACTTTTGAAAAAATATTCTATTGCACTGCTCCGGGGGTCTTCTTCCGTCTTGGGGGTCTTCTCGCCGGACTCCTCCGCTCTCTTCTGCTCTTTTACCTAGCTCTTTCACGAGGGGAGGAGTCCGGCTACCTTCTTCGTCGTCGCCGCCGTCGTCTGGGGGTCTCGATCCGCCTTCGGGGGTCTTCCGGGGGTCTCTTCTGTTCTTGCGGCGGTCGTCGTCTTCCGCGCCGCCGGCGCCTTCTTCTTCTTGTCCTTCTTCTTGTCCTTCTTGTTCTTCTTCTTCTTCCGATGTTGACCCGACGCTCTCTCTGCCCGGAATGCCTGTGCCGCTCTGCGCTCGGACTTATATAGGGACATGGGGGACAGGGTCACATGCACATGTCACATGGTGACCCCGCCCCCTTGTGTTGTCACAGTCCCGGAGGATGCTGGGACTGTGACATCGCAAGGGGGCGGGGTCACCATGTGACATGAACATGTGACCCTGTCCCCCATGTCCCTATATAAGTCCGAGCGCAGAGCGGCACAGGCATTCCGGCAGAGAGAGCGTCGGGTCAACATCGGAAGAAGAAGAAGAACAAGAAGGACAAGAAGAAGGACAAGAAGAAGAAGGCGCTGGCGGCGCGGAAGACGACGACCGCCGCAAGAACAGAAGAGACCCCCGGAAGACCCCCGAAGGCGGATCGAGAACCCCAGACGACGGCGGCGACGACGAAGAAGGTAGCCGGACTTCCCCCGCTCGGTAAAAGAGCTTGGTAAATGGCGGGGGAGTCCGGCGAGAAGACCCCCAAGACGGAAGAAGACCCCCGAAGGCGGATCGAGACCCCCAGACGGCGGCGACGACGAAGAAGGTAGCCGGACTTCCCCCGCTCGGTAAAAGAGCTTGGTAAATGGCGGGGGAGTCCGGCGAGAAGACCCCCAAGACGGAAGAAGACCCCCGGAGCAGTGCAATAAACTATTTTTTCAAAAGTGTGGGTGTTTTTTTTTACTTTACATTTTACACCTTAGGTGAATGGGTAGGGGTACATCGTACCCCATACTCATTTCACATAGGGTGGGGGGCCGGGATCTGGGGGCCCCCTTATTAAAGGGGGTTCCCAGATTCCGATAAGCCCCCGCCCGCAGACCCCGACAACCAACGGCCAGGGTTGTCGGGAAGAGGCCCTTGTCCTCATCAACATGGGGACAAGGTGCTTTGGGGTGGGGGGGCCGCACGGCCCCCCTTTCCCCAGGGCACCCCCCCATGTTGAGGGCACGCGGCCTGGTACGGCTCAGGAGGGGGGGGGGGCGCTCGTTCGTCCCCACCCCTTTCCTGGCCTGCCAGGCTGCGTGCTCGGATGAGGGTCTGACATGGATTTGGGGGGGAACCCCCACGCCGAAAAAACGGCGTGGGGAGTCCCTTTAAATCCATGCCAGGTCACGGAGCTAGCGCGGCGGCAGTAACTGCCTACGCTAGCTACGTAACCTGAAGTCACGTGCTAAATGAACGGACTTGCCGATGAGCGGCAAGTCCGTTCATTTCAAAAGTCCCGCGGACTTGCCCACTAACGGCGGGATTGTCCGCTGGACTTCCAAGTCCAGCGGATAATTTGAAAACAAAACTTCAAACTTTAGTCCGCCGTACTTTGGCGCCAAAAAGTCCGCCGGCGCCCACACACGAGGGGATTATCCGCTGGACTTCAGTCCAGAGGATAATCCCGCGGGATTGTCCCTTCGTGTGTACGCGGCATTACTGTCACGAGGGATGTTTACATTCCTTGTGACGACAATGAAAGTTCTAAAAAAAATTTTTTTTTAAAAGGGCCCCATCTCTCTGTGCTCGTGCGCAGAAGTGAACGCATATGGAAGGCGCGCCCGCAAATGTAAACAGTGCTCAAACCACACACGTGAGCTATCGCTGGGATCGTTAGAGCGAGAGCAATAATTCTAGCACAAGACCTCTGTAATTCGAAACATGTAACCTGTAGAAATTTTTAAAGCGTCGCCTATGGAGATTTTTAAGTACTGTAGTTTGTCGCCATTCCACGAGTGTGCACAATTTTAAAGCATGACATGTTAGGTATCAATTTACTCAGCATAACATCATGAAGAGCCACCCCTGAAGAAGCCACTTGGTAAATTTGGTTACTCTGATCTCTGCCTAAACCCCAAGAATGACCTCAGCTCCTCTGGCACACCTGGTTAAATGAAATTACTGCAATCACATTTAACCGCTTGCTGACCAGTGCAATAAATCTATACCCTATTTTGTAGACGCTATAACTTTTGCACAAACCAATTAATATACGCTTATTGCGATTTTTTTTTCCACCAAAAATATGTACAAGAATACATATCAGCCTAAACTGAGGAAGAAATTAGTTTTTTTATATATTTTTTAGGGATGTTTATTACAGAAAAAATTATTATTTTTTTGTTTATAGTGCTAAAACCGCAGAGGTGATCAAATTTAAAAGAAAGCTCTATTTGTGGCAAAAAAAAAGGACGTCAATTCAGTTTGGGTGCAACGTCGCACAACCGCGCAATTGTCAGTTAAAGCGATGCAGTGCCGAATCGCAAAAAGTGCTCTGGTCAGGAAGGGGGTAAAATCTTTCGGGGCTGAAGCGGTTAAAATAGATGAATTTGATCAATAAGTCTTTTTCAACCTATATAATTGTCCACCACATGAGGGCAGCAGAACCCTTTCAGGCAGCACCATCCATCTACATGAATTGTAGAATACTTAATTCAACTAAGAGATCACCAACACAGTATACAGTATAGAGCAGTGTGACACCTGTGCTGTTCATCCACTGCCATTCATTATAGCTTCCAAAGGTAAGGACAGGTGGAATGGATATTGCACCCTAACTCATTTATTAAAGTAAAACTAAAGACAGCACTTTTTTAAAATTTTTTGTCAATTCTGTTGTTTTTATTTTTTGCCATCTGTCTCCCATTGGGAAGATTTCCCTTCACTTCCTGTCCAAAAGCCACAACAGGAAGTAAGAGGAGATCCCTCCAATGTGACGGAATCCCTGGCTGTCACCAGAACTAGCATCCCCATTGGAAGATTTCCCATCTATTGCTGTTCTGGTGACAACCCTATATATATATATATATATATATATATATATATATATATATATATATATATCCAAAGTTTTAAAATGCCTTTAATTAAACCCAATCCTTATGTTAAAGTAGAACTAAATGCAAAATGATTTTTTATTAGTTTTGGATAGAGTGGAGAGGGATTGGAACCCCTATCAGATTTTTGTTGCTGTCTGTGCCCCCCGTTAGGGAGATACACCCCTCTCTATTTGTCCTGTTTACCGTTATCATTATCAATGAAAGTAAAAGAAAATTCTACATTTTGGGTTGTCTCCAGAAAAGTAAGAGGGGAAATCTTCCAATGGGGACACTAATTCTGGTGACCTGGAGGTCCCCAAGGATTCCCTTAATTTTCATAGATTTCCTCTCACTTTCTGTTTGGCTATGGGACAGGAAGTGAAGGGAAACCTCTGCAATGGGACACAGATGGCGGAGAAAAAATCTGACAGAGGTTGTAACCCTCCCATACTCTATCCAAAATGAAAAAAAAAAAAAGTTTTGCCTATAGTTCTACTTTTCCTTACAGTCTTTTTAAATTTGTGGCTTTAACCGCTAGGAGCTGGCCGCACGCAAAAATGTAGCCTCTATTCTATTCAAACTCAAATTTATTCTATTCGAAATTCAAATTTCGGAAAATGGTTATGTTATATTATTTCTATTCTATTCTTTTATTTTATTATTTTCTATTCTATTATTTTATTTTCTATTCTATTCTTTTCTATTCAAATTTAAAAAATAAATATTCTTTTAATTTGTATTTTATTCTATTATTTTATTTTATATTCTATTATTTTCTATTCTTTTTCTATTCAAATAAAAAAAAAATTATATTATTTTATTTTGTATTTTGTTCTGTTATTATAATCTATTCTTTTATTTTATTTTCTATCCTCTTCTTTTCTGTTCTATTATATTATTTTTTTATTCTTTTATTCAATTTTTATTCTTTTTTTATTTTATATTCAATTGTATTCTCTTTGGAGATTCGAATTTAATTTGAAAACAATTCGGATTAGATTCAAAAACTTTTAGAATTTTGTTCAAAATTTTGTTTCGATATTTCGAATTCATTTAAATTCTTTACTATTATTATTCAGAAATTCGGAATAACAAAACATTTGGCCAAATTTTCAATTTGGAAAGAAACAAACCCAACCGCCCGTGTCTAATAGTCATAACACTCCCTTATTCTATCCAAAATAGTTGCCTTTAGTTCTGCTTTAGACCCCTTTCACACTGGGGCCACAGCCACATTAGCACTAAACCGCCGCTCGCGGGGCGTTATTAACCCCAAAGAAGGGGTTAAAAACGCCCGTGTTGTGGCGCTTCCGAATACATTTTCAGGCGCTTTGGGAGAGCTGCCCATTCATTTCAATGGGCAGGGGAGTTTTGGGAGTGCTGAGCTCCCAAACAGCCCCAAAGATGCTGCTTGCAGGACTTTTCCTAACGTCCGCAAGCTCACCGCCCCCAGTGAGAAAAGATACACTAAAATGAATGGGAGGCGGTTTTCAGGCGCTATTTAGAGGCTATTTCTAGTGCTAAAATGCCTGCCCGCCCGTGTGAAAGGGGCCTTAATATCTCATAATCCTGCCATGACGGTTTTGGTTTAGACACTTCCCCCTATGGGCGTGACAACTGTCTCCCTATTAGGGATGAGCCGAACACCCCGGGTTCGGTTCGAACCAGAACCTTCGAACGGACCGAAAGTTCGCGCGAATTTTCGAACCCTATACGTTATAATGGACGCGAACGTTCGAAATCAAAAGTGCTAATTACAACGGCCAATATGCATGTTAATGTCATAAAACAGGTTTGGGGACCCGGGTCCTGCCCCAGGGGACATATATCAATGCAAAAAGAACTTTTAAAAACTAACGTTTTTTCGGGAGCAGTCATTTTAATGATGCATAAAGTGAAAAAAAAAAAAGTGACATTTTCCTTTAAATATGGTACCTGGGGGGTGTCCAAAGTATGCCTGTGAAGTGGCATGTGTTTCCCGTGTTTAGAACTGTCCTTGCACAAAATGACATTTGTAAAGGAAAAAAAGAAGCCATTTAAAACCACTTGCGGCTTTAGGTTTGATCTTAAGTAGAATCTGAACAGGTACATTATGAAGTGTAGCTCCATCCCAAAAAAATCTATTTTTAAGCTTTTTGGAGAACATAGGGAGGGGTTATCACCCCTGTAACATTTGCTGTCTTTGCACATCTGTTCAGAACATGTCACCTCACTTTCCGTCCCAATGATAAATGTTTTTGGAAAAGTGGGGTTTTAATTGAAACAAGGATTGGTGATAAAGTATCAGTAGAGAGGAGATACCTTTTCCCAAATTAAATCTAACAGGATAGAATTTCCCTTCCTAGGGGTAGATTTCCTCTCACTTCCTGTTTTCTCTTTCCATTTGCAAGTAGGAGTCGTTTGTAAGTTGGATGTTTGAAAGTAGGGGCCTGGCGTATATACTCTGCAGAAATTTGCCCTATTAGATGTTGGTGTAGCCACAAGACTGGTGGGCACAGGAATGGGCCCTGCTGTGAGTTAATAGATCAAGATTTGTAATTGCATGCACCTGTTGAACAGGGCAGAAAAATTGGGGGTGGTGGTGGTGGACGGTTTTGCCACAAGACTGTAAGCTCTCACAGTTACTCTTGGTGGGCGCAGGAATGGGCCCTGCTGTGAGTTATTAGATCAAGATTTGTAATTGCAAGCACCTGATGAACAGGGCAGAAAAATTGGGCCTTTGGCGGTGGTGGTGGACGGTGTTGCCACAAGACTGTAGGCCCTCATAGTTACTCTTGGTGGGCGCAGGAATGGGCCCTGCTGTGAACTATTAGATCAAGATTTGTAATTACCCGCCCCTGTTAAACAGGGGCTGAAAAATTGTGCCTTAGGCACTGGTGCTGGTGCCACAACACTGCAACCCCTCACAGAGACTGTACTTGGAGCACAGCAGTCACACGTGTTGCGAAGCATTTTTTTAAAAAAATTGTAAGTACACGCCCCTGTTAAACAGGGGCTGAAAAATTGTGCCTTAGGCACTGGTGCTGGTGCCACAACACTGCAACACGGCCCTCACAGAGACTGTACTTGGAGCACAGCAGTCACACGTGTTGCGAAGCATTTTTTTAAAAAAATTGTAAGTACACGCCCCTGTTAAACAGGGGCTGAAAAATTGTGCCTTTAGGCACTGGTGCTGGTGCCACAACACTGCAACACGGCCCTCACAGAGACTGTACTTGGAGCACAGCAGTCACACGTGTTGCGAAGCATTTTTTTAAAAAATTGTAAGTACACGCCCCTGTTAAACAGGGGCTGAAAAAATTGTGCCTTAGGCACTGGTGCTGGTGCCACAACACTGCAACACGGCCCTCACAGAGACTGTACTTGGAGCACAGCAGTCACACGTGTTGCGAAGCATTTTTTTAAAAAATTGTAAGTACACGCCCCTGTTAAACAGGGGCTGAAAAATTGTGCCTTAGGCACTGGTGCTGGTGCCACAACACTGCAACACGGCCCTCACAGAGACTGTACTTGGAGCACAGCAGTCACACGTGTTGCGAAGCATTTTTTTTAAAAAATTGTAAGTACACGCCCCTGTTAAACAGGGGCTGAAAAATTGTGCCTTAGGCACTGGTGCTGGTGCCACAACACTGCAACACGGCCCTCACAGAGACTGTACTTGGAGCACAGCAGTCACACGTGTTGCGAAGCATTTTTTTAAAAAAATTGTAAGTACACGCCCCTGTTAAACAGGGGCTGAAAATTGTGCCTTAGGCACTGGTGCTGTGGCATGGATCATTGAGGAGGAGGAAGAGGATAGTCAGTGAACATAAGAGGACAGTCACTCAGCATCAGCATAGGCAGTCTTGAAGGGATGTGACATTAAAAATTATTCGGTTATATCCGCCTCAGGTGCCTGGTAGCTGGTGGTGATCCAAGACTGATTCATTTTGATGAATGTCAGTCGATCAACCGAGGCGGTGGACAGGCGCACCCTATGATCAGTCACAAATCCTCCAGCAGCACTGAATGTGCGTTCGGAAAGAACGCTGGAGGCAGGACAGGCCAGTAGCTCAATTGCATACTGTGCAAGCTCTGGCCAGTGATCCATCCTCAGGACCCAGTAAGCCAGAGGATTTTCGGTGGGAAAGGTGTCCAAGTCTGACCTTGCCCCAAGGTATTCCTGCACCATGTATATCAGACGCTGGCGATGGTTGCTGGAACCGATCATACCTTGGGGCTGCGGACTAAAAAATTGTCTGAACGCATCGGTCAGACGTCCACCTTCCCCACCGCTCCTTCTGCCACTGACCGAAGCCTCAGCAACTCGTCGCCCAGGACCAGGAGTTTGTAGCCTCCCAGTTTCTGGGAACGCGTTGCACAGACCTTTCTGCAAGGCCTCCCTGAGATGTCTCATCCTCTGCTCCCTCTGCGACGGCAAGATAAGGTCCGCAACCTTACCCTTGTACCGCGGATCAAGGAGAGTGGCCAGCCAGTAATGGTCCCTCTCCTTGATCCGAAGAACACGAGGATCCTTCCGCAGGCTTTGCAGGATCAGGGAGGCCATGCAGCGTAGGTTAGCTGAGGCATTCGGTCCGGAGTCTTCTGGGTCACTGAGGATGACATGATCGCCAGCCACCTCCTCCCAGCCACGTACAAGTCCACTGGCTTGTTGGGACTGTACATCATCCCTAAAAGACTGCTGCTGCTGATGCTGAGTGCCAGGCTCCACCTCCATGCTCACACAATCCTCCTCCTCCTCCTCCTCCTCCTCATCCTCTTCCTGTGTGATGGGTGGGACAGAAGGAACACTGTCCGGATAAAGGGGGCCTTGAGAGGCAAGGAAGTCCTCCTCTTCCTGCCTCTGTTCTGCCTCAAGTGCCCTGTCCATTATCCCACGCAGCGTATGCTCCAACAGGTGGACAAGAGGGACAGTGTCACTGATGCATGCACTGTCACTGCTCACCATCCTCGTGGCCTCCTCAAATGGTGAGAGGACAGTGCATGCATCCCTGATCATGCTCCACTGACGTGGGGAAAAAAACCCAAGCTCCCCTGACCCTGTCCTGGTGCCGTAGTCGCAAAGGTACTCATTGATGGCCCTCTGCTGCGTGTGCAGTCGCTGCAGCATGGCCAACGTTGAGTTCCACCTGGTGGGCATGTCAGATATTAGGCGGTTCTTGGGCAGGTTCAGCTCCTTTTGCAGCTCAGTCAGCCGAGCACTGGCATTATAAGATCGGCGGAAATGCACACAGACTTTCCTGGCCTGCCTCAGGACATCCTGTAAGCCTGGGAACCTGCCAAGAACCGCTGCACCACCAGGTTGAGGACGTGAGCCATGCAGGGCACATGGGTGAGCTGCCCCTGTCGCAGGGCGGAGAGGAGGTTGGTGCCATTGTCAGAAACGACCATTCCTGGCTTAAGCTGACGTGGCGTCAACCACCTCTCGGCCTGCCCTGCAGAGCTGCCAGAACCTCTGGCCCAGTGTGGCTCCTGTCCCCCAAACACACCAGCGCAAGCACGGCATGGCATCTTTTTGCCTGCGTACTTGCGTAGCCCCTTGTACGCCTACGGAGCACCGCTGGTTCCAAGGACAGAGCACTGGAGGAAGAAGAAGAGGAGGGGGTGGAGGAGAGAGGTGTGTCACAACCAGTAGCAGTAGTCGCGTTTTGGAGGCGTGGTGGCGGAACAACTCCAACACTACTGCACCTTGTCCTGCATCCCTCCCAGCTGCCAATAGAGTGACCCAATGGGCCGTGAAAGAAAGGTACCGTCCCTGTCCATGCCTGCTGGACCATGAGTCAGCGGTAATATGCACCTTACCGCTGACCGCCCTGTCCAGCGAGGCATGGACATTGCCCTCCACATGCCGGTAGAGAGACGGAATCGCCTTCCGCGAGAAAAAGTGGCGTTTGGGAACCTGCCACTGAGGAACCGCACATTGAACAAACTCACGGAAGGGGGCCGAGTCTACCAACTGAAAAGGCAGCAGTTGAAGTGCTAGCAATTTAGCAAGGCTAGCATTCAACCGCTGGGCATGTGGATGGCTGGGAGTGTACTTCTTTCTACGGTCCAGCAGCTGGGGCAGGGAAATTTGCCTGCTGCATTCGGACGTCGGTGTACTGCAAGTACTTGGTTGTGACACACCGAATTCTACACCTTCAGTCCTCTCAGAGCAGCTTTCAGAGAGGACTGAAGGTGTAGTGGGGATGGAGATCCCAGCTGAGGAGGAGCAAGGAGAGGTCCGCTTAGTTCTTTGGTGTGGGTCTTTTATGTGTGCCTGCCAACGAGCTGCATGGCAGGTCGCCATATGTCTGGTCATGCTTGTCGTGCCCAAGCGGCTGATGTTTTGGCCACGCGAGATACGCTTGAGACAAATATTGCAAATAGCAGTGGTGCGATCTGCTGCACTCGTCTCAAAAAAGGCCCACACCAAAGAACTTTTCTGATAACGTGCAGAGGCAGCGCCCTGCACAGGCGGAGCTCTGCGGTGTTGTACAGTTGCTGTGCTGGCCTCTACCTGGCCTCCAGGGGGCATCCTGCCTCGTTGGACATGTGACGCCGCATCCTCCTCCTCCTCGTCCTCCTCCTCATCCTCTCTCCTTGAGGCACCCACGTGGAGTCAGTGACCTCATCATCCCCTCCCTCTTCACCACTAGAGCAAACCTGGCAGTAAGCTGCAGCTGGTGGAACTGTACTGCCAGATTCCTCAAGCTGGGTATCGTCATCCGAGCCTTCGAATCGTTGGGCATCCTCCTGGAGCATGTACCCAACACTGTGCTCAAAGAGTTCGGGGGACTCCTCAGGAGGACATGGTGGGTCTAGGGAAGGGGTGGCTGATGATGCTCTGTCAGTACCCTGAGCCTGGGTGAGAGAGGATGAGGAGGATGAGGAGGGCTTGGTCATCCATTCTACCAAGCCTTCAGCATGATGCGGCTCCACATGTCCAGCTGCCGAAAACAAAGACGCGCGTGTCCCATGGCCACGTGCTGATGACGATGCACGACCACGTCCACGTCCACGGCCACGTCCACTAGAAACAGAGACTGTCTGCCCTGTGTTCTTGGCTCTGCACGCTCTGCCTCCCCTTGGCGGTCTTCCAGCCATTGTAGTCGGTAGTCCTGTGGGTGCTGCTGAGAAGAAAATATAGGAGCTCTGTGTGATGCCACTAACACACTAGAAGTCCTATAGGTGCTTCTGCAAAGAAAATATAGGAGCTCTGTGTGATGCCACTAACACACTAGAAGTCCTGTGGGTGCTGCTGAGAAGAAAATATAGGAGCTCTGTGTGATGCCACTAACACACTAGAAGTCCTATGGGTGCTTCTGCAAAGAAAATATAGGAGCTCTGTGTGATGCCACTAACACACTAGAAGTCCTGTGGGTGCTGCTGAGAAGAATATATAGGAGCTCTGTGTGATGCCACTAACACACTAGAAGTCCTGTGGGTGCTTCTGAGAAGAAAATATAGGAGCTCTGTGTGATGCCACTAACACACTAGAAGTCCTATGGGTGCTTCTGCAAAGAAAATATAGGAGCTCTGTGTGATGCCACTAACACACTAGAAGTCCTGTGGGTGCTTCTGAGAAGAAAATATAGGAGCTCTGTGTGATGCCACTAACACACTAGAAGTCCTATAGGTGCTTCTGCAAAGAAATATAGGAGCTCTGTGTGATGCCACTAACACACTAGAAGTCCTGTGGGTGCTTCTGAGAAGAAAATATAGGAGCTCTGTGTGATGCCACTAACACACTAGAAGTCCTGTGGGTGCTTCTGCAAAGAATATAGAGGAGCTCTGTGTGATGCCACTAACACACTAGAAGTCCTATAGGTGCTTCTGCAAAGAAAATATAGGAGCTCTGTGTGATGCCACTAACACACTAGAAGTCCTGTAGGTGCTTCTGGGAAGAATATATTGCTCTGTGTGTGTAATGCCACTAACACACTAGAAGTCCTATGGGTGCTTCTGCAAAGAAAATAGAGGAGCTCTGTGTGATGCCACTAACACACTAGAAGTCCTGTAGGTGCTTCTGGGAACAAAATAGAGGAGCTCTGTGTGCTGCCACGAACACACTAGAAGTCCTATAGGTGCTTCTGGTAAGAAAATATAGGAGCTCTGTGTGATGCCACTAACACACTAGAAGTCCTGTAGGTGCTTCTGGGAAGAATATATAGGAGCTGTGTGTGATGGGACTAACACACTAGAAGTCCTATAAGTGCTTCTGCAAAGAAAATAGAGGAGCTCTGCCTGATGCCACTAACACACTACAAGTCCTGTGGGTGCTTCTGGGAAGAAAATAGAGGAGCTGTGTGTGATGCCACTAACACACTAGAAGTCCTGTGGGTGCTTCTGAGAACAAAATATAGGAGCTCTGTGTGATGCCACGAACACACTAGAAGTCCTATGGGTGCTTCTGCAAAGAAAATAGAGGAGCTCTGTGTGATGGGACTAACACACTAGAAGTCCTGTAGGTGCTTCTGGGAAGAAAGTATAGGAGCTTTGTGTGATGCCACTAACACACTAGAAGTCCTATGGGTGCTTCTGCAAAGAAAATAGAGGAGCTCTGTGTGATGCCACTAACACACTAGAAGTCCTATGGGTGCTTCTGCAAACAAAATAGAGGAGCTGTGTGTGATGCCACTAACACACTAGAAGTCCTATGGGTGCTTCTGGGAACAAAATAGAGGAGCTCTGTGTGATGCCACTAACACTAGAAGTCCTGTGGGTGCTTCAAGTCCTATAGGTGCTTCTGGGAAGAAAATATTGCTCTGTGTGTGTAATGGGACTAACACACTTCAAGTCCTAAGGTGCTTCTGGGAAGAAAATATAGCTCTGTGTGTGTAATGGGACTAACACACTTCAAGTCCTATAGGTGCTTCTGGGAAGAAAATATAGCTCTGGGTGTAATGGGACTAACACAGTACAAGTCCTATAGGTGCTTCTGGGAAGAAAATATAGCTCTGTGTGTGTGTAATGGGACTAACACACTTCAAGTCCTATAGGTGCTTCTGGGAAGAAAATATAGCTCTGTGTGTGTAATGGGACTAACACACTTCAAGTCCTATAGGTGCTTCTGGGAAGAGAACATAGGAGCTCTGTGTGTGTAATGGGACTAACACACTTCAAGTCCTATAGGGTGCTTCTGGGAAGAAAATATAGCTCTGTGTGTGTAATGGGACTAACACACTTCAAGTCCTATAGGTGCTTCTGGGAACAAAATATAGCTCTGTGTGTGTAATGGGACTAACACACTTCAAGTCCTATAGGTGCTTCTGGGAAGAAAATATAGCTCTGTGTGTGTAATGGGACTAACACACTTCAAGTCCTATAGGTGCTTCTGGGAAGAAAGTATAGCTCTTTGTGTGTAATGGACTAACACACTTCAAGTCCTATAGGTGCTTCTGGGAAGAAAATATAGCTCTGTGTGTGTGATGGGACTAACACACTTCAAGTCCTATAGGTGCTTCTGGGAACAAAATATAGCTCTGTGTGTGTAATGGGACTAACACACTTCAAGTCCTATAGGTGCTTCTGGGAACAAAATATAGCTCTGTGTGTGTGATGGGACTAACACACTTCAAGTCCTATAGGTGCTTCTGGGAAGAAAATATAGCTCTGTGTGTGTAATGGGACTAACACACTTCAAGTCCTATAGGTGCTTCTGGGAACAAAATATAGCTCTGTGTGTGTAATGGGACTAACACACTTCAAGTCCTATAGGTGCTTCTGGGAAGAAAATATAGCTCTGTGTGTGTAATGGGACTAACACACTTCAAGTCCTATAGGTGCTTCTGGGAACAAAATATAGCTCTGTGTGTGTGATGGGACTAACACACTTCAAGTCCTATAGGTGCTTCTGGGAACAAAATATAGCTCTGTGTGTGTAATGGGACTAACACACTTCAAGTCCTATAGGTGCTTCTGGGAAGAAAATATAGCTCTGTGTGTGTAATGGGACTAACACACTTCAAGTCCTATAGGTGCTTCTGGGAAGAAAATATAGCTCTGTGTGTGTAATGGGACTAACACACTTCAAGTCCTATAGGTGCTTCTGGGAACAAAATATAGCTCTGTGTGTGTGATGGGACTAACACACTTCAAGTCCTATAGGTGCTTCTGGGAAGAAAATATAGCTCTGTGTGTGTAATGGGACTAACACACTACAAGTCCTATAGGTGCTTCTGGGAAGAAAATATAGCTCTGTGTGTGTAATGGGACTAACACACTTCAAGTCCTATAGGTGCTTCTGGGAAGAAAATATAGCTCTGTGTGTGTGATGGGACTAACACACTTCAAGTCCTATAGGTGCTTCTGGGAACAAAATATAGCTCTGTGTGTGTAATGGGACTAACACACTTCAAGTCCTATAGGTGCTTCTGGGAACAAAATATAGGTGCTCTGTGTGTGTGATGGGACTAACACACTTCAAGTCCTATAGGTGCTTCTGGGAACAAAATATAGCTCTGTGTGTGTAATGGGACTAACACACTTCAAGTCCTATAGGTGCTTCTGGGAACAAAATATAGCTCTGTGTGTGTAATGGGACTAACACACTTCAAGTCCTATAGGTGCTTCTGGGAAGAAAATATAGCTCTGTGTGTGTAATGGGACTAACACACTTCAAGTCCTATAGGTGCTTCTGGGAAGAAAATATAGCTCTGTGTGTGTAATGGGACTAACACACTTCAAGTCCTATAGGTGCTTCTGGGAAGAAAATATAGCTCTGTGTGTGTAATGGGACTAACACACTTCAAGTCCTATAGGTGCTTCTGGGAAGAAAATATAGCTCTGTGTGTGTAATGGGACTAACACACTTCAAGTCCTATAGGTGCTTCTGGGAAAAAAATATAGCTCTGTGTGTGTAATGGGACTAACACACTTCAAGTCCTATAGGTGCTTCTGGGAACAAAGTATAGCTCTTTGTGTGTAATGGGACTAACACACTTCAAGTCCTATAGGTGCTTCTGGGAAGAAAATATAGCTCTGTGTGTGTGATGTGATGGGACTAACACACTTCAAGTCCTATAGGTGCTTCTGGGAACAAAATATAGGAGCTCTGCCTGCCTGCCACGAACACACTACAAGTCCTATAGGTGCTTCTGGTAACAAAATATAGGAGCTCTGCCTGCCTGCCACTAACACACTACAAGTCCTATAGGTGCTTCTGGTAACAAAATATAGGAGCTCTGCCTGCCTGTCACTAACACACTACAAGTCCTATAGGTGCTTCTGGTAACAAAATATAGGAGCTCTGCCTGCCTGCCACTAACACACTACAAGTCCTATAGGTGCTTCTGGTAACAAAATATAGGAGCTCTGCCTGCCTGTCACTAACACACTACAAGTCCTATAGGTGCTTCTGGTAACAAAATATAGGAGCTCTGCCTGCCTGTCACTAACACACTACAAGTCCTATAGGTGCTTCTGGTAACAAAATATAGGAGCTCTGCCTGCCTGCCACTAACACACTACAAGTCCTATAGGTGCTTCTGGTAACAAAATATAGGAGCTCTGCCTGCCTGTCACTAACACACTACAAGTCCTATAGGTGCTTCTGGTAACAAAATATAGGAGCTCTGCCTGCCTGCCACTAACACACTACAAGTCCTATAGGTGCTTCTGGTAACAAAATATAGGAGCTCTGCCTGCCTGCCACGAACACACTACAAGTCCTATAGGTGCTTCTGGTAACAAAATATAGGAGCTCTGCCTGCCTGCCACGAGCACACTACAAGCCCCTCTTTGTCAATCAATCTTTGTAACTGAATCTATCTAACTCAATCTCTGCAAGTGAATCTCTCTCTCTATCTATCTAAATGCAGCAGAGTGTCACAGGAACAGCCTGCTCAATCTGCGCCGGAACAGCATGTGACCGGCGCAGACGGCGTGGCGGCGTTTTATAGGGGGGGGCGTGTACTACAGCCCCTGAGCTGTAATTGGCTACAGGCGTCCTGCCTGTAGCCAATTATGGCTCTTCGAGTTTCCGGGGCTGTGATTGGCCAAGCATGCGGGGTCACAGTGCATGCTTGGCCAATCATCAGCCAGCAATGCACTGCGTCGGCCGCGCGGGCCGCAATGCATTGCGGGGCCGCTCGCATCACACGAACGTGATGCGAGCGGCCAAAATAGTTCTGGGCTCGCCGAGCGAGCGAACGCCCGGTGCTCGATGCGAACGTGGGTTCGCATCGAGCACCGGGCCCATCCTTACTCCCTATTGTGCTTCTGGGTGGTCACCGTGTCACATGCACCCTTGGTGGAGACTACACACAGCTCTTGTCACCATTAGGAAGCCAGGCCAAACCTGTGACATGTCTACTGATCAGGAACTTTCATTGTATCCAGTGTTTCTACCTCGCTTGTCCCGGGTCCAAGACTCAGGGTAGCCAGGCAACTAGCATTTGCAGTTGCACCAATGACAGCCAATACATTTTTCTGACAATCTGACATGGGTGTACTTAGTAGACATCTGGCACTTCTGTACTGAGAAGAACAAGCACCATGTAAGCCAAGAGATCTGAAAAGGAATTCAGAATTGGCCGTTCCTCCTAACCTGGCGTCTCCTCCGCTGTACTCCATTCCTTCTTCCTATCTGACACATTGCTGTGATTCCCTGCCAGTAATATCATGTAATCTGCTTAAATGGAGGCGTTTAATCCGTGTTCACAGATTAAATGAAGCGAGGAGACAATTAAAACCAGTTGTCAGAGAAAGTTATCAAATTATACGGAAATTACATGACCAGTGTAGCCTAGATAATACCCACAGGCTGATACAACCATATACTCCCCCTTACTTACCCCTAAAATAAGAGACCACACCATCTTGTGGAGTAAATGGCCGCAACAGCCTTTTATTAAATGTAAACTGCAATTAACCCAGATATAAATACCAATAACGATAAACACATATAAACACATAAACAATCAGTTACACCCTGTTTGTTGGTCAGTGACGGAGCTAAGTACCTTTAAACGTATATATATAATTCTCGGTGTATATATATAAAACCAGGGGGCACTGCGGGATTTTACCGTAACCAACTGGCCTCCACCTGTACCGCCCGGAGACAAACACCTTTCCCGCAGTGCACCAACGAGTAATCATCAAATAAATTTGATGTACTACACCGGAGGGGCCATCTAATGATGAGCCCCCCACACACCGGAAGGGCCATCTAATGATGAGCCCCCCCACACACCGGAAGGGCCATCTAATGATGAGCCCCCCACACACTTACCACCTCCATAACTGCTACCATCACTGACCAAACAAACAAACACCGCCAACTCCTTGCTGTCATGACGCCAACACTGTTCCTGCTCCTGAAATGACAACAAAAACATTAACACCTCCAAAACTATCACCTTTACATTAGGGAGGGTGGGTGGGAAAACTGCCTCCTCGTGTGCTGCCACCTTCCCAACTGAGGCCTTTAGTCCCGCCCCCTCTTTTTATACGGCCGCTCCCCCTGCTGCTTACAGGGCCAGCCCTGCCTGGCCACACCCCTTGGATTGCCAACCACCTGTAAATTTACAGACAATTTGTAAAAATCAGCCAATGTTACTGTGCCTGTAAGCCCTGGTTCACACCGGTGCAATCAGGGAAACGCAGAAGATTCACTGCGTTTTCCCCGCATTGCACTGCATAGCAATCAGGCGACATCCATGCGATCTGCTGCGAGTGTGAATGTTAGATGAACGACACCCCAAAAACAGATTGCAAAACGCAGTGTGATTGCCAGAATCGCATCACGGGGGTGTGAACATCAGTCCCGATCACTGCAAGCTGCCGCCAGCTCATCAGTGCCCACCTGTGCCCCCTACAAGTGCAACCTAGCAGTAGGCAACAGTGCCACCTACCAGTGCCCACCAGTGCCACCCATCAGTGCCCACCAGCGCCACCCATCAGTGCCCACAGTGCCATCTGTCAGTGCCCACAGTGCCATCTGTCAGTGCCCACAGTGCCACCTATCAGTGCCCAAAATCAGTGCTTGAATAACAGTGCTGCCCATCAGTGCCACCTATCAGTGCCCATCAGTGTCACCTACCAGTGCCCATCAGTGCCACCTATCAGTGCCCATCAGTGCCATCTATCAGTGGTACCTATCAATGCCCATCCATGCCACCCATCTATGCCACCCATCAGTGCCACCCATCAGGGCCCATCAGTGCCATCTTATCAGTGGCCATCAGTGCCGCCTTATCTATGCCCATCAGTACCGAGTTATCTGTCCCCATCAGTGCCACCTTATCTGTGCCTATCAGTGCCGCCTTAACTGTGCCTATTAGTGCCCATCAATGCAGCCTATTAGTGCCCACCAGTGCAGCCTATCAGTGCCCACCAGTGCAGCCTATCAGTGCCCACTAGTGCAGCCTATCAGTGCCCATCAGTGCATATCAATAAAGCAGAAAAATTACCTGTTTGCAAAATGTTATAACAAACTATTAAACATGATTTCTTTTTTTTTTTACAAAATTTTTCATCTTTTTTTGTTTGTTTAGCAAAAAATAAAAATCCCAGATGTGATTAAATACCACCAAAAAAGGCTCTATTTGTGGGAAAAAAATTATAAAAATGTAATTTGGGTACAGTGTTGTATGACCGCGCAATTGTCATTCAAAGTGCGACAGCGCTGGAAGCTGAAAATTGGTCTGGGCAGGAGGGGGTTTAGGTGCCCAGTAAGCAAGTGGTTAATATCTCCTAAACTTGCACTGACTGAGCAGCAGCGGGCAGAGGCGGCTCTTTAATTAGGCAAATTAGGCGATTGCCTTAGGCCTCGCCCCCAGGAGGGCCTCGCCGTCGGGCGATTGCCTAATTTGCCTAATGTTGTTCGTTGTGTCTTGTGTGTGACTTGTGTCTGGCGGGGCCGGTGGGCGCTCTGTGCAAAGTGACTAGGCTAGCTAATCCGCCTGAGGCTGAGCTAAACCACCGCCGCGATCCGCGGCGGCGGACGAGCATGGTGGATGACCGTGGGCGTGGATAAGGCTGCCGGCGTCCAATAGCAGGCTCAACTGCTGCGGCGCCGTCCTCTAGCCCTTCCCCTTGGCGGCCCCAATGCATGCCGGGAGTTGTAGTTCTCCCACAGAGCACAGGCACACAGGCTTCAACTTGGCCGTCTGGTGCCTGTGGGTTCTGCAGAGAATACAACTCCCAGATTGCACTGCAGGCAGAGAGAGAAAGAGAACATCATGTGTTCCTTCTCCCTGTCCTGCAGTGCTGACCGAGGCGAGGAGCAGAGCAGGAACAGGTATTTCCTGTGATCCTGTCCTATTATATGCTAATATTAATATGTATATGTTATATGTTAATAGGGATATCATAATCTAACTATTTATTATATAACTGTCTGTCTGTAATTTTAAATATATTGTGTATATATATGTAATATATATTATATATATATATATATGTAATATATATATATATATATATATATATATATATATATATATATATATATATATATATATATATATATATATATGTGTGTTCCAAAGGTACATCTTATTTCAAAAGCACAGCCACTGTACAGTTACGAGCACCAGCTCTTCGTCAGGCTATCTCTGGCTTGTGTAGCACACTATCTCAAACTAAGCATATATATACCACATTCAGGAGTACAACACACAGGTGTATGTCACAGATCACTAATCCCTGGTAATTGAAGATTTCAAAATTAACCCTATAAGCAAGATAAAGCATCCAACCAATTAAGATCATCATACATTATACAAGCAATCGGGTTGTTCCAATTCGGTAAATGGTCATGATGCCATGAAAGAGCAATAATCTCATATTTCTGCAAAGATTCATCTTCACCAGTTTCCAGTAGAGCATACAGTAATAAAACTCTCAATATTTCCTGCAGGAAAGAGAAGAGGTTCATTGGTATCAGAATTGCATCACATTGCATAGCACCATGACCACAAAAAGTATCCCATATCAATCTCAGACATTGATAAAACGATCAAAGCAATGAGACAATTAAAATAAAATTATATGCAGCGTCACCAATCACGCATCGTGTGTCATAGGAATAGATACAAATCATAATCTCTGTTCATTCCATGCGGACTTAGAGATTTTAATCGGTTAATCCACCAAACTTCCCGTTTTCTCAGCTTCAGGATTCGATCACCCCCTCTCTTGTCCCTAATAACTTCCTCAAGTACCATATATCGCAAATCAGAATCGCAGTGCCCTTTCTCCAAGAAATGCTTGGATACAGGAAACGTCGGCTGTTTTAGTCGGATCGTACTGCGATGCTGTGCGATCCTGTCCTTGATTTTTTGGGTGGTTTCCCCAACATATAGTAACCCGCAGGGACATATTAAGATATAGATGACATAAGAGGACTGGCAAGTATAAAAACCATTAATGGTGATTTTATCACCATGGGTCGGATGTATAAAATGATCACCTTTAACAAGCAAATTGCACTGAATGCATTTCAAACAGGGGAAGCATCCCTTCCTTTTGCTGCCAAGAAATGTCATTTTAGACATCTTTTTTTCATCTCTAAATTCTGATTTAACCAGCCAGTCCCTTATAGTTCTGTTACCGGCGATATGCCCGCATGGGGATTTGCTGTAAAATTTCAATCTGGGGATAGGATCTTCTCAATAGGGGCCAATGTTTTTTAATAATATTAAATATCTTTTCACTATAGCTATTGAACTGAAAACTGAAAGGGAGTCTGGGTTTGTCCATATTGCAGTGCCGATTCCTGACCACTACCACATCATTAGTTACCTTTGTAAGCTCCTGTCTAATTAGATTGTCTGGATACCCCCGTTCTTTGAATTTGCAACACATCTCATCAAGTCTAGTTCTTCTAGTATTGTCATCACTCACTATCCGTTTCACCCTCAATAGTTGGCTCAACTAAATGCACCCTCACCCTCAATGCATTCAGTGCAATTTGCTTGTTAAAGGTGATCATTTTATACATCCGACCCATGGTGATAAAATCACCATTAATGGTTTTTATACTTGCCAGTCCTCTTATGTCATCTATATCTTAATATGTCCCTGCGGGTTACTATATGTTGGGGAAACCACCCAAAAAATCAAGGACAGGATCGCACAGCATCGCAGTACGATCCGACTAAAACAGCCGACGTTTCCTGTATCCAAGCATTTCTTGGAGAAAGGGCACTGCGATTCTGATTTGCGATATATGGTACTTGAGGAAGTTATTAGGGACAAGAGAGGGGGTGATCGAATCCTGAAGCTGAGAAAACGGGAAGTTTGGTGGATTAACCGATTAAAATCTCTAAGTCCGCATGGAATGAACAGAGATTATGATTTGTATCTATTCCTATGACACACGATGCGTGATTGGTGACGCTGCATATAATTTTATTTTAATTGTCTCATTGCTTTGATCGTTTTATCAATGTCTGAGATTGATATGGGATACTTTTTGTGGTCATGGTGCTATGCAATGTGATGCAATTCTGATACCAATGAACCTCTTCTCTTTCCTGCAGGAAATATTGAGAGTTTTATTACTGTATGCTCTACTGGAAACTGGTGAAGATGAATCTTTGCAGAAATATGAGATTATTGCTCTTTCATGGCATCATGACCATTTACCGAATTGGAACAACCCGATTGCTTGTATAATGTATGATGATCTTAATTGGTTGGATGCTTTATCTTGCTTATAGGGTTAATTTTGAAATCTTCAATTAACAGTGATTAGTGATCTGTGACATACACCTGTGTGTTGTACTCCTGAATGTGGTATATATATGCTTAGTTTGAGATAGTGTGCTACACAAGCCAGAGATAGCCTGACGAAGAGCTGGTGCTCGTAACTGTACAGTGGCTGTGCTTTTGAAATAAGATGTACCTTTGGAATATCGAAGTAAAGGATTTTCGCAATTGAAGTTCGTGTCCCGTCTTGATTTTCATATGAATATTGGTGGATTATTGGAGGTACCACTTGACGCCTGCTTCTTATACTCCCATTACTGAAGAAAAAGTAACCCGCCCATATCTAACTATATATGTGTGTTATTATATATATATATATACATTACCGTATTGAAAAACTAAAACACCCCCAAGTGCCAAGTCAAAGAACATTATATTAATCGATCTCTGCAAGGTCATGTTATGAATTATTGGGAGTTTAACCACTTCAATACCGGGCCTATTCTGGCATTTGTAAAAATCATACATTTTTTGCTCGAAAATTACTCAGAACCCCAAAACATTATATATTTTTTTTTAGAAGACACCCTAGGGAATAAAATGGCGGTCATTGTAACTTTTTATCTCACACGGTATTTGCGCAATAATTTTTCAAACGCTTTTTTTTGGGGAAAAAAACGGTTTCGTGAAGTAAAAAATAACAAAACAGTAAAGTTAGCCCAATTTTTTTATATAATGTGAAAGATGATGTTACGCCGAGTAAATTGATACCTAACATGTCACGCTTTAAAATTGAGCACAATCATGGAATGGCGTCAAACTTCAGTAATTAAAAATCTCCATAGGCGAAGTTTTAAATTTTTTTACAGGTTACCAGTTTATCCCTTGTAATAGGAATCTATGTTACAGGTCCTCTTTATGGAGAGATGTGGGGTCAATAAGTCTGTACTGTACCCAATCTCTGTCTCATCATAATTTTTTCACAACTTTTGATAGGCACAGTGGCTGCAATTGATGGGCGCAGTGGCTGCGTTTTATTGCACAGTGGCTGCAATTGATGGGCACAGTGGCTGAAATTGATGGGCACAGTGGCTGCGTTTGATGGCACAATGGCTGCATTTGATGGGCACAGTTGCTGTGTTTAATGGGCACAGTGGCTGCAATTAATGGCACAATGGCTGCGTTTGATGGCACAGTGGCTGCATTTGATGGGCACAGTTGCTGTGTTTGATGGCACAGTGGCTGCGTTTGATGGCACAGTGGCTGCGTTTGATGGCACAGTGGCTGCGTTTGATGGCACAATGGCTGCGTTTGATGGACACAGTGGCTGCGTTTGATGGCACAATGGCTGCGTTACTGAGCAAATATGCAAAGTTACATATTTATATGTTTTTACGTTTTCCATTTTTGTAAAAAAATCACTTGTTGCATCCTTGTTGCATTATTACTTTTTTGGTTTTATAGTTTGTTTACAAATTTATTTTACATTTACGAGACAGCACAGAGGATAATGAGTAGGCAGCTGCACAATTTGATTTATATCTGTGTGCGTGTAACACTCATATATATATATATATATATATATAAACATACCTACCCACCCTATGTTTAATGATAGTTGATTAAAAAGTAATTGGTTAGAGAGATTTATAGAAACTGTGAATTCATAGTTCATAGGACTTAAGTGTCACGATCAGGGGTCAGGCTCGAAGACCAATTGCTATAGCAGTTGCAGGACTACCACTAACCAGCAGGATAGGTAAACAGGCCGTCACCCTGGCAGATGACAAAGGCTCACCTGAGGTGCGGAGTCTAGGTACTAACTGGTGTTCACCAGAGCTCCTCATGGTGGAGATGGATTTAGCTGCGTGTTAGTACCAGGTCGCGGTCCTCAAGATCGCCCCACTAGGAGGTGAGTAAGCCGGGGGTTCAGTAGTGGATGAGCAGGTAAGGTTCAATCAGAAGCGTGGTCAGTAAACAAGCCAAAAGGTCGGTAATGAGTAGTTGCAGGTTGGGATCAGGCAGAAGCGTAGTCGAGGAACAAGCCAAGGGTTGATAACGAGCAGTAGCAAATATGAATGGCAGCAGGGAATACAGGAGTGAGATACAGGCTGGAGATAGCACAATATTCTGGCAAGGAGGAAGTGCAGAGACATGGCTTATATCAGGAAGTTCGTGGGAGGAGCTAAGAGTTCAAGGTTCAGCTGACATCAAGAAACAAGGCAGGGTTGTCTAAAGCAGTGGTCCCCAACCTTTTTGGCACCGGGGACCGGTGTTGTTTAAGAAAATTGTGCCAAGGCCCAGGGCGGTGTATGCAGCTTTTCGTGGGCAATTTATCTGGGAAATGGCTGGTGTTGACGCTTCAATCATCCCGGCACCATCATTGATATGATGTCAGGATGATTGAAGCGCATTATTTCTATTATTACATTGTAATATACAATGAAATGGTTCAACTCACCATAATGCAGAATGTGCCAGAGTGTCACTTGCCACGTCGCCTGTCACCAGATGCCGATCGTCACTTGCCATGTCACCTGTCACCAGATGCAGATCGTCACTTGCCACGTCACCTGCCACCAAATGTGGATTGTCACTTGCCATGTCGCTTGTCACCAGATGCAATTTGTCCCTTGCCACGTCCCCTGCCACCAGATGCGGATTGTCACTTGCCACGTCGCCTGCCTTCAGATGCAGCTTGTCACTTGCCATGTCGCTTGTCACCAGATGCAATTTGTCCCTTGCCACATCCCCTGCCACCAGATGCTTTTTTTGTCCCTTGCCACATCCCCTGCCACCAGATGCAATTTGTCCATTGCCACGTCCCCTGCCACCAGATGCAATTTGTCCATTGCCACGTCCCCTGCCACCAGATGCAGATTGTCACTTGCCACGTCGCCTGCCTTCATATGCAGCTTGTCACTTGCCACGTTGCCTGCCACCAGATGCATTTTGTCCCTTGCCACTTCACCTGCCACCAGATTTGGATTGTCACTTGCCATCAGATGCAGCTTGTCATTTGCCACGTCACCTGCCACCACATGAAGATTGTCACTGCAGTGGTGGCAGCACAGGTGTAGGCATTAGTTCAGAGGCAAGCCTGGAGTAGTGGGTAGTGAGGGAGAACAGCGGTAATGGGGGGGGGGGGGGGGGGTAGTGAGAGATGATCTCATCTCTCTGCTCCCCTGCCTCACCTCCAGCAGTGAATTGGTATTCTGCCGCACTGTCAGTGGAGGAGCAGTGATGCGAGCTGGCAGCGAGAGATGATGTCATCTCTCTGCTCCCCGCCTCACCTCCAGCATTATAGCAGCCTCGCTGTGAGCGTGGAAAAGCGGCAAAGCAGGCGGCGGTGAGAGATGATGTCATCTCTCTGCTCACTCGCCTCAGTAAAGCAGCCCCACTGTGAGCACGGAACAGCGGTGATGCTGTCGGGCGGGCGGGCGGTGAGAGATGATGTCATCTCTCTGCTCCCCGCCTCACCTCCAGCATTATAGCAGTCTCGCTGTGAGCGTGGAAAAGCGGCAAAGCAGGCGGCGGTGAGAGATGATGTCATCTCTCTGCTCACTCGCCTCAGTAAAGCAGCCCCGCTGTGAGCACGGAACAGCGGTGATGCTGTCGGGCGGGCGGGCGGTGAGAGATGATGTCATCTCTCTGCTCGCTTGTCAGACAGTGCAGCCTTCGCGGCCCGGCTGCAAACAGGCCACGGCCCGGAGGTGGGCCGCGGCCCAGGTGTTGATGACCCCTGGTCTAAAGGATCTGACAAGGTGCTGTACAGCATCTCAGATAGCTCAGTGAGAAGACTCATTGCCAGACACAGCTGAGGTCCCAGGTTCAAGTCCAGGTCCTAACATTAAGTTAATATATGCATTTGAACAGTTCATTTTTTATAGTTTTTTATAATTTTTTCCCATTATGGGGCCTCATGTCTAAGTTTTGCTTAAGGCCTCACAAAGTCTAGAGCCGCCTCTGGCAGCGGGTGACATCACTGTGAGCTGTGTGCCACTGCAGAGACTCCAGTGCATGTCATCGAGGCTCATCCAGTCAGACAGCTGGAGTCCCCAAACCAGGAAGGGAGACCGAGTGAATATGGAAGCGTCTGTAGCGGTGACAGCGTGCCGCTGGAGGGCTTTGTTCCAAGGTAAATCATTACCTGGAAGTTACAGATGTTGCAAAAACGGCCCGTTCATGCTATATAGGCCTCATCACACTTGTAAACAAGGCCATACAGACAGACAAAACTAATACAAATAAAACTGCGCTAATTACTTATCCATGAACAATTTAATATGCACTATGCCTTTAACCTAAGTGCTGTAATTAAAAGTGTCTGTGCTCCTAAAGCCGGCGATAGACAGTTCGAATCTAGGTTGGTTCAGGAGGGACCAGCTGAGATTCTAACCATGTATGGGCAGGCTAATTAAGGGCTGGGTACAACAAGCCCATATGATTTTTCATGCGATTATTGCCAGCCAGTGGGTCAGGATGAGTGGCAGGCAACCAGCATTTTTATACGAAGGCCAACATTAGTCATCCTTGTGTCCCTGTCATGTCGCGTTTATTCATTGTCTCTGGCACAAGTGTTTTGAACTTTTCTCTCTATAATTTGATGTTGTACAAAGAAAAAATTTATAAAATGTATGTGAAGGTGCTAAATCTAATTCCTCTCTTTTTTTTATTGAAGATGTACACGGTATTGACTACACACAAGGTTCACATGGCAGGCCTGTCGACCAACACATTGAGATGCCACCAAAAAGTGACGTTCAAATTAGGACTCCACCAGAGTGCGACCTGGACATGGCCACTCCACCAGAGTGCGACCTGTACACGGCCACTCCACCAGAGTGCGACCTGGACACGGCCACTCCACCAGAGTGCGACCTGGACATGGCCACTCCACCAGAGTGCGACCTGGACATGGCCACTCCACCAGAGTGCGACCTGGACATGGCCACTCCACCAGAGTGCGACCTGGACACGGCCACTCCACCAGAGTGCGACCTGGACACGGCCACTCCACCAGAGTGCGACCTGGACACGGCCACTCCACCAGAGTGCGACCAAGACACGGCCACTCCACCAGAGTGCGACCTGGACACGGCCACTCCACCAGAGTGCGACCTGGACACGGCCACTCCACCAGAGTGCGACCTGGACACGGCCACTCCACCAGAGTGCGACCTGGACACGGCCACTCCACCAGAGTGCGACCTGGACACGGCCACTCCACCAGAGTGCGACCTGGACACGGCCACTCCACCAGAGTGCGACCTGGACACGGCCACTCCACCAGAGTGCGACCTGGACTGGGCCACTCCACCAGAGTGCGACCTGGACTGGGCCACACCACCAGAGTGCGACCAAGACATGGCCACTCCACCAGAGTGCGACCTGGACATGACCACTCCACCAGAGTGCGACCTGGACATGGCCACTCCACCAGAGTGCGACCTGGACACGGCCACTCCACCAGAGTGTGACCTGGACACGGCTACTCCACCAGAGTGCAACCTGGACACGGCCACTCCACCAGAGTGCGACCTGGACTGGGCCACTCCACCAGAGTGCGACCTGGACTGGGCCACACCACCAGAGTGTGTCCTGGACTGGGCCACTTCACCAGAGTGCGACCTGGACTTGGCCACTCTACCAGACTGGGCCATTCCACCAGAGTGCGACCAAGACATGGCCACTCCACCAGAGTGCGACCTGGACGCGGCCACTCCACCAGAGTGCGGCCTGGACACGGCCACTCCACCAGAGTGCGGCCTGGACACGGCCACTCCACCAGAGTGCGACCTGGACACGGCCACTCCACCAGAGTGCGGCCTGGACACGGCCACTCCACCAGAGTGCGACCTGGACACGGCCACTCCACCAGAGTGCGACCTGGACACGGCCACTCCACCAGAGTGCGGCCTGGACACGGCCACTCCACCAGAGTGCGGCCTGGACACGGCCACTCCACCAGAGTGCGACCTGGACACGGCCACTCCACCAGAGTGCGACCTGGACACGGCCACTCCACCAGAGTGCGACCTGGACACGGCCACTCCACCAGAGTGCGACCTGGACACGGCCACTCCACCAGAGTGCGACCTGGACACGGCCACTCCACCAGAGTGCGACCTGGACACGGCCACTCCACCAGAGTGCGACCTGGACACGGCCACTCCACCAGAGTGCGACCTGGACACGGCCACTCCACCAGAGTGCGACCTGGACACGGCCACTCCACCAGAGTGCGACCTGGACACGGCCACTCCACCAGAGTGCGACCTGGACACGGCCACTCCACCAGAGTGCGACCTGGACACGGCCACTCCACCAGAGTGCGACCAGGACACGGCCACTCCACCAGAGTGCGACCTGGACACGGCCACTCCACCAGAGTGCGACCTGGACACGGCCACTCCACCAGAGTGCGACCTGGACACGGCCACTCCACCAGAGTGCGACCTGGACACGGCCACTCCACCAGAGTGCGACCTGGACACGGCCACTCCACCAGAGTGCGACCTGGACACGGCCACTCCACCAGAGTGCGACCTGGACACGGCCACTCCACCAGAGTGCGACCTGGACACGGCCACTCCACCAGAGTGCGACCTGGACACGGCCACTCCACCAGAGTGCGACCTGGACACGGCCACTCCACCAGAGTGCGACCTGGACACGGCCACTCCACCAGAGTGCGACCTGGACACGGCCACTCCACCAGAGTGCGACCTGGACACGGCCACTCCACCAGAGTGCGACCTGGACACGGCCACTCCACCAGAGTGCGACCTGGACTGGGCCACTCTACCAGACTGGGCCACTCCACCAGAGTGCGACCTGGACTGGGCCACTCTACCAGAGTGCGACCTGGACTGGGCCACTCTACCAGAGTGCGACCTGGACTGGGCCACTCCACCAGAGTGCGACCTGGACTGGGCCACTCCACCAGAGTACGGCCTGGACATGGCCACTCCACCAGAATGCGACATTCACATGGAAAACCCACTAGAATCTGACGTTTACGTTGATACTCCACCAAAATGCCAGGGGAACGTCTCCAGTGAAGATTAGGCCAGGTTACAAGAAAGGATAGGCATATACTAGTGGTAGGGGATTCAGTTATTGGAAGGATACAGAGGGCAATCTGTCCCAAATACCCTTATCGCCGAACAGTATGTTGTTTACCGGACGCTCGGGTTCGGAACATTGTTGATTGCATGGACACATTGTTGGAAGGGGCTGGAGTGGACCCAGCTGTCATGGTATATATCGGTACCAACGACAAAGTTCGAGAAAGATGGAGCGCCCTACAAAATGATTTCAGGGAATTAGGAGCTATATTGAAGAAAAGGACCTCAAAGGCAGTATTTTCAGAAATATTGCCTGTACCTCGAGCCACACCGGAGAGGCAGCAGGAGCTTATGGATCTTAACAACTGGCTGAGGAACTATTGCAGAGAGGAGGGTTTTGGCTTTATGGCGAACTGGGTTGACTTTTCATTCGGTTCCTGTCTTTATAGCAGTGATGGATTGCACTTAAATGGAAGGGGTGCGGCTTTTTTGGGAGTGAAGATGGGCAAAACGTTGGAAAAAATGTTCAACTAGGAGATGAGGAGGAGGGATCAGAGAATGATTTGCTAGTGAACATGACGAAGAAGATCTTCAAGTCAAGCCATCATCACTGGAGTCTACTACGTCATCGCTCTCTTGAAAGATTCTCATCAGCTCAAGACAATTGGCTGTTCCTAGAAGAAGACTCAACAAAAAATCTGAGGAACCCTCCCAAGGACCAGGTACGGCTGTACCAACACAGGTCCCTACACTGGTGGCGGCTGCCACTCAAGTTACCGGAGGGTCCTCCCATCAGCCCTCCATTTTTGTTTTTGGAATCACCAACTATCAATGCAGCTGGACAAACAAGACAATTGGCTGTTCCTAGAAGAAGACTCAACAAAAAGTCTGAGGAACCCTCCTAGGGTCCAGGTATGGCTGTACCAACACAGGTCCCTACACTGGTAGCGGCTGCCACTCATGTAACCTCAGGGCCTTCCCATCAGCCCTCTATTTACCTTTCTGCAGAAGCTTTAAGGTTTGACAATACATTGCCCAAACATAATCACCTGTAAAAAAGTACCTGAGATGTTGGTGGTAAACAGCCTGCTAAGCATGGAGGGTAACCGAACCAAGTCCTCCAAAATCTGACTCATCCAAAAGTTGCCAAGAATGTAAATGTAGACATTAAGCTTTAAGGTTAATCAAAAAAATCCAATAAGGTTGGAGGAAGAAGGGGGTGAGGGTTGGGGGGAACCCCCACACCCCTTCCTTACCCTCAACCTACCCTCCCTCCTCCTTTCCTCCCACTCTCCCTCTTCCATACTCCCCCTCCCCTTGTTATACCTTTCCTTTTAGAATGTGATATTTTTGATTAACCTTAAAGTCTACATTTACACTCTTGGCAACTTTTGGATATGAGGTAGCTTTTGGAGGACTTGGTTTGGTTCCCCCCGGGCCTAGCAGGCTGTTTACCACCAACATTTCAGACAATTTTTTACAGGTGATTATGTTTGATCGATCTATTGACGATCGACATTAAGTAATTGATTAGGTTGGGAAGTTTGGAGGCTGGTAGGCTTTTGAGGCGCGTGTTGGACTGGCTACGAGAGAAGGTTGGAGGCGGTATGTTTTTGAGGCGTGTGTTGGACCGGCTATAAGGGGAGGTTTAAGGCTGGTATGTTTTTGAGACGTGTGCTGGAGCGGCTATGAGGGGAGGGTGGAACTCTTTTTGGCTTCAGAAATGGGAGGAGTCTTTCGAGCTTTCTTTAGGCTTTCTCTGCTGGAGAAATGAGAACTCTTCCTGCCAGTGAGGTCCTTTTATGGAGAAGTCCAAGGACTCACTCACACGGGGTGTATGAATCTGTAGCCCGTGTGGGAGCTGTGTTTGCCTCAAAAAGGACATCCATGCGGGTGCAGTTGCACGGACGCACCCTGTGTGCGTTCGGGGCCGTGCACCGGCACCCACACAGATGTCACATTGGGTACAGCCGCTGCACCCCAGTTGACAGCAATGGGATTGCCTACACGGGATGCTGGGAACACCTGTGCATCCCCATTCCGAACAGAGTCCGCATATGGGCAGCACAGAGGCTTAGGGGTTAGCCTTGCAGCATGGTTCAAATCCTGACCAGGACACTATCTGCATGGAGTTTGCATGTTCTCCCTGTGCTTGCGTGGGTTTCCTCCGGGTACTCCGGTTTCCTCCCACACAAAGACATGCTACCTTGCGTTGGTGGTGCAGTGGTAAGCATAGCTGCCTTTCAAGCAGCTGACCCGGGTTCGATTCCTGGCCAACGCCATCTCCAATAGTTGGAGTCCTCAGAGAGAAAAGCGATATACAAGGTCAATGTGGAGTATATATTAGCGGTGGAATAAAGAATGAAACAAATGTGTGGAATGTTTGAGGAAGAAAATGTTCTCCCAGAATCTATAGCAGGTGAACCCAGCAACAGATAGAAGACGCTTAGGCTGCGATCACACCTAGGCGTTCCGGATCGTTGGCGGAATTACTGCGATTCACAAATTGCCACAAAACGCGTGACATGTTTGTGATCCCCTTAATTTCAATGGCACCCAAATCACGGGACAATATTGTCACCTGAAAAATCGCAAAAAAAAAAAACAAAATTGCAGGATGCCTGTTTCCCAAAAGCAGTCCTTGAATTTGTCAGGTGACAATCGAGGCAAAAACTCGCCTTGATTGGGGTGATAATGAAAGTAAACAGATCGCAGCGTGTGCTGCGTTTTGCAGCGATTCGGTAATCCGGAACACCTAGGTGTGAACAGAGCCTCGCCGTGTCCATCATACGATGAGAACTTTCTGCACAGACATCCCCCAGCAGGAATATTACACCCAAACTCCCTCCCCTCCAGCAGGAATATTACACCCATACTCCCCCAACAGGAATATTACACTCCCATCCAGCAGGAATATTACACCCATACTCCCCCCCAACAGGAATATTACATCCGATACTCCCCCCAGCAAGAATATTACACCCATACTCCCCCCCAGCAAGAATATTACACCCATACTCCCCCCCAACAGGAATATTACACCCATACCCCCACCAGCAGGAATATTACACCCATACCCCCACCAGCAGGAATATTACACCCATACTCTCCCCCAACAGGAATATTACACCCATACTCCCTCCCATCAGGAATATTACACCCATACCCCCCCCCCCATCAGGAATATTGCACCCAAACCCCCCCCCCCCCCAATCAGGAATATTACACCCATACCCCACCCCATCGGGAATATTGCACGCATACCCCCCCATCAGGAATATTACACCCACACTCCCATCCAGCAGGAATTTTACACCCATACCCCCACCAGCAGGAATATTACACCCATACTCCTCCCTATCAGGAATATTACACCCATACCCCCCCCCCCCATCAGGAATATTACACCCATACCCCCCCATCAGGAATATTACACCCATACCCCCCCATCAGGAATATTGCACCCATACCCCCCCATCAGGAATATTACACCCATACACACCTCTATATCTGGGTATATACGGTGGATATAGTACACAGCGATATATAGGACAGTGGATATATAGTATATACAGAGAGTACACGTCACACCTCTATGGGTATATACGGGGGATATTGTATATAGGAGGTATATAGGACATTGGATATATAGTATATACAGAGAGTACACGTCACACCTCTATATCTGGGTATATACGGTGGATATAGTATATATAAATATATAGGACAGTGGATATATATAGTATATACAGATAGCACACATGTCACACCACTATATCTGGGTATATATGGGGGATATAGTATATAGAGATATATAGGACAGTGGATATATAGTATATACAGAGAGTACACACATCACACCGCTAGATCTGGGTATATACGGTGGATATAGTATATACATATACAGATACATATATAGGACAGTGGTCCCTTCCTGGCTATCTCCTGGTCGGAGATTAGTATGGACCTACCATAGGGGCCAAGTGATACCTTTCCGACTATGTCCTGGTCAGGGATCACTATGAACCTACCATAGGGGCCATGTGATACCTTCCTGGCCATGTCCTGGTCGGAGATTACTATGAGCCTACCATAGGGTCCATGTGATCCCTGCATTGCTATGGCCTGGTTGGATATAACTATGAACATACCATAGGGTCCATATTACCCCTGCCTGGCTAAGTCCTGCTCATAATTCACTATAAACCTATCATAGAGGCCATGTGATCCCTTCCTGGCTATGTCCTGGTCTTAGATTACTATGAACCTACCATAGGGGTCATGTGATCCCTGCCTTGCCATTGCCTGGTCGGAGATCACTATGAACCTACCATAGGGGCCATGTGATCCCTTTCCTGTCTGTCTATGTCCAGATCGGAGATCACTATGAACCTACCATAGGGGCCATGTGATACCTTTCCTGTCTGTCTATGTCCAGATCGGAGATCACTATGAACCTACCATAGGGGCCATGTGATACCTTCCTGGCCATGTCCTGGTTGGAGATTACTATGAACCTACCATAGGGGACAAATGATCACTTCCTGTCTATGTCCTTTTCAGAGATCACTATGAACCTATCATAGGGGCCATGTGATCCCTTCCTGGCTATGCCCTAGTCAGGGATCACTATGAATCCATGTGATCCCTGCCTGGCTATGTCCTGGTCGGAGATCACTGTGAACCTACCATAGGGGCCATGCGAGTCCTCCCCCAAACAGGAACAAGCATTGCAAGCACCAGAGTCACACAGGATTTCAGTGGCCAATGAAACTTGTTTTCTTTTTTTTTTTAAATAACAAACATGTCATACTTACCTGCTCTGTGCAATGGTTTTGCACAGAGCAGCTCTGAGCCTCTTCTTTTCAGGTCCCTCATCAGCGCTCCTCCCCCTCGAGCCGTGCCCCTAGAGAACGCTGCTTTCCCTGGGGGCATAGCTGCATGCTCGCTCCCAAGCCTCTGCTCTATGCGTCCATAAGATACAGAGCCACAGATTGGCTCTGAACACCCACCCCCCACTCGCTCCTCACTGGCTGTGATTGACAGCACTGGGAGCCAATAGGAGCCCGCAGCTGTCTTAGCCAGTAAGGAGAGGGAGTCCCGGGACAGCCGAGTCTCTTGTGCACATTGCTGGATCAAAGTGTTTTTTTTTTACCTTCATGCATAGAATGCATGGCCTATTAGAGGGTCCCCAAGGAATACACACAGACATTGGGAGGGATTTACTAAAACTGGAGCATGCAAAATCCGGTGCAGCTCTGCATAGAAACCAATCAGTGTTCAGGTTTTTTTGTGAAAGCTTATTTGGACAAGCTGATGTTAGAAGCCGATTGGTTACCATGCACAGCTAAACCAGATTCGGAGTGCTTCAATTTTAGTAAATCAATCCCATTATGTATTATACCTTCAAAAATTGAGGGGGTTACTACCCCGCCAAGTTAATTAATACAAAAAAATTATAAAAAAACAAAAAAAAACAATAAACACATACAAGATACGGTGGATATAAAAACTCTTTCACACCCCTGTTAAAATGTCAGGTTTCTGTGATGTAAAAAAATGAGATAAAGGTCAATCATTCCAAAACTTTTTCCACCTTTAGGCTACTTTCACACTGCGGCTTGGGCGCGCTGGCGGTAAAGCGGGGCTATATTAAGCGGCGCTTTACTGTCATTTTAGCTGCGCTTTTCGGGCGCTAGCGGGGCAGTTTTACCCCCGCTAGCGATCTAAAATGGGTTAAAACCGCCTGCAAAGCGCCGCTGCAGCAGCACTTTGCAGGTTGTTTGGAGCGCTGCCCCATTGTTTTCAATGGGAAGGGGCGCTTTAGGAGCGGTAAATACACCGCTCGTACAGCGCTACAAAGATGCGGCTTGCAGGACATTTTTCAGCGTCCTGCGAGCGCAGCGCTCCAGTGTGAAAACCCTCGGGCTCTCACACTGGAGAGACAGCAGCGGCGGTTTAAATGCGATTTGCAGGCGCTATTTTTAGAACTTTAGCACCTGCAAAGCGCCTCAGTGTGAAAGGGGCCTTAATGTGACCTATAAACTGTACAACTCAGTTGAACAACAAACTGAAATCTTTATTGGGGGGGAGGGGGTAATCGGAGGCACTTGAATGGCAGGTGTGTACTGACTCCGATTTAACATGAGTTTGAATGCGATTGCCTAATTATGAACACAGCTACATCCCCAGTAATAAGAGGGTGAAAAAAGTTCTCAAATGATTTATCTGTCTCATTTTTTACATCACAGAACCCTTTACCAGAGTTGTGTAGACTTCATCCACTATATATACACAGTGTATATATATATATATATATATATATATATATATAGTGTACCGAATGGAAATTTTGGTGCCAAAACCAAAAATGCAGGACCTACTTGGCTGAAGGCCAAAACCGAAAAATTACATTTAAAAAAAAAATTAAATGATATACAATTGTGTTATATTCGGCTTTTTAATTAATATCATCCATTTAAATTAATTTATTGTCAGCCATTATTGGCACCTTTAGCACAAGAAAAGCTCAAGAAAAATGTATCCCTTTAAATTCTATGTATGTCTGCACACTGGTCCATTGGGCTTCCAATGCGGTGTTAAAAATCCAGCTTGGTGCCTTTTTGGTGAGTTAATAAAAATATGCACAAATAACGCACCTCCCAGTTCAAATGCATTGAACACGCAGCAAGAATGCATCATCAACGCACCCATGTTATGTTTTTGATGTGTTTTTGGAGTGTTTGTGTCACCTATAAAAGTAATAGTGACCTATAAAATAAATAAATAAAAACACACCGTGAGCACAGTAAATCATGGTAAGATCAGCCCAAAATTGCCAGAATTCCCAGGAAAAAATCGACACAATTTTGCAGCAAAAAATGTGGTGCGTTTTCGGTGGTCTTATCTGCACCTTTTTCTTATTGGCTGAATGCCGACAGCACCATTTTAGGTCGAAATTTTGGTGCATCTCTATACACACACACACACAGTATCTCACAAAAGTGAGTACACCCCTCACATTTTTGTAAATATTTTTTACTCTACCTTTAATATGACAGCACTGAAGAAATTACACTTTGCTACAACGTAAAATAGTGAGTGTACGGCTTGTATAACCATTAATGTCTAAACCGCTGGCAACAAAAGTGAGTACACCCCTAAGAGAAAATGGGATTGGGCCCAAAGTGTCAATATTTTGTGTGGCCACCATTATTTTCCAGCACTGCCTTAACCCTCTCGGGCATGGAGTTCACCAGAGCTTCACAGGTTGCCACTGGAGTCCTCTTCCATTCCTCCATGACGACATCACAGAGCTGGTGGATGTTAGAGACCTTGCGCTCCTTTACCTTTCATTTGAGGATGCCCCACAGATGCTCAGTAGGGTTTAGGTCTGGAGACATGCTTGGCCAGTCCATCACCTTTACCCTCAGCTTCTTTAGCAACGCAGTGGTCATCTTGTAGGTGTGTTTGGGGTCGTCATGTTGGAATACTGCCCTGCGGCCCAGTCTCTGAAGGGAGGGGATCACCATGCTTGACTGTAGACAAGACACACTGGTCTTTGTACTCCTCACCTGGTTGCCGCCACACACGCTTGGCACCATCTAAACCAAATAAGTTTATCTTGGTCTCATCAGACCACAGGACATGGTTCCAGTAATCCATGTCCTTAGTCTGCTTGTCTTCCGCAAACTGTTTGCGGGCTTTCTTTTGCATCATCTTTAGAAGAGGCTTCCTTCTGGGACGACAGCCATGCAGACCAATTTGATGCAGTGTACGGCATATAATCCGAGCACTGACAGGCTGACCCCCAACCCCTTCAACCTCTGCAGCAATGCTGGCAGCACTCATACCTCTATTTCCCAAAGACAACCTCTGGATATGACGCTGAGCACGTGCACTCAACTTCTTTGGTCGACCATGGCGAGGATTGTTCTGAGTGGAACCTGTCCTTTTAAACTGCTGTATGGTTTTGTTCATCGCGCTGCAGCTCAGTTTCAGGGTCTTGGCAATTTTCTTATAGCCTAGGCCATCTTTATGTAGAGCAACAACTCTTCTTTTTCACGTTTGAGATCTCCCCAAAGTGGCTCAATGATATTGAGGTCGGGAGACTGCGATGGCCACTCCAGAACCTTCACTTTATTCTGCTGTAGCCAATGACAGGTCGACTTGGCCTTGTGTTTTGGATCATTGTCATGTTGGAATGTCCAAGTACGTCCCATGCGCAGCTTCCTTGCTGATGAACGCAAATGTTCCTCCAGTATTTTTTGATAACATACTGCATTCATCTTGCCATCAATTTTGACCAAATGTCCTGTGCCTTTGTAGCTCACACATCCCCAAAACATCAGCGATCCACCTCCGTGTTTCACAGTAGGAATGGTGGACCTTTCATCATAGGCCTTGTTGACTCCTCTGCAAATGTAGTGTTTATGGTTGTGGCCAAAAAGCTCAATTTTTGGTCTCATCACTCCAAATGACTTTGTGCCAGAAGGTTTGAGGCGTGTCTCTGTGCTGTTTGCAGGGCCGGACTAACATAGGGGCTATTGGAGCTGCAGCTCCAGGCCCCTTTCTCAAGATAGGCCCATTTGCCCAAAAAAAAAAAAAAAAAAAAAAAAAATACATTTTGAGGGTTGTAGCTCAGCAACCAAGAGTCACAGAGACCCCATTGAGGTAGGTAGCTAAATACCTACTCCAGCACTGGTTAAAATATGGGGCTGCTATCATCTATGGTTCCGGAGATATGGGGCTGCTTGCACAGCCTGTCAGAAGCTACATACAGAGCGGTCAGTATAAATACAAGCTGGAACACTCTGCAGCAGACTGAGAGGATGAACTCACAGTGCTTATAATAATTATTTGTATATTACTTATGATAATTAACCTCTTGCCACCCAGGCCAATTCTGACACTTCTCTCCTACATGTAAAAATCATCATTTTTTTTTTTTTGCTAGAAAATTACTCAGAACTCTCAAGCATTATATTTTTAGCAGACACCCTATGGAATAAAATGGTGGTCTTTGCAACTTTTTATGTTACACGATATTTGGGCAGCAATTTTTCAAAGTTTTTTTTTTTAAAGAAACTTTCTTTCATAAAAAAAAACACTAAAGCTAGAACGATTTTTTTTTGTGTACTAAGCGATGCTTTAATTTTTTTTACAGGTTACATGTTTAGAGTTACAGAGGAGTTCTAGTGCTAGAATTATTGCTCTCGCTCTAACGATCGTGGCATATGTAACCTGTGTGTATCTGGCTTTGATACTAACCAGTGCCTACCCAGCCACTGACTAGTATCTCTCCCCAGCCTGTCCCCACACACCCTCTCACCTGCTGACCTGTGAATGGGGGAATCACTCCCGCAGTGTTATCGTGTTCTGCCAGTGAATACAATGATTAGTGTTGCTAACTATAGCTGGAAGCACTGATTGTTTTGGGGAAAACCTGACAGGCTGGTTGTACTCAAGTTGATTAATAGGTTGACTTGTGTAAAACCAGCTAGCCCATACATAGATCGACTAGGGCTGGTCTCTGCTTAATTGGTGTAATTTCAATCCATATATGGCCCGCTTAACCACCTCTCCTGTACATACTGCTCACTGTCTTAAAAAAAATCGTAAAAAAAATGTTTTAAAGCATCACTTAGTACACAAAAAAAAAATCGTGCTAATTTTAGTGTTTTTTTTTTTTTATGAATGAAAAATTGCTGCGCAAATATCGTGTAACATAAAAAGTTGCAAAGACCACCATTTTATTCCATAGGGTGTCTGCTAAAACAATATATATAATGCTTGAGGGTTCTGAGTAATTTTCTATCAAAAATAAAAAATGATGATTTCTACATGTAGGAGAGAAGTGTCAGAATTGGCCTGGGTGGCAAGGGGTTAATTACCATAAGTACATGGGCGTCCGCAGGTAGGGGCAAGGGGGGTCAAGTGCCCCCCCTGGAATCAGGGATCGGATCTTAAATTCAGCACAGTTGCGTCTCTATCAAGGTGCTGCACCCGGGTGCCACCCGCCAGTGGGGTGACACCATTAAGGTGCTGTAAAGCCCCCCCCCCCCCATCAGTGTAGTGTGACTTTGAGCTCTTTTCCCTGCTCAGTCCAGCAGAGAACTTGGCGGTGCTGTGACGGAAGAAGGGCGAGCTGCGGGCTATCAGAGGTTTCCCCGCGCTCGCCCCACCCATTCTCCTGTCAGGGAGAAGAGACGGCGGCTCTCACCAGGTTCCCCGCCCAGCTTCCTGCCCGCTCCGTTCCTTCCCTATTGGCTATATCTGAGGGCCAATCAAAGGCGACTAGGAGAGGCAAGCTTCATGGTACAGGTAGTCCCAAAAGATTGGCGGCCCCATTTTCCACAGGGAGGAGGCTACAGCTCGATCAAGAGAGATTGAGAGACTGTAGCTACAGGGTAAAGAACGAGGAGTCACGAGAGAGCCACGTTGCCCAGCACCACAAGAGAGAGCCGTGCTGTCCAGTGCCACCAGAGAGAGCCATGCTGCCCAGCACCACCAGAGAGAGAAAGACTGAGCCACTACCAGGATACAGACATGCTACACTACTCAACAGTGTCGCCCCCGGGAAACCCAGAGTGAACGATCGTCCAGCCGGAGTGATCACTGCTGTAGTTTTGCTGGGTCTGGTAAGAGAGCCTGTTGGTCATTATCCATTACCTATCCTAGGGATTGTAATACATCTGCAGACTCTAACCATAATAATGTGATAATGACATTGTCGAAAAGGGGCGGTACATGAGTGACCCTAAAATGATGCCCCACCCCCTGAAAAAAGTTCTGCGGACGCCCATGCATAAGTAATATACAAATAATTATTATAAGCCCTGTGATCTCATCCTCTCAGTCTGCTGCAGAGTGTTCCAGCTTGTATTTAAACTGGCCGCTCTGTATGTAGCTTCTGACAGGCTGCGCAAGCAACCCCATATCTCCGGAACCATAGATAAAAGCAGCCCCATATTTTAACCAGTGCTGGAGTATGTCTATAGCTACCTACCCCCAAATGTGGGGTCTCTGTGACTCCTGATCGCTGAGCTACAATCCTCAAAGTCAATCTTTATTTTTATTTATTTTTTTTATTTAATTTTTTTTTTTTTTTTGGGTAAATGGGCCTATCTTGAGAAAGGGGCCTGGAGCTGCAGCTCCAATAGCCCCTATGTTAATCCTGCCCTGTCTCTAGTGGGGGGACAGAAAGCAATAAAAACAACAAAAAAAGAAATAAATAAAAAGGTTTTGCCTTTAGTTATACCTAAATTTGTGTCTTTTATATCTGCTCGAAGTTCAGCTTTAATCGAAGCAAAAGAAACAATTATATATGACAGAAGCTTGGAAAAAAAGTATTTTTTTTTTAATAACAATTCTCAAAATGGCAATTATAAACTTTTGATCAGTTTAAACAAAAATAGAGCTATATTTAAAGATCCTGCTAAGAAGAAGGAAAAATTGGGAGAACTTGTAACAATTTTTAAAGAGTTCTGTCCAGCATCGGTCTCTACATGTGCGCTCTAAAGACGAAAAAAAAAAAAGGAAATTATGGGGAGGCTCAGAGGAAAAGGGGTAGTAAGAAAACATTTACAAAATTGTCTTATGTACATACAATGCTTGATCTGGATTTAGGGTCCTCCAGGGAATTAGGAAGGACTGAAACAGAAACTGTCCAGATGGTTAATACCGGTCATAGCCAAAACTTACGCAAAGGTTGTCACTTTGACTCCAAGAAGTAGTGCTGGTTCCAGGGAAGCTCCAGGAACAGCAACCCACCTAAAGCTGAAAGCAGTACTGCGCCCAGAAAATGGGATTCACTGGATGACCATTTCCCTTTAAAACACTAGCAAAATCAGTAGGTACAGCGGGTGCCTGGTATATGTTAAGAAATACATTTTTTATTTTTTTTGGCCAACCTTGCATTAAAGACACACTATTGAGGGCAGTGGCAGCGCCTTCTAAAAAAAAGTGTCCCATCCTCACCTCAACACAGCAAGCAAGGTATGCCCTCAGGGCCGGGGTACAGCCCGTACACCTGTAAGGTGTCCGGCCAGATGGGAGAAGGCAGAGGCGGGTGAAGGGGAGCTCCGTGGCTGCGCTGGCTTTTGAGGTGAATGTGAGTCGGCAGCTGTATCACTGAGCTTGCATCGGGCTCTTTGCTGCCACCTCTGGCAAATTCCTGCATGTGCACTCCTCGTGTGTGCACAAGAGCTGAGACCAGGAACACCAGGGCTGTTCTACAAGTGAAGGGGGGGGGGGGTGTACATGTGTGTGTTCAATGGGTACATGTGACTGTACATGTGTGTGACCAATGGGTACATGTGTCTGTGACAGTGGCGTCACTAGGGTTGGTGTCACCTGGTGCGGTAAAACATGGTGTCACCCCCCCTCTTACCTAGGCTGCCCTCACCCTGCAGGCAGCGCACGGTCACGGGGCGCACCCAAAACCAGCCCCTGTAAATTATAGTATAGGGTGGTATAGTGACAGGTTAGGATAGTATAGAGTTGTATAGTGGCAGGTTGGGGGTGGTATGGGGTAGGTTGGGGGTGGTACAGGGCAGGTTGGGGGTGGCACAGGGCAGGTTGGGGTGAAGCAGGTTAGGGTATGAGTGGTATAGGGGCAGGTTGGGGTGGTATGGGGTAGGTTGGATTGGTATATTGGCAGGTTGGGGGTGGTACAGGGCAGGTTGGGGGTGGCACAGGGCAGGTGGGGGTAATGCAGGTTAGGGTATGAGTTGTGTAGTGGCAGGTTGGGGTGGTATAGGGCAGGTTGGGGGTGGTACAGGGCAGGTTGGGGGTGGCACGGGGCAGGTTGGGGTAATGCAGGTTAGGGTATGAGTGGTGTAGTGGCAGGTTGGGGTGGTATGGGGTAGGTTGGATTGGTATATTGGCAGGTTGGGGTGGTACGGGCAGTTTGGGGTAGTACAGGGCAGTTTGGGGTGGCACAGGGCAGGTTGGGGTGAAGCAGGTTAGGGTATGAGTGGTATAGGGGCAGGTTGGGGTGGTATGGGGTAGGTTGGATTGGTATATTGGCAGGTTGGGGGTGGTACAGGGCAGGTTGGGGGTGGCACAGGGCAGGTGGGGGGTAATGCAGGTTAGGGTATGAGTTGTGTAGTGGCAGGTTGGGGTGGTATAGGGCAGGTTGGGGGTGGTACAGGGCAGGTTGGGGGTGGTACAGGGCAGGTTGGGGGTGGCACGAGGCAGGTTGGGGTAATGCAGGTTAGGGTATGAGTGGTGTAGTGGCAGGTTGGGGTGGTATGGGGTAGGTTGGATTGGTATATTGGCAGGTTGGGGTGGTACGGGCAGTTTGGGGTAGTACAGGGCAGTTTGGGGTGGCACAGGGCAGTTTGGGGTGGCACAGGGCAGTTTGGGGGTGGCACAGGGCAGGTTGTGGGTGGTACAGGGCAGTTTGGGGGTGGCACAGGGCAGTTTGGGGTGGCACAGGGCAGTTTGGGGGGCATAGGGCAGTTTGGGGGGCATAGGGCAGTTTGGGGTGACACAGGGCAGGTTGGGGGTGGTATAGGGCAGTTTGGGGGGCATAGGGCAGGTTGGGGGTGGCACATGGCAGTTTGGGGTGGTATAGGGCAGTTTGGGGTGGCACAGGGCAGATTGGGGGTGGCACAGGGCAGGTTTAGGGTGGTACAAGGCAGGTAGGGATGTGTGACAGTGTGCTGTGCAGACAGTAACTTCTAGCATACCTCATGCTTGCAGGTGAAGACCCAGGCGGGTGGGCGGAGTTGCTGTGTCCTCTGGTCTATCTCCTTCAGCTGTGGGATCGGTGTGAATGGGTCTGTGGGAGGAGTGGAGGAGGCGGCCACACCCCCAGCTCCACCCACCTAATCCGGCTGCCACGGGAGATATGGGAGATCCTGAGTGACAGCTGGGGAGTGTTATAGGCAGCCTCCCCCCTGTCCCCCGCACGGCTGAATGTAGTGCTCGCTCCGCTGCAAGCTATAGTGGCGGCCTTGGTGTCACCCCTCTGGTGGGTGTCACCCGGTGCGGGTCGCACCCCCCGCATCCCCATAACAACGCCTCTGGTCTGTGACTGTGTACATGTGTGTGTGACCAATGGGTACATGTGTCTGTGACTGTGTACATGTGTGTGTGATCAATGGGTACATGTGTTAGGGTGACCAGACATCCCCGGTTTCCGGGGACAGTCCCCGGATTGAGGATACTGTCCCTGGACCAAGTCTGTCCCCGGTTTTGTCCCCGGATTGGAATTTGAATAGGGGCTGGGGCAATTTCAAAGACAGTGCAGAAATAAATAAAAAAAATCTGAATTGCACCCCCCCTCCTCTGCCGCTCCTACTTGCTTATGGGGGTTTATTTTTTTACATTATTTGTGCCCCTTTCTGATGATCATGTTCTGGTCGGAGCGGAGGGACTATTTCTTCAGTTTGGGCGCATGTTCATTCAGCTCCGCTCGCATGTTATTCTGCCTTGGCTCAAGTCCCGGACAGCCGCCTGCCTGTTTATCTCCTTGCCTTCCCTGGTGGAGTGATCTTCCTCTGCTCCCCACCCAGTAGTACCTGGGGCCCGGAGAGTAAGATTTGACAGGCTGTGAGGCGGGCGGCGGCGGCGGCGGAGATGGGCAAAGAGTCGCCGATTGCTGCCATTACTAGTAAAAAAAAATATGTCCCCGGATTTCATTTTAAAAATCTGGTCACCTTAACATGTGTGTGTGTGTGTCTGTGTTCAATGGGTACATGTGTCTGTGTTCAATGGGTACATGTGTCTGTGTACATGTGTCTGTATGTGTGTATTTGTCTGTGTACATGTGTGTGTACATGTCTGTCTTTGTCTGTGTGTCATATATACACATGTGGGGGGGCTGAGAGCGTACAGGTGTGAGGGGGGGGCTGAGAGCATTCAGGTGTGGGGGGGGCTGAGAGCGTACAGGTGTGAGGGGGGCTGAGAGCATTCAGGTGTGGGGGCGAAAGCGTACAAGTGTGAGGGGGGGCTGAGAGCATTCAGGTGTGGGGGGGCTGAGAGCATACATGTGTGAGGGTGGGCTAAGAGCATTCAGGTGTTGGGGGGCCGAGAGCGCACAAGTGTGAAGGGGGGCTGCGAGCATACAGGTGTGTGGGGGCTGAGAGCGTACAGGTGTGAGGGGGGCTGCAAGTGTACAGGTGTGTGGGGGCCGTGAGCGTACAGGTGTAAGGGGGCTAAGAGCATTTAGGTGTGTGGGGGCCGTGAGCGTACAGGTGTGGGGGGGGGCTGAGAGTGTACAAATGGGAGGGGGGCTGTGAGCATACAGGTGTGTGGGGCCCGTGAGCGTTCAGGTGTGAGGGGGGGCTGAGAGCATACAGGTGTGAGGGGGGGCTGAGAGCATTCAGGTAGACACACTCCTAAACCTTGTGGGTAGCCCTCCCAGAAAAGTTGAAGCTGTTATAGCTGGAGAGGGTGTGCCAACTCAATATTGAACCCTACAGACTAAGAATGGGATGTCATTAAAGTTCATGTGCGTGTAAAGGCAGCTGTCCCAATACTTTGGTAATATAGTATAGTTGTGTAGTGTAGATAGAGGCGTTAGCAGCCTGGGTGTGAGTCAGTTTACTTTAGGTCAGGCTGGAGGCTCTGCAGGTCAGGCCTCTGGTACCTCCCCCTGGTTCTAGAAACTAGAAAAGTTCCTAGAAGCTAGCAGGCGGAGGCCAGAAGGTGCTGATCTGAATATTTATGGGAATTTGACCAATCCCCAGGCAAGGGGCTGGCAGGGTGGCTGAACATGCCTATAAATATTGTGGGGTCTGGCCAGCAGGGGAGTCGGGTCGAAGATGGAGTGCTGAACTGCTGCTGTGTATGGCCTGGGAGGGGTCCCCGAAGGAGAGGGGTGTGCCTTCAGGTTGGATGTTCGAAAAGGAAGCTGAAAGAGGGATCTCCACTGCCCTGCAGTCCACCGGGGAAGGACAGCCTGTTTAGCCAGGAAAGAAACAAGCCCAGCAGTTTCATCTACAGCTGCAGGTCAAGGACAGTGAGAGTACCTCTACACCCCCTGAGCCTACAAGTAGAGTTGCCTGTCCCTTTAAACCCAAACACATATGAATTACACAGGTTCTGAGGCTAGTTTAATGGCACCAAGTGAGTTTAATTACCACCTTAATCAGCCACAGAACCTGTGTAATTCATATGTGTTCTATATATTACTACAAGATGCCTCAGGGCCTACAAGATGCCTCAGGGCCTACATGGCTACTAGGTGCCATACACAACCAGTTCCCCCTGGGACAGTGCTTCAAGTCGGTTCTGGAATCCCTTGCTCCTGGATAATCTTCAAGGCAGCCAGATGAGCTGGGGTCTGAAGAGGTTCATTTAAAAGGGGACCAAGTGCTCCTTACGGGGACTGATCCATTAAGAGACAGAAGGTCGTCGTAGGGAGTAGAAAGTCCAGGATCCATCTTTGTGTATTTTGCACAGAAATAGGCAGTTCTGTCCTCCAAGTTTTGTTTCAAGTCAAGTTGGGCATCCAATATACCGCTGGACCCTGTCCAAGTTGTTTACCCTAAATAAAACAACAAAAATAGGCCCACGGACTGGTTACTGACATTAGATGCAAGTTGTAAAAAATGCGTGTTGCCTGGATGTGCAGACTATAAGGTGACCCAAAACTCAGCGGCTACTTAGGGGGTAGCACTACAGATGGATTGGGGGAGAATACAGCTAAAGTAGCTTCCTTTTAGAGGGGGTCAGTGCTCTGAATCATTCTTTTGAACAAGTTTTTCAGTGGACGGTAAGCAGAAATCGGATGTGTAAAAAACAGCCTACAGCTACACTCGCTGGCTAAAAAGGAGAATGCATAATAATATGAAGTATTTTCTTTTTAACTAATATTTATATATACCAATCAGCAATAACATTATGACCACACACCTAACTTTGGGTAGGTCCCCCTTTTGTCACCAAAACAGCCCTGACCCATCGAGGCATAGATTTTTATTTATTCTTTTGTTGTTTTTGGTTGTCAGCTTTATAATCATTGTTCTGCTCATCAGTTCCTCCCAGGGGATGCAGGTTCACACTGGTGCAATTTCTGATGCAACTTGAGTCGCACAGAATCAAATAACAAGGGAAATTACATTATTTTCAACGGTGCTGGTCACATCAATGGGACTGTGTGTGGTGTGATTTTGGAAAAGGCCCCGGTACTATTTTGGTGCAGTTTAGTGCCATACAATATGCAAACCACATTCAAAGTCGCATCAAATTTGCATGGTCCAAACCATCAGGGAAGTACCGCTTGATCATAAACCTCAGGAACTTAAACAGATTCCTAGAATACAAGAGGTTTTCCATGGAGAGTATGTACTCAGTGTGAAAAAACCTGATAAAAGACGTCTTTATGACCACTCTGGATCTCAGGGATGCCTATTTGCATGTCCCGATCCAACCGTAACACCAGACATTCCTGAGATTTGCGGGGTTAACCCAGGAAGGGACTCTCCATTGGAAATTCAGGGCCCTCCCTTTTGGGGTAGCAGCCAGTCGAAGGAACTTCACGAAAAGCAGTGGCCTATCTGCATCTCTAGGGAATAGCGTTAATACCTTACCTGGATAACCTGCTCATCTTTGCTCCGTCAGCCGCTAAGGTAGAGACAGATACCAAAAGGGCAATTTCATTCCTGCAGGGTTAGGCTGGCTGGTGAGTGTGGAAAAACCACCCCTGGTACCAGCTCAGGTCCAAACCTACCAGGCTATTGGGTAGATTCAAAAGCTCTTCCTCCCAAGGGAGAAGGTGGAGAAACTAGTGGCAGCCGTCAGAAGGCTGGTAGATGCCTCCGTGTGTTCCAGGAGAGATATTCTCAGGGTCCTGGGACTCATGTCAGCCAGTATCCCAGTAGTCGCTTGGGCGCAACTACATTCCAGAGACCTCCAATTTTTCCACCTTTCCCCTTGGGACAAAAGGAACGAATCCCTAGACGAAAGTTTAGTCATAACCCCTCCGGTAAAATCTTCCCTGGAGTGGTGGTCAACCCCAGACAATCTGGAAAAATGCAGACCGTGGGGTCAGTGGGATCCACTGAAGCTCACCACGAACACAAGTGCCTGGGGTTGGGGAGCCCACTTTGAAAAAGCCAATACACAGTGCACCTGGGACAAGGGGGTAGCCAGATCCTCTTCCAATCTTAGGGAGCTCAGAGCAGTGGGCAAAGCCTTAAATGCCTTCAAATGCAGAGTCTTAGGCAAAAATAATCCAGATTTGTGAAGACAACGCCACGGGTTAGCCTACATAAACCACCAGGGGGAACCAGATCCAAGGCCTTCTGGACTTAGTAAAGTAGAGTTTGAGCTGGGCTGAGCACAGGGTACTCTCACTGTCAGCAGTCTACATAAAGGAGATGGAAAATCAAGAAGCAGACTTCCTCAGTCACCAACCTGTCAGACAGGGAGACTGGGAGATGAACCCCAAGGTTTTCCAGGCATTAGTCCAAAAATTTGGCTGCCCAGAAATAGACCTTTTTGCCAGTTTCAAGAACAGGAAGGTAAAGAAGTTCTTCTCCCTCTCTCAGGAAAGAGTCAGAGGGCCTGGATGCCCTAGCGCAGGGATGAAAGTTCCAGTTGGCTTACGCCTTCCCTCCTCTGGCACTGATTCCTCGAGTCATTCAAAAACTCAGGCCTGCATCCTCCTGGTTGCTTCATGGTGGCCAAGGAGGGCGTGGTTTGCAACCTTGAAAGCACTGTCAGTAGCGCCTCCCTGGAAGCCTCTGGACCTTCCAGACTTACTCTCTCAGAGTCCAGTGTTGCACCCCAGACTGGAGTTCTTCCACCTGACGTCCTGGTTAGTGAGCGCCAGATCCTCAGAGTTAAAGGCTGCTCAGACAGAGTGATGGACACTCTACTCTTGAGCAGGAAACCAGTAACCAGAAAGATATACTTTAAAGTATGAAAAACCTTTTGTACCTGGTGTAAAAAACAAAACAAAAAAAAAAACAGGTTGTTTCCACCTCAATCCCCATAATCTCGAATTTAGAATTTCTTATGGGTGGGGTAGAGAAGGATGTGGCAGTGAACACTCTTCCAGTACAAGTGTCCGCGCTTTCTGTTTTCCTTGATGCTAGGTTAGTAAAGGAACCCTTAGCTAAAAGGTTTTTGGTGTCCAGAGATAGGGCTAGCCTGGTCACGAAAGATAGATTCCCGCCTTGGGACCTAACCAGGGAACTAGAGGCATTATCTAGACACCCCTTTGAACCCATATAAGAGGTTCCTCTTTAGTTCTTAAGTTTAAAATTAGCCTTCCTGCTGGCAATTACCACAACTAGAAGGGTATGAGACCTACAGGGTCTCTCCATTAAAGAACCTTTTTTGTTGATTCTGCCAGACAGGATCACCCTCAGACCAGATCCTTTATATCTGCCCAAGGTGTCATCAGCCTTCCATAGGACGGAGGTAATAAACCTACCAGCCTTTTGTGACAACCCTAAAAATGAGGGGGGGAAGGGATTCCATTGCTTAGACGTAAGAGGATGCCTCCTCTCTTATCTAGAAATGGTTAAGGATTTTAGGAGATCCAATCACCTCCTAATCTTTTTCTCTGGACCAAGGAAGGGACTTCAGGCCTCAAAATCCTCAGTCTCTAGGTGGATAAGGCAAGTCATTTCTGTAGCATACAAAAGCTCAGGTATCCATGCACCAGCAAAGTTGAAAGCACACTCAACTAGAGCCCTGGCAACCTCTTGGGCTGAAAAAGCAGGAGCCTCCTGGGAGCAAATTCGTAACGCAGCCACCTGGTCCAGCCAAGACATCTTCCTGAAGCACTACCGAGTGGAGGTCCTATCGCAGCAAGACCTAGCCTTCGGTCGAAAGGTGCTACAGGCAGTGGTCCCACCCTACTGTAGGCCTGCGGATTACTTGATTATCCTCTCATGTGTTGCCGTCCTGGAAGGTGAGGTGAGAAAACCGATGGTTACTTACCGATAACTGTATTTCTACGAACCTTCCAGGATGGCAGGCCTACTTCATGCCCTGTTATGAGTGGAGAAAAGAGTGTATACAATAGGTGGAAGGGGCTTAGTGTCTAAAGACCCCTTGTGAATCGGTTGGAGGAGAATTACTTTACAACAACTGAGGGACAAGGGGGAAGGTGGGGCCTTTTAACAGCTGTGAACTTATTGTGTTTCCTGTAGGGAGGAGCCTATCATCTCTCATGTGTTGCCGTCCTGGAAGGTTCGTAGAAATACCGTTATTGGTAAGTAACCATTGTTTTTTTTTTTCCTTTTTCTTGCATGTGATTGGGTATTCTTTGCAAAATGAAGCTTTACCTCATTTGCTAAGCTCTAGAGCAACTGTGCTTGCAGAGTGCAACTGCACTTTGCAAAGTGCACAGTTTGTTTGCCTTTAGTAAGTCAACCCCTAAGGCCCCTTTCACACTTGTGCGACTTGGCACTGCAAAGTTGCATGGCAAGTTGTTCCCCATGATTTCCAATAAAAAACATTCATATATGTGCGACTTCAAAGTAATCCCTGTACTACTTTGGTCCGACTTTCATGCGAGTTGAGGTCCAAATCGCATCAAAATTGCGGTAAAATTGCACGACTTTTACGTGTGAAAGGGGCCTTGTACACACGAACCGAAAATCAGATGACAGATCGTCCATTTAATTTTTTTTGCATGCTAGTCGCATATTGAAAATGGAGAGGTTACTAAAGTGACAAATTCTCGTACGATAGAATAAAATATCAGAAGTGATGTCATGTGTTGTAGTGTATTTCTATTGTATTTTCAGACGACAACTGTACTGATTAAATGAAACTGGTATCATCGCATGAGAAAATTTTCCGTGTTTATCGGATGAACTGTTGTGATCGGCTCTCGAAAGCTGCGTAATAAAGATCCGATTGTCGTACGATCGATTATTTTTCATCCCAATTTCGGATCGTGTGTACGGGCCATAAGTGTCACTTTTGCGTGCTACTTCATTCCTCTGCTATCAGCATGAGTCACCTCTGACAAGTTTTCCTGACACCAAGAGAAAAAAGGTGACATTGGAGGGATCTCCAGCTGATTGACAGCCTCAGCTATGTTCCTGTGTGCTATGTGAATGGAGTGTGTCCAATCAGCACTCAGAGTTCTACCTGAGCTCTGCAGTGTGTAACTTCAGCTCTCCGCCCCCTTTTTTTCTGAACTCGCAGACAATCTTTATATTTCTGCACTTTAAACGGATGAAGAGAAGAGGAGGTATCAGATAAACAGGTACAACTTATGTAGGATTTGTTTCATCTCTGTGTATCACCTAAGGCCAGTAACTTCACTGGGTTTATGTAAGGGTTTACAACAACTTTAAAACTCAGGGAGAGAAAAAACTCTTTCCTACTCCCCTTTCCCTCTCCACTCCAATATGTTTTTTTATTTAAAAAAAATATGCCTACTGTTCTCAAAATTGTATTTAAATCTCAGGTAATAAAAAAAAAAAAAGCAGTCTAATGCCACATACACACGTACGGAATTTCCGATGGAAACAGTCCGATTTTCATCGGATTTTCCAACCATGTGTATGCCCATCCGTCTTTTTCTGTCGGCAAATGTATAGTGTAAAAAGACCGCGCTGACCCAAAAAGTAGAGCAGAAAATAAAAACTAAATATAGCCTGCAGTAATATGGGATAAACAGATAGCAAATAATAAGACTGCGCCACAAAAAATGAATATGAATAACAATGATGTAAATAGCAATGTCGGTCCAGCTTCCACCAATGATGTGAATGGAAGCTGGTATAAAGTTTCACTGAAAGTTCTGACAGTCCTTTGATATAAACAAAAGATGATGGTAATAAAAATTGTACAGTCTATGATGCATCCAAATCTTCATAAAACCACCGCTGTGCACAATAACAAGGAAAGTGAATCCCGCCACTGATATCAAAGCCGCTTACCGTATGGTATTTTGTAAATAGATTTCATATAGGTACAACTTCTCACAAATAGGACCCGCTGCTCAGCGCCACACTTCTCCAGGTGTACAGAAGCCTTTAAACTCAGCAGCCAGTAACGGCATGGGCCATGCAAATTGAATTATAAAAAGACCATAGCGTGATACTTTATATAAGTAATGGATTTATTAAAACATAAAGGAATACTCACAATAAGACAGATAGTACGAGCATAGAACAATAATGCCGGCCGGCACACATGGAGCCCTTCCTCCTTCGTCTGAAGCGCGGTGACGTCACTGTACGTCCTTCCTTATGGGAGGACTGTGGGAGGACGTGTAGTGGGAGACGTGTAGTGACGTCACTGCACTTCAGACGAAGGAGGAAGGGCTCCATGTGTGCCGGCCGTCATTATTGTTCTATGCTCGTACTATCTAACCATCTGGCCTTCAGGAAGAAGCTCAAGACCCATCTCTTCTGAAGACCCAGACAGACACTGGCGGCAAAAGTGCCCTGATTTAGTTCGCATATGTAGCGCTATACAAGTTATTCATTCATTTAGAAGGTGGGACCTGCTATTACACTCGGCCGCGCTCGAGTCAAATCAGTCCCTGCTTGGCGGCGGCGCTCAGGGCTAATATTAGAACCGTGCCCACCCGAGACCCGGGGCTTTTTGGGTACCCACTGGGGGCTTCAGCCACCATCAGCCCCCCCCCTGCCAACATCACTGCATATAGACATTCCAACCAATTCCCCAGTCATGCAAATCTTAGCATGGTTATCTGGATCCAGCTGAAGAATCTATACACGTGGCTTTGTTAGGTTTGGTATGCACACAGAAAAGATCGTCCTTCATATGGCTTGAATGTGCCGGGTGGAGAATTAAATTGCTGAAATCTGCTGATGGAAGGAAATGTTATATTTCACTTGCATGTCTTTCAAAAACATAGGAAGAATAGGGAAATGGAATGATTGGCTTCTAGGAATTCTTGGCTTCCAGCTTTCATATTTTTCTTACGGCTTTTGATATTACTTTTCTTCCAAGCTTAAATGACTTTTTCTGCAGAAAAAAAACTTGGACATGAACTTTAGTCAGAAAGATGCTCTTATTCTGAGTTCACAAGACTGTGCTATATGTTATATATTGCGCTTTAGATAACAAAATCAGTGCAGCGCAACAATATATAATGATTCAAACACAGTCCCAATATGAGAGATGGTCCCCCTCCATGTGCAAAGTGCTTGATAAAGACAGTGATAACAGTGAATGTAACATGGGGCGGGTTCCACTGAGGAAGCCCTGCCCATAGGACGTAACATGTACGGGGGAGGAGTCACATATGACGTCACCCGCCTTCACTTGGTTTGAAGTGCTATATTTGTAAGTGGATTTTTATACTTTTTTTGCTGAAATAAATGTATCAATCAGAGAGCATTAGATCTCTTTCTTATGTTTACATGTTGACCCAGTGGCGGGATGGTTTGACACATCGTTGCTTGAGTGTTGGATATCGATGCCCCATGGTGTGGGATACATGCTATGTGACATTTCGAATCCTTGAGGTGAGCGGCTAGGACTATCTGTGGTGGACGGACTGCATTCACTCTTATCACTGTCTTTATCAAGCACTTTGCACATGGAGGAGGACCATCTCTCATAGTTTGACTGTGCTTGAATCATTATATATTGTTGTGCTGCACTAATTTTGTTATTTAATAGTCTCGAGGCTTGTTTGGATTATCCTTGTAGTGTTCAGCTAGCAATTTTCATATTTGTTACTATATTTTATCTGCACTCAACAGGGGCGTTGCTATGTCTACAAAAGATCTGGGGCTAGAGTCCATAGCAGTGAACTAAAGAAAGTCATACGCTATTATATATATATATATATATATATATATATATATATATATATATATATATATATATATATCATTACATCAGGGTACCCAGAGAGCCCCCCTTACATCAGGGTCCCCAGAGAGCCTCCCCCTTACATCAGGGTTCCCAGAGAGCCCCTTCCTTACATCAGTGTCCCCAGAGAGCCCCTACTTACATTAGGGTCCCCAGAGAGTTCCTTCCTTACATCAGGGTCCCCAGAGAGCTCCCCACTTACATAAGGGTCCCCAGAGAGCCTTCCCTTACATCAGGGTCCCCAGAGAGCTCCCCACTTACATAAGGGTCCCCAGAGAGCCTTCCCTTACATCAGGGTCCCCAGAGAGCCCCCCCCCACTTACATCTTGGTCCCCAGAGAGCACCTCCTTACTTCAGAGTCCCCAGAGAGCCGCTCCTTACATCAGGGTCACCAGAGAGAGGGCGGGCGGTGAGAGAAAGGTTTTACCCACGTCCTGACCAGGCCATTTTTTTCAATACAGCACTGCGTTGTTTTAACTGACAATTGCACGGTCGTGCAACGCTGTACCCAAAAATGTATGTCCTTTTTTTCCCACAAATAGAGCTTTCTTTTGGTAGTATTTGATCACCTCTGTGTTTTATTTTATTTTTGCGATATAAACAAAAAAGAGAGACAATTTTGAATAAAAAACAATATTTTTTACTTTCTGCTATAAAACATTCCCAATAAAAATTAAAAAAAAAATCGAATGACTTCATCAATTTAGGCCAATATGTATTCCGCTACATATTTTTGGTAAAAAAAATCCCAATAAGTGTATATTGATTGGTTTTCACAAAACTTATGGCGTCCAAAAACTGTGGGATATATTTAGCGACATTTTATTTTTTTAATAGTTTTTACTAGTAATGATGGTGATCAGCGATTTTTAGCGGGACTGGGACATTGGGATGTGGCGGACAAATTGGGCACTAAGTGACACTTTTTGGGACCAGTGACACCAATATAGTGATCAGTGCTAAAGAATGGCACTGATCACTGTATAAATTATTTCTCTGAAGGAGCCTGGAGACTTAGTTGAAGGACGCAACCTGGATCAACACCCATACGGTATCGCTGGATCGGCTGAGAGAAACTGGTACCGTATGTCAGTTTTTTAAATTTATCCACATTCCTCAGTAACGCTCAAATGTATCTCACAAGTCTGTGGCAGAGACTTTACCGAGCATCCCACCGGCTGCTAGGTCTAGTGAGAGAGGTCTATCGGGGGGTTGTTGAATCCAGTTGTAGAACAGTTTTATTCTCTGGATTCTCTTAATACTTTCACCCTGCAATTTAAGTGCCTCATTCTTTGGGCCATTTTCCACGGGATCCCCAAGACGGAGAAGCAAGCAGGTGAGGTAACGGTAAACCCAAATACAGTGGTGTGAAAAAGTGTTTGCCCCCTTCCTCATTTCCTGTTCCTTTGCATGTTTGTCACACTTAAGTGTTTCGGAACATCAAACCAATTTAAACAATAGGCAAGGACAACACAAGTAAACACAAAATGCAATTTGTAAATGAAGGTGTTTATTATTAAAGGTGAAAAAAAATCCAAACCATCATGGCCCTGTGTGAAAAAGTGATTGCCCCCCTTGTTAAAACATACTATAACTGTGGTTGTCCACACCTGAGTTCAATTTCTCTAGCCACACCCAGGCCTGATTATTGCCACACCTGTTCACAATCAAGGCATCACTTAAATAGGAGCTGCTTGACACAGTAAGGTCCACCAGAAGATCCTTAAAAGCTACACATCATGCCGAGACCCAAAGAAATTCAGGAACAATTGAGAAAGAAAGTAATTGAGATCTATCAGTCTGGAAAGGGTTATAAAGCCATTTCCAAAGCTTTGGGAATCCAGCGAACCACAGTGAGAGCCATTATCGACAAATGGCGAAGACATGGAACAGTGGTGAACCTTCCCAGGAGTGGCCGGCCTGCCCAAAATTACCCCAAGAGCGCAGCGACGACTCATCCAAGAGGTCACAAAAGACCCCACAACAACGTCCAAGGAACTGCAGGCCTCACTTGCCTCAGTTAAGGTCAGCGTTCATGCCTCCACCATCAGGAAAAGACTGGGCAAAAATGGCCTGCATGGCAGAGTTCCAAGGAGAAAACCACTGCTGAGCAAAAAAGAACATCAAAGCTCGTCTCAATTTCTCCACAACACATCTTGATGATCCCCAAGACTTCTGGGACAACATTCTGTGGACCGATGAGACAAAAGTGGAACTCTTTGGAAGGTGTGTGTCCAAGTATATCTGGCGTAGAAGGAACACTGCATTTCAGAAAAAGAACATTATACCAACAGTAAAATATGGTGGTGGTAGTGTGATGGTCTGGGGCTGTTTTGCTGCTTCAGGACCTGGAAGACTTGCCGTGATAAAAGGAACTATGAATTCTGCTGTCTACCAAGAGATCCTGAAGGAGAATGTCCGACCATCTGTTCGTGTACTCAAGTTGAAACGAACTTGGGTTCTGCAGCAGGACAATGATCATAAACACACCAGCAAGTCCACCACCGAATGGCTGAAGAAAAACAAAATGAAGACTTTGGAGTGGCCTAGCCAAAGTCCAGACCTGAATCCTATTGAGATGTTGTGGTATGACCTTAAAAAGGCCGTTCATGCTCGAAAACCCTCTAATGTAACTGAATTAGGACAATTCTGCAAAGATGAGTGGGCCAAAATTCCTCCAGGACGCTGTAAAAGCCTCATTGCACGTTATCGCAAACGCTTGGTTGCAGTTGTTGCTGCTAAGGGTGGCCCAACCAGTTATTAGGTTTAGGGGGCAATCACTTTTTCACACAGGGCCATGATGGTTTGGATTTTTTTTCACCTTTAATAATAAACACCTTCATTTACAAATTGCATTTTGTGTTTACTTGTGTTGTCCTTGACTATTGTTTAAATTGGTTTGATGTTCCAAAACACTTAAGTGTGACAAACATGCAAAGGAACAGGAAATGAGGAAGGGGGCAAACACTTTTTCACACCACTGTAAAACCAGCAGCTCCTTCGGGGGTCAGTGCTACATATATATATATATATAATCAAATTGTTTTTCTTTTGTATTACTTTGTTTTCTTTTTTAATTATTTTTTTTCATTTTTTCTTTTTTAATTATTTTTTTTCCCACCACCTTGTGACCAGATTAATACAGTGTTGCCGTATTAACACTGTACTACTCTAGGGAAGTGATCAGGATTTTTTTTTTTTTTTTACACATTATGATTGCTTATACCAATGAATTTCCTTGGTATAAGCAACCATTTTTACTGAATGAAACTGATTCATTGAGTGTCATTTGTTGTGATTAGTTGTGATTGGCCAAAGCACATGGCATAGATAGGCTGTGATTGGCCCTGTCTGTACCATGTGGTCACTGTGACCAATCACAGCTACTAACACAATTGTGTACAATAGATGGCATGAAAGGAAGCCATCCATTGTTTTCAACCGTAATGTGATCTGCTGTGATTGGCCACAGCGATCACATGGTACGGCAGCAGGCCGTTATAGTGATGAATCATCGGCTGTGTCCAGTGGATCGCGCCATAATATGAGGTCCTTATAGAACAACAATAGAGAGGTAGGTCTATGAGGAGGGAGTTGCAATAGTCAAGGTGAGAGATAACAAGGGAGTGAATGAGTAGCTTGGTGGTTTCATTAGTTAAAAAGGGGAACATTTTACAGATGTTACAGTGAAGGTGAAGTCTACAAGATTTTGACAGCGATTGCATTTGGGGCTGAAAGGACAGGTCAGAGTCTAGTATTACACCTAGTACCCTGGCGTAGGGGAGGGATTGATGGTGCGACAGCTCAGCTTTAGAGAGATTTAGTTTAAGGAAGTGGTGCGACATCCATGCTGATATGTCAGCTAGTAAGTTAGTGATGCTAGAGGAGACTGAAGGAGTGAGGTGAGGAGGAGTACAGAGATAGGTCTGGATATCAATGGCATAGAGATGGTATTGGAAGCCATTTGAGGTTATCAAGTGACCAAGGGAGGAGGTGTAGATAGAGAAGAGAAGGGGTCCAAGAACAGAACCTTGGGGTACCCCTACAGAACAAGGAAATGGAGAGGAGGAGACAGAGTTGTAGGTAACACTGAAAGAGTGCTATGATAGGTAGGAGGAGAACCAGAAACAAGCAGAATCTTGGAGGCCAAGGGATCTGAGTTTATTGAGGAGAAGAAGATGGTCAACTGTATCAAAAGTAAAGTTTTTTTCTTCCAGCTCACTCACCTCATCCAGGCATCTTGCTTCATCCTCGGTACCTTACAGATGCCAGGAATGGGCCTGGGCTATACACTGCACTACACATGCACCACAGTCAGTGTACAAACAAAAAAAGACATAGCTCAAGGCATGGAATAACTTTACATAGTTATGCCGCATACACACGATCGGAATTCACGTCGGAAAAAACTCTGACGGTTTTTCCGACGGAATTCCGCTCAGCTGTGTTGCCTACACACGGTCACACCAAATTCCGACGGTCAATAACACAGCGGCATAAAACACGTTCGACAGCACTATAAAAGGGAAGTTTAATGCTTCCGAGCATGCGTCAAATTTTTTCCGAGCATGCGTCGGAATTTTGCGTGTCGGAATTGCATACACGATCGGAAAATCCGATAGAAAGGTCTTCCGTTGGAAAAATTGAGGGTTCTCAATCCAAAGTCCGTCGGAAATTCCGACAGAAAAAGACCGTTGGGCATACACACGGTCGGAAAATTCGATGAAAAGCTCCCATCGGACTGTTTCCATCGGAAATTCCGACCGTGTGTACGCCGCATTAGTCTGGTTGAAAAAAGACATCCAGTTCAACCAATAGAAAAAAAATAGAATATATAAATAAAAAAATTCATCTTAAAACTTTTATATACAGATTCCTATACCTATAGTTGATTGAGAAGAAGGTAAAAACATATACAGTATATAGTGCAATGTTTTTCATAAAGAGAACATTCTCTACTCTACTCTCTATTCTCAAGCCGACTGTTCTCTAACTTTAGTTTAGGGAAGATGACTGGATAATGGAATTGCTTTTTCGCCGGTGATTGAGCAGAGTGGACCCCCATTATTGTTTTTGCAGGTGAAAAATAGATTTGATTGGCGGCATACATGAACTGGTAAAAAAAAAAGTGATCCAACGTATTCCACCTTTTCTTCAGTGGAGTGGCAGTGGGACCCCCAACACAGGAAGTCATCCAGCCTCCCCAACATGGCTGGAAACTCACTCAGGAGTCCTTGTCTGCAAAAACAGCCTATATGCTCAATAAAATAAAGGTATATAAAGCTGTCATCACTGTCCAAGGTGTTTTCCGAATGCTGAGGAAGCAGCAGTGACACACGGAAAGGAAGTGGAGACCATTTCCTGCCTGGGTCACATATTCCCTGATACTACAGCTGGCAAATAACAATTATCCTTGTTATGGCCATACATAACCCAACCTACATTATTCAATATGTATTTTCTGAGCAGAAATTTTAAATGGTGTTTTAAACTAGAGGTCTCCTAATTTTCTAAACAAAGGGCCAGTTTATTGACCTTCAGACTTTAGAGGGGCTGGACTGTGCCTAGTGGGAGTAAACAACCCCCATCATTGGTATTAGGGGGAGAAGAAGTTGGTATCAGTGGAAGGAATAGTGCCCGATTGTTGGTGTTAGTGGGAGGAATAGTGCCCCATCATTGATGTCAGTGGAAGGAATAGTGTCCCATCCTTGGTGTCAGTGGGAGGCATAGTGCCCCATCATTGATGTCAGTGGAAGGAATAGTACCCCATCATTGGTGTTAGTGAAAGGAAAAATTCCCCATTGTTGGTGTCAGTAAGAGCAATAGTGCCCCATCGATGGTGTCAGTAAGAGCAATAGTGCCCCATCGATGGTGTCAGTGGGAGGAATAGTGTCCCATCGTTGGTGTCAGTGGGAGGAATAGTGCCCCATTGTTGGTGTCAGTGGGAGGAATAGTGCCCCATCGTTGGTGTCAGTGGGAGGAATAGTGCCTCGTCATTGGTGTTAGTAAAAAGAATAGTGCCCCATCGTTGGTGTCAGTGGAAGGTACAGTACCCCATTATTGGTGTCAGTGGCAGGAATATTGCCTCAAGGCTGGATAAAGGCAAGCAAAGGTGCCACAGTTTGAAGACCACTGGTCTAAACAGAAAAATAAAAAAAGACCCCACCCCATCTCATAGTTATGTGTGTGATTATATGTCAGTATTACATTGTATATAAAAAAATAAAAAGAACAGCGTGGTATAAAAGCTAGGGGCTAGGGGTTTATAGCCTGTTAAGCTTTTATACCACGCTGTTATTTTTTATTTTTCGTGATCACTTCATGTACGCATCGTGATTGATGATCTGTATGGTTTTTATCTTTCGTTTTTATTGAATAAATATTTTTTTATCTTGGATTCATCTACACTATGTGGAGGCTTCTTTTTTCCTTCTCTTCCTCATGATTGGTGCTGCTGATTGGATGTCGGTTTGAGGATTACAAACTCCTGTTATCTGGATGTCGTTTTGAGGACTAATGCGGCGTACACACGGTCGGAATTTCCGATGGAAACAGTCCGATGGGAGCTTTTCATCGGATTTTTCGACCGTGTGTATGCCCAACGGTCTTTTTCTGTCGGAATTTCCGACGGACTTTGAATTGAAAACCTGTTCTCAATTTTTCCGACGGAAAACCTTTCTATCGGATTTTCCGATCGTGTGTATGCAATTCCGACACGCAAAATTCCGACGCATGCTCGGAAACAATTTGACGCATGCTCGGAAGCATTAAACTTCCCTTTTATAGTGCTGTCGAACGTGTTTTATGCCGCTGTGTTATTGACCGTCGGATTTTGGTGTGATCGTGTGTAGGCAACACAGCTTGAGCGGAATTCCGTCCGAATTCCCATCGGAATTCCAACGAGAATTCCGATCGTGTGTATGCGGCATTAGAACATCTACCAGCTGGATTCCCTGGTGTGAAACATCCACCCTCGATCCCTTTCTATGCAGATGCAGGTACACATCATCGTACCACAAAGGTGCCAGTTGGAGAGTCTGTTGGAAAAAACGGTCTAATGCCTGTTTGACCAATCGCTGTATGGCGTGTGTGTCCACGCTTTGGGGTAAGAGTATCCATTCCCGCTGTTGTCCCAGATCCATACTTTTGATTGCTGCATGGAGAAGTCTGTTTTTTCTCATACTTACCATCATTAGAAGAAACATCTTCTATTATCTTCCTTAATAGACTTTACATCACCATACAAAGGAGTTCATAGATGTGCCCTTTGTTCATTATAGACTCATCAATTTTTCAGCTTGTGTTTTATTTTCACATGCATTTTTATTATTTGCTAGTGCCATATGTATAGTAGTTTATTTGGCATCATTTATGCACTTATAACTTCCAGTGTTTGCATACTATTGTTTGATTCACTAGTCGAATACCTACTCCCAGAGGCGATCCTGGGGGGTTTGTGTTCCCTAAGCGCTGCATTTTATATTTTTCATTTCCATACACAATTTATCACGTTGTTGATGCTAGCTGCTGATTTGTAGTATTTTTCTTTTCTTTTTTGTGATTCACTAGTAGCGTAACTTTTTTCACATATTTTTCATTACATTGTATATCCCCGCCGAGACCACCGCCTGTGGAAGGGAATTCCACATCCTGGCCACTCTTACAGTAAAGAACCCTCTACATAGTTTAAGGTTAAACCTCTTTTCTTCTAATTTTAATGAGTGGCCACGTGTCTTGTTAAACTCCCTTCCGCAAAAAAGTTTTATCCCTATTGTGGGGTCACCAGTACGGTATTTGTAAATTGAAATCATATCCCCTCTCAAGCGTCTCTTCTCCAGAGAGATTAAGTTCAGTGCGCACACCCTTTCCTCATAACTAATATCCTCCAGACCCTTTATTAGCTTTGTTGCCCTTCTTTGTATTCGCTCCATTTCCAGTACATCCTTCCTGAGGACTGGTGCCCAGAACAGGACAGCATACTCCAGGTGCGGCCAGACCAGAGTCTTGTAGAGTGGGAGAATTATCGTTTTATCTCTGGAGTTGATCCCCTTTTTAATGCCAATATTCTGTTTGCTTTGTTAGCAGCAGCTTGGCATTACATGCCATTGCTGGGCCTATCATCTACTAGGACCCCCAGGTCCTTTTCCATTCTAGATTCCCCCAGAGGTTCTCCCCCCAGTGTATAGATTGCATTCATATTTTTGCCACCCAAATGCATTATTTTACATTTTTCTACAATAAACCTCATTTGCCATGTAGTTTCTCCATTTAACTAGCCCACATTTTTTTATTTTAAAAAAATGACCATTTACTTACACAAATCCACTGTCAGGCTAGGTCCCGGGTGTTCTGTTTTCTGATCTGTAGCAATGCCTATGTACCATGATGCTCCTGGGTGACATGGCTGTCAGAAGAGTCCATTGGTGGTGTCCTCACTGGGTTCTGAAGACCTCCAGAGGTGGCATTATGACATCATGATCTGAAGGGTGGCAATAAGACCATGTGAAGGACCTGGACTGTAGGAGTGGATCATCTATTTTCACTACAGGAAAAGGCATTGCAAGAGGTCACATGATAGCAGACTTTGACAAGTGTAAAAGGTTTTAGAATTAATTTTTCCTGTGTGAATGGGTATGGACAGGTGGGATGAGGGAGGTTGTTTTCCCTAGGAATGGTCTTTAAATGATCGTATATGTCACTTTGCAGAATGGTACTTAAACTGTGGAAGGTGGCAGCTTGGACAACAAAGTGATTTATTGGTTAACACTGTCTTTGGTTCCCACTAGGGCACTGCCTCTATTTTTTTAGTCCCGTCTTACGTCATCACGTTCAAAACGAACAGAATTTGGAACGGGCTTAGTCGGTTCGTGTGTGGGCAAGTCCGTTCGTTCGGAAGTCCGTTGGAAGTCCGTTGAAAGTCCGTCGGGAAGACCGTCGGACCTAGTCTGCCTGAAAGTCCAGTCGTGTGTACGCGGCATAAGACTGCTCATTCGCTCTGGGTCTGACCGACCCCAGTGATTCCATTGGTCACCCGCCCTGACCCTGGATACCCCCCTGGTGGAAACTAGAGGACAATATCTATGACTGTTTGTGTTTTTATCCTTGGTTATTCCCCTAGTGTTCATATTACTTTCAAACAGATATTGATTAATTAAAATTAATGTTCACAGATATATCCTATGTTCTGTCATAAGATTGTTAATGTTATGTTATCATTATAGAGTGTAGATCCTTGCTTCTACAGTGGATATACCCCTGAAGAAGATTACAAAAGAAATTTCGAAACACGTTGGGTGTTAACTACCTGGAGCATTCTGTAATATTGTAGTCGGAAATAGCCATCCATGCTGTGTTTTGTATAATGTGTTTTTATATTTTATGTCATAAATAAAGACCCCTTTTTTTACATATTTTTACAAAATCCTTTAATGATATAATTCATTATAGACGATCACTTATTGCCATTTAAAGTCCCATATACAGTATGAGGGTTCTCTTTCTATTCAGACAAGACAATATTTTTCCCACACCATTGATGGGGTTACCCTTCCTCCCACTGATACCAATGATGGGGCACTATTCGTCCCACTAATAGTAATGATGAGGCACTATTCCTGCCACTGATACCAATGATGGGGCACTATTCCTCCCACTGATACCAATAATAGGGCACTATTCCTCCCACTGACACCAAGGATGGGGCACTATTCCTCCCACCGATACCAATGATGGGGCACTATATCTCCCACTGACACCAACGATGGGGTTACCCTTCCTTCCACTGATACCAATGATGGGGCACTATTCTTCCCACTGACACCAATGATGGGGAACTGCTGTTACTCCCACTGACACCAATGCTGGGGTACTATTCCTCCTTCTACTGACTACAGGTTCTATGTTCTATTTATTTACTCCCAACAACACTGGGTCATGTTCTACTTCCACTGGCCACAGCCCAGCCCCCATAAGGTCTGAAGGACAGTAAGCTGACCCTTTGCTTGGGAAGTTTGCTGTGAACCAAGGGTGGAAATAATAAACATGGCCAATGGTATTCATTACCTGTGTTTTTTTCTTTTTGACCTGAACAAGCTTTTAAAGTATCCATTATACACTGGAGGGGTTCTAGCCCTTCTTCGCTCTATCCAACACCAAGAAAAAAGTTTTGGCTCAATTACCTACCTGTCCTGTTTTAAAGCAGAACTAAACTCACTTCCCCTCATTGGCCAGGGTCAATGGATTACCCGGACTCTCCTTGGGTTTGAGATCTTTGGCCATCTTGATAGACTGGGCTGGAATGATGTAACTCATGCGCGTGCACAAGGGAGTTTGCTTGTTCTGGCACCAGGTTGTGCTGAGAATGTACAATGAGCTGTGCATGTGCAGCTCTGTGTACGCTCTAAAAAATATTGCTAACAGGCAGGAATTATAATTTTTTTATCCAGAGAGTCTCTGCAAAAAAAAACGGACCTAGAAATAGAACATGTTTCAAATCTGTCCGACGGACTCGATACCTATCGAGAAAACTGTTCATCTGTATGCTGGTCCGACGGACCAAATACGACACAAGGGCAGCTATTGGCTACTGGCTATTAAACTTCTTTTTTTAGTCCCGTCTTACGTCATCACGTTCAAAACGAACGGACTTAGTCCGGTCGTGTGTGGGCAAGTCCGTTCGTTTGGAAGTCCATTGGAAGCAGGGGAGGGCTGGCAGCTTTAGGCCTGGGGGGCAAGTCCAGTCAAGTGGCCCATAGAGCCAGTGGTGGCAAAGTGATGGATCAGGGAAAACAGTCTAAGGTTTTACATTATCACAAAGGCGGGGTAGGGGCAGGGAGGACAATGTGGCCCTCCAGGGCCCCTGGGGGACTCATACCACCACGGCCTCCAGGAACTAAAGTGCAAACAAGTCTCTGTATGAATCCCTCAGAGCTGAGAACCTGCCCCCCCCCTGCAACTAGTGAAGAACTACAAGTCCAAGCATTAAAGCCTGAGATCTAAGGATGTGACCCCCCCCCCCCAATTAGTTACGGAGTACAAGTCCTAGCATGAACCCCTGAGACCTAAGGATGTGACCCCCTTAGATCTCGCGGATTCATGCTGTGACCTGTAGTTCTTCACTAGGGGGGGGGGGGGTGACACATCCTGAGCGCTGAGGGGGTTCATGCTGGGACCTGTAGTCCTTCATTTTGGGGGGGTCACATCCTCAAAAGTGAAGGACTACAACAAGTCCCAGCATGAACCCCTGAGATCTAAGGATGTGGCTCCTTATATCCCACGGGTTCATGCTGTGACCTGTAGTCCTTCACTAGTAGGGGGGTGTGACACATCCTCAGCTGAGGGGTTCATGCTATGACCTGTAGTCCTTCACTAGTTGAAGGGCCGGGGAAACATATCCTTAGCTCTGAGGGGTTTAAGCTGGGACAGTGGGACCTGTAGTCCTTCAGTAGTTGGGGAGGGGGGGCACATTCTGAGCTCTGAGGGGTTCATGCTGGGACATGTAGTCCTTCACTTTTGGGGTGTCACATCCCTAAAAGTTAGGACTGCAAGTCCCAGCATTACCCCTGGCTGAGATCTAAGGAGGTAACCACCTCCTCTGCTGCCAGCTCATGCTCCCATGACACACATGCTGCACATTACACATATGTTCTAATTCATTCACTGCTCCTGACCTCACCTCAGGCAGGTTGACTCTGTAGAGGTGCTCCTGGCACAGTCAGTGACAGTTCCCTTCCATCAGGCAGGCTCCGAGGTGCATGCCGATGCACAGGAGAAGATGGAGGGAGGAGGTGGGTGGAGCCAAACAGTAATAGGCGTGCAGGAGGCAGAAGATCCTCCCCTTCTCTGAATGCTGCGGCCTCAGCCTCGCTTTCCTCCTTGGGATCATGACATGAATCGCTGGTTGCTAGATGCCAGGCGATGCTAGCAACCAGTGCAGATGATAGAGGCCAGCAGTGGAACAAATGGGTCTCGGCTGGCCAGGTCAATCTGTAAGTAAAGCTATGCCACAGAGAGAGAGAGAGACACGGCTCCACGTTTCCCTACAGAGAGAGAGACCCCGGCTCCACGTTTCCCTACAGAGAGAGAGACCCCGGCTCCACATTGCCTGCACAGAGAGAGAGACACCGCTCCACATTTCCCTACACAGAGAGAGACCCCGGCTCCACATTGCCTGCACAGAGAGAGACCCCGGCTCCCCACTGCCTGCACAGAGAGAGACCCGGCTCCACATTTCCCTACAGAGAGAGAGACCCCGGCTCCACATTGCCTTCACAGAGAGAGACCCCGGCTCCACACTGCCTGCACAGAGAGAGAGCCCGGCTCCACACTGCCTGCACAGAGAGAGACCCCGGCTCCACATTTCCCTACAGAGAGAGAGACCCCGGCTCCACATTGCCTGCACAGAGAGAGAGACCCCGGCTCCACATTTCCCTACACAGAAAAAGACCCCGGCTCCACATTGCCTGCACAGAAAAAGACCCCGGCTCCACATTTCCCTACAGAGAGAGAGACCCCGGCTCCACATTGCCTGCACAGAGAGAGACCCCGGCTCCACACTGCCTGCACAGAGAGAGAGCCCGGCTCCACACTGCCTGCACAGAGAGAGACCCCGGCTCCACATTTCCCTACAGAGAGAGAGACCCCGGCTCCACATTGCCTGCACAGAGAGAGAGACCCCGGCTCCACATTTCCCTACACAGAAAAAGACCCCGGCTCCACATTGCCTGCACAGAAAAAGACCCCGGCTCCACATTTCCCTACACAGAAAGAGACCCCACTCCACATTTCCCTACAGAGAGAGAGACTTCTCCAAATTGTCCGCACAGAGAGACCACTCCTCAAGAAAATCGCTTGATTCCTGTATCAACATAGTAAAGCCTTGTACACACCACTAGTTTTTTTTTCTGCTCAACTCAGTGAGTTGAATGAAAAAAAAAACAGACAGCACCGGTTGGAGCCGCTGTACTAAGGATCCGATGTTAGTACAGCAATCTCCCCTGCTGTTCTTTTGTGTTCTGACAGGGGGACTGCCCCCTGACAGTTCACTCCGGTCAGTGCTTGAAGCCAGTGATTGGAAAAAAAAATGACAGGCTGGCAGTATTGAAGTCAATCGATAGATCAACTTCAGTACAGCCAGCTTGTCCATACATGGATAGAAATTCAGTTGGTTTATCAGAAATGGTGATCTGTTATAGTGGCTTACGTCCGTATGTCTCTGTGTTTAACAAAATCCTTGAATCTTCTGTAAAGTGCTCCACTTGGGTGTATAAATTCACTTTGAACTCCACCTTATTTCCATAGCCTCAGGGTGTATAGCTCACACCACCAAAACACCAACCCCCCCAGGCCAGCGGGACTAACAACTCCCACCCCCTCGTGCTGCCAGTATGTCGGAACCTACCCGATCCAGGCCTGTGGCTGTGGTGTCCTCTCCTTCATTTGTGCAGGCAGTGGCTCTGATGTCTGCCTCCTCTCTGTTGTTCCAAAGCGCTAGGCATCCAATAGGATTGCCTTATGCTTTGGTCAATCGGGAAACTGCTTTACCACTTGCCTGCCTCCTGATTGGCGAGGAGTTAGTGTGAAAATAGCGAAACTTCACTCGCTATGGTCACACAATTGGGTGGGATCAGGGCGCACTCTGTCCCCCGAGTCCACCCTATTTTGAAACCTAATAAATCCTTTGGCTCTAGTCAGGTGCTTAAAAAAAAAAAAACATTGGAATCCATGCACCTGGCATCCTGAAAAAGTTTGGGTGCATGGATGGGTGGCGGTGGCAGGGATTTGGGGGGCAGTGCCCATGCGCCCACAATGCACGGGCTGCCACATTTGTATCATTGCCCCACACAGCAGATCTGGGGGTCTGTGACAAGTAACCTGTGACCGACTATGTTGCTGCTTCCAGGAAAGGGTCATTACCTTACTCAGCTGCAGTGTCTTCCCAGCAGGGAAAAGGGAATAATTCTTCCCTCTCAGGCTCCCTCCAACTCGTACTCACTGCTTCATGATGCCCTCTCATCTCCCTCGATGTTCTTTGCAGCCTCCTGGTGTTCTCTCCTCTCCCCCTGTGCATGCTGCTGGTTACAGTCAACTCCCAGGCAATCACCATTTGGCCACTGGTACTTAGGACTACATGTCCCATGATCCTCTCCTGCTCTGTCTCCTCCCTCTCATAGACTCTGGCCACGGCCAATGAACAAAGGGAGAGAGCAGACGGCAGTGTCTGTGTAAAGAGGAGGGGGAGGAAATCCCCCGCAGCTGAAGGCTTTCCCTTCACCTAGCCTGTCAGTGTCAGTGCTGCTGCCTTGTGGATCCTGTGGTAGCAGGGGCTAGTGGTATGTCGGGGGGGGGGTCCAGACATAGACTATAAAGCTGCCACCTGATGGGGTTGTACTGCCCTATCAACGGCACTGCACATGCAATGGTCACTGCTGGCAGCACATCGGCCTTTTTCTGGGGAATCAGAGCGGCCCGGGGGGAAATTGCATCCCTGCCCCCCGGCCCAGCCCGCCCCTGATTGGAAGCCCGTCGAAAGTCCGTCGGGAAGACCGTCGGACCTAGTCTGCCTGAAAGTCCAGTCGTGTGTACGCGGCATAAGACTGCTTGTTCGCTCTGGGTCTGACCGACCCCAGTGATTCATTGGTCAACCGGCCTGACCCTGGATACCCCCCTGGTGGAAACTAGAGGACAATATCTATGACCGTTCCTGTTTTTATCCTTGGCTATCCCCCTATTGTTCACATTACTTTCAAACAGATATTGATTAATTAAAATTAATGTTCGCAGATATATCCTATGTTCTGTCATAAGATTGTTAATGTTATGTTCTCATTATAGAGTGTAGATCCTTGCTTCTACAGTGGATATACCCCTGAAGAAGATTACAAAAGAAATTTCGAAACACGTTGGATGTTCACTACCTGGAGCATTCTGTTAGATGTATTTTTACCGTACTTTCATGATTTATTGTATAATGTTGTAGTTGGGAATAGCCATCCATGCTGTGTTTTGTATAATGTGTTTTTATATTTTATGTCATAAATAAAGACCCCTTTTTTACATATTTTTACAAAATCCTTTAATGACATAATTCATTATAGACAATCACTTATTGCCATTTAAAGTCCCATATACAGTATGAGGGTTCTCTTTCTATTCAAAGACAAGACACTATTTTTCCCACACCATTGATGGGGTTACCCTTCCTCCCACCGATACCAATGATGGGGCACTATTCGTCCCACTAATAGTAATGATGGGGCACTATTCCTGCCACTGATACCAATGATGGGGCACTATTCCTCCCACTGACACCAAGGATGGGGCACTATTCCTCCCACTGACACCAAGGATGGGGCACTATTCCTCCCACCGATACCAATGATGGGGCACTATTGATCTTTTATTGAAAAGAATTAAGCAACCAATTTTATACAAAAGTAAAAAACAAAACCATAGTACAAAACTTCAACAGAAATCGTAGGAATACACATCCATGTTCAGAATATATACAATATATACATAGTCCACTACCAAAACTATTTACATAAAGCAGCAGAGAGGGCCTAAGAGGCACAACCCATCACCTATGTACGTAGCCATTTATCAAAAATTAATAAAAATAATAATCTAGGGTGATAAGAGACAGACAGCCACACCCGGGAAAGAGACTCCTGGCAGTCAGGGAGGCTTGAAACCCCTCCACGCCTTCAACCAAGCCCCCTGACTCCGCTTGTCCCTCTCAAGCACCCGAATCTTCTCCACCTCATGCAGAATGTCATACACCACCACCTCAACAGGAAGGATTTTATGCCGAATGCAGACCTGACACCGTGCGTTCCAGGTGAAATAACGGACTACTAAGCTAACTAGAAAAAGTGTATCCAAACAAAAAACTCCACCAGTACTGAATGCTCCGTACACCCACTCAGCATAACCCAGCCTGGAGAGGAAAGGAACACCGAGGGCCCGCCCCACCTGTTTGTACACCTCTATGTTAAAAGGGCAACGAAGCAGAAAATGGTCCATAGTCTCCTCCTCACCTGCACACTCCTCCCGAGGACAGCTACGATCCATCCCACTGCGGAATTTCAAATTGCCCCGAACATAGAGCCTCCCATGGAAGCACAACCAGGCCAGATCCCTAAATTTAGGGGGTACTCTGTCCAAATTAATCAGTCTTAACCCTTCCCTCAAAACTGGGCCTGGGCAATCCCTTAAGGCCAGTGGGTCATGAAAGACTTCGCTCAAGACTCGACTCATAAGGACTTTCCTCGGAACCGATCTGAGATCTTCAGCCGACAATCGCCACTGCCGCAGTAACTTCAGGCACGGAGCGACATAGGCTGGTAGCTGACCACGATGACCCCTGCGATTCTTCACTTGGCCACCTTCTTCCCAAAGTCGTAGAAAAGGCCTAAACCAAGATCTAAATATGCCTACCCATCCAGGAGGTTCCACTGCAAGCATATTACCAATGTTAAATTTGAGAAATAGCAGTGAAAAGAAAAGAACTGGGTTGACCATACCTAAGCCACCCTCCCTCCTGGATAGATAGGTGATATTCCTCTTGATGGGGTTCAGCCTGTTCCCCCACAGCATCTGGAAGAACACACTACTGACCCTAGCATAGAGAGACACTGGCAAGATGCAGACAAAGCTAACATACAAGAAGATCGGAATCAGGTAAGTCTTAATCAGATCAACCCTTTCCCTCATAGATAACTTCCATCTCTTCCAGCTGACCACCTTAGTATTGGCAATTTCCAGTCTGCCTTCCCAGTTTTTGAGGCCATAATCGCCGGGTCCAAATTCAATGCCTAGAATCCTAATTCTTTCCTGGGGCACTGGAAAGGTGTCCGGGAGATCAAACCCCTCACCTTCCTTTCCCATCCAGAAAACTTCACTCTTTTCCTGATTGATCTTGGAGCCTGATGCTTCAGAATACCGTGATGTCAGAGAGACCACCTCCTCTGCTTCATCTGCCCCAGTGCCAATCACCGACACATCGTCCGCATAGGCAACAACCCTCAAAGGCGGCTCACCTGGGAACCCCACTGGTACCCCACACAACATGCCGCTCTCTAGCCTCCTGATGAAGGGGTCGATTGCAAACACATAGAGCAGGGGACTCAGGGGACAACCCTGGCGCACCCCGGAACCAACCTCAAAGGACTGCCCAACCCAACCATTAACAAGAGGAAAGCTTTCTGCCCCCTTATACAAGACTTTTAACCAATCGACAAAACCACCCGGCAGACCGTACTTACTAAGGAGCAACCACAGGTACTCATGGTTAACACGATCAAAAGCCTTTGCCTGATCCAATGTCAGCAAATACTTTCCCCAGCCTGCAGCCCTGCACCGCTCCAAGGCCTCCCGGACAGCTAAAACCGCTGTGAAGGTGCACCTACCCTGGACCGAACAGTGCTGATGGCGAGAAAGCAAAGACTCTGCTAGTGACGACAGGCGCCAGAAAATAATCTTTGCCAGTATCTTTCTATCGACATTAAGAAGGCTGATGGGGCGCCAATTCTCAATCATCGAAGGATCTTTACCCTTTGAAAGAAGAATCACAGCCGAGTGCCTCATGGAAGGGGGAAGCACCCCCTCAGCAAGGCAACTGTTAAAAACCTCTACCAAATGTGGAGCCAGAATAGACTTAAAGGCTTTGTAAAACTCAGCCGTCAAACCATCCGGTCCAGGTGACTTTTTGATGGCAAGCTGTTCAATTGCCCTCATCACCTCATCAACTGTGATCTCCTCTGTCAAGTTCATCAATGGAACATCTCCACCATTTAGACCTGGAGTAGAGTCCAAAAAGCTGTCCATCTTGTCACGGTCAAGCTCTTTCCTCCCAAGAAGGTCAGCATAAAAGGACCTCACGACCTCCAGGATCCCTGACCTGGACTTTGTCAGGGAACCTGTACTGTCCTTAAGGCCAACAACCGTTTTAACAGCTACACCTTGTTTGCAGTTCTGGTAAGGGTCAGGCGAGTGGTACTTCCCATAGTCCCTCTCTAGAACCAAAGAGGCATGCCGGTCATATTGACACTTCCTGAGAAGGAGTTTCACTTCAGAGATTGCCCCAGGATCTCCTCCTCTCGAGACAAGAATATCCAGCTTCCTCCGTAAACGTTGGTAGGTCATGTATTTATTAAACTGTTTTCTATTGGCTAGGCCCCTGAAGAATCCAGCGATCCTCTTTTTGGTCAGCTCCCACCACTCAGCCTTGCTGCTACAAAAGTCCAGGATGGTCACCTGTGCCTGAAAGAATTCCTCAAAGGATTGTCTAACATGTTCTTCCTTGAGTAGAGTCGAATTCAATCTCCAGATGCCCTTGCCCCTCTGAGGGGCGTCTGAAGCATTCAGGACCACAGATAGCATACAGTGATCAGAGAACTCTACTGCCTGCACCACTGGGGGCGAGAAAGCAGAGGTCTCCTTCAAAAAAAACCTATCTATCCTACTCTGACTATTACCTCGATGAAAGGTGAACCCCGTGTCATCCGGGATGTGCTTAATGTGCACATCCACAAGACCAGCATCCCTAACCATACTATTTAAAAAAACGCTATCATATCCCAGCCTGTCCTTGAAGTCCTTCCTGTCCTTGGGCCTAGTTATTGTATTAAAATCACCTCCAAAGACCACTTGCTGGGATGTAAAAAGAAATGGCTTGATCCTTGTAAAAAGGCATTTCCTGTCCCACTTTGTATGCGGCCCATAAACATTAATTAGGCGCAGGTCCTGCCCCCCCCACAAGGACGTCTAAGACCATACATCTCCCAATTTCCACCTCAATAACCCGCCGGACAGTTACCATGCCGGTTTTAAACAACACCGCCACACCGCCGTAAGGCTCGGCCGCAAGAGACCAGTAAGATGGACCATACCTCCACTCTCTCTTGGCCAAATGAATATCTGCCAAGGAGGTGAGCCTAGTCTCCTGCAGAAATAAAATTTCGGCATCTAATTGGCTGAAAAAAAAGAAGGCCATAGAACGAGCTCTTACCGACTTAATGCTGGAGACATTTATTGTCACCACTTTTAACGGAGGGGGAACCGCCATTTGGGTTATTGGGTGGATTGCTTCTTAGCTCCCCTCTGCTGCTCATCACCAGAAGCCTCTCTCTTTCTAGAGGCCGCCTCAAACTCCATATCAGAATCGGAACTCCGCTCAGAAGAAGCTCCAGATGAGGAAATATCCCAGGACTTATGACGGCGGGAGACAGGCACTGGTGCCCGTTCCATCCTCGCCACCTGCTTCTTCCGCTTCCCAACCTTCCTTCTCTCCTCCAGATACTGCAGGTCAGCTTCTGAGGTGCCAACATCTCTTTTTTTTTCCTTTACAGAGGATGAAGCGACCTTTTTGGTACACGCTACCACTCCTAGTGGGGGGGGTGTTCCCTTTGAGACAGACTCAGGTGGGGTAGACACCTGGGGGGCAACTGACCCGGGGGGCACAGACTGGGAAGGTTCTGACACAAGAGGAGAGGGTACAGTAGGCTGGGGGGACACAGAGACAGATACAGAAGAAATACTTACAGACACAGGAGGGGTGGTCACAGGATCTGGAGAGGGATCCTGAGCAGGACCAGGGGAGTCGGTCACCGCAGAGGAGGATGGTACACCAGGGGCCTCACCCTCCATCCTGTCCAGCCTTGACAAGTCATCAATTACCTCCTTCTCCATATTGTGCCAGGCTTCAGGACATCTGCTGTAGGGGTGGCCAAGGCGCAGGCACAGGTTGCACCTGATCATCTGGGTGCAGTCCTTGGCCATATGACCCTGACCCCGACACACTGAACATATCAAGGCTGAACAGGAGGAGCTCAAATGCCCCTTTTCTCCACAGTGGTGACACAGCTTCGGCTGACCAGGGTAGAAAATAGTCATCCTATCCCTCCCTATAAAAGCTGAAGAGGGCAGGTGACGGACAACATTCCCATCCCTGGCCAACCTGACTGTTACTGACCATCCCCCAGTCCAGATGTTACGCTCATCAAAGATTTTGCTGGGCTTAATCAAAACCTCCCCATAGTTCCGCAACCAAACCTCTAGATCCCGAGCGGGGACGCTCTCATTAGTCAAAATGATTGTTATTTTTTTTACTGTTGACCTCTGAGAGATCGCAACTGGGGCCAGACCTTCCCATTCGGGTCTTGACCTGCACCGAGCCTCATATCGCTCCCAGAACAGGTCAAGACCCTCTGGCCTGGTGAAGCTGACTGTATAATCCCTTGTCCCAGCTACATGTATAAAGGCATACAGGTCATTTGCCCCAAAACCCATCTCCAAAATCATGTCCACCACCACACGCCTTGCTGGAGGGACTGCACCACCTTCCCATTTCAGAATAACAACATTACGTCTGGGGCCCCCAGCAGAAGGCAGAGACCCAAGACCCGATCCCGGGGTGCCCAAAGTGGTAGCCCGTAGGGGAAAACCCTGCTTGGGAGCAGAGCCACCAGAAGCAGAGCGCACCACCTGAGCAAAGGTGGGTTTATCAGGACCAAGGCTCCACACTGAAGTCACATTAGTCTTTATGTTGTTGTTATTATTATTATTATTATTATTATTATTATTGGCATCAACAGTCTGAACTGGATTGGCAGAATCTGTAGCAGGACGATTGTCCATCACACTGGTGCTGGGGGGGATTGTTATCAATCACAGGAGTGGTCATAGTTACTGCTGCAGTACCAGCTGTCTCCTGATGCTGCGCTGTAGAGTCTTCAGCAGCAGTGGGGCAAACAGCTTTGGAAGGGTTAATGGGCTCTGCTGACACCTGTGGTTCCTCCACAGAAATGACATTTTTTAAAAGTAACTCTTCCTGCATTGCAGCATCAGCAGGCACAACATCGCTGCCCACAGGAGTGGCAGCATCAGTGAAGGGGACAAAAACAGTCTTATCCACAACATGGGACTTGGCAGGCTTTACCTTATCAGGTATATCATCCGCAATGTCCTCCTCATTAAACACCAACTGATCCCCCGCATTGGAGACTCCATTACCTGGATGGTCCTCATCATGCCTCCTGAGTCCTGGGAAGGCATGGGGCTGCTTACCTCTCCCTGGGGGGGCAGGGGTTCAGAACTGGGGGTCTCCTCCTCCACCTCCATCTTTGTCATCTTTCCAAACCTCCTGTCATTCCCAAACTTCTCCTTGAAGGGCCCATCTTTGCCTTCCATCATGGCCACAATGGTCTCCTGGTGGTCCACACGGACTTTGGCCAATTGGATCTCCGGATCCATGGATCCACGTTTCTGGCTGTATAAGCCCTCACGCTGCCTTCGCAGACGCTTCAGCTCCGCTCGAAGCTTGTAAAGCTTATCCCTCTCCCTATTTAGGACCTTTATCCCGGTCACCACACGCTCCCGAATGGCTTCCGCACCTTCGTCCTCACCAGGGGTAGAGAGATCAGCCTGCCCAGTGGAAGGCATGTCACCCGACGGCCCAGGAGATGGCTGAGAGCCTCCAGCAGGAGAGGCCCCGCTGGTCTCCATGGCTTCCCCAGAAAGGGGCCAGGAGAGCTGGGAGAGATTTCACCACCACACCCCTCTCACACAGATCAGCTGGAGGAGCTTCCAGAGACACCTTCCTCCTGACACACCTGTGCTCCAATGATGGGTGGGGCACTATTCCTCCCACCGATACCAATGATGAGGCACTATATCTCCCACTGACACCAACGATGGGGTTACCCTTCGTCCCACTGACACCAATGATGGGGCACTATTCTTCCCACTGACACCAATGATGAGGAACTGCTGTTCCTCCCACTGACACCAATGATGAGGAACTGCTGTTACTCCCACTGACACCAATGCTGGGGTACTATTCCTCCTTCTACTGACTACAGGCTCTATGTTCTACTTATTTACTCCCAACAACACTGGGTCATTTTCTACTTCCACCGGCCACAGCCCAGCCCCCATAAGGTCTGAAGGACCGTAAGCTGGCCCTTTGCTTGGGAAGTTTGCTGTGAACCAAGGGTGGAAATAATAAACATGGCTAATGGTATTCATTACCTGTATTTTTTTTCTTTTTGACCTGGACAAGCTTTTAAAGTATCCACTATACACTGGAGGGGTTCTAACCCTTCTTCGCTCTATCCAACACCAAGAAAAAAGTTTTGGCTCAGTTACCTACCTGTCCTGTTTTAAAGCATAACTAAACTCACTTCCCTTCATTGGCCAGCGTCAATGGATTACCCGGACTCTCCTTGGGTTTGAGATCTTTGGCCATCTTGATAGACTGGGCTGGAATGATGTAACTCATGCGCGTGCACAAGGGAGTTTGCTTGTTCTGGCACCAGGTTGTGTTGAGAATGTACAATGAGCTGTGCATGTGTACACTAAAAAATATTGCTAACAGACAGGAATTATTATTTTTTTATCCAGAGTGCAAAAAAGAACCTGAATTTATTACTTTTTTAGTTTAGCTTCACTTTAAAATATTGCATCAAAAACGTGTATAGAGTAAAATTACCCTTTAAATTAAATTGCATACTAATATATTAAATAGTATATTATAATATGATATCATATAATATAACTAATATAATATAATATATTATAATATTGGCTCGCAGTGTTGCTTAATTGTCAGCGTCAGCACTTTCTATGATCTTTGGAGACGTAACATAACCAGGCTTCTTGTAAAGAGCAATAGGTTAAATCACAGATTCTGGGAAGTGATGATTAGCCGGGATAAAATTATTAGCAAAAGTTATTGGATCACTCTGGGGGGTCCTGAATGAGTTCATTTTTTATCTGAGTTACTCAGCCAAATGTTCTGCAACTTCCTGGAGGAAATTCCTCATCCAGAGCTCTGCAAACAGACCAGCTCATCCGCCATGCAGGAAGTGTCTTTCACCGGGTATGTGCTGACTGGCCTGACTCTGTTGTAGCCGGATAATCCAGAGATGCTCAGCCTCACTGACTAATGTGTGCCAGCTAAGGACTGTCTTTATTATCAGGGGTCACCAGTTGGACTTAAAGTGGAACTCCAGACAAAATATGAAACAACCCTGTATCTCAGGTCTTCTTTGACCGGTCTTGTTTCCACCCCTCTTGTGATGTCTTCACATTGCTGCAGCCTTCTGGAGCCTAATAGGTACTTGGAGCTGGACAGTGTACAGTGTATGAAGTATCCATTCCACCCAGGCAATGATGTGACACCCAAAGAAGATAGAAGACCTGGCAGATGGACACCAGCGGCAAAAAGCGCCTTGAGGCGATTCAGTTCGCATAGGTAGCACTTTACAAGTCACTAATTCATTCATTCATATCACATGACCGCAATTATAGCTCTTTTTCCTTAAAGCGGAACTTCAGCAATTTTTTCATCTTTCCATCTAATAAATCTTTCGGCCTTGTTGTTTTAACTTTAAGTAGTAAAACATTTTTTTTCTGCCAGTAAATACTGTATACAGCCCACTTCCTCTTTCTTGTCTGGTAAAAAGCCTAGGCTTATGACATCATACACAGCTCTCTCTCTCACTCTCGTGAGAGTTTGCCAGTAAGGGAGGGGGGATGAGTCCAAAGAGGGCCAGTGAGAGCTGCAAAACTGCAGAGCTGGAGGGGGCAGGAGGAGGGCGGAGATACCAGGAGACTGCAGAGATCCATGTCTATTAATACAGATAGGATAAATGTCCAGGCAAGCAGAGGTATGAGTGTGTCTGTCTGTCTTAGGGTGACCACATGTCCCAGGATTAGAAGGTATTTGTCCCGGGCACCTGTATTGTCCCGGAATGAAACTAGCACTAACAGCAGTCCGGATTGCAGGGGACAGAGGGGTGGATTGAGCCGTGGTAGCGCTGGCTCCGGCTCCGCCCCCGCCTCCACCTGTCTCTGCTCCTGGCCACTGGTTGCTAGAGCTGCCTAGCGTTTAGCAACCAGTAACGTCACAGCTGTGACTCCCTCCCTCCCTGCCCAGAATTCAAAGCGGAGGAGGATTTCACTTCCTCCTCCTCCACGCTAGTGCTTGTGGGGCCTAAAGAGTTGAGCCCCGCCCCCTTGTCATGGTTTGACCTGGACTGGAGAGTCCCGCCGCTGGTCCGGGTGCATGGCAGCAGTATCTTCAAACAGCGAGGTGGAGGCCTCGGCAGCCGGGAAGAGCCCAGGTCCAGGAGGGAGTGAGAGAGAGAGGACGAGACCTCACCGCCACTCTAAGCAGCATCTCCGGTGCCTCCCAGAGCCTGCACTCCTTCTCCAACCTCCTCACTGTGACTGTCATGGACCAGCAAGAACAGGCCAAGGACCAAGGATGAGCGGGAGGTAGGTTAGGGTTGCCACCTATACGGGAATGACTTGGATAGTCCGGGTTTTGACACTTGTGCCCAGGTTTTTGCCCTCCTGATACCTGAACACAGTTAGTCCCAATCCGTCAGGCAGAGCCGGTACAAGGGGAGAAGCCGAAGGGTCACCTGCCCGCCCCGGGCGCAGTGTTGAGGAAGGGCGCATTGGCGCTTCAGTTCCTCCTGCATCTTAGAGACATGATCAAAACTGTCGGCTGCTGTCAACCCTCCCACCATTTGTATTGCTTTGGAATTCTTAGCTCACTCCAGTTTGAGTCCCGGCATTTTCACGCTGTACCACACATGCAACCACCTGCAACAGTGTGATCCTAGCCTTGGGCTCATTTACAATTGCAGTTGAGGGCAATAAAACATGCTGCTGAGCCTCATTTTACCACTCCCTATCACTCCCCCCATTCAAGCTGAAGAGGCAGCAACTGGAGCAACTTTGCAGTTGTGGCAGAAATTATACTTACCCCATCACTTTTAGCACACACTACCATGTCAATGGGGCCACACTGCAACCTCCCCGCAACTGCATGCAATGCAGACAGTTGTAGTGCAGCTTGGTGGGTTTAAAACAGGTGGTGAGAAGGCAACATATTGCCTACATATACCTACTGTCCCCTCCCATTCAGCTCCACCCCCTAACTCTGGCCGGTTCAGACACTCTCAGCCGGTTCCCCCCCTAACTCTGGCCAGTTACCACTCACACAGCGGCTCCAGCGACTTCCCCTCCTGCCGGGAAGGCATAGACAATACAACAGAATGGGACACTATAACGGGGGGTCTCTCTCTAATAGAGGTCTCTATGGGGGAGGGGGCCCCTGATATAAGGGGACTCTGAGCTAATTGGGGTCTCTAATGGGGGGTGCTGACTGCTGATCTAATGCCGCGTACACACGACCGTTTTTTCCACCTAAATAAACTCTGACGGTTTTTCCGACGGAGTTCCGGCAGAATTCCTTTTAAGCAGTCTTGCCTACACACGTTCACACCAAAGTCCAACCATCTAGAACGCGGTGACGTACAACACGTACGACAGGACTAGAAAAAAGGAAGTTCAATAGCCAGTAGCCAATAGCTGCCGTCTCGTACTTGCTTCAGAGCATGCATCGTTTTTGGTCCGTTGGAACAGCATACAGATGAGCGGTTTTCCCGATAGGAATTGATTCCGTCGGAAATATTTAAAACATGTTCTATTTCTAGGTCCGTCAGAATTTTCCAAAAAAAAAGTCACATGAGGCCCACACGATCGGAATATCCGATAAAAAGATTCTGTCTGACTTTTTCTGCCAGAAAGTCCGACTGTGTGTACGCGGCATAAAAAAATAAAATAAATACCGCGTGCCACTAAAGTGTTCGGGTTTGGCTTGAAGAAAAGGTGGCAAGTGATAGATTCCATCACCAGTTTTGAAATCCTCCTTTTTTTTGGGGGGGGGGTGTCCCTGAATGACAGGGAGAGAGAAGGGCGAGAGAGAGAGAGAGAGCGGGGTGAAGAGAGAGAGAGAGGGAGTGAGAGGGAGAGAGAGGGGATAAGAGAGAGGGGGTGAGGGAATGTGAGAGGGAGAGAGAGGGGTGGGAGAGAGAGGGAGGGTGAGAATGTGAGAAAGAGAGAGGGGGGTAGAAGAGAGAGGGGGTAGGGAGAGAGAGAGAGGGAGGGTGAGAGAGAGGGGTGGGAGAGAAGAGGGGGTGGGGAGAGGGCGAGAGAGGGGGTGGGAAAGAGAGGGGGTGAGGGAGCGTGTAGGGGTGAGGGAGAGTAAGAGAAAATGGGGTGGGAGAGAGAGGAAGTGGGAGACAGAGGGATGGGATAGAGAGGGGGAGAGGGAGGGTTCTGTATTTCTGTCTGCCTAGTTATATTTTTGTCTGCGGAGTTTGCCTTAATTGCTATTGTATTTTCCTAAGGGTGTCCTGTGCCCTAAACTCCCCCCCCCCCCCCCCCCCAATGTTCCTGTTAAGAGAAATAAAACTCTCTTTGTTAATTTTTACAAAAAGTGACTAGGGCCCAACTTTTCACCTTGCACCATACCCACTATGCCTAGTAACCTGCATCTTGAGGAGGAACGTTAGTTCTCCCTGGCTCTGGGTGTCACCATCAGTCCCTTGGAAGTCGGGAGACCGCTGCACTGATAACAGAGGAACGGAGCAGCAGAAAGACACAGCACTTAGAGCTTCGGAGAGAGATAAGTAAACACTACAGATGTGTGTGCCCAGGTCAGATTTCATGAATGGGGTTTACATCCACTTTAACAGATTCATGTATCTTTTTAAAACTGTGGTTTTCATTAAAATAATACCTGGTGATCCTGCCACAAAGGTTCCTATCTAATCACATCCCATTATAGAGTGATAACCATCTTCCAATTGCTCTCCTCTGTTGTTGCAAAAACCAATACAGATAATAGGAATTGAACTCTAGAGGTGTCAATGTTACAACCAGCCACACAACAGTTAAAATATTACAAAGTTTTGTTACAATTAATATTAAAATCAGTAAAACAATTATACAAAAATAATTGTGAGGATACACTGTACATAAAGTTGCGATGTTGAAAGAATCCTTTACACATAGTCTTCTACATGTTTTGCCATCCTGGCTTCATCAGGAAGTAAGTATACATGTGTGAAGGATACTAATAAAGATACAAGGTACCGAAAATCATAACACAAAATAAAAATTAAAAAAATAAAAATTGCACACAGGTAAAGGCCAAAAATATTAAACTCGCTGAGACATTCATCAGCCCCATAGAGTCCAGATAAACACCATGAGAAGGTTCGCCAAGATGGAAAGGGGGGGGGGGGATTTCCCCACATGGCACCCAGGGGTGAGCCCAAGACTCAACGCAGAGAAAACAGCAGAGGAGACATGTAAACCAAAGGTAATCCTAATAACAAAAATGTATACAAGGGGTCTTCAAAAAGTTTTCACACTTTTTTATATTTAACAGAGTTAAAAAAAAGTGAGGAAACTTTTTGAAGAACCCTCATACATTGTTTTATTTTAATTCTAAGGACACTTATGCCACAACCGTGTATTGAGTTTTCATGATTCATACTGTTACTTACTAAACACAATGTTTTGTCACTCTGTCATATGCCCTAGACATGTGCACAACAAAAAAAATTGTTTATTTTCGTTTCCGTTGATTCGTAACGATTCGTAAATTCGTAAGTCGTCGGTGTTCGTATTCGTAACGATTCGTATTTTATTTGTTTATTCGAAATTCGGACGCATTCCTATTTATTCGTACATTCGTAACATTCGTAACATTCGTAGATTCGTAATCGGAGCATAATTCATAATTTTATGTAATGTGTATGCTATTATTACATTTTAAGAGACACAGAAAATTACAAATCGAAAAAAAAAGTTACGAATGTATGAATTTTTTCGTTCAATCCATTCGAAGCACGTTAAGCAGCGCCATTGTAAGAGACACGGAAAATTATGAATCGAAAAAATAAATAAAAAAAAGTTACGAATGTACGAATTTTTTCGTTCAATCGATTCGAAGCACGTTAAGCAGCGCCATTGTAAGAGACACGGAAAATTATGAATCGAAAAAAAAAAATAAAAAAAAGTTACGAATGTACGAATTTTTTCGTTCAATCGATTCAAGGTAAGTTAAGCAGCGCCATTGTAAGGGACACGAAAATTACTAATTCAAAAAAAAAAAAGTTACGAATGTACGAATTTTTTCGTTCATTTTCATTTTCGTTGTTCCTGTTTTCGTTTTTCGAATTTTCTTCTTTCGTACATTCGTTGTTTCTAATTTGTTTGTTTTTTCGGATTTTTGTTATTTTCGGATTCGTTCGATTCGAACGGTTCGTTAAAATTTTTAGCGAATCCTTCGTTCATTCGTACGATAACGAATGAACGAAAATAACGAAAAAAAAAGAAAAACGAAAAAAAAACAAAACAAATTGCACATGTCTAATATGCCCCCCTGCTAGGGACTACAAGTGTCAGTGGCAGTACACATTACACAGGTATGGTCCATCATTTTCACTATAAGGAAATTGGTACAGAGCAATACCAATGCTGGAGTGAGTGTATGCAGACAGAAGTGTTCTTCAGGTTTTCAGGAGGCGATCCTGCAGCAAAAATTGCTGGAGATGGTGGCACCCCACGCTGGATTCATATTTTGTTAATTGCTGGAACTTTAAGCATGCTTGTTATATTGGTCCTCTCTATTTCAGTCCTCAATTCCCCCTATTGAGGTTTCACCGCCCCTCAGCTGCCGACCGAATGTGTAATAAAGAGCCTGAGGATGTCTGTCAATTGCAGCCATTAAAGTCATTTGGGCCATGCCCCAACTACAAGCCAAATGCTATTGACTTAAATGATCCCATTTGACTGGCCTCGTCTGGCTGAATTGTATACTCTTGGTGGTAAGGGGCATTTATTGAGAAGATTTCAGCACACAATAGGGCAGAATGGGCCCCAATGGAGGGGGCAAATATAACTAGCATGGTCAAAGTTCCAGCAAATAACAAAATGGGAATCCAGGGGTGCCACCAACACCAGCATTTTTTTAGGGTGGCACCACAAGCCCCAGCAATCCCAGTGTCCAGATATCAGCATGCAGCCAATATAGAAGTACAAGTCCCAGCAGTTCCAGTGTCCAGAGTGTGACATGCAGCCAATACGAAACTACAAGTCCCAGTGTCCAGATAGTGACATGCAGCTAACACAGAACTACAAGTCCCAACATTCTAATGCCCCATACACACGGTCGGAAAATCCGACCACAAAATCCATCGGATTTTGTCTGACGGATTTAGTCCGACACTGGTGTTGCATACACACGGTCGGACTTTGTTGTCGAAAAATCCGAACATTCTGAACGTGGTGACGTTTGTTGCCTACGATGGGACTACGTAGAGGCTAGTAGCCAATAGCTTTGGTCTTGTAATGTGATCTGAGCATGCGTGGCACTTTGTCCGTCGGAATTCGATACACACGATCGGAATTGGTGTGATCGGACTTTGTTGTCGAAAAATCTATCCAGCAGGAGATAGAACATTGTCCGTCGGACAATCCGATGGAAACTGTCCGATGGTTCCTACACACGGTCGGAATTTCCGACAACATTGTCCGATAGGACAGAATCCATCGGAAAATCCGACCGTGTGTATGGGGCTTTAGTGTACAAATAGCCACATGCAGCCAATACAGAACTACAAGTCCCAACAGTCCGAGTGTCCAACTAGTAATGTAATGCCACTGAGAAACTACAAGTCTCAGCATTTTTCTTTTTTTTTTCTAATCTTCTGCTAGTAAGATCCTATAGCCACAAACGTCATGCCCATCAGTGGAATAAATTCTCAGTGTTCGTTGACATTTTTCTCTGAACCTTGGACTGTTATATTGTATCTGGAGTTCAGCAATTACAGACCTGAGCCCAAATTCCTGGGGTTGAGATATCTAGCTACAGCAGAGGTCTCAAACTGGTGGCCCTCCAGCTGTTGTGAAACTACAAGTCCCATCATGCCTGTGGGAGTCATGCTTGTAACTGTCAGCCTTGCAATGCCTCATGGGACTTGTAGTTTGTTTGAGACCCCTGAGCTACAGTATCTCACAAAACTGTGTACAGCCCTCACATTTTTGTAAATATTTTATCCTATCTTTTCATGTGACAACATTGAAGAAATTACACTTTGCAGTCAATCAATTTCCTTAGTCTGCTTGTCTTCAGCAAACTGTTTGCGGGCTTTCTTGTGCATCATCTTTAGAAGAGGCTTCCTTCTGGGACGACAGCCATGCAGACCAATTTGATGCAGTGTACAGTGTATGGTCTGAGCACTGACAGGCCCCTTCAACCTCTGCAGCATGCTGGCAGCACTCATATGTCTATTTTCCAAAGCCAACCTCTGGATATGACGCTGAGCACGTGCACTCAACTACTTTGGTCGACCATGGCGAGGATTGTTCTGAGTGGAACCTGTCCTGGTAAACCGCTGTATGGTTGCAGCTCAGTTTCAGGGTCTTGGTAATCTTCTTATAGTCTAGGCCATCTTTATTCAGAGCAATAATTCTTTTTTTCAGATCCTTAGAGAGTTATTTGCCATGAGGTGCCATGTTGAACTTCCAGTGACCAGTATGAGAGAGTGAGAGTGAGAGTGATAACACCAAATTTAACACACCTGCTCCCCATTTACACCTGAGACCTTGTAACACTAACGAGTCACATGACACCGGGGAGGGAAAATGGCTAATTGGACCCAATTTGGACATTTTCACTTAGGGGTGTACTCACTTTTGTTGCCAGCGGTTTAGACATTAATGGCCGTGTGTTGAGTTAATTTGAGGGGACAGCAAATTTACACTGTTATACAAGCTGTACAGTCGCTACTTTACATTGTAGCAAAGTGTCATTTCTTCAGTGTTATCACATGAAAAGATATAATAAAATATTTACAAAAATGTGAGGGGTGTACTCACTTTTGTGAGATACTGTATGTCCTGGAACAGGATCCTGTGCTCTCTGCCCAATCTCCAGACGTCTGGGTGAGCCCCCATTGATCAACCATGAGGATCAGCTGATTGATTTACACACTGACTAGTTTGTCGTTTAACGTGTTTTATAGAGTCTGCTGACTGTATGTCAAAATCTAACAATACTGATCTATGTCATAGGATTGTTTATTTTTATTATTTTGGCTTGAGTCATAGTCGTGCGCACAGAGTGTGCCGGATGTGCTTGGGCCCCATACGGGGTGCCAATTCCCCCGGCTTTATGGCACCCCCTGTCTCCCCCCTGCAGTGCTGCCAGCTTCTCTCCTCTCCTCTCGTCTCCCATTGGCTGCTGCAGGGGATGTTTCAATACAGAGAGCGGGAGAAGGGGCCGGTAAATATTTAATTTATCGGATCCTTTCTTTTCTGAATGTGACGACTGATCACTCCTATGTTCATTTATAACTGACGCATAGTAAACTTAGTAAACTATGTTTACTATGCTTCAGTTTGTGAATGAACAGGAAGCCGCTCAGCACAGAGCACTTCACATTCATTCACTGTCCAGTGCAGCTGAGGCTGCAAAGAAAGGGACTAGGGGAATCTCTGTCCTTAATCCATTTCTCTGTGAAAAAGACCCTTGATATTTCATCAAAGCCGCCCCCCCCCCCCCCCCCCCAACAGGGCTCTTAAAGTGGTTGTAAACCCTCCACTACAAATTAATCTCTTTAAAATCTATATCGCACAGGCAGCTTATTGCTGCCTGTGAAAGTGCACTCACTGTTTTGGTTCAATATTATTCGCCCTGCAATGTTCAGTGACGACACCCACGATTGCGCACTAGGTAGAATGTTTAATGGCATACTGTGGGTGCCGCTTCTGTCTGCTCTGCATGCCGGGTCATTAGCATTCACTATCTTCCTCTCAGAACGGCCCAGAGGGAAGTATCGCGATGCTTCTCCCCCTTTGATTTGCCTTCAGCTATGGGTTCGCTCTGTTGCTGTAGTAACGGCAATCCACATAGAGGCTTGGTTTCAATGCTATGGCGCATGCGCGAGATTTGTAAAGGCAATCATAGTAAGGGCGGAAATGACGTCCTGAAATGATTCAAGAAACAGCAGTAGAAATGGCGCGGCCAATACCCGGAAGAGAAGATATTCTAAATAAAATAAAAAAGGTATTTACTAACCTCGTTTTTGGCCCATTTATAAGTGTTTTTATTTGCAATACTTAGGAGTATATATACATTGAAAAAAAAAAGAAAAATCATCCGGGGTTTACTTCCTCTTTAAAAACATTGTAAAAAAATAATAAAAAAGAATATTGTAAAAAATAAAATTGTAAAATAAAAAAAATAATAAAAAAGTAAAGATAAAAAAACTACTGACACCAATCTCTGCTCTACTGACTCTGTCCACTGCTCTGCTGATATACACACGTGAGTTTGTACTCTGGGGTGCACACCCCAACGCAATAGGCTGCGCACACCAATGGCTTGAGTTCAGCTTTGTGGAGTATTCCTTTAAGTACAATGTAAGCGTTCTGGAGAAACATATTTTTTCTAGGTGGAAAGGTGGTGTTTCTCAAGTGCAAGGCAGTCTGTTAGCCATCACACAGAAAATGCTGTGTACAGTACATTGCATTTGCACTCCCAAGATACGTCTGCATAATTCCTGAAATATGTTCTGTATGTAATGATCGGAGTCTCCTCGGGGTGCGATTACTCACAACCGACATTCCTCAACCTCTATTCACTTTCGATCTGGAGGCAGAAGTGAGAATGGAACGTGGTGATACTATAAACATCCACAGATATTATGGTAAGGCTACGGGGAGATGATAATTATAGGTGCAAGAATGGATGAGAAAAAATGTGTGATAAATAAACGAAGTGGTTAAAAAAAAACTAGAACAGCCAACATATGGCTCAATCGTTGCGATTCCCACCTTGTGCCCTGGGTTGCCTATAGAAATCACGGGGCCCAATACAACCTACCTGACAGGGTCACCCCGAATTACAAAGATTGCAATTTTTGTAAATCATTTTTTTCCAATTTAAAAAAAAAATGCTTTATATACAATTTTAAAAATTATCTTTTATAATTTATTTTTGAAATCATTTAATTTTTTTGTTGTTGGGGGGGGGGGGGGGGGGGGGGGGGCTTGGATGGAATATCATGGGTCTAAACAGACCCCTGACATCTCACCTTTGAGACAGAGAAAGGAATTGAGAACACAGATTCTTCAGTTCCTTTCTCTGTAGCCTCAGATGAACTGAAGACGAATAAACAGGAGACTTAGTTTACTATACTCAGTTATCAATGGACACAGGAGCGATCAGTACTGATCACTCACTGTGTCCAATTCAGAAAAGGAAGGGGCCGGTAAATTACATATCTACTGCTCCGTTCACCCACTCTTCCTCTGCCTGTGTACCCGCAGCAGCCAGCGGGTGAGGAAAGCTGGCAGCGCTGTAGGGGGGGGGGCAAAGGGGGACCCGGGCACATAGGGGGGAATCAAATGTGGGCAGCACAGGGAGGGGGATCAGTGTGGCGGGATGGGAGGACAATTACAGAACAATGCACTGTGTCTGTGTCTCTTCCTCCAGCAGCTCAAAGCCTAGGAGGGGGAGAAACCGTCTTTCAGCTGCTGGAGGGAGAGACACAGACACAGTGCATCGTTCTGTAATTGTCCTCCCATCTGGCCGCACTGATCCCCCTGTTGTCTGAGCCCCCTTGTGTGCCTGGGCCCCCTACAGGAGGCCCGGTGGTACCCCCCTCTCAGCAGCCCTGGCCCTAACTCTGGGTAAACAGTTAAATACACCGCCACGGTGAACCAGTCGACTCAAGTGAAAGAGGCTCTGAGCAGTCACAGAAGACACACAATATGACCAGGCCGCAAGTGCGTCAAAGAGAAGGGAAGTTCAACGTGTGAAGTATATATAGAATGTATTTTTGTAAAGTTAAAAAAGATATAATGGCAACTAAAGGGCAGTAAAATGCCAAAAACAGAAGAAGGGAAAAATAGGCACAATAAAAATAAATTTTACTTTTTTTAATTTATTTTTTATTGTCCCTATTTTTCCCTTTCCCTTTCCCTTTACACCATATTGTGTGTCTTCTGTGACCACACAGAGCCTCTTTCAGTTGGGTCAACTGGTTCCCCGTGGCGCTGGCTGCCTCTAGGAGGTCTGGCGCGGTAGGTTCACCTTCCTTAGGGGCGGGCATTGGCAAGGGGTATATATATCTTTATATTGTATGATACTTTTGTTTTGTATATTTTGTACTTAATTCAATTTTCCTTTTGTATCTTTGTACAGTTTTTACGCTTTTTTGATTCGTATATCCCCTGATGAAGCTAATGCGAAACATGTTGGGTTAATATACGAAAAAGCAACTCTTGTTAAAGCTGAATATCAGCCTAATGACCACCTGTACTATGAATTGTTGATTACTAGTGAACAAAGTGGCCCTGTTGTGTTTTAACTATATTCATATTAAATATTAAAATGACTATGTATACTTTTAAATCATTGGTTTCCTTTATTATTTGTAAGCACCGCCAAAATCTCTCCTTTCTTCTCATCACTTCAAAAACTTACTATTTGGGATGAGGTGCCAATTATTTGGGTGTTCCACCCCTAGCCGGACATACTTCACATAAGTTAAATACACATATACAAGTTCTATTTTCCTGCCAAAGGATTTGCAATTCTGTCCAGTGCGTCCTGAGTAGGGATGTGTTGGATTCAGTCCAAAGTCATGTTCAGCTGAACCTGGAAGGAAGCTGTCAGTACCGGTGGCTAATGCTGAGGGCATTTACCACCTGCAGCTGTATGTATACAAATGGGCAGAGATGCTCATACATCATTGACTTAAAGCGGTGTGTCAGCTTAAAAAAAAAAAATGTAAAAGTCAGCAGCTAAAATAAAAGTCGCTGCTGACTTTTAATAAGTACACTTACCCTCCCAGGGCGCCCGCGATGCTGTTCGTGGAGGCCGATCGTGTCCCTCAGCGTTCCGGATCCAGCGCCGCCATCCTCAGTAAGGGAAACGGCTTTGCGCGGCCTACTGCGCAAGCGCGAGTGGGATTTGTGAATGGGGAACGCAATGTGTTGTGGGAAACAGTTCCCATAACACACTGCGCCCCATTCCATAGAAGACAGAAGGATAGAAGATCACCGCAGAGCTGGAGGAGGCAGATTAGGACAATCTGCCTAGCAACAGCCATTTCTGGTAAGTAAAAAAAATATTTTTTTTTTTTTTTTTTCATTTGAAATTGTTACTAACATTTTTAAAAGTTTTTGTTTTCAGGGTGTCCCACCACTTTAATATGGCCATAGTAGGTTAATGATGTCACAGGAAACTCTGCTTGCCCCCTTGTGTACATGAATTGGAAGGGCAAGGGGAGTTGTTCATGACATCATTGACCCAATATGGCCATATAATATCATTGACCTAATATAGCCATGCAGCCGTCCTAGGTCAATGATGTCATGAGCATCCCCGTCCCTTGATATACATGCAAATGCAGGGAGGGTAAAGCCCTGATTGGAGCTGCATGGGCTGCCACTTCCTTCCAGGTTCAACCAAACATGGGTTTGGACTGAACCTAAGGTCATCCCTACTCCCAACTGACTGGACAGAAATAGAAATCCTATGTCAGGAAGGATAGCTAATTACCAGGGGCGGACTGACAACTCATGGGGCCCCCGGGCAATAGGAGATTATGGGGCCCCCCGGCAATCAAAGATTATGGGGCCACACAGTATACACAACACACACACAGTATACAATCACACAGTATACACATACATGTACAAACAGTATACACAGATATGTTTCCATTGGCTGAGAAGGTACTGGAGAGGTGGGGCAGCTATAATCTTGTGATTTTTAGACCAAAAGGATGTCGGTAAGGGACATTTCAGAGACAGATGTAAAAAAAAAACACAGATTTTTACATACTGTCCCTGGTTTTACTGAGGCTGGCAACCCTGATGGGGCCCCCTAGTGGCCCGGGGCCCTCGGGCAGTGCCCGAGTGGCCGAATGGTCAGTCCGCCCCTGGCTATTACATATTAATTTTATATGTGCCACAGCTGATTGGGCCAGCACTGAATGCATCCTTCCTTCAGTCAAACATTCGGTTCAGGCCAAACCCCAACTCATCTCTGTTCCTGAGTATAGTATTCCTAAGTAAATCTGCCGAACTTTGGTTCAACCCAAATTCGTCATATTGAAAACCAAAAAATAATAGCAGAAATCAAAGTAAATAGTAATCAAAGAAAATTTTGATGATGACGTTTGGCACTATGGAGGGCTGCTATAGACACATCTGTTATAGACAACAGATGTGGAAACAGCATCTTGTAAAATGTAATAACACTGTTTTATAAAAAATGTAGTCCTACTGCCCCTGGGGTCATGTGAGATGAGCCCCTAATAGCGGAATGATGTTTTCATCCATTTCCTTTAAATTATGTCCCCAGATACATTCACTTTTCAGGCTGAATTCTTTACTTGTAATGAGGTTGTATATATTTGGGCCCCTATAGACAGGTGAAGTCTATATTCTCCACTGCGGGTGGTGCTCGTCCGCACCAGCAATGCAGCTGGGGAGGAAGTTGAGAGGAACCTAGTTCCTCCATGGTTTCTTCAATCACAGGGAGGCAGCCATCCGATTGGATGGTGGCATACCATGTGAATTTGGTGGCCATCTTGGGTCAGGCAACATCTATATAAGACCCTGGCTCCCGAGTTTGGCATACATTTTTTCTGAGTGCCTTTTGTAGGGACAGGTCACCCATCTGTCAGGTACAGTATTTACAGTCCAGTATTTTAAAGGTTCCGGAGGAGTAGGGAATGTATAGGGACTATGCCTACCTTCTTGGAAAGCCTTTATTTTGGGTATGGACCAGCCAGGCCGCATTCCGCTCCTCGTGGCAGGCGCTGTTGCTGTCATATCGTATAGGTTCTAGTATCCAGCTGGCGGTCGCTACAGCACCCAGTACTCTAATGCCCCGTACACACAATAGGATTTTCCGACAACAAAACCTTGGATTTTTTTCCGAAGAATGTTGGCTCAAACTTGTCTTGCATACACACGGTCACACAAATGTTGTCGGAAATTCCGAACATCAGAACGCGGTGACGTACAACACGTATGACGAGTCAAGAAAAATGAGGTTCAATAGCCAGTGCGGCTCTTCTGCTTGATTCCGAGCATGCGTGGACTTTTATGCGTCGGACTTGTGTACACACGCTCGGAATTTCCGACAATAAGTTTCGTTGTCGGAAAATTTGAGAACCAGCTCTCAAACATTTGTTGGCGGAAATTCCGACAACAAATGTTCTATGGAGCATACACACGGTCAGACTTTCCGACAACAAGCTCACATCCAAAATTTATTGTCGGTTTCTATTGGTTTCTTTGGAAAACCTATCGATTGATCCATGTGTTTTGTTGATTGTGTGTTTTTATTTTTATTTATTTTTATTTATTTTTTATTTATTTTATTTTTTTCATGCCTATTTATTTGTCATGTAATTATTTATGTACAAGTATTGTATAAAGCCCCATACACACGGTCGGAAAATCCGACCACCAAATCCATCGGATTTTGTCCGACGGATTTAGTCCGACACTGGTGTTGCATACACACTGTCGGACAAAGTTGTCGGAAAATCCGATCATTCTGAACGTGGCGACGGGACTACGTAGAGGCTAGTAGCCAATAGCTTTGGTCTTGTAATGTGATCTGAGCATGCGTGGCACTTTGTCCGTCGGAATTCGATACACACGATCGGATTTGGTGTGATCGGACTTGTTGTCGAAAAATCTATCCAGCAGGAGATAGGACTTTGTCCGTCGGACAATCCGATGGAAACTGTCCGATGGTGCCTACACACGGTCGGAATTTCCGACAACATTGTCCGATAGGACAGAATCCATCGGAAAATCCGACCGTGTGTATGGGGCTTAAGTGTATATATATATATATATATATATATATATATATATATATATATATATATATATATATGATTTTGTAATAATGTGAAATGTTCTTTGTATTTGTGAAAAATTCATTAATAAAAATAATTAAAACAAAATTTATTGTCGTAAAATCCTATCGTGTGTACAGGGCATACGAGCTTATTCCAGGAACGTGTGCAATGGGATTATGGACTGTGCATCTCCAATAGGAAAACAGAATACAAGAGAATCACTTGATTCTAGGAGAGTGGGGAAGCATTTGAACCTCTTGTAGATTTTATTACTGTCTGTCTCCACTGGGGAGATTTCCCCAATAGGGACTTCTTCTAGACATGTGCGATTAGTTTCGTACGAATTGGAAATTCGTACAAATCCAAGATATGAATTTTTAGGCATACGAATCTTGTACTAAATTTCGTATACGAACTTCGGATCCAAATTCCGTTACAACAGAATCGGACAGAATGTTCGTTAACTACGATTATTCATTATGATGAAGTTAAAAACCCCAGGAAGTCAGCACAGCACAGGGATGGTGGGAGCCCTTCATAATGATAAATTCATCATAACAAAAATTCGTAATTGTTAAAAAAGTTTACGAATCTAACGAAAATTCGTATTTTGTACAAATCCGAATTGAATTTCGGACACGAATTACGAAATACGAATTCATTTTAATACGAAACGGAACTAAACGAAACAAATTTATTGACGGCGCACATGTCTAATTTCTTCCTTTAGGGTTGTCATCTTTTTGTGGAAAAAAAAAACTACCAGCCTTATATATATTTTTTAAAAACCTTGGCAACAAGTCCCGTTTTTTTGAGCCAGGTGGCAATCCCACTTTATATGTGGTCAGCCAAACATGATGTGAGCATGGGTGTCCGCAGAACTTTTTTCAGGGGGGGGCATCATTTTAGGGTCACCCATGCACCGCCCCTTTTTGACAATGTCTTTATCACATTATCATACTAGGATAAGTAATGGATAACGGCCAATAGGCCTTCTTACCAGACCCAGCAGAACTACAGCAGTGATCCCTCCAGCTGGATGATTGCTCACTCTGGGTTCCCCAAGGCGACTCTGGTCAGTAGTGTAGCATGTATGTACCCTGGTAGTGGCTCAGTCTTTCTCTCTCTGGTGGTGCTGGGCAGCGTGGCTCTCTCTCTGGCTTCCGCCCAGCACACTACTCATTCTTTGTCCTGTAGCACTCTCTTCCTCAGCTGTTTTCCAGGATGCAGTCTCTCAATCTCTCTCTTGATCGAGCTGTAGCCTCCTCCCTGTGGAAAATGGGGCCATCAATCTTTGGGACTACATGTCCCATGATGCTCTCCTCTCCTCTCCTAGGCTCCTTTGATTGGCCCTCAGTTATGGCCAATAGGGAAGGAACGGAGCGGGCTGGAAGCTGGGAGGGGAACCTGGTGAGAGCCATCGTCTCTTCTCCCTGACAGAAGAAAGGGGGGTGAGCGGGGGAAACCTCTGACAGCCCGCAGCTCGCCTTTCTCCTGTCACAACGCCCCCGAGTTCTCTGCTGGACTGAGCAGGGAAAAGAGCCAAAGTCACACTACACTGATGGGGGGGGCTTGACAGCACCTTGATGGTGTCACCCCACTGGTGGGTGGCACCCGGGTGTGGGCTGTCCACACCCCGATAGCGACGCAACTGTGCTAAATTTAAGATCCGATCCCTGATTCCAGGGGGGGCACTTGACCCCCCTTGCCCCTACCTGCGGACCCCCATGGATGTGAGGGGGTATTTTCGAATCAGAGTCAAAGGTAGCCATAAAACCTTACAGGGGTCCTAACCCTTGAAAACTTTTTCCAAACTTAACATGAGTCTATGGGACAAGTCTTTATATCTTGCACATACACATCAAAGTTCTTATGTGGTTGCGGTTAATGAACTTTCGTTCTGCTTTCCAACGTCTTCTTTAACAACAAGCACTCCATATATCACTGTATAATATAGATGCAGCTGCTGTTTATTACATACATGGAACAGGCCAGAAATGTTTAATCTCCCGTCATAGAGGGTGGGACACCAGTATATGGTTGTCCAGCTGTGATTCATTACAAGCCATTTTTTTTCTTCTAATATGTCATCCTGACTGAAGAATGAGTAAAGCAAATCCATCGAGGAATTGCTGAAAATCTTTTTAAATTCACTCTGTAAAGTATTTAAATGCAGGCCAGTAAATACACTTTAAAGCGGGATTCCGCTGACCTATCTTTTTTTTTTTTTTGTTCCCATTGTTTTCTCCTTAGCCACTAACTGTAGCACTCACCTGTTGCTGTTTCTTCATCCCCGGATCGCCGATTTAGTGCTTTAATACAATTTATAAAAATCTCTCCCCGGGCGGTTCCATTTTGCTTGTGGGCATTTGAAAACCCACAAGCAATTTCTTCCGGGATGCGGCGAATGCTGTGCTCCCAGCATTCATTCATTCGATCCTGCGCATGCTCAGTTATCTGAGCGAGCAGCGCCGTCCCTCGTCACGTGACCGGCGTCATCCGAAATCTGGATGACGGCGTCCCCCACTGCTGCATGGGAATACTGTCACACAGCTCCCAGGGGTCATTGCGCAGCAAAAACCCCGCCTACTCCCACGGGAGGAAAGACCGGAAGTCATTCTAAGAATGACTAATAAAAGGTAACGAATGCTTTTTTTTTTTTTTTAATGCTCGTTTGTGCATCACATTTGAAATGTCTTTTTATGAAGCTATAGATGTAATTTTGAGTACCAAACCGCTTTAAGATACAGTTGACCTTTCAAGACAGAACCTTCTTATTTTTGTTACGGTACAGTCCTGGTGAAGACAGACAATACATATTTGAAATTTGGTTTGGCTCAGGGTCTTTGGTCTTCCACTGGGAGATGATCCCATGTTGGAGGAGACTAGACTTGGTCTGGAAACCATAAAACAAAAACTATCTCCGAAAGATTTGATCCAGATTGGACATTGAAAAGAGCCAACTTTTAGAAAACCCAGCATATTTTGATTACTTCCAGTAAGCTGAGTTCAACCCCCACCATGTTTAGATGGCCACACAGGAGAAGACTTAGACGGTCAGACCTAATCATAATGGATGACCCTTATTAGATTGCTCATGGAGTTGAGGCATACACAATATTTTGACACAGCACAGAGCATTTGAAGAAGATGTATGCCAATATCAAGATTCTCTATCTAACTCTAAACACCTCATACTGTACCAGTTTTGGATGTTGTGAACAATCAACAAACCGACCCCTATAGTCTTTTTGTCAGATTGTGTTATAACAGTTAATGCCGAGTGATTTGAGTAATCCTTTTGATCCCTAACCAGTTTCCTTCCTTTATACAGAGCACAATGGGTCCTCTTCGTATCTGTGGTTTCAAAGAACACATGAATGGTTAAAATTCATTGGATATGGAAGTGGACTGGTGACAGATTGAAAGGATACTGATCTTCCATGGCAGAGAACACCATCTTATGCCGTGTACACACATTCGGAATTTCCGATGGAAACAGTCCGATAGGAGCTTTTCATCTGATTTTCCGACCGTGTGTATGCCCATCAGTCTTTTTCTGTCAGAATTTCTGACGGACTTTGGATTGAGAACCTGTTCTTAATTTTTCCGACGGAAAACCTTTCTATCGGATTTACCAATCGTGTGTATGCAATTCCGACACGCAAAATTTTGACGCATGCTCGGAAATAATTTGACGCATGCTCAGAAGCATTAAACTTCCCTTTTATAGTGCAGTCGAACGTGTTGTATACCACAGTGTTATTGACCGTCGGAATTTGGTGTGACCGTGTGTAGGCAAGACAGTTTGAGTGAAATTCTGTCGGAATTCCGATGGGAAAACCATCAGAGCTTTTTCCGACGAGAATTCCGACCATGTGTACGCGGCATTAGTGTATTCACTTATAAGTAATAGCAAAACTGCTGGGACCAGTCTGTTCATGGAGCCCACCTTTACTGCCATACCTCTAAAAAGTATCTCTCACAGGTTCCCTTGACAGGTCTTGAAAGTTGCTCCACCCACACCCACTAATACATTTGCTGCACTCCGACATCAGATGCCTGGTGCTTATAGTATGAGGGATCATGTGATCACCTCCCATTTTTCCCAGAAAGGGGAGCATATTATTGACCTTGTGTAAGTGCCAACGTTCTCTTACTTGGAGCTTACACATGATTGGTTCTCCATGTTTTGCACTTCTTTAAGGTGATTTACTGGAGAACTAGCCCAACCCCTTTTCATGCCAGCCTGTATTCTCCTTGATTTCATGCAGTCAGCCAGGGGCCAAGGCCCTGAAGTCCACTCTTTCTACTTGGGTGGTGATTTTCTGAAGGTCAGGCTTAACCAGTTAATGACTGCGCGCTGCAGTAGTACTGCGGCAGGTTGGCTCTCCTGCCCCCCGCTGAGACCACCGCCTGTGGAAGGGAATTTCACAGTAAAGAACCCTCTACGTAGTTTAAGGTTAAACCTCTTTTCTTCTAATTTTAATGAGTGGCCACGAGTCTTGTTAAACTCCCTTCCGCAAAAAAGTTTTATCCCTATTTATAAACAAGGCTGATCCCCATTCTGACAGGAGACATGACAGTGATCGGGAACAGTGATCTCTGTCATGTCCCATGCAGCCCATCCCCCCTACAGTTAGAACACAGCTGGGGAACACAGTTAACCACTTGATCGCCCCCTAGTGTTAACCCCTTCCCTGTCAGTGTAATTTTTACATTGGTCAGTGCATTTTTATAGCATTGATCCATGTAATAATGTCACTGGTTCCTAAAAAGTGTAATTTGGGGTCAGGTTTGTCCGCCAAAATGTCGCAGTACCGCTAAAAATCTAGATCACCACTATAACCAGTAGTAACAATAACAAATAAATAAAATCCCTAAATCTATCCCATAGTTTGTAGATGCGATAACTTTTGCGCAAACCAATCAATATATGCCTATTGCAATATTATTTACTAAAAATATGTAGAAGAATATATATCGCCCTAAACTGATGAACACATTATTTTTTTTATATATTTATTTGTATATGTATTATAGCAAAAAGTTTTTCTTTTTTTTTTTTCAAAATTGTTGCTCTTTGTTTGTTTATAGTGCAAAAAATAAAAACCGCAGAGGTGAACAAATACCACCAAAAGAGAGCTCTATTTGTGGGAAAAAGGGAAGTCAATTTTGTTTGGGTACAGCGTCACATGACTGCGCAATTGTCAGTTAAAGCGACACAGTGCTGTATTGAAAAAAATGGCCTGGTCAATCTTTCCGGTCCTTAAGTGGTTAAAAAAAAAAAAGAAATAAAAAACATTGTCTAAAGTTAATGCCCCTTTCACACCTAAGCGTTTTTCAGGTGCTACAGCACTAAAAATAGCGCCTGTAATGCGCCTGAAAAAAAGCGGGTCCTTTAACTCCAGTGTGAAAGCCGGATGGCTTTCACACTGGAGTGGTGTGCTAGCAGGACCTGCTAGCAGCATCTTTGGAGCGGTGAAGGAGCAGTGTATTCACCGCTCCTACCCATTGAAATCAATGGGACACTGCGGTAATACCGCCGGCAAAGCACCACTGCAGCAGCGCTTTGCGGGGGGTTTTAACCCTTTTTCAGCCGCGGTATTCGGCCGCTAGCGAGGGTTAAAACCACCCCGCTAGCGGCCGAATACCGCGGCTAAAAAAGCAGCACTAAATATAACACTGCTTTACCGCCGCCGCCCCCACCGCCCCAGTGGGAAACTGGCCTTAACTCTCATCTTAAGACCCCTTTCACACCACACTGCCCATAGCGTGGTTACCAGGGGGCCCCGCCCTCCGTTATAAAAGACCTGTCAGACGCAGCGAAGCCTCACACAGCGGGAGCCTCCCATTGCGCAGAGCGGCCCAGAAGAGACATAGGAAGAAGATGCCGGACGAGAAGACCAGAGCAAGAAGAAGCGGATCGGAGGAAGAAGATGATGGAAGAAGAAGATGGAAGAAGATGCCGGAAGGAGAAGATGAAGAAACCGAAGGATGAATAGAGGAAGAAGGAAGACCAGAAGAAAGAAGATTTTAATAAAGGAATTGTCAAAGACCGTCTCCTGTCATTTTTACAATTTTTTACACTTTTTTGGTGAAATGGTAGGGGTACATTTGTACCCCTTACCATTTCACACAGGGGGGGCGGGATCTGGGGGTTCCCTTGTTCCCCCCGCCCGCAGACCCCCACATCCAATGGACAGGGTTGTGGGGAAGAAGCCCTTGTCCTCATCAACATGGGGACAAGGTGCTTTGGGGGTCTCAGACCCCCAAAGCACCCTCCCAATGTTGAGGGCATGTGGCCTGATACGGTTCAGGAGGGAGGGGGCCGCTCTCGTCCCCCCCCTCTTTTCCTGCGGCCTGCCAGGTTGCGTGCTGGGATAAGGGTCTGGTATGGATTTTGAGGGGGACCCCACGCCATTTTTTTTGGCCAGGGTTCCCCTTAAAATCCATCCCAGACCTCAAGGGTCTGGTATGGATTTTGAGGGGGACCCCACACCATTTTTTTTGGCTGGGGTCCCCCTTAATATCCATAGCAGACCTGAAGGGCCTGGTTATTGAATTTGGGGGGACCCCCACGCTTTTTTTTTTAAATTTTTTTAATTTTTTATCAATGACTTTTTTTTTATGAATGGCTTTCAATGAATGACTGTTCTCTGTGTTACGGGAACCGTCAATTCACATTAGCCACGAGTGATTTTAAATAGCTTTTTTTCCTGCAAAAATTACACTTTTTGCAGGGACAGTTCTAAGCACAGGAAACATGCTCCCCTTCACAGGCATACTATAGACACCCCCAGATGTGATACTGCAATGCTGTACTAACAGCACGCACACACTAATCCCCAGAATCATAGCACATAATGTCAGCAGTCAGCAGCACATAACACTGACACTGATGCTGGAACACAACACAATATGCGAGGCCGCCGGCGTGGTGGCCTTTTATACTGTGGGGCCTGTACTAAACCCGCTGAGCTATAATTGGCCACAGGCATCCTGCCTGTGGCCAATTATTGCTCTCCTCGCCGCTGGCTCTTTGATTGGCCAAGCATGCGGGTCACAGTGCATGCTTGGCCAATCATCAGCCAGCAATGCACTGCAACTGGAGAAGTGCATTGCGGGCCTCTCGCATCACACAAATTTGATGCGAGCGGCCCAAATAGTTCTGGGCTCGCCGAACGGGCGAACGCCCGATGTTCGATTCGAACATGGGTTTGAATCGAACACCGGGCCCATCCCTACTTCTGAGCAGTGACATGCCAGACCATGCAGAGCGGTGCGATATTATGCAAACATTTTGCATGATATTGCACTGCTCTAGAATGCAGTGTAAAGCCTTGTACGCACGATCGGACTTTCTGATGGGAAATGTTCGATGACAGGCTGTTGGCAGAAAATCCGACCTTGTGTATGCTCCATCGGACAATTGTTGTCGGATTTTTGCCCGGACAAATATTGGATAGCAGGTTTTAAAATTTTCCGTGGACAAATGTCTGTTGTCGGATTTTCCAATTGCGTGTACACAAGTCCGTCTGACAAAAGTCCAAAGTACAAACACGCATTCTCGGAAGAAATGACGAGCCGGAAGCGGTCGGTCTTATAAACTAGCGCTCGTAATGGAGAATTAACATTCGTGACGCAGCAAATTACGAAATCTCGAAATGCAGCGCACAATTCTCTTCTTTAATGGGATAATAATGAAGCTGCTTTGCTGGTGATACTGATGGAGTTATGGCAAACTAATTTTCAAAGGCTTTTTTTTCTAGTGATAATATTATTATGCTTTTTTTTTTTATTTGGGCAAGTTACTACAACACCATTATCCCGTAGTTTTTAAGATCAAAGATACAACTATGTTGGTGTCCCTTGTCAATTTTACATTGTATTTTTTAAAATGTAACTGCCGACTCCCAAACTGTCATTTGAAGTAAATCACATAGCCAAGTATTATTCTACACAATATTTTTATTTTGCGTTAAAAAAAGAAAACAAACACAATTAGACATGCTATCTGCCAATAGAACTTAACCAAAAAAGTGCATTCAAAAATATAGAAAATATACCAAATCAAATCATTATTATTCAACCCAAAAAATGATGTCAAAGCAATAACTCCAAGGCCAATAATAAATAACACATTATCTCTTCCGATTCCGCAACATGTCTGGTTGATGAATGGCCGTTCAGAAACGAACTAAAAAGCCCAAAATGAAAAGCGCGAAATGAAAAGAGCGAATCAACACTCACCAAACTTCTACTAACACGAAATTAGCAGAAGGAGCCCAAAGGGTGGCGCTAAAGAGCTGAAAAAACACGTAGTACGTCAGTACGTTCATGTTTGTTGGCCAACAATTCCTTGCCGTTTGTATGCAAGACAAGTTTGGGCCAACGCCCTGCAGACAAAAGTCCACGGTTTTGTTGGCCAACAATCCGATTGTGTGTACGAGGCTTTACACTTTGCTGTGAACATGACACATAGAAAACTATTGTTTTTTTTTTTGCAATTGCGCAGAAAAACACATGTGACTGCATATAGTGTGAATGGGCCCTTCTTTTTCAAGGCTAAACATCTAAGGACTGGTGTGCTGCAATATATTATACTTTTATACTTTTAGAGATGCTTTAAACTCTGATATCATTTATGAATTTTAATATTATTTCTGTAAGTAGGGAAATGGACACACAACGAACAAGCCTTATGCCACGTACACACGTTCGGACTTTGTCCGCCGGACTTTCCGAGGGGGGACTTGCCCACACACGGCCGGACTTCTCCGGCGGACAATCCGCGGGGAAAAAGTCTGCGGGACTTTTGAAAATGAACGGACTTGCCCACACACGGAGCAGTCCGTTCATTTAGAGCGTAACTGCAGGTAGACGGAGCTAGCAAAGGCAATGAATGCCGCCGCGCTAGCCCCGTCACCTGGCATGGATTTAAAGGGAATCCCCACGCCTCAACAACGTCGGGAACAAGGTGATTTGGGGTGGGGGGGCCGCACGGTCCCCCTTTCCCCAGGGCACCCCCCATGTTGAGGGCACGCGGCCTGGTATGGCTCAGGAGGGGGGGCGCTCGCTCGTCGCCACCCTTTCCTGGCCTGCCGGGCTGCGTGCTCGGATAAGGGTCTGAGATGGATTTGGGGGGACCCCCACGCTGTTTTTTCGGCATGGGGATTCCCTTTAAATCCATGCCAGGTGATGGGGCTAGCGCGGTGGCATTCACTGCCTTCGCTAGCTCCGTCTACCTGAAGTCACGTGCTAAATGAACGGACTTTCCGATGAGCGGCAAGTCCGTTCATTTCAAAAGTCCGGCGGACTAGCCTACTAACCACAGGATTGTCCGCCGGACCCCCAAGTTCAGCGGATAATTTTAAAACAAAACTTAAAACCTAGTCCGCCGGACTTTTGGCGCCAAAAAGTCCGCCGGCGCTCCCACACACGAGGGGATTGTCCGGTGGACTCGAGTCCAGCGGACAATCCCGCGGGATAGTCCCTTCGTGTGTACGCGGCATTAGATGAAAGGGAAGGGAGGTGGCGGGGGTGGAGCTTGAATTTTACAGAAAAATGTGTCTGTGGCTTTGACTTGCAATTTTCATTGAAGGTATTTGAAAAATAAACAGTACTGGCCAGTTTAAACTCTTCGCGCCCGCGCTATAGCCGAAAGACGGCTGCATCGCGGACGCTCTCTGCTGGGAGGACGTCCCTGGACGTCCTCTTGTTTACTTCCCTAATGCGTGCTCCTGAGAGCGCGCATCGGGGAAGTTCTGTGCTGGCCGTGTCCGTCGGACGTGTCCAATGAGAGATGATCTCATATGGAAACATATGAGATGATCTGTCAGCGCCACTCTCTCTCCTCACACAGAGACAGCGTGTGGGGAGAGAGAGAGCAACGGCAGCCGTAAGTAAAAAAAAAAAAAATGTGCGATCTGTCTCCCCATCTGTCCCCACCTGTGTCCCCATCCATCTGTCCCCACCTGTGTCCCCATCCATCTGTCCCCACCTGTGTCCCCATCCATCTGTCCCCACCTGTGTCCCCATCCATCTGTCCCCACCTGTGTCCCCATCCATCTGTCCCCACCTGTGTCCCCATCCATCTGTCCCCACCTGTGTCCCCATCCATCTGTCCCCATACATGTGTCCCCATCCATGTGTCCCCATCCATGTGTCCCCACCTGTGTCCCCATCCATCTGTCCCCATCCATCTGTCCTCATCTGTGTCCCCATCCATGTGTCCCCACCTGTGTCCCCATCCATCCGTGTCCCCATCCATCTGTCCCCATCCATCTGTCCCCATCCATCTGTCCTCATCCATCTGTCCTCATCCATCTGTCCTCATCTGTGTCCCCATCCATGTGTCCCCACCTGTGTCCCCATCCATCTGTGTCCCCATCCATCTGTCCCCATCCGTGTCCCCATCCATCTGTCCCCATCTATGTCCCCATCTGTGTCCCCACATGTGTCCCCATCCATCTGTGTCCCCATCCATCTGTCCCCATCCATCTGTGTCCCCAGTGCACCTGCCCCCAGTGCCATCTGCCAGTGCCACCTGTCCCCAGTGCCACGTATAAGTGCCATCTGTCATCAGTGGCACGTGTCATCAGTGCCACGTCAGTGCCATCTGTCATCAGTGCCATATCAGTGTCATGTGTCATCAGTGCCACATATTAGTGCCATCTGTCATCAGTGCCACGTATCAGTGCCATCTGTCATCAGTGCCACCTGTCAGTGTCACGTGCCATCTGTTATCAGTGTCACGTGTCATCAATGCCACGTATCAGGGCCATCTGTCATCAGTGTCACGTGTCATCAATGCCACGTATCAGTGCCATCTGTCATCAGTGTCACGTGTCATCAGTGCCACGTGTCGGTGCCATCTCTCATCAGTGCCACATATTAGTGCCATCTCTCATCAGTGTCACGTATTAGTGCCATCTGTCACCAGTGCCACATATTAGTGCCATCTGTCAGTGTCACGTGTCATCAGTGCCCCGTATTAGTGCCGTCGGTCATCAGTGTCACGTGTCATCAGTGCGCCATACTAGTGCATCTGTCATCAGTGCCACATCAGTGTCACGTGTCATCAGTGCCACGTATCAGTGCCACCTGTCATCAGTGCCACGTCAGTGTCACGTGCCATTGTCCTGGTGCTCCAGGGCCTATAAAAGTGTAATAGGTAGTCAACAAGTTAGATGTGTAATTTATGCTCCTAGAACATGTGATGGCGCTCCCTGCATGTTGGGCCTCTCTAAGTGGCCAGGCTGTGTAAAAGTCCCACACATGTGGTATCGTAATACTCAGGAGTAGCAGAATGTATTATGAGGTGTCATTTGTGGTATACACATGCCATGTGAGAGAAATAACCTATAACAATGACAATTTTGTGGAAAAAAATTAAAAATAAAAAAATAATTCATTTTGCAAAGAATTGTGGGAAAAAAATGACAACATCAAAAACCTCACCATGCCTCTTACTAAATACCTTGGAATGTCTACTTTCAAAAAAGGGGTCATTTGGGGGATATTTGTACTTTCCTGGCTTGTTCGGGTCACAAGAAATGAGATAGGCCACCAGTACTTCAGATGTGATCAATTTTGTATGATTCGCACCACAGTTTGTAGAGTCTGTAACTTTCACAAAGACCAAATAATATCCACTAATTTGGGTTATTTTTACCAAAGATATGTAGCAGTATAAATTGTGGCCAAAATTTATGAAGAAAAATTTATAATTTGCTAAATTTTATCACAGAAACAAAGAAAAATGAGTTTTTTTTCAAAATTTTCGGTCTTTTTTCAAAATTTTCGGTCTTTTTTCATTTATAGCGCAAAAAATAAAAAACCCAGAGGTAATCAAATACCACTAAAAGAAAGCTCTATTTGTGGGAAAAAAAGGACAAAAAATTAATTTGGGTACAGTGTTGCATGACTGAGTAATTGTCATTCAAAGTGTGAGAGCACCGAAAGCTGAAAATTGGTCTGGGCAGGAAGGGTGTTTAAGTGCCCAGTAAGCAAGTGGTTAATAAATTTTTTTTAAAAAGGCCACCTTTGCTGGTGCTGTCCTCTTCCTGTTATTGGAGGGTGGCATTGACATGGACGTCAGCAACACCATGTGCATCCTTGAGAGGAGAGGCAACGAGATAGAGGACTCTGAGTGTCATGTCCCCAGCCAGAAGACTTAAAAGGGTAAGTATAAAGAAAATAAAAAAATACATGTGGTGTTGAGTCCCAAGGAGCAAAGAGGGAACATTGGGGGGGGGGGGGGGCAGGAGGTAGAGTTTGCCAAATTTGGTAAAATTGGTAGAAATTTGGTAGAATTTGGTAAAGCCAAATGTGTTTTGGGTTATGTACAAAAGGGTTCAAATTTCCAGTGAGATAAAAGTTACCCTCACTTTCTGTCCTGAAAACATAAAAGAAAATCCTGGCAAAATGAGGGAAGTTGCACGCGGTCGGAATTTCGGAAATTCTATTCAAATTGCATACACACGGTCGGGCAAAGTTGTCGGAAAATCCAATCGTTCCGAACGTGGTGACGTTCGTTGCGTACTATGGAACTACGTAGAGGCTAGTAGCCAATAGCTTTGGTCTCGTAATTTGATCTGAGCATGCGTGGCACTTTGTCCGTTGGAATTCCCTACACACAATCGGAAAAGGTCTGATCAGATTTTGTTGTCGGAAAATTTTAGGTCCTGCTCTCAAATTTTTCCCGCCGTAAATTCCGACGGAAAAAGTCCGCTAGAGCCCACACACGATCGGATTTTCCGACAACATAATCCGATCAGACTTTTTCCATCGGAATATCCGACCGTGTGTACGGGGCATTGTTTGAAGATTTACCATAATCTCTTCTTTTGGTTACAACTGTAAAATTTTAGATTTTACAACACTCTTAGCACCAATAATAATGATCATCAGAGCAAACAGAAGGGTAAATGTCTGTACCATGTGATCACTGTCTGTCATGTGATCTGCTGTGATTGGTCACAACGATCACATGGTACTGGCAGCAGATTGGTACAGTGATCAGTCATCAGCTGTGTCCGGTAGACACAACTGGTGACAGATCGTGCCTCAGCGCGGCCCTATGGCTGCACGCAAGGCGCATTTAGTTAAGACGTCATATGGCGTCCACCCGGAATAACTAGCTGTGTCCATCCTTGTATATATTATAAAAGGGAAAAACACTAATAGGAGCAAAGAAAAATGCTGCTCTCTGGAGCGTCGACGGATCGAGCCTCTTTTGTGGGATCAAGTGGAAAGGCTTTTAAAGGATCTCTGGTTAGGAGACTCTCCACAATACATTGTGATTGGTAACTATATATTAAAGATGTGTTGCTAATACTATTATGTTTCTATCTCTAATTTACAATCAATGAAAGTAAAATTTTCCCACAGCAGACCAGACCTCTGAAGAAGACCCTGATGGGTCGAAACGCGTCAGTTTGTGCACTATCAGCATTTTTAAAACATTGAATGTTGTGAACTATTGTGTTTGCATTAATTGTATTGATTCCTATATTCCCTGTACCAGAGCTCATATTTTAACTTTCATTGTCAATATGATATGGTTATTATCAATAAAGTCAATTTTTTACTCTATATGAATTATCATTTCAATTTTTGCTGCCTAGAAAACCCCACCTCTGGGGGACACTTCCCATTCCTTGTATATATTAACCGCTTCCCGACAGCCAACTGTACCCGGTCGGGAGCTCCGTGACCACGGCCACGGACCCGATCGCCGCTGGGTTCCCGCGATCAGGTCACAGAGCTGAAGAACGGGGAGAGGTCTGTGTAAACAAACCTCTCCCCGCACTTCCTACTCTGACTGTCAGTGATCAGCTGTTCCCTGTCATCGGGAAAGCCGATCAATGACGTCAGATGTCCAGCCACGCCCCCTACTGTGTAAAAAAACACAACACGTCAGACTTAGCCTCTCCCGCCCCCTAGTGGTTAACTCCTTCACTGCCACTGTCATTAACATAGGAATCAGTGCATTTAAATAGCACTGATTTCTGTATAAATGACAATGGTCCCAAAAATGTGTCAAAAATGTCCGATGTGTCCGCCATAATGTCGCAGTCACAATAAAAATCGCTGATTGCCGCCATTACTAGTAAAAAAAAAAAATATTAATAAAAATGCAATAAAACTATCACCTATTTTGTAAACGCTATAACTTTTGCGCAAACAAATCAATAATCGCTAATTGCAATTTTCTTTAGCAAAAATATGTAGAAGAATACGTATCGGCCTAAACTGAGGAAAAAAAAATGTTTTTTTATATATTTTTGGGGGATATTTATTATAGCAAAAAGTCAAAAATATTGCATTTTTTTTCAAAATTGTCGCTCTATTTTTGTTTATAGCGCAAAAAAAAAAAAAAAAAAACGCAGGGGCGATCAAATACCACCAAAAGAAAGCTGTATTTGTGGGAAAAAAAGGACGCCAATTTTGTTTGGGAGCCACGTCGCACGACCACGCAATTGTCAGTTAAAGCGACGCAGTGCCGAATCGCAAAAAGGGGCCTGGTCCTTTGGCTGCCAATTGGTCCGGGGCTGAAGTGGTTAAAGTTACATTTTAATCGGCTTATATTTTGCCTTTCTTGATTCCAATGACATCATCGCTGGGTCTCTGTGGTTCTTTATGCAATGCAGGCATAGCATGGCTAGTAGAAGGGGCCAGTAGAGTGCTGTACATACTCAGTACCTCTTTCAAAAGCCCTCAGCTGAGTAGTGGGAGGAGTTATTCAAATATTCCAATTCCTCAATGGGTGGATGTCAGTCTGGAGGAATGGACGTTCCTAGTGTAGCGCCATAACCCCTGCGGGGCGGCTATGAATTTCTGGGCTTACCGATTACCTCCTCCCTGTAGCTCGTCGTTCGTTTTCTAGGGGTTCCCAGGGTTGATACCCAGTAATTGTTGAGAGTGACACTCAAAGCCCTTTTGAGGATTTTTATTTGCACAAAACGTAGAAACATAACACAGTCTCTCAGTTGGAAGTAGAGGGCATGGGTGATAAAGTTCAGGCACTTTAGAACTGCTGACACTCAGATAAATGACTCTCTAGATGATCCAGGGAGTAGCCACTCGCAACTGGACACTTCACTGTTGGATAAACCCTTGTTTGTAGATCTAGCAGCCAACAAGTGATTCGGAATTAGCAAAGTCTCTGCCACAGACTTGGTTAGGAAACTTCAGATAATCACACCAAAGCCTCTCACAGGAACTTAGTTGCAACTGAAGGATGAGTTAGGAACTTTTCCTATGGTACCTGTATCTTTCGGCCGATCCGGCTATACCGTAGAAAATGCGGATTCAACTATTGTCCATACATCTCAGCTCCCAGGCTCTTATCGAGCAGCCAGCCTTGCACGTGGCCCTCCTACAAAGAGTCCTCCCCTGGTCGCTTGTCGAGTTGCTGGGCCTCTCTAATCCTGAGAGGACACCGGAACACTTCAGAATCCTCCTTCAGTTACTGGGCCTCGAACTAGCCAGTTCCGAGGCTCGGAAACAGATGGATCCCCACCCCAGACCATGAGGGCCTCTGGGACTGGTCAGGATGACCAGGCTTACGGGGTCAGTAGACACTCCTGGACCAAGACCCCTCACGGGTCTGGTCCGGACCGGATCCAGAACCAAAGAGCAAGCCGAACAACTCTGAAGACGTGACTTCAGCACCTTAAATACCCCTTCCCGGAATACACAGCGGGGCCAGACTAATTGGCTCCGGGAAAAGATTGGTACCTAATGCGTCCAACCAGACTGCGTTCTCAGCCTGTCACAGGTGTTCATCTCACCTATGACCAGGCAGAACTCTAGTACAGCCCAGCCAAACTGATGCCAAAGCACAACCTAGAATAATTAACCCCAAACTCAATTACAATTATTTTTTTTTCCTTTGTAGTTTATATTATTTTGCTCATTTTAGGTTCTTTTGTACCAATTCTGGCCCCCTTTATTGGATCTCTTCGATCCTTGGAATCCTCTGCGTATACTGGGAGGGCACATGCTAGGCTCTTGGTTTCTTTTTGGCATCGACCAATTCGTTTTTTGCTCATATGCGCCATCTGACATGTAAGTTTATTTTCAATTGTCTTACTTGACTACATATATTATTCTTATGTTTTGTTTCTTTTATTGTTTATACTGTATTGTGAATGTTGTTTATACAAATCAATGCTAGGTTATCTGTACTCTATATGCTTACATTGTACTTTTATATTCCAGAAGTGGAAAAAATGTTCTTGTCCCTGATGAAGATTTCTATTTTGAAACACGTTGGAAAATCCACCTATGGATAATCATCGTCCATTGAGTACAAGTGTACTATTATTTTGTCAATGACATATGCAATTGTTTTTTAACTACCTATTGCACTTTTTCTATATATTTTTCTTAAAGCGGTGTATCACCTTACAAATTTTTTTTTTAAAAGTCAGCAGCTAAAAAAAAAGTAGCTGCTGACTTTTAATAAGTACACTTACCCTCCCAGGGCGCTCGCAATGTCGGTCGTGGAGGACGAGCTGTCCCTCGGTGATCCAGTTCCAGCGCCGCCATCCTGAGTAAGGGAAACGTCTTCCCGTTTCCTACTGCGCATGCGCGAGTCGGCGCGCGGCCTACTGCGTATGCGCGATTCCAATTTGTGAATGGGGAACGCGTTGTGTTGTGGGACACAGTTCCCATAACACACCGCGCCCCATTCACTAGAAGACGGAAGGAGAGAAGATCACCGCGGCACTGGAAGAGGCAGATTAGGACGATCTGCCTAGCAAGAGCCATTTCTGGCTTTTTTTTTTTTTTCATTTTAAATTCTTATTAACATTTTTTTTAAAGTTTCTTTTTTCAGGGTGTCCCACCACTTTAATAAATATTCCTTTTTCTCTTACTACATTTTATCCTTTATTAATTGCCCTTAAAATCCCAAATCTGTGATTTCCTTTCAAACATATGTTATAGGGAAGGTGGTAATTCACACATTGAACCCCTTGAGTCGAATCTTTTCCCAAACTCAATTACAGTTCAGGGAAAAACTAAATTTACAAGATAGCGCACACTTTGAAAAAAAAAAAAAGTGTCGGCGCTACACTAGTTAAGGCTGAGCCTCTATGGTGGAAAGGTCTAGATGATAGACATGTGCACAATAGAAAAATTTGTTTATTTTCGTTTCGTTTCTTTCCTTTCCGTTGATTCGTAACGATTCATAAATTCGTAAGTCGTCGGTGTTCGTATTCGTATTTTCGTACGAGTTATTTTTTCGTTGATTTGTTTTTCCGTTAGTTTAATTTTCGTTTATTCGAAATTCGGACGCATTCGTATTTTCGTAGATTTAGTTACATTCGTACTTTCGTTAGATTGATTTATTCGTACTTTCGTAACATTGTTTTCGTAGATTCGTAATCGGAGCATAATTCATAATGTTATGTTATGTGTATGCTATTATTACATTTTAAGAGACACGGAAAATTACGAATCGAAAAAAAAAGTTACGAATGTACGAATTTTTTCGTTCAATCCATTCGAAGCACGTTAAGCAGCGCCATTGTAAGAGACACGAAAAATTACGAATCGAAAAAAAAAAAAAAAGTTACGAATGTACGAATTTTTTCGTTCAATCTATTCGAAGCACGCCATTGTAAGGGACATGGAAAATTACCAATTCAACAGAAAAAAAAAAGTTACAATTGTTTTCGTTAATTTTGATTTTCATTGTTCCTGTTTTCGTTTTTCAGATTTTCTTCTTTCGTAGTTTCGTTGTTTCTAATTAGTTTTTTTTCGGATTTTCGTTGTTTTTCGGATTCGTTCGATTCGAACATTCGTTATTCGTTAAAATTTTTAGCGAATCGTTCCTTCATTTGTACGATAACGAATGAACGAATATAACGAATTTTAACGAAAAAAAAAAAAAAAAATAAACGAATTGCACATGTCTACTAGATGATGCTGGACATCCTCCAGCCAGGAAATGTGGCACGGTCTGTCTGACTTTCTGCAGCTTCTAATGCACATTGTGAGACGTTCACAGTGTGCAGTTAAGCCACTTACAGTGCAGGAGAGGATCAAGACTGATGGTAAGGCCAGGGTTCCAATTTAATATACTGTTAGCCGTTGACTTCAGACACATCACAAAACTAGAAATGAGACGGAGAAGGATAGAATGTAAATGTTAAACAAACGCTCGAGTTCCATAGGAACATTCTTTCATGGAAAGTCAGTGGATCTCTCTTTACGTGCGGTTTCCTCCCTGGTTTAGCCGTAAGACCGGCGGTATTATTGTCTGGAGGAATTCCATTCATTAAACAATTAAATGGTCCACAGAATGAGGGAAGGCTTTGTACATTCGGAACCCCACCCCACTCCACAAGACCCCCACATCTGGCCCCGTAACTCAAGACACTTCAAAGCCACGAGGTTTGTTAACACACAGAGGGAACTAATTATCGCGCCTTGAATAAGGCGATTCTCTACACTGATTACAGATTGCTCACTTTCCTTTTCAACAGAGTTCGGATGTCTTCCGGATTAATATATTTCCTGCTCTGTAGAGGGAGCCAATAGCCAGATTTTGCTTTTTTTATAAACCGTATTTGCTGTATATGATATAAACAAATTTCAGTTAAAAGACTTTACATTTGCTGTAGGGTTGTTATGTGACAGTCTTGGTAATAAACATTTAATGCAAAAAAAGAGATGCTGAATTTATAATCTTATGACCCAACTAAATACATTCCAGGTGCATCGAAACAATAGGTGTGTAAATTCTTAAGCCTCGTACACACGATCGGATTGTTTGCCAACAAAACCGTGGGATTTTGGCCGAAGGGCGTTGTCCCAAACTTGTCTTGCATACACACGGCCACACAATTGTTGGCCAACAAATACGAACGTAGTGACGTACTACGTTGTTTTTCAGCTCTTTGGCGCCACCCTTTGGGCTCCTTCTGCTAATTTTGTGTTAGTAGAAGTTTGGTGAGTGTTGATTTGCGATTTCCTTTTCGCACTTTTCATTTCACGTTTTTCATTTAGTGCTTTTCAGTTTGTTTCTGAAAGGCCGTTCATCAACCAGACATGTTGCGGAATCGGAGGAGATAACGTGTTATTTATTATTGGCCTTGGAGTTATTGCTTTGACATTATTTTTTTGGGTTGAATAATGATTTGATTTGGTATATTTTCTATATTTTTGGATGCATAGAATGCACTTTTTGGTTAAGTTCTATTGGCAGATAGCATGTCTACTTGTATTTGTTTTCTTTTTTTAATGCACAATAAAAAAATTGTGTAGAATAATACTTGGCTATGTGTTTTACTTCAAATGACAGTTTGGGAGTCGGCAGTTACAGTTTAAAAAATACAATGTAATATTAACAAGGGACACCAACATAGTTGTATGTTTGATCTAATAAACTACGGGATAATGGTGTTGTGGTAACTTGCCCAAATGAAAAAAATAAAATAAAAAAAACATAATAATATTATTCTTGATATCACTAGAAAAAAAAAGCCTTTGAAAATTCGTTTGCAATAACTCCATCAGTATCACCAGCAAAGCAGCTTCATTATTATCCCATTAAAGAAGAAGAGAATTGTGCGCTGAATTTCGATATTTTATAATTTGCCACGTCACGAATGTTAATTCTCCATTACGAGCGCTAGTTTACAGGACCGATCGCTTCTGGCTCGTCCTTGCTTCCGAGCATGTGTGTTTGTACTTTGGACTTTTGTCCGACGGACTTGTGTACACACGGAAAACACACTCGGAAAATCCGACAACACATATTTGTCCGCGGAAAATTTGAAAACATGCTAGCCAACATTTGTTGGCGGAAAATCTGACAAAAATTGTCCGATGGAGCGTACACATGGTCGGATTTACCGCCAACAGCCTGTCATTGAACATTTCCTGTTAAAAAATTTGATTGTGTGCACGTGACTTTAGACTCCGTTCACATATATTAGATGCGTTTTGAACAGCATCCAATTCGCATTACATGTGAATCGAATTGGCTTTCTATGGAGCTGGTTCACATATGTGCCGTGCAGCAGCAGTGCGAATTCGCTGCAAATTTTAAAAGAGTCATTATTTGGGGGGGGGGGGGGGCACTACTTTGCCATTTAGATGCAAATTCCAGACCATTGCCTTGTATAGGAACACATCTAAATCATACATCAGATCAGTTTTGAACACGAATTTGATTGAAAATAAAAAAACAGGTCTAGTACAGATTTTAAGAGGAACCCCATGACAATGTGGGCCCCCCCCTCCGAATTAAAACCAGATGGGTTTTGACGAGAACCCCCACCCCCCAACATTTATAAAAAACAGCTTGGCCAGGAAAGGGGGGGGGGGACAATTGAGCGCTCCCTCCTGAACCATACCAGGCCACATGCTTTCAACATGGGGGCACCTTGGAACAAGGGACTCTTCCCCACAACCCTGGCCGGTGGTTGTGGGGGTCTGTGGATGGGGGGCTCATTGAAATCTGGAAGCCCCCTTTAACAAGAGGGCCTCCAGATTACGTCCCCCCTCCTCCACTATGGGAATAAGTATTTTACATTGTACCCCTACTCATTCACCAAAAAAAGTGTCAAAAAGAAATAAAAACACAGACACAATTTTTGAAAATTCCTATGCTAAAAAAAACAATGTCCCCCATTGTAGATTCATCGTCAATCACGACACACGCCGCCGACCCGAAATAAGAAAAATACCGTCTGCCTGCCGGCCATCTGACAGTTCTTAAATAGCTAAGGGGCGGGGGCACCCAGTGACGACACTGCTCCCTTAGGACGTCACCGATCGGTGCATACTGGCCCGGCAACACATAAAAACACATCTCAATGCATGAAATAAGATGATTGTCAAAGCGTGTCCGGATGTATGTCAACACATCTAAATGTATCATGATGCACATAAACACGTTTCGACAAGCAATACAAATTGCATTGCAACACACATTAAAGAACATTAACATGCAAGGGCTCTTTCACACTCTCTGTGGAGTACAGTACCTTTAAAGAGCGATTCACGTTTGGATCACTTTTCAGAGGGCACCCAACATGTGGTCAGGAGGAGTTATAACCTGATAATGCCACAACACATTGCACAAGGTTGTTGCCCCATTAAACTCAGTGGGCAAGTTTGACAGGTGGTACTAGGTGCACCCTGACTTAAAATGTAATGCCCTATTGACATTATCCACTTCTCTCAATTCGTGAGTTGAGCTCCTTTGCACAGATACCTTCTCAACTTAACATTCCATTCCCACAGGTACAATCATCACTTCCCTCATTCAACCCCACCACTAAAGACGAAGTTGCTAAACTTCTTGCTAACGTACTGCTAACCACCTGTCCCCTGAAGCCAAATGCTATGGTCACCCTCTGGCTCTATTCTACACTCTCTAACTCACATTTTCAATCTCTTCCTCTCTTATGGCATCTTCCCTAACTCTCTAAAACATGCTTTAGTCACCCCCATACTTAAAAAGTCCTCACTGGACCCCACCAATCTTAACAACCTTTGCCCCCATCTCCCTGCTCCCCTTTTTATCCAAACTCCTTGAATGGCTGGTCTACAACCGACAGAGCGACCACTTCGCCAAGAATAACCTTCTTGATCCACTTCAGTCATGATTTCGCCCTCAACACTCCACAGAAACTGCCCTCCTAAAACTAACAAACTATCTACTAATGGCCAAAACCAATGGACATTATTCTGTACTCCTACTCCTGGACCTCTCTGCTGCCTTTGATATGGTTGACCACCCCCTGCTCCTCAAAAAACTCCATGCCTTTGGTTTCCATGACAGTACTCTTCACTGGTTCTCTTCCTACTTATCTAACCGCACCTTTAGCGTTACCATTATACTTCCTCCTCTCCTCTTCCTTTCTCTGTTGGGGTCCCCCAAGGTTCTGTTCTTGGACCTCTCCTGTTCTCAATCTACACCTCCTCCCTCGGTCAGCTGATCCAATACCATCTCTACCCCTCAGCTCACTCCCTGAGTCTCCTCACGTATCACTAATTTACTAACAGACATATCAGTCTGTATGTCACACCACTTCCTCAAACTCAATCTATTGAAAACCGAACTCATTATATTTCCACCACCACATGCCCCTTCCCCTGATCTCTCTGGCGAATCGATGGCCCAACTATCAACCCGTCCCTGCATGCCAAGGTTCTAGGTGTAATCCTGGACTCTGATCTATCCTTTAGGCCCCACATCCAATCACTGTCCAAATCTTGCTGCCTCAATCTCCGCAACATCTCCAAAATATGTCCCTTTCTAACCAATGACACAAAGCTCCTAGTTCACTCCGCAGTCAGCTCACGCCTTGACTGCTGCAACTCCTTTACATAGGATATCTTTTCTTCAGTCCATCATGAATGCTGCTGCCAGGCTCATCCACCTTACCAAAAACCATGCCCTTCAGCGAAGCCTATCCTGCCTTCACCTATCAACTGTATTTTGATTTTCTCCATCATCTCATCCCCCACAGTTATTACCTTTTGTATCACTTGACCCTCCTAGATTGTAAACTGAGTGCGTACACACACTCGGACTTTCTGGCAGGATTCCGCACGGCCCCCCTTTCCCCAGGGCACCCCCCATGTTGAGGGCACGCGGCCTGGTACGGCTCAGGAGGGGGGGGCGCTCGCTCGTCCCCACCCCCTTTCCTGGCCGGCCGGGCTGCGTGCTCGGATAAGGGTCTGAGATGGATTTGGGGGGGACCCCCTACGCCGTTTTTTCGGCGTAGGGATTCCCTTTAAATTCATGCCAGGTGACGGGGCTAGCGCGGCGGAATTCACTGCCTTCGCTAGTCCCGTCTACCTGCAGTCACGTTCTAAATGAACGGACTTTCCGATCTTGTGTCGGCAAGTCCGTTCATTTCCAAAAGTCCCACGGACTAGCACACAGACCGCGGGATTGTCTGCCGGACTCGCGATTCCAGCGGACAATTTTAAGTCTGAACTTAAAACTTAGTCCGCCGGACTTTTGGCAGGAAAAATTCCGCCGGCGCCCACACACGGGCGCATTGTCCAGCGGACTCCAGTCCGGCGGACAATCCCGCGGGAAAGTTCGCTCGTGTGTACGCCGCATAACAAGCAGGGCCCTCTGATTCCTCCTGTATTGAATTGTATTGTAACTGTACTGCCTGGCCTCATGTTGTAAAGCGCTGCGCAAACTGTTGGCACTATATAAATCTTGTTTAATAATAATTATATAATAATATAATAATAATAATTATTATGCCTACAGCTCATGAATCATTAGTGTGATCAGTATGTTGTAGAGATTTTTAAATAAGAGAATAAAGAATGGGGTCTACTTAATAGTGACAAAATGAAGAAGTAGTAATAATGCCCAAAAAAGAAACAGACTGTGAAAATTGTATTGACTCCTTATGTTGGTGGGCAGTGTAGACAGGAGATCAATCTGCTAATGCTCTTTTATCAAGGAACCCTTAGCATCTTCTGGAGCAGGGTTGCTCAACCAGAGTTCCTCTAGAGCAGTGATGGTGAACCTTGGCACCTCAGATGTTTTGGAACTACATTTCCCATGATGCTCAACTACACTGCAGAGTGCATGAGCATCATGGGAAATGTAGTTCCAAAGCATCTGGAGTGCCAAGGTTCGCCATCATTGCTCTAGAGTTTGCAAGGGGTTCCTTGAGTAATGAGCAATTTCTGCCTCTCAGATAAGTTCCCACTGACACCAATGTTCTTGTTAGCTACTGTATCTGTAAGGGGGTAATTCCTCCAAATGTCCACAAGTGTAAGGTGCATTCTTCCCACTGACCATCAGACTAATGTATAATATAGTCATTTTTAGCAGGGGTTCCCTGAGACTGCAGAGGTATTTCAGGGTTCCATTGTGTTGAAAAAGTTGAGAAAGGCTGCTCTGGAGGAACCCTGCTCGAGAAAGGCTGGTTTATACTTGGACCTCTTTTTCTTCCACTGTTCCCATGTTTTACATGCAGCAGTTCTATAACAGACCTCAGGAATTCACTAGCTGTCCGTTATTCGAAGAAGTTGAATTTGTGAGCTGTTTTGAAAGTCTTTTCATTACATCCAGCCCTACTAATCTGAGCAGAGTGGCTTTATTGAGAGATAAGGAGAGTTGGATGAAACACTCCAAAATCAACAACAGAACATGTACTGATAACGTGGAAAACTGTGCAAAAGTGGAATCCTTGTTTTATGTATTTAATAATGAGCTGTTTGCTGCTTGGTAATAGCCAAAATGTTATTCTTTCTGTACACCTCCCATTCTCAAGTCAGGTCACTGGCATTCGGACAATGACCTCCTCGAAGAATAATGAGTCTGAGTAACTGGGATGTCATTGTGAGTAAATATATGGTATGACCTCCAACAAGGATTCCATGAGGAACCACCTCAAAGAATCTTTCCCGATATGATATAATCTCTGGCTCTACTAACCACCATAGCTAACCCAGCACAGTGGAGCCTTGCCCGTTCTTGGCCAAAATGTAAACAGAGTAGAGTTGATTTGGCAATGACTTACACAAAGACTACAGTTCAAAGTTCAAACTCACAAAGCTTTCTACAATCTGGATCCTCCATAAATTTCCTCAATAAATTCCAGATATGATACTAAGCACAACATTTAATCTCTGCTCCTTGCCTGACCTTCTATCCTTCACTCTGATCCCTTCCTCACATTTATGTATTTAGGATTTTATAGGCCTTACCCATACTCTGGAATTTCTTAGTTTTTTAACTTTCTAAAGTCATACAGAAAGTACAATATTTAGAACAGTAAGAATACAGGGGGGGGGGGGGATACTGTAAAGTAAGAAAGCTTTCAAAAATACATATTTTAATTGTTTATTTTTATAATTTTACAAAATGCAAAGTAAGTGAACAAAAGCACATTCTAAATCAAATCAATGGTGTGACTAGCCTTTGGTTTCAAACCAAAATCAATTCTTACACTTGCACACTTTGTACGCTTGCACAAAGTCAGGGATTTTGTAGGATTATGCCCCATACACACGGTCGGAAATTCCAATGGAAAAGGTCCGATCGGATTATATTGTTGGAAAATCTGATCGTGTGTGGGCTCTATCGGACTTTTTCCATCGGAATGTCCTACCGAAAAAATTTGAGAGCAGGACCTAAAATTTTCCGACTGACTTTTTACGATCGTTTGTAGAGAATTCCGATCGGACACAGTGCCACGCATGCTCAGATCAAATTACGAGACCAAAGCTATGCAACGTAGTCCCGTCGCAACGAACGAACGTAATCACGTTCCGAACGATCGGATTTTCCGACAACTTTGTCCGACCGTGTGTATGCAGTACCAGTTTAGGACAAAATCTCCGTCGGAAAAAATCTGACGGATTTTGTTGTCGGAATGTCCGACCGTGTGTCGGGGGGCTTAGAGTCAAGTGTAGGGTTGACCAATTATACCAGGCAGGTGCTAATGATCATCACTTTTTTTAATGTGTACTGTAGGTTTAAACACAGTCATTAACTGAAACAGAAACAGCAGTGTAGAAAGAAGGCTTTAAAATGGCTGGGGAACAGCCAAACTCTGCTACAAAGGTGAGGTTGTGGAAGACAGTTTAATGTCACAGGTCATACACCATAGCAATACTGAGCACAGCAACAAGACACAAGGTAGTTATACTGCATCAGCAAGGTCTCTCCCAGGCAAAGATTTCAAAATAGAACTGGGTTTCAAGATGTGCTGTTCAAGCTCTTTTGAAGAAACACAAAGAAATGGGCAACGTTTAGGACCATAGACGCAGTGGTCAGCCAAGGAAATGTAATGCAGCAGATGAAAGACACATCATGCTTACTTCCCTTCGACATCAGAAGATGTCCAGCAGTGCCATCAGCACAGAACTGTCTGGATAAGTCTGACCAGAAGTGGTCTTCATGGAAGAATTGCGGCCAAAAACCCATACCTCTGATTTGGAAACAATGCTATGCGACTCAACTATGCAAAAAAACATAGGAACTGGGGTGCAGAAAAATGATGAGTCAAAATGTGAAATATTTGGCTGTACCAGGAGGCAGTTTGTTCACCAAAGGGCTGGAGAGAGGTACAATAATGAGGGTCTGAAGGCAACAGTGAAGCATGGTGGAGGTTCCTTGCAAGTTTGGGGCTGCATTTCTGCAAATGGAGTTGAAGCCTTGCCCCACAAGTTGCATGGCAAAAATGGTTTTAGGGATAGTGGTTTTAGGGCAAGAGAATTGATCCAAGTTCATACTGTATGGCATTTATATTCTAGCCATGGGGACCATGTTTTAAGAATTTTAGACTGGGTATCATTGAAAATTGGAATGAGTTTCTTGTGAATCATAGTGCCCATCACTCTCTCTTTCACCTCCATAAAGTTGAGGGGTAGTTGCTTTAAAGCTTTGGCTAGCATTTTCTTAGCAAGGAATAGGAAGTCCACTAGTTTTCTTCTTCTGCTGATATGGTGTCTAATATGCATAATTCAGAAAGTTTCCATTTTGGGGCAGTTTCTAATGTTCTCTATTGGAGAGATGCAGGCTGGAGGCTTCATAGACAAAAAAAGCTTTTAGCCTGCAGGTGGCTGGGACTGTGACATCACAGGGGGGCGGGGTCACCATGTGACATGAGCATGTGACCCTGTCCCCTTGTCCCTATATAAGTCCCAGCACAGCGCGGCTCTGGCATTCTGGCCAGAGGGAGCGACGAGTCAACATCGGAAGAAGAAGAAGAAGGCGCCGGCGCGGAAAACGACGACCGCGGCAAGAACAGAAGAGACCCCGGAAGACCCCGGAAGACCCCCGAAGGCAGATCAAGACCCCCAGACGACGGCGTCGATGACGAAGAAGGTAGCCGGCCTCCTCCGCTCGGTAAAAGAGCTAGGTAAATGGCGGAGGAGTCCGGCGAGAAGACCCCCAAGACGGAAGAAGACCCCCGGAGCAGTGCAATAAAATATTCTTTCAAAATTGTGTGGTTTTTTACTTTACATTTTACACCTTAGGTGAATGGGTAGGGGTACATCGTACCCCATACTCATTCACATAGGGTGGGGGGCCGGGATCTGGGGGCCCCCTTATAAAAGGGGGCTCCCAGATTCCGATAAGCCCCCCGCCCGCAGACCCCGACAACCAACGGCCAGGGTTGTCGGGAAGAGGCCCTTGTCCTCATCAACATGGGGACAAGGTGCTTTGGGGTGGGGGGGGCCGCACGGCCCCCTTTCCCCAGGGCACCCCCCATGTTGAGGGCACGCGGCCTGGTATGGCTCAGGAGGGGGGGGGGGGGGCGCTCGCTCGTCCCCACCCCTTTCCTGGCCTGCCGGGCTGCATGCTCGGATAAGGGTCTGAGATGGATTTGGGGGGACCCCCACGCCCTTTTTTCGGCGTGGGGAGTCCCTTTAAATCCATGCCAGATGACGGAGCTAGCGCAGCGGCATTCACTGCCTACGCTAGCTACGTATACTTGAAGTTACGTTCTAAATGAACGGACTGCTCCGTGTGTGGGCAAGTCCGTTCATTTTCAAAAGTCCCGCAGACTTTTTCCAGCGGATTGTCCGCCGGAGAAGTCCGGGCGTGTGTGGGCAAGTCACACGCTCGGAAGTCCGGGCGTGTGTGGGGAAGTCCTGCCGGACTAGGTCCGGCGGATAAACCGCTGGACTAGGTCCGCCGGACAAAGTCCGAACGTGTGTACGGGGCATTAGCCTGACTGTTAATGCCACCATCGTTCTTTTTCAGAAAATCTTGTAGCATTTGAAAGCAGCTCAGTCTGTTTTATATTCCTATCTTATCAAACACAGCTGTCAGGAGCTTCTCAATGAATTCTGCACAAAGTTGCATCATTGGCTGCTCTGTAATACACACTTTTTTGGAGCCTGGTTTGGATTATCATTGACTTTGATTGTACTTCTGGTTTGGAAATTTCTAATTTTGCAGGTTTTCTGATTTTAGAAAAAAAAAAAAAAAGTTTGCATAAATCACAACTAATCAAACTTTTAAAATGTTTCACTCATCTTTAATGATCCCTTCAGACTTGTTGAATTACACAGAGATTCACTTTAACCTTTAAAAACTTGAGAAGCATTCATACTGCTCACCTTTCCTGGTAAGCATAATACGATGTGGCCAAGATTTTCTCCTGTAGATCCAGCACCGCTTCATGTACAACTTACTTATTCATCTAAAGCAGTAATAAACTTTGTTGAAAAAATAATAATTATTCACCCAGCAAGTCAATGTCATAATATACTAGTATGCATTACATACTAGCACATTATGAGAGACTTACCTTCAAACAAATCCCTCAAGCAGCGTTTTGTCACCATTGGCAGGGCTTCCACCTTCACCCAGTCTTCCTTCCGGGTTGGCAGACTCTGGCCGTCTGACTGGTCAAGCTGTGATGATGTCATTCCCGCACATGTGCATAGGAGTCATTGTTTGTGGCCCAGACCTCTGAAGGAACAGCATGGTATGCCATCCCTTCAGAGCGCATGCGTCGGTGACATCACCGACTGCTGCTCTGTGGAATATATCCTAAACAGTGCACGTTTAGGAGGTATTCATTTTACCTTTATTATAAGCTTACCTGTAGATAAAAATGGCAGACACAAGTTTACTCCCACTTGGACAATTATCACATTTCAGCCAGTTCAGTAGAAAGCTTATATGAATAGGATTCCCTTTACTATTGATTCTTGTTATCCAGTGGCAACTGGTGCTAAACATTTTTGGGAGGGGCAGCAAACAAACCCCTTCAGGTCTGCACTCACTCCACAAACGGAGCATTACACCCCCCCATCCCCCCAAGACTCTCCGCCTACTTCACTAGACACTCCCCCAAAATCAGCTTACCGGCCCGGCAATGAATGGTGATGGGGACATTAAAGTAGCCGCTGTACTATGACACCACTGCCCGTCCCCCCTTGGACACACCCCTGGGGCTCCCTGTGGGTGATCCCCCCTCAGAGTGGAGGGTGATGTCACTTAGACAACCCTTTTTTCTTTTAGTTTTGGGTAGTGTGTGGAAGAGGTGAAACTGTTGTCAGGTTTTTATTTTTCTCTGTGTCCCCACTGATGAGTTCTATCCTCAGTTACTGTTCATGCATCAATGGGGACATTTTATTTTTGTAACTCATTTCAGGGTCCATTCACACCAGATCAATGCATGCCAGTACATATATACCACCATGCAAAAGTTTTAGGCAAGTGTGAAAAAATGCTGTAAATAAAGAATGCTTTCAGAAATAGAAATGTTAATTGTTTATTTTTATCACTTAACAAAATGGAAAGTAAATGAACAGAAGAGAAATCCAAAGGGTGTGACCACCCTTTGCCTTCAAAACAGCCTCAATCCTTCTAGGTAGACTTGCACACAGTTTTTAAAGGAACTGGGCAGGTAGGTTGCTCCAAACATCTTGGAGAACTAAGCACAGATCTTCTGTGGATGTCCGCTGCCTCAAATCCTTCCGTCTCTAATCTCAGACAGGCACCAAGATAATGAGATCAGGGCTCTGTGGGGGCCAAGTTATCACTTCCAGGACTCCTTGTTCTTCTTTACACTAAAGAAAGTTCTTAATGACATTGGCTGTATGTTTGGGGTCATTGTTCTGCAGAATTAATTTGGGGCCAATCACACCCCTCCCTGATGATACGGCATGATGGGTAAGTATCTGGCTGTATTTCTCAGCATTGAGGACACCATTGATCCTGACCAGATCTCCAACTCCATTTGCAGAAATGCAGCCCCAAACTTGCAAGGAACCTCCACCATGCTTCACTGTTGCAGACACTCATTATTGTACCGCTCTCCAGCCCTTCACCAACAAACTGCCTCCTGCTACAGCCATATATTTCACATTTTGACTCATCAGCCCAGAGCACCTGCTGCCATTTTTCTGCACCCCAGTTCGTATGTTTTCTTGCATAGTTGAGTCGTTTAACCTTGTTTCCACACACTCCCTATCCTGCCGGTTCACACATCTCCGGAGCGGCTCCAATGCCAATTGCGTAGGTGTCCTGTGTGTCTTTTGGTCTGTTTCAGGTCCAAATTAAGCCCAAAATTCAGACCGAAATGGGACCTGAAACGGTGAATGTAGACGCACCGGACTCCTGCTGTGAACCCAAAGCCTAAAGGTGTGGCTTTTTGACTGCATTTCTTCCATGAAGACCACTTTTGGCCAGATTTCTCCAGACAGTAAATGGGTATACCTGGGTCCCACTGGTCTCCACCAGTTCTGTGCTGATGGCACTGCTGGACATCTTCCAATGTGGAAGCGAAGTAAGCATGATGTATCTTTTATTCGCTGTATTAAGTTTCCTTGGCTGACCACCGCATCAACAGTCCTCAACGTTGTCCGTTTTTTTGTGTTTCTTCAAAAGAGCTTGAACGGCACATCTTGAAACCCCAGTCTGCTTTGTATTTTTTTGCCTGAGAGAGACTTTGCTGATGCAGTATAACTACCTTGTGTCTTGTTGCTGTACTCAGTCTTGCCATGGTGTATGACCTGTGACATTAAACTGTCTTCCACAAACTCACCTTAGTAGCAGAGTTTGGCTGTTCCTCACCCAGTTTTAAGCCTCCTACACAGCTGTTTCTGCTAATGACTGTGCTTTTTACCTACATATGAAATTGATAATCATTGGCACCTGCTTGATATTGCTGGGTGCTGGATTTACTTCTGAGGACAATATTAACCACTTGCCGACCAGCCACGTCATTATACTGGGGCAGGCCGGCACGATCCCGCGAACTGTCGTAGCTATATGTCGGTCCCTTTAAGCAGGATAGCAGGCAGGCGCCCGCAGCACAGCGGGGGTGCCGGTGCTCGTGACCGCTGGTCGCAATGACCGCCGGCCACGATTACCGCCGGCCATGATCAATCACGGGCACGAGAGGCAGAACAGGGACATGTGTGTAAAAAACACACGCATCCCAGTTTTGTGAGGAGAGGAGAGATAGATTGTGAGTTCCTACGAGCTGGGAACCACGATCTCTCATCTCCTGTAGTCAGTCCCATTCCCCATAGTTAGAACACACACTAGGGAACACATTTAATCCCTTGACCGCCCCCTAGTGTTAACCCCTTCCCTGCCAGTGACATTTATACAGTAATCAGTGCATTTTTATAGCACTGATCACTGTATAATTATCAATCGACCCAAAAATGTGTCAAAAGTGTCCGATGTGTCCTCCATAATGTAGCAGTCTCGATAAAAATCACAGATCGCCCGCCATTACTAGTAAAAAAAATTATGAAAAAAAATTACAAATCTATCCCCTAATTTTGTAGACGCTATAACTTTTGCGCAAACCAATCAATATAGACTTTTTGCGATTTTTATTACCAAAAATATGTAGAAGAATACATATCGGCCTAAACTGAGGAAAAAATTCGCTTTTTTTAAAAAAAAATTTAGCTATTTATTACAGCAAAAAGTACAAAATATTGTGTTTTTTTAAAAATTGACAGTCTTTTTTTGTTTATAGCGCAAAAAATAAAAACCGCAGAGATGATCACATACCACCAAAAGAAAGCTCTATTTGTGGGAAAAAAAGGACATCAATTTTGTTTGGGTACAGCTTAATTGTCAGTTAAAGCGACGCAGTGCCGTATCGCAAAAAATGGCCTGGTCATTGAGCAGCCAATTCTTCTGGGGCTGAAGTGGTTAACCTTTATTGTAAGGATGGGTAAGCATACTGTATGTTTGGGTTTTATATTTATTATTATTTTTAAATGGGTATTGGGGATCTTTACATTTAACACTTTGTAGGAAAGTTATGGGTTGATTTATTAAAGGCAAAAAAGAGCAGTTGTGCAGTTGCTTCAGAGCTAAGTAAAGGAGCAGAAGCTCTGCTGACTTCCATCATCCAATCGTGTGCATGCAAAAATTTAGTTTTTTTTATCTTCTTTGCACGTGATTGGGTATTCTTTGGAAAGTAAAGCCTTACCTCATTTACTAAGCTCTGGAGCAACTGCACTTGCAGAGTGCACAGTCTATTTGCCTTTAGTAAATCAACCCCTAGGTGTTACTAATGCACTCCTGTACTCATTCCCCTGGGGGGGGGGGCATATCTGTTAATTGTCTTAATATAAAGGGGGCTTCCAGATTCTACAATAAGCCCTCATCCTTTTTTACTTTCACCTGGACCTTCATTTTAGGGCACACAGAGGAGAAAGGAAGAGCCCCCTATTTGTCACTCAATACTGGCATGAGGATGGGGACGAGTCTGCGAGTTTGTAGGGGACGAGTCTGCGCTACCCCAAGCCCCTTGCAAAGTACCCCCCTAATGTTGAAAGCATATGGCCTGGTATGGTACAGAAAGGGGGGGGGGGTGTGCATATTCACTGCCTTCCCTTTCCTTGCCATCCAGGCTACATGCCTGAATAAGGGTCTGAGTGTAATATTAAAGGGAACCCCACACCATTTTTTTTTCCATTACTACATATGCCCCCACAGCTTTTTATGTCATTTTGGTTACAATACATTGCAGAATTAGCCCTATACCTGTTTATGATTTAACATTGTTAAAAGACCCCTGCTGACCTAATCGAACCTAACCTTGTCTATCAAAGTCATTTTTTCTTCATTTTTTTGCACACATGTTAAAACACGCATTTTAGGCCTAAAGATAAGTTAAAACACCAAAACTTTAAAAAAATTTCTCAAAGCAAAAACCCTACAGAATAAAATGTTGGTAGTTGCAATTTTTTAATGCCACATTATATTTATCAAACACATTTTTTTCAGTAAAATAAATACACTAAAGGTAATTTTAGTGCACACAAACACAATATATTAGCCAATTTTGGTAAAATATAAAAGATGAGGTTGCAAAGAGTAAATACATACCAAGCAAGTCAAATCTAAAAATTGTGCAACGGTGACAAACTTTGGTACCCAAAATTATCCATTGGCATCACTTAAAAAAAAATATTGCTGTCTTTCCAACATTCACAACATTATGTAACATGTGTAGCACAAATGTTTTTGTACGTAGGCTCACCAGCTGCTTGCGTTTATGTTCTTATGTGCTTGTAAGTGGGGGCCATCCCCAAACTGTTCCCACAAATGGGAGCATGAAAATTGTCCAAAATGTCTTGGTATCCCTTCACTGGAACTAAGGGGCCAAACCCAACCCCTGAAAAACAAGCCCACACCATAATCCCCCCTCCACCAAATAATTTGGACCAGTGCACAAAGCAAGGTCCATAAACACATGGATGAACGCGTTTGGGGTGGAGGAACTTGACTGGCCTGCACAAAGTCCTGACCTCAATCCGATAGAAGACCTTTGGGGTGAATTAGAGTGGAGATGGCGAGCCAGGCCTTCTCGTCCAACATCAGTGCCTGACCTCACAAATACACTTTTGGAAGAATGGTCAAACATTCCCATAGACACACTCCTAAACATTGTGGACAGCCTTCCCAGACGATTTGAAGCGGTTATAACTGCAAGGGGTGGGCCAACTCAATATTGAACCCTACGGACTAATGCCCCATACACACGGTCGGAAATTCCGACCACAAAATCCGATCATCCTGAACGTGGTGACGTTTGTTGCGTACGACGGGACTACGTAGAGGCTAGTAGCCAATAGCTTTGGTCTTGTAATATGATCTGAGCATGCGTGGCACTTTGTCCGTCAGAATTCGCTACACACGATTGGAAAAAGTCCAATAGGACTTTGTTGTCGGAAAATTTGAGAGCAGGATCTCAAACTTTTTCCGGCGGAAATTCCGACGGAAAAAGTCTGATGGAGCCCACACACGGTCGGAATTTCCGACAACATGGTCCGATAGGCCATTTTCCGACAGAAAATCCGACCGTGTGTACGGGGCATAAGACTGGGATGCCATTAAAGCTTATGTGTGTGTAAAAGGCAGGTGTCCCAATACTTTTGACAGTATAGTGTATGTATGTATGTATACTGTATATATATATATGTAGCGGTGACACTTTTACAAGGTGTCCACTATATGTGAAAATTTAGTTTTTTCCTCATAACAGTAATGGGGTTCTGGCATCAGTTTGGCTGGGACGTACTAGGGTTCTGCCTGATCATAGGTGCAGTGAGGTACACATGACAGGCCCAGAACCAGGCCTGGTTGGACGTTTTGAGTATCAGTCTTCCCCGGAGCCAATCAGTGGGTGCGTCTGGCCCCACTGTGGAGTCTGGGGAAGGGTACTTAAGGTGCTGAAATCACGTGTTCGGGGTTCAACCGTAGCTGCCTGTTCCTGAATCTGGACCGGGGTAGCCCCGCAAGGGGTCCCGGGCCCGGGAGCGTTTGCCGTCCCGCAACATGGTCAGTTCGACTAGCCCCACAGACCCGCTTGGTCTGGGGCGAGGATCTATCTGTTCCCAAATCTCGGAACCGGCTGGTCCGAGACGCAGTAACTGAGGGAGGATTCAAAGCGTGCGGGTGTGCTCTCAACCTTGGAGGGGCACCGCAGCTCGTGTAAGCGACCGGGGGAGGACTCTTCGGAGGAGGGCCAACAAGCTGGCATCTCAAGAAGAGCCTGGTTGCTGGGTTGTTATGTACACTAACGAATCCACAGTTTCGCAGTACTGCCAAGGAGACAGGTACTGAGAAAAGGTTCCTATTCACTTTCGGTTGAGACTTTATTCAATGTCAGATACTTTACAAGTTTCCGGATCAAAGTGTTGACTGCCATAATCTCTTCATTGATGATTTGTTCAGCATTGAAGTGCCCAGCTGCGAGTGACTACTCTCTGGGTTTTTGTACAGACATTTAAATTGTCAGCAGTTCAAGGTGCCTGAGTTTCTTCATCCTTACCCATTCGAAACTGTGTTTGTTGGATGTTACCCCCGCAAATAAAAACCTCTAAAAAGGACTATTATGGTTTCAGCATCTAAAGTTGTTGGGTACTAACCCTGGGAACCCCTAGACATGGAAGAACAAGCCAGGCGGAGGTAACCGGTAAGCCCAAAAGTCAAGGCCGCCCCATCGAGGGTTATGGCCGCTATATATATATATATATATATATATATATATATAATGTAATGAGATAGATAGATAGATAGATAGATAGACAGATAGATAGATAGATAGATAGATAGATAGATAGATAGATAGATAGATAGATAGATAGATAGATAGATAGATAGATAGATAGATAGATTGATAGAATTGTCCATTTTATAGGAATATTGTAATTTTTGGGGGAGGTAGCAATCCTAAATTGCTCATTTGCATAACACCCCCTAACCCCTAGGAGTCTAATAACACTGCTAGCACTAAGACCTGGCTCCCATCCTGCAGTTAACATAAATTAAAGCAGGCAGAGTCCCATATAAGGATATCAGGATATTTCCCTTAAAATGTCTTAGTTCCTGTTCAGTTTGCAAACTTTCCAGTCACGGCTTCCCACTTCGGAACAGCAGCCACAGTGATGAGTGACTCCAAGAAACGTCAAAAATTATTCCATACCAAAGCAAGGGACCCAGCCAACTCCTACTTTAGATAAGGTAACAAGGCAAAGCTATTTCTTTCATGACATGCAGGGGGGGAAAAATCTGAGCTTTAAATCTCATCAGGACTAAAACCTGCAGCTGGACTGTATGAAGTGATACATTGTCCAATCCTTGATCCCTACCAGTAAGAATGTTCTGTTGGTTTGAATTGAATCTGTCAGTGACATTTTTTCTGTTTCATTTGCAGTTGGTGCTGCTGTAGATATTGAGGGGAAAGGCGTGTGGGAAAAACACATTACTACTGTAAATATTTGTTTTGTTCTGCTATGATCCGGGGAGATAATCCAAATTATTCTAGAATGCAAGAATTATCATATATATATCTCATATAGAACTACAAATTCCAGCATGTCTTCAAGTTCTTCCAAATGAAAGCCATGGATTTAGAGCTACTTAGTAATAATGGAACAATATACATTGATAGCTAGATAGATAGATAGATAGATAGATAGATAGATAGATAGATAGATAGATAGATAGATAGATAGATAGATAGATAGATAAGGCAGAACTAAAAATTATAATAAATATAATATATATATATATATAATAAATTCTAGCATGTCTTCCAAATCTTCCAAACGAAAGTCATGGATGCATA